>CM076682.1:101068428-102268428 GCA_038501925.1 Xenopus petersii
TGAAAATTAAAATAAAATTAAAAAAAAAAAAAGACTTCTCACTTTTTTTATAGTTCATGACAAAAAGTCAATGATATACTTAAAATTAAAGGAAACTTAAAATGAAAAATATTCAAAAGTTTTATTTATGTATGTATATTTTCATGTTTGCAGCACTAGTTGTACATGCAATTAGTGCTGTACTGTACAGCAGAACAATACAGTAATAGAGCAAATGGGTCAATGCAATAATAAAATAAAACCAAAACCACATTAATGGACTTAACCCCCAGGTGACTGTAAAGCAATCAACGTACAATATAAAAGTAAATTTTTATTAATCTGTTTTACACACTACAAACATGATTAAAAACAACCTAATCCATAAAAGCAAGGCACTATAGATTTAATCAAGGGGCCCCTTAGACAGATAACCACTCCCTAATGTAGCTAAAAAAAATATAGAATATCCTATACATCAGTATTCATAATTTAAAAAAAAACACTTGTCCCAGTCTATGAGGTATTGAAATGTTTTATTGTAACCCTGAAGATCGGATGTCTCCACCTATTGTTCCAAGTCCAGAGAGTTAATTTGATACGAGCAGCGATATACAAATGTGGTTGCAAATCCACATAGATTTGAATGCAGCAGCACTTTGTGTTTCATATCTAATCCAATTTGGGCATTATATCAATATTCCGGCTTAAACCCAGTCCAGCACTAGCACCAGCATTAGTCCGTATATGAAGATAACCGTCTGTTATATAATGCTTGCAATGTAATCCCACATGTGCCACTACTTCAAGCCATATTCCACAGCAGACGGTCAATAAAATTATAAAATGACAGTACCCATTTGTATATATATATCTGTCCCAAATAAGGCATGCACTCACAGGTCTTATCCAAGGTGAAAAAATGGTATTTATTCAGCAATAATCTCTCTCTCTCTCTCTCTCTCTCTCTCTCTCTCTCTCTCTCTCATCTCTCTCTCTCTCTCTCTCTCTCTCTCTCTCTCTCTCTCTCATCTCTCTCTCTCTCTCTCTCTCTCTCTCTCTCTCTCTCTCTCTCTCTCTCTCTCTCTCTCTCTCTCTCTCTCTCTCTCTCTCTCTCTCTCCTCTCTCTCTCTCTCTCTCTCTCTCTCTCTCTCTCTCTCTCTCTCTCTCTCTCTCTCTCTCTCCTCTCTCTCTCTCTCTCTCTCTCTCTCTCTCTCTCTCTCTCTCTCTATATATTATATATATATATATATATATATATATATAGTTACATAGTAAGTTAGGTTGAAAAAAGACAACGTCTATCAAGTTGAACCTTAACCTGCCTAACTGCTAGTTTATCCAGATGAAGACTCTCTGAAGTCCCTGGATCAATAATCACCCGGGGTTTGGTTCTGGTATATAGTTCCTAATTTGGACACCTTGGGTTATTATATACAAATGTTCTTTACTGGTAGGGATTTTCAATGTGGATAGGAATCTGAAAATAAACCACTGTTACATTAAAATTTAAGGGTTAAAGTGTTAGTTTGTCAATAATTAAAGTTAAAGTAAAGGCACACCTTATTTTGAACTTAGAACACAAATTCTCTGAAAATAACTGCACTAGTACTTGTGAAAGGAATGCGCTACTATGGGAGTATATAATAAACACTTCTGTGAAAGAAAAAGGGAAACGAAAGGGAAGGAATATCACTCTATAGAGTTTTCACTTTATCTCTTCAGGCTAGAGATCCAAATTTTCAACAAAACCCATTGCTAGGGCTGTGATGCTGATTATTTGTGCATGTAAAGTCCCAAGATGCTGTTACTTGCATTTGTCTGGGTATACCTGAAAATTCTTCAAATCATTTATAGCAACAGAGACCATATCCTGACAGAGGTTTAAACCTATATATTTATTATATTATGGGCACAAATTGTGCTTAAAAATCCATCCATTTTTGTATAAACAGGCCAGAAATGCAATGAGTTGAATCTGTTAACCTGTGTTGCATGGCACACCTATATTGTAATACATAGTTTGTGTCTAGTAACCCACAGCAACCAATCAGCACATAGCATTTAATATCCATCTGTTGAAAGTAAACGTCTGATTGGTTCCTACGAGTTATTAGATCATAACAATTTAATTATTTAGTGCCAGCAAGAAATAAAGCAATTTACATTAATTTATAATGAACAGAATAAAATGGGTCCAATTTAGATGTAAGACATTGTATTTAAATTACCAAAGAAATACCAATATACAAACAGTGGTGCTCATTTATCAACACTGAAGCTAGCAGAATGAGAGATTTATTACAGCACCACTGTGTTATAGGAGCTGGAGGAGAGGAGGAGCCAGAATAGTGGGGAGCCAGAGGAGATGAGGAGCTTAGGAGTCGGGGAGAGGGAGGAGAGGAGGAGTGAGGGGAGCTGAGGAGCAAGAGAAACATATTCCAGGATTAAAAATAATATAGAGCAGTCAGCAAGGGAATACTGTTGGTGTTGGCACAGGAAGCTGTGGGGGGGAAGTGATGTGGTAAAGTCACATGATTGTGTGCGCTGCCTGCAAGTAAGGGAAATGTAAATTTGGCATCATCCCAGATTATGACATCAATTCTTAAAGACAGCTGCAGAATCTAGTACAAATTGTTGACAATTGTTTACTATTTACTAAAGTATTATTTAACACAATCATTTCTGTTTTTCCTACAATTCAGCAACTGTTCTTAGAATTTAAGCATAACCGAACCTGCAACATGTCACTGCAAAGCTTTGTATATATTGGCCAATGATTGCTGCAGGGCCAGTGAGCAAGGACATCCCTCTTTAATGAAAGCTGATGCTTATCACCCCTCATAACCATGAACCTGTCAGAAGTACATCATAAAACAAATTTTGTACAGCCCTCCAGAGCCTAGAGCTGTGGAACTGAACTCTCAATGAGATGGCGGGACCTCTATGTAAAGGACTTATGATCAGAAAGGCCCTATGCCTGAGGTGGTGATCTTTTATTGCTCCAGAAGGAGAAGAAAATTGGGCTTTTACAGACTTTTTTCTAAATACTATTTAAAATAGTAGAAACACACTTTCTGCATATGTATACACTTTCTATATAAAGTATAGTTTTCTCATGTGCCTTAGCATGCCTCAAATGTAATAAGTAAGTGCACTAATACGAGAATCATTACAAACCTAGGTGAAAGCTCTTTAGGTATTGTGATTTTACAATAATCAGGCCTCATATACAGTTAGTATTGCACAAAACAGGGTCAGTTTTTTATAGTAGAACTGCAACCTGTAAATGAGATTTTCACAGTAACTCCACCCCAACAACTGAAGTCGGTCTCATTCCACTGAATGTGTCAGATCTGGCCTATTCCATTCCCATTTTCCCAACATTAAAGAGAATTATGTCATAACGGTCTACTCTCTCCTAGCCAGGAAGGGATATGTCTTTTATGACTATAATTATTGCTAGTTCAGCCACAATATTGCTGCTCCAGTATTCCTGCCCGAATTGGTTACATCTGCTTTTAATAACAACATATTGCTTGCACTTTAACAAAACTGTTAAGGGTTTAATATACATACAGCACATCCATCACGTTCATCAGTTCAAATATATTATCATTTAAAAAAAAAAAAAAAAAAGTTTTGCCAAAAAAGAAAGCAATCCTTCCCCCATCCAAAACAGCAACTAAAGCGCTGCACACTTCATTAATTACATATACGGTTATGATACTGTTAGGTTGATAAAGGGCCATTGTTTGGCTTGAAACATTGTAACTGTCCTGATCATTAAGCCTAAGAAAAGCAAAATAAAGGCTTTTTAAACAGATATTCCTGTTGGTGCTATCTGCTACAGTGTTTCTGGATTTTCAGAGTCGGTTGGAGTGGACACCGAATGACGTGCACCTAAACTACTAAATGGAAGATTTGAGTTCCTGGTGAGTGCTGGCTGAATTGTATTTTGAATCAGGAAAGCCATCTTCCATAGACTCCATTTTAATCAAATAAGTCAAAAAATATTTCCTTTTTCTCTAATAATAAAACAGTTCCTTGTACTTAATCCAAACTAAAGTATAATTAATCCTTATTGAAAGCAAAACTAGTCTATTGGGTTTATTTAATGTTTACATTATTTTTTAGTAGACAAGGTATGGAGATCCAAATTATGGAAAGATCCCTTATCTGGAAAGCATTCTGGATAACAGGTCCCATACCTGTATGCACTATAACAATAATCATCTTTCCTTCTAGACAAATATCAAAGCTTACAAGTGCCATTTGAGGATAAAACTTTCCTCTTCTAAGTTTATACAATTTTTTTAAGGCTATAGTAACATAGTAACATAGTAAGTTAGGTTGAAAAAAGACACACGTCCATCAAGTTCAACCAATTTGGTCATAGCTGACGCCAATTTAAGCACAAATAGGCTTGACTTATAATGAACTAATTGCATGTTTTATGTCAAACATGTGGCTAAAGAAAATAAAAGTGTTAGCAGATTTTACAAGGTTATCAACTAAGGAGGATTCAGGCAGTGCTATACAGGTATGAGACAGACCTGTTATCCAGAACGCTAGGGATCTGGGGTTTTCCAGATAAAGGTGTATTTCCATAATTTGGATCTCCATACCTTAAGTCAACTAAAAAGTCATTTCAACATTAATTAAACATAATAGGATTGTTCTGCCTCCAATAAGGATGAATTAAATCTTAGTTGGGATCAAGTACAAGGTGCTGTTTTATTATCACAGAGAAAAAAATGTAAAATCATTTTAATTTGATTAAAATGGGAAATGGCCTTTCCGTAATACAGAGCTTTCTGGATAACTGATTTCCGGATAACTGATGCCATACCTGTAGTTCCATATCAAGTACCATTAAAGGACAAGGAAAGCCTAAACATAAATGTTGCCCATCTGAAAGAATGCATAAAAAGCAAACTGAAATCTCTTAACTGGCTTCTATATTCTGCACTATATTCCCTGAAGTTCTCAAAAGTATGGGTCACTTTCAAACATTAGGAGAAGGTCAGGTCCAGCAAGCAATGGGTCGAAGACAAGACCAAGACTGTGGTGCATGCACAGAACATCCAGTACAAGTCTCCCAGCACACAGAAACCCGATAAAATGAACAAGATCTGCAGTTGCAACTAGGTGGCGCATGCACACAAGGAACGCTGGAGTCTGGATGATGATGTATGCGGATCCAAAATGGCCCCTGCAATCTTGAAATGAGGAGGATTTTTGTCAGGATCAGCCCGGGACTTGAACTCTGGTAGTGCTGTTCTGCTTATTCGCAGCACTTACCTCATGAGCCACTGGGGGCTCTCAGGGCTGATCCTGAACTCTGGGGTGTATTGTTTTCTGTTATCTGCCATTCACAGTCTGTTTTCCACCCACCTCGTTTACCCTCATGTGTTTCCCATTTCCTAATCACCTTCCCTTTATAAACCCCGCCCTGAGCTTTGCTCAGGGCTGAGTCATTGATTGTATTCTGCTTGTTCCTGACCTGCGAATCTGTATCTAAATCTGAATCTGAATCTGAACCTGAATCTGAACCTTGAAACTTTGTATGTCTTGTTCCTGAAAACCTTGTTTCCTGAGTGAGTACCTTGTTCCTGTGTTCCCCATTTTTCCCTCACCATCTGGATTCCTTGATTAGCCTTTGCCTGTTCCTGCCTTTTGGTTTCTGTGTCCTGACTGCAATAAACCTACTATAACTTCATCACATCATGTCTTTGCCTACAATTACCTATGGCTACACCCCTGGGCGTCCACCATATCCACTCCCCTTGGAGTGGCTATCCTCAGTTACAGCGGTTCCCCGTTGTGAACGTTACAGAATGACTCAGCCAAACAAGAAGCCCTTGGGAAAGCCCTCCATGCTTTCTTGTCCCGATGTGGAACTACAACTCCCTTGGGGTGGGGAGAATGAGGCAAAAGTCAGCTCCCATTTCTGTGATGATGTCTGGCAGGATTTTCTCTCTGACGATGACTGGGAGGATTCAGTCTTCGATGTGGGCTGGGAGGATTCAGATTCGAGCGAAGATGAGCTACAAACTGCTATCTGGCCTGTGTCTGGTCGTCCACCTCCAGTTTCTTGGCCTTTGAAATCCCCAGCGCTGTCTGCTCCTGTTCCAGGGCCAGCTATGCCTCTGCAGTCTGCTCCTGTTCCAGGGCCAGCTATGCCTCTGCAGTCTGCTCCTGTTCCAGGGCCAGCTATGCCTCTGCAGTCTGCTCCTGTTCCAGGGCCAGCTATGCCTCTGCAGTCTGCTCCTGTTCCAGCACCAGCCATCCCTCCGCAGTCTATTTCTGGGCCCACTACCCCACAGCAGTCTGCTTCAGTTCCCGGTCCTGCTACCCCTCTGCAACAGCTACCTCCAGTACTGGCCCAGCTTCTGCCTGATCCTGTGCCCCCAGAAGTGGGGCTTCTGCCTGATCCTGTGCCCCCAGAAGTGGGGCTTCTGCCTGATCCTGTGCCCCCAGAAGTGGGGCTTCTGCCTGATCCTGTGCCCCCAGAAGTGGGGCTTCTGCCTGATCCTGTGCCCCCAGAAGTGGGGCTTCTGCCTGATCCTGTGCCCCCAGAAGTGGGGCTTCTGCCTGATCCTGTGCCCCCAGAAGTGGGGCTTCTGCCTGATCCTGTGCCCCCAGAAGTGGGGCTTCTGCCTGATCCTGTGCCCCCAGAAGTGGGGCTTCTGCCTGATCCTGTGCCCCCAGAAGTGGGGCTTCTGCCTGATCCTATGCCCCCAGAAGTGGGGCTTCTGCCTGATCCTGTGCCCCCAGAAGAGGGGCTTCTGCCTTGTCCTGTGCCCCCAGAAGAGGGGCTTCTGCCTTGTCCTGTGCCCCCAGAAGATGGGCTTCTGCCTTGTCCTGTGCCCCCAGAAGAGGGGCTTCTGCCTTGTCCTGTGCCCCCAGAAGAGGGGCTTCTGTCATGTTCTGTGCCTCCCAAAATGGGGCTTCTGCCGTGCCTAGTACCCCCAAGAGAGGAGGCTTCGCAGCAGCATCGGCTACCCAAGTGTCCAGCTGGATCTTCCCGACGACTGGCTCTCCAGTCCCCTGCTCCTGTGCCGGCCCTCCAGTCACCTGCTCCTGTGCCGGCTCTCCAGTCTCCAGCTTTGGTGCCGGCTCTCCAGTCTCCAGCTTTGGTGCCGGCTCTCCAGTCTCCAGCTTTGGTGCCGGCTCTCCAGTCTCCAGCTTTGGTGCCGGTTCTCCAGTCTCCAGCTTTGGTGCCGGCTTCCCAGCCAGTCCTTGCTCTTGTGCCGGCTTCCCAGCTAGTCCTTGCTCCTGTGCCGGCTTCCCAGCCAGTCCTTGCTCCTGTGCCAGCTCCCCGAAAGCTGCCTGTGCCGGCTCCCCGAAAGCTGCCTGTGCCGGCTCCCCGAAAGCTGCCTGTGCCGGCTCCCCGAAAGCTGCCTGTGCCGGCTCCCCGAAAGCTGCCTGTGCCCGTTACCATGGCAGCCCAGCCGGTTCCAGCCTCTGTATCTGCAGCCCAGCCGGTTCCAGCCTCTGTATCTGCAGCCCAGCCGGTTCCAGCCTCTGTATCTGCAGCCCAGCCGGTTCCAGCCTCTGTATCTGCAGCCCAGCCGGTTCCAGCCTCTGTATCTGCAGCCCAGCCGGTTCCAGCCTCTGTATCTACAGCCCAGCCGGTTCCAGCCTCTGTATCTGCAGCCCAGCCGGTTCCAGCCTCTGTATCTGCAGCCCAGTCGGTTCCAGCCTCCGTATCTGCAGCCCAGCCGGTTCCAGCCTCCGTGCCTGCAACCCAGCCGGTCCCAGCCTCCGTGCCTGCAACCCAGACGGTCCCAGTCTCCGTGCCTGCAGCCCAGACGGTCCCAGTCTCCGTGCCTGCAGCCCAGACGGTCCCAGTCTCCGTGCCTGCAGCCCAGACGGTCCCAGTCTCCGTGCCTGCAGCCCAGACGGTCCCAGTCTCCGTGCCTGCAGCCCAGACGGTCCCAGTCTCCGTGCCTGCAGCCCAGACGGTCCCAGTCTCCGTGCCTGCAGCCCAGACGGTCCCAGTCTCCGTGCCTGCAGCCCAGACGGTCCCAGTCTCCGTGCCTGCAGCCCAGACGGTCCCAGTCTCCGTGCCTGCAGCCCAGACGGTCCCAGTCTCCGTGCCTGCAGCCCAGACGGTCCCAGTCTCCGTGCCTGCAGCCCAGACGGTCCCAGTCTCCGTGCCTGCAGCCCAGACGGTCCCAGTCTCCGTGCCTGCAGCCCAGACGGTCCCAGTCTCCGTGCCCGCAGCCCAGACGGTTCCAGTCTCCGTGCCCGCAGCCCAGACGGTTCCAGTCTCCGTGCCCGCAGCCCAGACGGTTCCAGTCTCCGTGCCCGCAGCCCAGACGGTTCCAGTCTCCGTGCCCGCAGCCCAGACGGTTCCAGTCTCCGTGCCCGCAGCCCAGACGGTTCCAGTCTCCGTGCCCGCAGCCCAGACGGTTCCAGTCTCCGTGCCCGCAGCCCAGACGGTTCCAGTCTCCGTGCCCGCAGCCCAGACGGTCTCAGTCTCCGTGCCCGCAGCTCAGCCAGACTCCGTTCCCATGCCAGCTCCCAGACGATTGTTTCTTCCTGAGCCAGTTCCTGCTCTGTTTGCCCTGGCCTCCGGGCCTGAGGACCTGTTTGCCCTGGCCTCCGGGCCTGAGGACCTGTTTGCCCTGGCCTCCGGGCCTGAGGACCTGTTTGCCCTGGCCTCCGGGCCTGAGGACCTGTTTGCCCTGGCCTCCGGGCCTGAGGACCTGTTTGCCCTGGCCTCCGGGCCTGAGAACCTGTTTGCCCTGGCCTCCGGGCCTGAGGACCTGTTTGCCCTGGCCTCCGGGCCTGAGGACCTGCCTGCCCTGGATAGTACTACTTCCCCGGCTACTGGACCTGGTAGGGCGGTTAACCCTGTCTCTATCAGGCCTATTGCTGTAAGTGGTGGTATTGCTGTCCTGGCTTGCCTCTTCCTGTTTCTGATGGGTGCCTGTGCTCCTGGTCCGCCACCTGTGATGGGTGCCTGTGCTCCTGGTCCGCCACCTGTGATGGGTGCCTGTGCTTCTGGTCCGCCACCTGTGATGGGTGCCTGTGCTCCTGGTCCGCCACCTGTGATGGGTGCCTGCGCTCTTGGTCCGCCACCTGTGATGGGTGCCTGCGCTCTTGGTCCGCCACCTGTGATGGGTGCCTGCGCTCCTGGTCCGCCACCTGTGATGGGTGCCCGCGCTCCTGGTCCGCCACCTGTGATGGGTGCCCGTGCTCCTGGTCCGCCACCTGTGATGGGTGCCCGTGCTCCTGGTCCGCCACCTGTGATGGGTGCCCGTGCTCCTGGTCCGCCACCCGTGATGGGTGCCCGTGCTCCTGGTCCGCCACCCGTGATGGGTGCCCGTGCTCTTGGTCCGCCACCCGTGATGGGTGTCCAAGCTCCTGGTCCGCCACCCGTGATGGGTGTCCTAGCTCCTGGTCCGCCACCCGTGATGGGTGCCCGTGCTCTTGGTCCGCCACCCGTGATGGGTGTCCAAGCTCCTGGTCCGCCACCCGTGATGGGTGTCCAAGCTCCTGGTCCGCCACCCGTGATGGGTGTCCAAGCTCCTGGTCCGCCACCTTTAATAGGTGCCTGTATTGGTCTTGTCTGTCTTCATGTCCTGGCTTCCGACTCTGGCTGTGATGTCCTGGCTCCTAATTCTGCCAATGTTCCTGATCTGGCTCCTGACCCCAGCGACTTCTTTGTTTTGTTTTCCCATCCTGGTGAAGCTCCTGTTCACGCTTCTGTTTCGGGTGAGGCTTCTGTCCATTTCCCCAGTGTTGGGACTAAAAAGGCTGGGGGACCATTTGATCCTGGGATCGCCCAGAGGTCGATCCTCGAGGCTCCTGTTCTCGTTTCTGGCGAGGCTTCTGTCCATTTCCCCAGTGTTTGGACTAAAAAGGATGGGGGACCATTTGATCTTGGGATCGCCCAGAGGTCGATCCTCAAGGGGGGGTAATGTCAGGATCAGCCCGGGACTTGAACTCTGGTAGTGCTGTTCTGCTTATTCGCAGCACTTACCTCATGAGCCACTGGGGGCTCTAAGGGCTGATCCTGAACTCTGGGGTGTATTGTTTTCTGTTATCTGCCATTCACAGTCTGTTTTCCACCCACCTCGTTTACCCTCATGTGTTTCCCATTTCCTAATCACCTTCCCTTTATAAACCCCGCCCCGAAGCTTTGCTCAGGGCTGAGTCATTGATTGTATTCTGCTTGTTCCTGACCTGCGAATCTGTATCTAAATCTGAATCTGAATCTGAACCTGAATCTGAACCTTGAAACTTTGTATGTCTTGTTCCTGAAAACCTTGTTTCCTGAGTGAGTACCTTGTTCCTGTGTTCCCCATTTTTCCCTCACCATCTGGATTCCTTGATTAGCCTTTGCCTGTTCCTGCCTTTTGGTTTCTGTGTCCTGACTGCAATAAACCTACTATAACTTCATCACCATCATGTCTTTGCCTACAATTACCTATGGCTACACCCCTGGGCGTCCACCATATCCACTCCCCTTGGAGTGGCTATCCTCAGTTACAGCGGTTCCCCGTTGTGAACGTTACAATTTTCTTGTGTTCTCATATTGAAAAATAAGGAGATTTCAGGGAATATAATGCAGTGACTGGCAGGAGGCTGGGGTGGACTTTCGTTAGACAAAGTGCAGGTTTGGGAGCTTTCCCTGCTCTTTAAACACATATAGAGCCCATTTGTTATAGGCGTGAAGGACAAATAGCACATTTTCTCCCAGTAGTACCTGTGTGCCCACAGACAGCAATGTGAACAATCCATATTAATAAAAATACAGCTGTACATAGTGTTATTTGTGCCATGTGGTCTAAACCAGTGTTTCACAAACAAACTGGTCCCCCGCTGTGAATTGGGGAGGAGTACGGCAAATATCGAGGGAGAATGCATATTTACTGTCATAAAGAGAATTATATAATCATGCTTTCTTATATCTGTTACATTGTTTGAACATATAGTGTACATTAATACATTCTTTGCACCTAAGAGTAACAAGCATAACTCAAATTAATTAACTAAATTTAATCCAGTTTAGCCTTCTTAACAGACACATTTAAATAATATATATTTACCACCACTTTCTTTCCAGCACCCATTTTCTGCTGTTCATTTTCCTTCCGGGAATCAGCATCCGTTGCAACAGCAAGAACCTGGTATCTGTTATAGAGATTGTAAAAGAAAAGATAGAATCAGAAGATTAAAATTAAATAATTTAAAATACATCTAAGATGTAAATTCTGGATTTAGGGTGCCAATCCACAGAAAAGTGTATTATACGTACTTGTAGCTTTCAACCTGCCGACTGGAAGAAACAGTAACAAAGGAGTCTGTTTTGGGACTGTAACTCAAGGGGCCTGGTAAAAGGAATCCTGGAAGGTATCGACCAAATGCATAGCTTTCCTGTTCAAAAAACATGAGCATCCCATCCATTGACTGGATACAAATCAAATCTCGCCCTTTAAGAAAAAAAAAGTAATAAGGATAAATGGAAACAAGAATCCCACTACCTGATACAATCTGTAATAATTATAAAATTTTAACTCATGAATTACATCTGTAAGGAGATCTGAAGCTTAACTGTAACAACTTTCCATCTACCTGAAAGGACAACAAAAAACAACTTTCTCATGCTAGACACCATTTCATGGTCATGGATTCCTTTAGGCCATGCCCCTACTGGAAAAGTGAAAGGTAAGTATCAACCAAGATGGGGTGTGGTTTAGAAACAAAAGATTTTAGCTATAAGGATGGTGACACACGTGGAGATTTGAAGTCCTCACTTTTTAAAAACGTGTTTTGGGGACAAATCGTTAGTTTTGCCTTGCCATGTAGTTCCAAAACGTTTTTAGAGCAATTTATCAGAAATAGCATGGCTAGCAAAACACACAAGGAGAATAGTAGGGATAGTGTGCAAATTCTTGTGTGTGTGGTATGTCATAAGTACGTAAGAGAAGAGAAGTAAATGCAGAGGTTACAATCAAGAGAAGTAAATGCAGAGGTTTTACCAAAAAGTGCAAACCATTGTTAAGGCTAAACAGGAAGGCCAGGTTAGACTAGAAAATAGGCAGAAACATTAAAAAAGAAGTCTACCCAGTTCTTGAACAAAATTCTTTGGCCAGATGAAATTAAGATAAAAATGTACCAGAATGAATGGAATAGAAGAACATGGAGTAGGGTAGAAAAGGATCATGATCCAACACATACAGTACCACATCATTTGTGACATATGGTGGAAACAGTGGTCATATTGCCATGTATAGCTACCAATGGACTTGGATCACTAGTGTTTATTGATGATATGACTGCTGACAGAAGCAGCTCTACACTAACTGTTCGGATTCAGACAATTGCTGCAGATCTCATAGGATGGAGCTTTGCAGTACAGATAGTTGCCTGAAATCTATGCTTGCAAAAAGACCATTGTCTTGTCGCAAAAAATCTCCCCGTGTGTCACTACCCGAAAGCAGGCCATAGTGGATCTTTCCCCAAATTGCCCACCCTAAGGTGGGACATAGCACGCTGAACCAATCCCTATAAACAGATCATAAAGAAGGAGATCCCTGTCCGATCAATATTTGGACAATTTTTGGCCAGATATCGGTCAGGGAAACCGGTCAGAGAGCCTCATTCAAGGGCCAATAAGCTAATGACTCTGTCAGCAGCTTTTATTGGCCAGTGTATAGCCACCGTAAGGTAAAGAACAATAAATATCCTGTCCGAGACAGTGTCTGCAGTACTGTACTTATAACTTATAGTGAGTATGAAAAACACACTGTTTAAGACTAAAAAAATCTGCAAAATTTCTAGAAAATAGAAATATTTATTTAAAAACTCATCTGCTTTGATTTTGTAGGATTTTTATAACCAAAGCAATGTTTAAGCTTAAGTTAAACTTTATTAAACACAATGTACTAAATGGATATTTGTTTATTTATAAAGTGAATAAAAGTTGCCTGTTGGCATCAAAGCTAACAGTAAAACCAGTTCTACTTTGATCCAAATATTTTATATGTACAAGATAAAAATAACTTGTGTGTCTATGCAAATTCATGGGTTTGGTGCTTGTGTACATAAAAAAACTTTTCCACTAAAGAACACATGTTAAAACGCCTGTGTCTAAGAGCCTTAACACTTCTTTTTGAAGTCAAACTTTAATGTTAGGCTGAATATTTGCATGAAATCATTACACAGCTTCACCCTATTATACACCTACATAAATATGCTCATGTATAGGATGTCTCTGCCCTGGGCTAGAGAAGCTGAAAGCAGTTTACTGCATGTAAATTGCAGCTTAATCATTTCTTAAGAACGCTCGGGTTTAGTTCAGTGTGTCTAGATGAACGTGGTTGCATTGCTGCTTTTGTCAGCAAATTTCTACAGATCCCTCTTATATTTTTTTTTCTAAATAAAAGAATATATGAAGTTGCTTTCAAATTTAGAATTTTCCAATTATTTTAAAGCTATTTTTAATTGAACAAAATAATAATTTCATTATATTTGCTATTGCCTTCTGTTTCCAGACTATACTTTTTTTTTTTTATAAAGTATACTCTTCTCCAGCTAAAATTCAAGTTTCCACAATGTCATGCAAGTATCTATTACGGGTATAGATACTTGCATGACATTGTGGAAACTTGAATTTTAGCTGGAGAAGAGTATACTTTAGAATAAAAAAAATGTTTCCAGGAAGCTCAGGTTTATGAGAATCCTGTGAATTTTAAGAAATAATTCTAGTTTTTAAAAAGTATTTCCTTTTACTCTGTAATAATAAAACAGTACCTTGTACCTTTTTCCCAAGTCTGTTGAAACAAACACGGAACATGCAGGGCATTGTGGGAACAGCAGTCTTGACTGGAGGAGTGTTGATTAAAGACACAGGTATGGAACCTATTATCTTCTTTTACTGCAGTGGGCTTTGGCACTCTCTTGTGCCTTGGACTAGGATATGAGCCATTAAGTGTGTACGAAAGCTTTCCTGATACAATAAAAGTTTTTACCAAGTATCACCCTTTAATAGAGGTATGGAACCTGTTATCCAGAATTCTCATTTCCTGGTGTTTTCCGAATAAGGAATCTTTCCATAATTTGGATCTCCATACCTTAAGTATAAGGTATAAAAAAATATTTAAACATTAAATAAATCCACTAGGATTGTGTAGCCCCTAATAAGAATTTATTATATTGTAGTTTGGATCAAGCACAAGGTACAAATTGTTATTACAGAGAAGAATAAAATAATGTTTTTAAATTGAAATTATTTAATTAAATTGGAGTCAATGGGAGATGATCATCCCATAATTCAAAGCTTTCTAAAGTGGTTAAATGGTATAAGTAGTCAGGTAAAGGAGAGGAATGAGTCATAAGAGAAAACTGCTTTCAGATTCAATTACATGTACAGGTATGGGACCTGTTATCCAGTATGCTCGGGACCTGGGGTGTTCCAGAAAATGGATGTTTCCGTAATTTGGATCTTCATATCTTAAGTCTACTAGAAAATCATTTAAACATTAAAGGGGTTATTCAACTTCTAAGCACTTTTTCCAGATTCTTCTCCAGAAATAAAGATTTTTTTTTTTCCAATCGCTTCCCATTTTTCCAAAATCTAAATTTAAGGTTCTTGTCTGGTGTTTCAGTCTGGCAGCTCAGTGTTTCAGGTGCAGATTCTGCACTGTTACCATTTTGCAACATTTAGTTGAAACATTTCTGTCACGGCCGGCACCCAATACTAGAACAAGTGCCAAGTACCCTGGTCTCGGCTCGGCTTCACCAGTAGTGTGACCACCGTTGGGCTTTGGGAGGAGCCCTCAGCTTACTTGGGTGCCACCTGGACTTAACGAGGGGTACAAGGCGAGATGTTCTGGCTGGCAAAGGGGCACGGCTGTTAGCAAAGTCTTTTTGGGCCGAAGGTCACAGTACAAAAGGATTAGGCAGAATCGTAGTCAGGCAGGCTGGGTCTAGGCAGGCAGATAACAAGAATCGTCAAAACAGGCAAAGGGTCAAAACCGGGTGATCAATCAAGGGGTTAAACAGAAGAGTTGTCGTAAGCAGGCCAGGATCCAGAGGTTAGAATAGTCAAAATAGCCAGGCAGAGGTCACAACAGGAATCAAACAGGTTCAGAAGATAACAGACAAAATAGCACAAGGCTCAGGAGCACCAGGAAATACAATCCTATCACGGGCAATGAGAAAAGGCAGGAAGGTCCCTTTTAACTTTTAAATTTCGTGCCATTGCGCGCTGACGTCATCACGCCAGCGTGCATGCGCCTACTAAACCCGGAAGTGTGCGCCGCGCGCTCACTAAGAAGAAACCGGCGCATGAGAAGAGGAGCGGCGTGGCGGGCATCCCCGCCGCACCACTAGACCACCAGGGTTAGTTATTTTCCTTACAATTTCTCAGCAGCATCTCTGGAGTATTAGCAAATATTGAACTGAAAAAAAGTATTGAAAGGTGAACAGTCCCTTAAATAAACAGGCTGGTTTTGTTTGCAGTAAGGATTAATTATATCTTAGTTGGGATCAAGTACAAGATGCTGTTGTTATTATTATAGAGAAAAGGGAAATCATTTTTAAAAATATGGATTATTTGGATAAAATCAAGTCTATGGGAGACAGTCCTTCCGTAATTCAGAGCTTTCTGGAAAGTGAGTTTCCGCATAACAGATCTTTTTTCATTCAGTAAAGTAAATGCCCTTTAAAACCAGGTCTGTGAAGTGACCCCAGTTGGGAAGTGTTTTTTTCCATGCCTTCATTTGCCATGTTTGAACACAGTTAAATGCATTAGCTTATTGATTCCATTAGATATTTTGCCTGTTTTTATACATGCATTCAGATTTGCTCTTTTTTGCACTTATTTTTTTTCAATGCAACATGCCCTTGGCACATACAGTATTCACAGTACAATAAAATAGAGAGCTTACACAAATATATTTAGTTGCATTCTTAAAATATCACATATAAATATATGCTCTTTTTTTGATGGACAAAAAATATATTCTGGCATCCACAAATTAGTTTGAATAGCTGAATAACACTCTAAGAAATAGTGAAGCCTCAATTATTAGTACCCTAATTGTAAGTTTTCTCACATTTTACATTTTTTATTTGTGGTCCCACCAATTTATAATGCATTTCAAATGGTGCATTTCCCTGATTTTAAGTAGTTTTCCTGTACATTTGTCCTGATGTACCTATGAATGTTATTTGTGAAATAAAGAGGTTTAAAATACTAGGCAGATGTATATTTTGCCATGATTCTGCCTGTAAATGGTCAATCCCATTTAGTATGTCCCTTTTACAGTCCTGTACCAATCACTTATTGCTTAAGGTTGTGTATGTGACTGACAGAGAGGCCTTGCACATGCCCCTCGTAGTGTAACATTGCTTAACCCTTATTATTAACACAGTAAATATTGTATCACAAGTAAAACAGAGTCCTGTGCTTACATCAGTACTTGAAGAAAAAGTTACTTTAACACATTTCTCTGATTTTACATTTTCCCGGATTTTAATTTTTTCCTGGTCCCCCAAAAAAATGTAAAATGGGGGTTCTACTGTACATCAGGTTTTCTACAAAAAAAGCAAAGAACAGGAGCCCTATCCATATAATTGATGCCCATGTATAAAAAAATATATGACATTTATGCTACTGCAGCATACTAGGAGTACCGTATAGACTCGAGTATAAGCCGAGTTTTTCAGCAACAAATATGGGCTGAAAAATTCTACCTCGGCTTATACTTGAGTCGGTGGCAGTGCACATTCCGCCAAAGCTCCAAACAAGCTTTCCCCTCCTCTGTGGGAAGTTTCTTACCTGCAGGGAAACGCTGGGAAGGTTTGCAGCAGACTCGCAGCAGCACATTCGATCATCGCACCCCCAAAACAAACAGCGCAAAGGTGGGAGCAGCAGCGCAATCAGTGGGGAATCTACATCAAAACCCACATGATCTGTAACGTCAGCGTGCGTGCCACCCGCACTTCAGCCGGTATCGATATCGCTCCACGCTCCTTGCGCAAAGTTGCGCACTGCTGCTCCTCCTGCGCCGCAGCTAAACATCATTGTTTCTGGCTGGGAGGGGGTGTTCCCCGTTGGCTCCTCAGGATCAGGGGCCCCATGGATGGGTTGCGGGCCCCAACCGAGGTGCAGGGGCATGGGACTCGCTGCACACGCTGACTCAGTAGCACACGCTGACTCAGTAGCACACGCTGACTCAGTAGCACACGCTGACTCAGTAGCACACACTGACGTTACAGATCATATGGGTTTTGATGTAGATTCCCCATTGATCACGCTGCTGCTCCCACCATTGCGCTGTTTGTTCTCACCACGTTAATTTTGCCACTTATTTGCACACAAAAACAGATGCAGCTGCAGTGCTAAAATTGTAAAATATTGCAGATGCTACTTGTCTGCTTTGCCTGTCATTTTTAATAATTCTAATTTTCAAAACATAAAATCACAATGTTTATACTGGAACTCACGTGAGAATGACCAGAATACACTTTAATATTGATTTGTTTGCCAGTTCCCAGTCATACAAAGCAGTAAAATACCTTGGCACTTTTTAAATTAAAAGACTAAACAAAGGGGATATCATTTTAACATTTTTTCTTTTATGAAACTACAGAATGGTATTAATGTTACCAAGCCATGGAGAACGGCTGCAATCCCATACTGGTTTTTTAAAATGCAAAGGTTTAAATAATATTATGAAATATATCTATCTACAAATACAAATAAACAAAAGGATCCTACTTGTCTAACTGTCTTAGTTGTGTCTAGGCTTATACTCGAGTCAATAAGTTTCCCCAGTTTTCGTAAGTAAAATTAGGTACCTCGGCTTATACTTGGGTTGGCTTATACTCGAGTATATACGGTTAAGTGTATCAATTGTGTATCCCACCGTGTGTCACAGGATATATAAGGGCTCTTTCATGGGCATTTTAAAATGCTTCCCATGCTGGGATTTATTATGCTTTCCACTATACGGGAGCACAATATATTTATGTAGCATGTAGTCATGGCGTTACACTAAACCGCTAAGCACAGGTGAACTGCAACATCTCTGCATTTGGAGATTTATCACAAGCCTGTAAGAGCCCAAATATGTTTTGTTAAGGGAATAATTCAAAAAGATAAAGGGGGGGGAAGCATACAAAAACTGTAGTACAACCAAACTCCCTATTATCATTTAAACAAGTGTACAGGCATAGGATTTATTATCTAAAATGCTGGGAATATGAGCTTTGTTGATAAGGAAGCTTTCTGTAACATGGGTGGCCATGCCTTAAGGCATATTTAATATTTTAATAATTGGTTTACTTTGCTATTCACAGAGATATTTGCTAACTTAATTACCAGGAAGTACACTGCATTTATTTAAAGAAAATTTACAAATTGGCAAATAAAGAATTGTTAAAAATAGAACATTAAAGGAAATGTCATCCCTGTAAACCAGAGATTTCTACATCATCTGTAAAATCCTGATGCAAAACTGGAGATAAATGGTCCAGAATGGCCACATGGAAACAATGACAACATTCCCTGGAAAAGCTCTTAACGATGTTTTCCATTACTACGTCACAAATTAGCAGATCAAAAAACAGATATAAATTGGCTGCACCATTATTTGGCTGGAAACTGAATAAAAAGATCTTCTATGAAAAAGTACCAAAGTGAAACTTATCAGATACTGTGGCTTTTTTTCAAGGTGCATAGTACAAGCATTGACATTATGTATAAGACAGTGTATAAAATAGTATATTTTCATACCTACCACCTCAGCCTTTGGCAACATGACTCACTGACCATAAAAGCCAGACCATGAGTAATAGATGTAAACCTTATTAGAAACTGGCAGACTGACAAAATCCTCCACCCAAACAACTCCATTGAGTCAGAGTAATATTTAAATGTATAGCTAAGAAATCAGATCAAATACTCAAGTTAACTGCAACATATAACTTACTGAAAACCATAAGGTTAGTAGACAATGGCAATATGCCTAAAAAAGTGCCTCGAGGATAGAAAGCATTTTCGCAAATGCATAAGGTAATTCACCTGATTTTTACTGACAGGCAGGTATTTTAGGCAGATCGGATCAATTACATAGATCAAAAGAAAACCGAGATGCTGAGTAATAATTATGCCTCTGCCACTGGGTGAACCCAGTTCCAAACAAGGATACTTTATAGCACGCAAATATTTAGAGTAAACAGCATAACCACTGTAGCCACAGCAAAGCTAAAGCAGTTGGTTTACATTACAGTATAAGCTGCCATTCCTTTAAGGAATGACGTTCTTGCAAGCTATAATAATAGTGCCATCTTATTTTACCTAATATCGCAGGTTTCCATTTTCATCTATTTATGTATTTCTTAGGGATGCACCGGATACAATATTTTGGAATCGATCAAATAAAAATCCTAATTTGCATATGCAAATTAGGGTGGGAAGGGGAAAACATTTTTTACTTCCTTATTTTGTGCCAAAAAGTCACGCGATTTCCCTCCCCACGCCTAATTTGCATATGCAAATTAGGATTTGGCCAAATCGGAAACCTGCAAAAAAAGGCCCAATCCTGGCCGCGCCCCAAACCAAATCCTGGATTTGGCGCATCCCTAATATTTTTTGAAAAAACAATGTTTTTTTTTTACCCTGGCTTAGCCAAGCTTTCCTATGTCCAAACCTCTGTACCTATACAAAGATAAGAAGTAACACATTTTCCAGAAGTCAATAATTCCTGCAGGACCTTGGTACTTTATGTAAAAAAAAAAATATACACACCAACTTCAACTTGATGTAAGATGTACTCCAGATTTATTTGGAGAAACGTAGTACAGGTATGGGATGCATTATCCGGAAACCCGTTATCCAGAAAGTTGAGAATTACGGAAAGGTCGTCTCCTTTAGACTCCATTATAAGCAAATAATCCAAATTTTTTTAAAATGATTTCCCTTTTCTCTGTTATAGTAAAACTGTACCTTGTATTGCATCAAACGAAGATATAATTACTCCTTATTGGAAGCAGAACAAGCATATTGGGTTTATTTAATGTTTACATGGTTTTCTGGTAGTCTTAAGGTACGAAGATTTAAATTATGGAAGGACCCGTTATCCGGAAAACCCCAGGTCCCGAGCATTCTGGATGATAGGTCTCATACTTACTGTACTCTAGAGTTGAATTGTCGTTCCAGAAGAACACGTGAATTTAAAATGTACAACAATGGCATATTACTGAAAAGGTTAAACTCTTTTGTGAATTTGAGGCTCTTTTTACTTCACTAGTATTTCTTGCTCCAGTTTCCGTCTACGTTTGTGAATTTCCCCCCTTTTGCCAAAAGGGTCAGGCTTAAAGGAGAAGGAAAGTTACCAAAGCAGTTCATTGCCAATATATTAGCCACAATAGTGCAAGCAAACAGCTCTAGAAGTTATCTCTGGTTGTTTAAGATAGAAGCTGCCATATTAGCTTGGTGTGACATTACTTCCTGTCCGAGTATCTCTCTGCTCACTCATAGTTCTGGGCTCAGAGGGAGGGGAGGAGGGAGGGTTGAAAAGGGAGGGGTAGAGGGAAAGTGGAGCAAACTGAGCATGCTCAAGCCCTAGCCCATGAGGTTTATGCTGAAAACAGGAAGTCCAATACAGAAGCCCATGTGTACACAATGGGAAGGTAACCAGATAACAGCTCCCTAAAACAAGATAACAGCTGCCTGGTAGATCTAAGAACACTTAAAGGGATCCTGTCTTCGGAAAACATGTTTTATTCAAAATGCATCAGTTAATAGTGCTACTCCAGCAGAATTCTGCACTGAAATTAATTTCTCAAAAGAGCAAACAGATTTTTTTATATTCAATTTTGAAATCTGACATGGGGCTAGACATTTTGTCAATTTCCCAGCTGCCCCCAGTCATGTGACTTGTGCCTGCACTAGGAGAGAAATGCTTTCTGGCAGGCTGCTGTTTTTCCTTCTCAATGCAAATGAATGTGTCTCATTGGGACATGGGTTTTTACTATTGAGTGTTGTTCTTAGATCTACCAGGCAGCTGTTATCTTGTGTTAAGGAGCTGCTATCTGGTTACCTTCCCATTGTTCTTTTGTTTGGCTACTGGGGGGAAAAGGGAGGGGGTGATATCACTCTACTTGCAGTACAGCAGTAAAGAGTTTATCAGAGCACAAGTCACATGACTTGGGGCAGCTGGGATATTGACAATATGTCTAGCCCCATGTCAGATTTCAAAATAGAATATAAAAAAATCTGTTTGCTCTTTTGAGAAATGGATTTCAGTGCAGAATTCTGCTGGAGCAGCACTATCAACTGATTCATTTTGAAAAAAAATGTTTTTCCCATGAGAGTATCCCTTTAATAGTAAAAAACCATGTTCCACAGAGACACATTCAGTTACACTGCCAGAAAGCATTTCTCTCCTAAAGTGCAGGCACAAGTCACATGACCAGGGGCAGCTGGGAAATGAACAAAATGTCTAGCCTCATGTCAGATTTCAAAATTGAATATAAAAAAAATCTGTTTGCTCTTTTGAGAAATGGATTTCAGTGCAGAATTCTGCTGGAGCAGCACTATTAACTGATTGATTTGAAAAAAATGTTTTCCCATGACAGTATCCCTTTAAAAACATTTTGTATTTTACACAGCCTATTTACCCAGTTTTTGTTTTTACACTGAACGATTCCTTTAATGACCCTTGCCAGGAGCCTGCCTCCTGTTCATTACCCCTGCGCAGTGTATTGTGGGTGCAACCAGTCCATGCAGAGAAGAGGCCTGAGCAAAAGTTTAGTAGTTATGCTCACTGGGAGACTATGATTTGAACTTTCCTCATCCTTTGACACAAATAAAGTGCAAAAAAAACTAAATTAATGCTTGGCAGTGAAGGGGTTAAATCCCAGCACTACGAATTACAGTATTTAACCTTCAAGCCACAGCTCAGATGATAACTTTTTTCTTTCAAGCACCTAATAAAAGCTACTTGCAGAATTGTGGAAAAGTTGAGTACAGTCCCGTCTTATTATAAGGTTTCCTGTTACAAGGTTATATGGTTTACACATATGTTATATTTCATTGTAAATGGGGAAAAAAAGCTTCCCGTATAACACACTCTTTGTTGTAATGCTCTCCACAATTTCCCTCACGGCAGAGCTTGCAATGAACGTAAAAGAATTCAGACAGATTGCTAGTCTCTTTCCGGTCCTTTCCATTTTTTTTTTTTACTTCTTATTACTACTTCACTTATGACCTCTTATTCTTGTTCATCTTTGAAATACTGTTTGATTTTTGCATAAATGAAAACAATGTTTCTTTATACATTGCAGACTCAAAGTGAGTTTAGGGAACAATGAACATTAGATGCAGACATCTCAGATTGCAAAGATGTGATGCTCATACATGGATTACATGAGGGAGTCCTAATTTTTACCTTTATCATCGATACTACATTTTCATTTAAAGGCAGTTAACAAGATTTTTGTTTTAAAGGAAAACTATAGCCCCAAATGAATACTTAAAGGGGTTGTTCACCTTTGAGATAACTTTTAGTATGATGTAGAGAGTGATATTCTGAGACAATTTGCAATTTGTTTTCATTTGTTATTATTGAAGGTTTTTTAGTTATTTAGCTTTTATTCAGCAGCACTTCAATTTGTATTTTAAGCACTCTAAAGTAACTAGAGCACAAATTACCCTAGCAACCATTCACTGGTTTGAATAAGAGACTGGAATATGAATAGGACAGGCCTGAATAGAAGGATCAGTAATAAAAAGTAACAATAACAATGCATGTGGAGCCGTAAAGAGCATTTGTTATTTTAAAAGTAAATATTGCCTTTTTACATCTCTTACCTTGAACTACCAATTCGTGATGGTCTGTGTGCTGCCTCAGAGATCATCTGACCAGAAATACTACAACTCTAAGGTGGCAGATTTATCCAGGGTCAAATTTCAAGGCAATCTGAGTTTTTTAAACTCCCATCAATTCGAAATTTGAATAAAAAAAGACCAACCAAAATTTAAGAAAATTTTGAATTTTCTATCCTTGGGTGAATAGGCTGTATTTGATAATTTGAATTTAATTCAGATCATATTCGATTCAAAGTTTTTTTTTTAAAAAAAACTCCAAACTCCAAATACTCCAAAAAGGTTGCAGGAGGTCCCCCATAGGCTAAAACAGCAATTTGGCTGGTTTTAGATGAGGATTAAGCGAAGTCAAATTTTTAAAGAGACTGTAATTTTTTTCAAATTCAATTTGAATATGGACTATTCCATAGTCAAAATACACTAAACTTAGCTTGAAATTCGAATTTAAAAATTAGATTTTTCAATTCAACCCTTGATAAATCTGCCCCTAATTGTAACAGGAAGTTTGGAACCAAAAGACAGAACTCTGTTAATTGTCTCATGTGACCGAACATGTATGGATTGTTTGTGTGTACCTTGAATCCTATTATCTCAGGGGGCGGCCCTTATTTTTTAAAATGGCAATTTTATATTTATGATTACCCAATGGCACATACTACAAAAGTATATTATGAAAATAACATTTTCATTAACATGTTTATTTACATGAAGCAGAGTTTTACATATGAGCTGTTTTCAGCAAAATCTATTTATAGAGACCTACTTTGTTCAGGGGGTATAGTATTCATAGGAAATACTAAGCAAACATTTTTTGTTTTTGGCAAAACTGGGACCCATAGGCAAAAAACTCCATATTAATGTACTGTTCAATAACACTTTTGGAAAAAAAAGGATAACAAACATGGTGTAAAGATTATAGATGGAAATATTTTTCCCCTTCTCGCATCAAAGGACAATGACGTAACGGGTTCAACAAATAAAAATGTTTTACTGCATGCCCATAGTATAGAAGCACAATATCTGTCCAACTCAACAAGTTTTTAAAGGAGAACTAACCCATACACAGCCCTCCAATGCCCCCTCCAAGCTTCCTACCCACAGCCTATATTCTTTTTAGCAGTAAATCTGCAGAAATGTGGATCCTATGTTGCCCCCTTAAATAGAAATGTATACACGTCTTGGTTTGAGGAGAAAAATGTCTAGCCTAATGTGCTCTTCGCCATTTTGGCTGATAGAGATACATTCATGACATTTTCATACTCTGGGGAAGGGTCAACATGGAGTGATTGGATGAATCTGTGTCCGAGTTTCATTCTTGAATGTACTGGTTGTGAATAATAATGGGATACTTACTACAGCACTGTATGCACGGTATCCTTCAAAAAAAAAACCCCACCATTAACACACTACTTTCATTTGACAGTTATCATCCGGAGTATGTTAAAAGCTCTGTTTCACAAAGCCAATATACAGGTATCAGAAAGATTGTACAGGATGATGTGTTAAAAATCATATGCAGGACAGAGGATATCCAGTGCCTTTATTGTAAAGGCAAAAACATAAGGTTCTCAATGGATATACTAAGAAAGTCGAATCTACTACTACTAAGTTGTCAATTGTTATGAATTACCAAAAGGCCAGTCAATAAATAGTGTGTTCAGTACAGAGACCTTGGTAGCTACTTCAGCAAGCATACGAACAAATCTGTGAATTTCAAGGCTTTCCCTTTTGTTTCATATAGGAAATCATGTACTATAAGAGATACATTTGTAACCCTGCCAAAGAAGGTATGGATCACATTTTATTTTGCCCCCCAAAAATGTTATGTTTAATAGTGAACTTTTATTCAACATATGTCCTACAGTGACCTACTTTTACAGGTAGAGACAGACTACTGTGTATATGAACTTGTGGTCTTCTATATGTAGGGGAAACCACACAAAAAATATGAGTTAGAATCTCACAACACAGATGCTCCATCAAATGAAAATAAACATCTATACCAAGACATTATGTGCATGGTGCACATAACACTTATGCTATTCAGTTCTGTGCCCTAAAGCAAGTACAGATTCCATATTTGAAGTCTGATACACTGATTAAAGACATTACAACCAATGGGATTAAATAGGTATTATGATTTATAAGTTTTTCTTTAAATACAACTTAGTTTTATGTAAATGATTTAAAAACTGTAAATATGATTGCTATTGAAAGCAGTACACTATTTCTGTTCTCTGCACGGCTTGTCCCGACTATTGAAACAATGTAGTAAAAGTCAGTTCCCCAACAAGACTCCAGTTCCCACAATGGCTTGCATACTTCTTTACAGGTCTCTTCATCACAGAACATTTTCAGTGTAAGTGTAAGCTGAAAATTTAGGTTGGTGCAATAAGTTCAGTATATAAAATATGGCATTTTTAGCCATATTTTATTTTTAGGGTTTAGTTCTCATCCATCAATTACCGTATATACCCGCGTATAAGCCGAGTTTTTCAGCATCCAAAATGTTCTGAAAAAGTCTACCTCGGCTTATACGCGGGTCAGCGGTACCCGACCGGAGTAGCTGAGATTGCAGTCACTTTTAATCATTCCTATACCAACAGTTCACTTGGGGAGAGACTGCAATATCCCACAATGCCCTCTGTTGGTTATATGAAAGAATAACAGTGCGCCCTCTGTTGGTTGTATGAAAGATTAACAGTGACTGCAATATCACACAGCGCCATCTGTTGGTTGTATGAAAGAATAACAGGGACTGCAATATCACACAGTGCCATCTGTTGGTTGTATGAAAGAATAACAGAGACTGCAATATCACACAGCACCATCTGTTGGTTGTATGAAAGAATAACAGGGACTGCAATATCACACAGTGCCATCTGTTGGTTGTATAAAAGAATAACCGGGACTGCAATATCACACAGCGCCCTCTGTTGGTTATATGAAAGATTAACAGTGACTGCAATATCACACAGCGCCATCTGTTGGTTGTATGAAAGAACAGGGACTGCAATATCACACAGTGCCATCTGTTGGTTGTATGAAAGAATAACAGGGACTGCAATATCACACAGTGCCATCTGTTGGTTGTATGAAAGAATAACAGAGACTGCAATATCACACAGCACCATCTGGTGGTTGTATGAAAGAATAACAGTGACTGCAATATCACACAGCACCCTCTGTTGGTTATATGAAAGATTAACAGTGACTGCAATATCACACAGTGCCCTCTGTTGGTTATATGAAAGAATAACAGTGACTGCAATATCACACAGCGCCCTCTGTTGGTTATACAAAAGATTAACAGTGATGGCAATATCAAACAGCACCCTCTGCACATGGTAGTGGGACAGTGGGACAATGCACACAGTAATCCGTTTGGCAATTCTCTGTCACCATCAGCTTTGCAAAGAAGTCCGGTTGATCGCTGGGGGGGTCGCTTTGGCAGAATGTGCGCTGCTGGGAGACAGGGCTATAGTTGTGTCTAGGCTTATACTAGAGTCAATAGGTTTTCCCAGTTTTCTTAGGTAAATTAGGTACCACGGCTTATACACGGGTCGGCTTATACACGAGTATATACGGCCCCAAGATTGCTAAAAATAAAAAAATAAAATAAAAAAAAAATTGCAAAGCCAGGAAGCATGTATGATATATCCCCTATACCCAAACCGAAGGATTGTTAACTTTGACTTTCCTTTTACTGTAAACAAAATAATCCAGCCGAATCAAAGGATGTCTGTTAAAATAGTGGATAGATAGATTGTAATGTTTTTATTTGTAATTGCCTATTGCTTTTTTCTGTAAACTGAAACACTGAGGAGTTACAGAGCCCTCTTGTGGTCAACAATGTTGTAGATCATTTAAAAATAATTGATCATTATACCAAAAATTTGGATTTTCCATTTTTGCAATCAAACTAATTGTTTTAATCAATGAAAATTACCGAGATGTATTTAAACAATGAAGTTAGATTACATTCAAAAATCACTTTAAAATCCTGAACACTAAATATGAAGATAGACAGCAATTAGCATGTCCTTACAAAAAATATGAAATGTTCTGATATGTACAAAAACATGGGTAAAATGAATATTGAATATGCTTGAGTTTAAATATTGATTGATGACTGATGGGATTGAGACGGTTTATTTCTCTGCTTTCAGAGAAGTACTGTGTGACTTTATAATATTCTCTTGCAAACAACTAAAAGTGTTATTATACTGTTCAAGGAAGCAGTGTCTACAGCTTACTAAAATAAACATTTTCGTGTGCCCTAACCTATATATTTCAAGGAGCTTCAAATTTCCCTTGCTAAATTCAGAAATTGAAAAGGAAAAGATCTGTAGAATGAGGTTTCCAGCAGTATCAACAGATAATGTATTTTTGCCTAGTACATAAGCAAATGACCCACACATACTGCCTACTTACATAGCTAGATGATACTAAACAAGTCAATAATATTAGACAGCTCTTTCTTTACTCAAACTAATTGTCCTTGTATTTTGTACCATTTTGCAATTTCTTTAAGTAAACTGTTTTATGCAGCTAAAGCTTAAGTTTTCCTAGAAAGCAAACTGGCCTATTGTCAGTACAGGATAAAAGGATTTGGGAATTGTAGCAGTAATACTTAGATAATTTATGAGCACGGAAAAGCACCTACAATGTAGCTCATTCCAAAGTATAGATCTGTAATGCAATAGCCATTTAAAATGAAAAGATGCAAAGAAAGGCAATTTGCAGAAAGGCAGTCCTAATTAAAGGATCTTAATCGTGTGGGGTTTCACTGGATTATGCCTAAATTTGGCTATTTTTCAAATGGCAATATTCTGAGAAAAGACTCACAGGATCCTGTATAAGTTAAAACAGATAACATTAGTTTGTCTGTTTGTTTTTCTATAAGCAAATATATTGCAGAAAAAGAAAAAACTGTTTTTTTTTTTTGTTTTTTTTTTAAATAAAGCAAATTACATGCATTTATATAGTTTCTGTGAGGCGGGTACCTAATTCCTGCAGCCATTAACTATTGATTCCACATAAATTAATTTTTTTTTAGGGCATAAATGCCATTTTTCAACAGAAGAGTGTCCATGTTTTCTATTTACAATCCCTCTGCCCCAGGCCACAGAGACACTTTCAGTGAATCCAGAATGTTTTCCAACCTAGTCTCATGACCTGGCTATTAAACCCAGGAATAATCAGCTCAGCTCCCATCTAGCGCTCTAGGTCCCATCTACTAAACCCAATAACCTAGACATAATCCCATATCAACCAGATTAATATAAGTACATATGTTTACTAAATTGCTCACAATATGTAGAAACAATCAAGCAGATATGAAAGAAAAAGATCAGATCTGGCAATATTTAAAAGATAGAGACAACCAAATGGCTCTCATGGAAAGAAATGTGGTGGGGGTTTTGGTTGGCCACAACAACCTATAGGCAAACTCTGAGTTGGAGAAGGAGCAACATAAGCAAACAGTTTTTCTCCATTCAATACCAAAGCAAGTAGTACCACAGCTAGAAATCAATACAAAAACAAGCTTCCAGAAAAGTTACAAGGTTTAGAACTAAAATTTCTGACAAGCAACGTATTCTACTAATAGTTAAAGACAAACCCATATGACTTCTACTCCCAGAGAAGCTAGGGATATTTTACGAGAGTGGGAGAATATCTCAGAACTTCAGCTCGCCATTCATAATGAGATTAAGGGCCACAGTTCATCTAACCACCCATAAGTAGTATCTCTTATTTTGTTTAGCATTGTTTTGTGCCTTTTTAAAATGCACTTATACGGTTTTTTTGTTTTTAATTTTTTTGGATTCTAATTTTTTTTTTCTGTTTGGTTAAACTTTCAGAGGCAAAAGGAAGGCTTTCAAACACAACATAGATTCCAGACTATTTGAAAATAATTTTATTTTCAATAAAATCCCTTAATTTAACATGTAGCAATATTATCAGTCTTTGCAAATAATGCAGAAGTTTCTGCTGACATTTGTATATATCCCATAACAAAAAAATGTATGCCAACATCTCTACAAAAAAATGCAAGTGGGATTATCACTCTACTTTCTACAACTCAAATCTATGATAAATTTGCATGTAATGGCTTATTGCCAGGGACTCTCATCCTGTCACTGTTTTTCTCATCTCAAACAAAACACTTTAATTCCAAAAAAGATTACTCTTATTCTTTTGAATTTCTTGGGCCAAAGTGTATATTCCACATAGGCCAGTTGAGAGCATCCCCTGTGCTACATGAAAAGTTTAAATTGGTGAAAGTAAAGAAATCTTTCCTCACATGGAAAATAATAGTCAATCGTTTATAGCAAATTATCACATCATCATTGCTTATTTAGGTAATGCCATGAACCAGCTACAGAAACTAGTGCAGACATATTGGCAAAACAATGTTGTTGCTCTAGTAACAGTAAGTTTGCTTTACAACAATATCTAACAGTTTAGAAATAGCCATTACATTGTATTTTAATGCCAAGATGTGTAATTGTTATATGTTGGTTGTGACTGTTCTGTAACCCTTTCAGTGGCAAGCACCTTAAAAATGTTTAATTCAATTTCTCACAATAGACTACTTTTCTGTATAAAGTTTAAATTCAATGTAGCTCTCATTCCGTACTTAGTCAAAGAACATTTTGTTGAATAACTGCATTAAGTAGTAAAAGTGCTACCAGAAAGCATATCTTGGTTGATATTCTATGTAGACATAACACTATTTGAAAAAAATATAATAAACCAAAATTATAAATACAACATCAAATTAACACTGGAAGCCTTTACTTAGTATTTGTTTTCATATATAAATAAAAGTATATAAATAAGTCCAGAAACTGTCTGCAGAGAACACAGAAAATATATTTCTAATACCATTTTAAAATACCTTTTACTCCTCCAAAGGGCCCATGAGTCATGCTGCATGCTGTTCTCTGAAGATTGTGTTCATACATCAGTTTAATCTGATACTGATTTCCATGTTCTACATTCCCCAGTGTGCCTTAAAAGAGTGGAGAACGATAATTAAAGATGTACATTACATGTTAATATAAAAGACTAATGATAAGTCTAATTCCCTAGTTTATTGCAACATACATGTATACAGCACTATAATATTTACAGAATGCAGTCAAAATTCCAGGATATAAAATTTAAAGGGATATTGTCATGGGAAAATATGTTTTTTTTCAAAACGCATTAGTTAATAGTGCTGCTCCAGCAGACATCTGCACTGTAATCCGTTTTTAAAAAGCGGGAACTATCGTGAAAATGAACATATAATATAAGCTTCAGCACACTGAAATAAGGAACTTTCTAAATACAATAAATTAAAAATTCTGTACCCTTTCTGAAATAATAAAGTTTATCTTCACTATTCCTCTGTCAGCATCTGTTTCTCTTCATACAGGACTTGGGTGTCAGAAGAGAAACAGATGCTGAGAGAGGGATAGAGAACATAAACTTGATTATTTCAGAAACAATGCAGAATTTTTAATTGATTGTATTTAGAAGGTTTCTTATTTCAGTATGGTGAAGCTTATATATTATTTTCATTTTCGCAATAGGTCCCCTTTAGTTTTGAAATCTGACATAGACATATTGTCAGCATATTGAAAGCACATGGCCAGGCAAAATTACCTAGGATGGCTGGGAAATTATTATAACTAAAAATATATATAACTGTTAGTTCATCAATGAAATATTGCATGGTTGAGTAAATTATTTACAGTGTAAACAGAGTCATTTAGAAACAAAAAAATATTATGGGTGACACACTGCACTGGGTGTGCTTATGTGATATAGAAAACTACACTGCTAAGTTTATATTAATATATACATAGTTAAAGAAGTCTTTCTCCTCCAAACTACAAGTCTACAATTAGCAATGGACTAAAACTTGAAAATTACAGCGCTTATCTCTTTGAAGTTCTTGTGTGCATAGGCAAAACAATTTATTTATAAAATAACACAGCAAAAGGCTGTGTACATTCACTGCCTTCTAGTGTACTCACAATTATAAGAGTACAAACCAGTAGTAGACAAGCAATGAAATGACAAATGTTTAAAAGGCAAGGTATATCCCATTTTTCAACATTAGTTCAATGAATATTACTTGTGCTGAATATACTTTTTCAATTAGCAAATATATAAACAAAACTCCACCATCACTAAACTAAAGCCTTTGTTAGGATTTGCGATTAAGAGCAGCTCATTATAAAGAGTGCTTTTCAGTGGATTGATTTGTTTTGATTGATTTACTATGTATGTTTTGTTCAACACAGTGACAAAGGTTATTCTGCAAGCAGTACATTATCTATAATAATATAATATATAAGACACACAAATATACTTTAAATGATATACGAATTAGAGACAATGACATTAAACAATACATAGTAGATATATATTAAATAAAATGTAGTGGCATATTTTCCAAAAAAAAAAAAAACAGCTACATTGTGCTTCTAATATGAAAATATATACTAAATTTCCTACTGTGAAACACTAACAATATCCATAAATTTGAGTGCCATGTGCAAACATACATACTAATGTGCAATGTGCCATATTGTTAATAAAACACAGCAACCAGAGGTAATAACATTTAAAATATCCACAAAAAAAAAATTACATAGATTCCAAAAAAAACTACAAAAGCTGATATCATGATAAGGAAGCCTAATAGAGGACAACTTTTTCTAAACCTCTATGTTCTGACCTTAAAGGAATTGTTCAGTGTAAAAATAAGAACTGGGTAAATAGATAGGCTGTGCAAAATAAAAAATGTTTCTAATATAGTTAGTTAGGCAAAAATGTAGGGAATAGTAGAGAAGGTGAATGGTTTTAAATATCTAGGGGTACAAATTTCTGAGGACCTGACATGGTCTGAACATAATCAAGCACAGTCTAAGAAAGCCAGGCAGCATCTCTATTATTTAAGAAAATTGCAGAAATTTGGAGTTCCAGCAGAAAATTTAAAGGCTTTTTATATTGCTGCTGTGGAGAGTGTTCTGTCATAGATTATCATCTCATGGTTTGGGAATTGGGGTGTACAAGATCATAATGATTTACAGGGGCTCATATGTGCAGCAGAACATTGCACTAGATTCGCTTTGTCATCACTACAAGATATTTATGTAAGGAGATGTAGAGTTAGAACATTCAGAATTATTAAAGATAGAACTAATGCTTGTAATTATCTGTTTGATTCACTAAACTTAGTAACATTTTTTGGAGTCTTAAAGGAACAGTTCAATGTGAAAATAAAAACTGGGTAAATTAGGCTGTGCAAAATAAAAAATGTTTCTAATATAGTTAGTTAGGCAAAAATGTAATGTATCTTTAAAGGCTGGAGTGACTGGATGTCTAACAACATAATAGCCGGAACACTACTTCCTGCTGTTCAGCTCTATAACTCGGAGTTAGTCAGCGACTTAAAGGGGGGCCACATGGTACATATCTGTTCAGTCAGTTTGCAATTGATCCTCAGCATTCAGCTCAGATTCAAAAGCAACAGATATGACCCATGTAGCCCCCCCCATCAAGTCACTGATTGGTTACTGCTTGGTCACCAGTGTAACCAGTCAGTGGAAACCAAGAGAGCTGAAAAGCAGGAAGTAAGCCCCACCAATAGTAAGTGTGTTTCCCACAAAAGACCACCAACAATTCCTAAGTTTTGCTGACATTCAAATAAAGACAATTCTCTTGATGCTAGATGATGATACTAGATTCTCCACCTCCGCTTTATAAGTGGACTCATCATTATTGGAGATGAAGCCCAGCACTACTGTGTCATTAGCAAATTTTACAATGAAATTAGAGTTGGATACGGCCACACGATCATGGGTATAGAGAGTATAGAGCAAAGGAGTACTTATCATTGTGGAGTACCTGTATTTAGTATGATAGTATTAGTAACACAACTACCAACTCTCACCATATGTGATCTTCCCATTAAAAATTAAAAACCCTGGCACCCAAGCGACTATTTAGTCCCAGATCTATCAAATTAGTGAACAATCTATATGTAACTATTGTGTTAAAGGCTGGACTATAATCAATAAATAGTAGCCTCACATAATTTCCACGTTTCTTATCCACATAGACAAGAATACAATCAGTCTCCAGGTTATGTACAAGATTCTATAAGTTTGTTCTTCAAATGAATTGGTATGTAACCTGGAACAGGTACCTTTACCTATTAAGTGAAGTGAGTGAAGATACACGGCAGCAAGAGAGGGGTAGGGAGCGCTTCGCTGTAGACAACACACAGCAGAGGGGGTTTCTGCGGGTGGTTTTTAAGAAAAATGCTAATAAATGCCAAGCTAACCACAGTACATTACTGTAATAGCTTACATTTGTAAGTACAAGTTGCATGTAAGTCAAATATAGGGAACTGTTCGGGAACTGCCTCTATCTTGAAGAGAGGCAATGGGACTCGGTGCCTTCCTTAAATCTAATAGTGGAAGAACATATCTGATCTGTTTGAGATGCAACAAGTTTTTTAAAATGTATGCATTTGCCAACAAATAATTGGTTATAAAACATTGGGAATATGCATTAATCAATCATTTGTAATAAGTCTTTGTATGAACAGTGAGAATCTATCCAGCCAGTTTTCTTATTAAAAGTCACTTTATTATTAAATTATTGGAATTCACTGCAGAGAGCTATAGGTCCTATATACACAGCTTTTGGTTTGTTTTTAGTCCTCATTTCTTTTTTAAACAACCCTACATTGCATATATCAGTAATACCAAGGTATTGTAATTCGCTTACTTTAAATGTTTAAAAAACAATTACCTGACACAGAATAAACACAAAGTTTTCTGGGATGCAATACAGCAAGATGGAGAATTTCTGTTCCACTGTGAATAAAATATAAAAATGTTAAACAGTAACAATTAAATCATCTCTTTAAATCTAAACCAAACAGTCATTGTGTGCACGTCTGAGATACAATGATTGACAATTGTTGTTGCAGAGCATTTCTAATTGTAACAATCCTTTCAGAGAATAACCTAAAAAACAGAAAGTATGATTTCTACATAAGTCCTACTTTTTAGATGCTAAATTTGCCAAATATAGGCTAAACATTTAATACAATTGCAGGTATAGATAAAAAAAAGTACTGAGCTTAGACAATACCATTTTATTGTAAATACCACTGTCATAAGGAGTATCAATCAGGATGAAGAAGCGGCAAGTTTTGCCACAAAACACTTCAAACGTCACTTTCAAAACACTTTCCACATGCTTAATTGCATTTATCATTTTTTATTTGATTTGAACAAAGAAACATTCCAGCATAATAGCAAGTGCCCACAAAATAGTTTGTACTACAACCTATGCAAAGTTCACCAATCCATAACATTTTTAAAAAAATTTGGTAAATTGGACGCAAGTTGCAGTGATCAGTTTTCTTAGTCGATAAGTTAGCATTAGCATGCAGTTCAGTAGATGCAAATCAGTTACATGTGTAGGAGCAACACCCTAAGTTATCTCTGTAAGTAACACCTTGTTAAATCGTCTTAGGGTAGGGGTTTTTTATATTAAGGGTTTGTTTCTCCTTTAAGCACAAAGTACTTTATTAACAGTATTCAATTACAAGCAAAGTGTCACATGACTTGGAGATTTGCACTTGCCAACAATTCTAAATGAGCCCTTCCATGTGTGGCAATGGCTCGTCATGTTTGCCTTTTATCTTAAATTATCTATCATCATGGCTGGATAAAATATAGCTGTAATATATTTTGCTAAGCCAATGTATCGTATCCATACTCATTTTTATCTATTAATAGCAATATAATTAAAAAAAATCCCCCACATTATAAATATGATTTACCTGCTATACTGAAAACTTACTGCTGAGTGCCTGCTTTTCCTCTCATTTTAAGGATGCAATGTACAGTGGCCTATAAGGTTACTTTTGATAGTTTTGAAATAACAGACACTTACGACACAAATTTCCCTACTTCCACTTGAAGCACTGGATCTCGCAGCTGTACTTCAAGCAGCAAATCTTCAGCTTGCATCCCATCTCCAGGTTTTAATGGATGAGGAGAGAATATGCGGAGGTAGCCACTGAAACTGCCCACTATTATTTTATCTGAGAAAATAAAAATGAACTAGTTAGGGGATCTTTGTTAGTGTATGCATGTAAATAAAAGAGTGGTATCAAAATGTGGGGCTGTTGTTCCACCCAAGGCATTGGGTGGGAATGGTGGGCAGACTGAAGGCCAAAGGAGCCAGAGCCAATATTTTACTTTAGGCAGCAAATCACTCTAACCAAGGTTCCAGAGGGCAGAGGTTAAAGGGAATACACACTGGAAAAAAATTATTTAATTGTAACTTTGTTTCATTATTTTCAAAAGTAAAGAAAAATTAATTCAAAACCACTTACCTTTCCAATAGTTATTGATTAAAAATGTTAATGACTTTCAAGTACAGGTATAGGATCTGTTATCCAGAAACCCGTTATGCATGAAGCTCAAAATTATGGAAATGCCATCTCCCATAAACTCCATTATATTGAAATAATTCACATGTTTAAAAATGATTCTCTTTTTCTCTGTAATAAGAAAACAGTACCTTGTACTTGAGCCCAACGAAGATATAATTGATCCTTATTGAAGGCAAAAACAATCCTACTGGGTTTATATAATGTTTAAATAATTTTTAGTAGACAAATATAGAGATCAAATACCCCTTATCTGGAAAACCCCAGCATTCTGAATAACAGAACATATATTTAACTGCAGTTGAAAGAAGTTCTTTCTGTCCTTTTCTTAGGATTTAATTTCACATATTTAATTAATGCATACTGGAATGTTGATTAGAATTAAATTGTCTTCAGTACTGCAAACATTTATTGGTTGGCAGTTCGGTAAAGAGCTTTATTAATTCTTGCCTGCCCTAAGGCCTATGAAAGGGAACCCTCTGTTGTCATATAAATCTTCATTGTTTATATTAACTAATAACAAGCAAATGCCTTAAAGGAATTGCTCAGTACAAAAATAAAAATTGGGTAAATAGTAATATAGTTAGTAAGGCAAAATGTAATGTATAAAGACTGGAGTGTACACTGGATGTGTAGCATAACATAACAGAACACTACTTCCTGCTTTTCAGCTCTCTTGGTTTCCACTGACTGGTTACCCTGGTTTCCAGGAAGAAGGCAATCAGTGACTTGAGGGGGCCACAAGGGTCTGCGCTGACTGCTGAGGATCAATTGCAAACTCACTTAACAATTATGTCCCATGTGGCCCCCCTCCAAGTCGCTGACTAACTCAGAGTTAGAGAGCTGAAAAGCAGGAAGTAGTGTTCTGTCTATAATGTTAGACATCCAGTCACTCCAGCCTTTATAGATTACATTTTTGGCTAACTAACTATATTAGAAATATTTTTATTTAGCACAGCCTATCTATTTACCCAGTTCTTATTTTTACACTGAACTGTTCCTTTAACATGGACTTTGTGGTATAGATATTTCAAGTTCCTCAGTAGAGAGAGCATTATAGCAGTCATATAATTTTTGCTGAACTCCTACTGCTCCCCGATTGAATGACGATATAGCAAGCTGTTATACCAATAACATGTGATAACCTGAAATATGATACTGAATGGACATGGACTTAAAAACATCTCCAAAACCTGTGCTATTTTACATTATAAAAAAGTCTTGTTTCAATGGTCGAGCAACCTTCACCTGAATGCAAGCTTAAATGGATATTATCATGTCTGATAGGTTCATTATGTAGCCTGCTTGTTCACATAGATCCTACAAATAGCCAATAACAGTACTTACATGGTACCTCCAGGAACTTTTCATGCTTGCCTTGCTCCCCAACTCTACTCTACATCTGAATCTTGCTTACAGATAAAAAAAAGGTTGGGAACACCTGTACACAGTAATGGTTGCCATGATTTCATTTTACCAATTCTATTAAAACGTGTTAATATTAGCTTTTTCTACAGGAAAACAAGAGTTCCAAAGAGTTTTCTATTTCTAAAACATATGTATGTTGCAATTGCTCTGGTTACAGATAAACATTAACAGAACCTCACTATGCAAGAAATGACTCACTACCTCCCCACTATGCCCCCACTTCTACACATACAAAGGTACACAAGCAGATAGGAAGGGGGAGGAAGCCATTGAAGTATGATAACACCCTACCCAAATTAAAGGAATAGTAAAATCAAAAAAATGTTAAAAATAATTCGTTGGTATATATCAAAAAATAAACACAAAGAAAAATAAAACTTTAAAATAGCAAAGCCTTTATTAAGAAATAACTCACCGAAACTCCACTTCCGTTCCTGTTCAGAAAAGGCGATATGGCGACCATCCATTGTGCAGCGCTGGATTTCTCCTCCATGGCTCTCTCTCATGGTGTACTGACAGCGGCTGCTGCATCAGTGAGAGCAAAATTGTATTGTGTAACTACCAGTTCCTGAGTACAGACCACTGGAAGACACAGGGCAGCTGAAGGATCTAAGCAATGGCTGGTTCTCCATGCTGTTCTGGAAGTCGCCCTCTACATCGCCCAGCTATACAGGCTTGCCAGATCCCTGATGTTCACAAGCTGTAGGGATCACACGTGGAATCCATTTGACTCCTGCCAGGCACAAGAAGCCGGATCTTGCTGCTCTCTCATACAGGACCTATTCCACCCTCTCTCCAGGCTTCTTGTCACTCACTTATATATACACTGTCCATCCTTCGTCGCACACGGATCCGAAGACCTTGTAGGCTGGCCGGGGTGGGATGATGCCATTCGCCGGAGCCAGTGCCAGTCCTTCGGCAGTTCCATAGAGCAGCTGCAGCTCCCGGGCCTCATTTTCTTCCTGCCTCCGGAACACAACTTGCGCGGCCATCACCCTCTGGTGCTCAGTGATCAGCGTGCACTTTGCGCACATACAGTCTTTCCAGCGGCAGTAGCGCTTGTGGGCCTTGAGCGCAGACACTACCCCGTGATTCCTGCAGTGTCTATAGATTATGCAACTATTACCGCGCAAGTTGTGCTCCGGAGGCAGCAAGCCCAGGATCCGTGTGTGACGAAGGACGGACAGTGTATATATTAGTGAGTGACAAGAAGCCTGGAGGGGGGGGGGGAATAGGTCTGGTATGAGAGAGCAGCAAGATCCGGCTTCTTGTGCCTGGCAGGAGTCAAATGGATTCCACGTGTGATCCCTACAGCTTGTGAACATCATGGATCTGGCAAGCCTGTATAGCTGGACGATGTAGAGGGCGACTTCCAGAAGAGCACGGAGAACCCGAGCCAGCGCTTAGATCCTTCAGCTACTCTGTGTCTTCCAGTGGTCTGTACTCGGGAACTGGTAGTTACACAGAATCCGGGGTGATGTGTACAATTTTGCGCTCCCTGATGCAGCAGCCGCTGTCAGTACACCATGAGAGAGAGCCAGGGAGGCGAAATCCAGCGCCGCACAATGGATGGTCGCCATATCGCCTTTTCTGAACAGGAACGGAAGTGGAGTTTCGGTAAGCTATTTCTTAATAAAGGCTTTGCTATTTTAAAGTTTTATTTGTCTTGGTGTTTATTTTTTGATGTATACTAATTATTTTTTTTTTTTATTTTTTTGATGTTACTGTTCCTTTAAGGAACATAATGCCTAACCCAAGATTGTGCAGGGCTTTTGTAGCTCTTTAAATGTAAAGCAATATGATGGCTGTTATGCTTCCAAAACATGATTCTTTAAACTGTTGAATAAAATATTTTTTTCCAGACACTTATGTACAAAATATATATAATAGCTATTTACTTAAATAAATAAATTATAATTTTAGAGCATAATGCAAAAACATTTTGTTCATTAGGCATACCATGAGCAGTTCCGCTGTTATCAACATCAGCAACACACAAACAACCTTGATCAAACTCTTCTTTCTCTCCTAGTGAGGCTGACCACCAGTCTCGGGCTTTGAATAGTGACATTTCTGAAAACCCTGAAAAGAATCATGTTTATTTTAGATTAAAATTGTACTTTTGCGTAAGAAGTTCACTAATGGGGTCTTAATATTGTAATTTAAGTGACCACATAGCTGTTTTAGAGTATAACATTTGTTCGGTCTGTCCTACAGTATATCTAATTCTTTTTCACCAGGTTTGTAATCAAAGCAAAAAACATATATACATTACTTCAAAAAATATAAAATATAAAAAATTGTGTAGTTAACATTTGATTTTGTATAAGAAAGAGGAAGCAGACATCATTCATTTAAAAATAACATACAATTATGGGCAATATCTTACAATGAATTATGTAAAATTAATTATATCTGCCTTACAAAATGTTATGAAATTGCCTTTTTAATATTAAGGGGATTATTTACCAAATCCAACTTTATCTCATATTTTATTAAAAGAAAACCATGATCATATTCCTAATGCCGATTTTAGCTTATTTATTGATAAAAAAAGTCAGTTTAATCGGATTATGGAAAAACTCGATAAAAATAAGCACATTTTCTGGGCTTTTTCCAGACTTGCTTTAATTTTTTGGAGTTTTTGCCCGAAAACCCCAATAATGTCGGATTTTCAGGCAAATCCCAGCACAGACCACAAAAACTTCAAATTGAGATAGGTGCCTCTCCCATTGACTTATACAGAAACTTGAAATGACAGATTTCAGATTTTTACAGCATTGGGGAATAATAAATCTAGAATAAATCGAGTTTTTTTTCCTCAATTTCCAACAATTTGAGTTTTAGATTTTTCGAGTTTTTATATATTTAAAAATCAAATATGAATAAATAACCCTCTAAATGTATACAAATATAAACAAACGTATGGGAAAAGGCAGAAAACTGCTAAACAGTATCTTTATGCATGAAAATATGTTTTCATAAAAGAAACAAAACTATCAATGCTTTAGGTGTTTAAAACCTAAATCAGTCTTTTTTTATTGTACATATGTTTCTCAGGGTACCACTACATAGTGCCAAGTGTCACTGGACAATGAGAAGATTAAAATAAGACAGAAGTAAAGTGAGAAATGTCCTTGCTGCAGAAGTCTCAATAATCTACTTAGCCATCAGTGTGTCCAGAATCTTCTTAACTATGCTTAGCAGCTGGGAGGAGGGGTATATGATCCATCTAAGCAGCATATGTTTGAATATACACATAAATACCAACAGCACAGTCAACAAGGCTTTTCCAAAATAAATTTTTACTTTAATTTACTTTTTTTTTTAATTAGAATGTGTAGGTCATTAAAGATCAATAAAAAAAAGACCAAAAAAAAAACAAAATTTTCCTTTAAATGATTAAAATTCTGAATCTCTTTTAAATTGTTCTATGTGAACTAATAGTAACATACATATATGGAGGAAAAACTCAAATATCAAAGCATCACTGCAGAAATTAGCATACTTTGCACTAAAGTATACTGATGAATACAAAATGGGTACATATGTCATTCTACTCCAGGCTACCTATCTGAAATGCTTTGCATTGTATTTCCCACATAATTAGATACCAAGATAAAACATTGTAAATATGAATGTCAGGGGTCTGTCAAACAGTATTATTCTCTATGTGCATTGGTTTACCAAAGCACATGGCCTATATAGGCTCCAAAAGTACATCGACAATTAGCAAACATGTCAATATATTTTTAGGGTGCAAAATAAAACATTAATACATTTTAATACATTTGAATACATTTAATACAATGAATACATTTTAAACACATACAAGCACATTGCGTGCTTAAGTGTAAAGTGTGAGCTCCATTTTCAGTTGTCCAATAGAACAATTAACCTAAATGACACACATCCAAAGCCACCAAGACGTGGATGGACTTAGAATGGTCCAGAACTAAGTTCGACTTCGAATCTGTGGGAAGACATGATGGAATTCTGGGAAGGAAGCTTTTCTTATTGCAAGAATGGAAAACTGTTCTATAGTCCTCTTTCAAACCAACAAAGCCTGGCCAGAAAAATGCCAAAAAAAATGTAGGATGCAGATATGTAAAGCTGAAAACGACTTAGCCCTAAAGACTTGTAACTGGAACTGCAGTCACTTACTCAAGGCAATATATTTTTTTTTTAAAACTACATGCCTGCATCTAGACCGGATAAGGCCTGATTACTGCATTTCCTATTCACTTTAAATGGGAAGGGAGTAGTGATTTGTTTCATATAAAATTTAAATTAAAAAAGTAATTTATAATACAGTTATCAAAAGATGGACATATTATCAGTACAAAACTCATGTGCCTGAATTAATTTGTATTGTATTGTATTTAATAATGCAATAGCACCACAAGTGTACACAGTGTTTTGCAAGGAGTAAATGTGAACAGGGGTACAGTATAGAGAAACAAGATATGAAAAAGATAGGATCAGAGACAAAAATTGCTAGTAGACCATAAACTGTGTGGTTGAATGAATGGTGACATTTGTAACTGCAAGTGAAAGCTGAGAGATTAGGGAAGATGACATCTGATACATACTGAATTCAGTTTTGGAAGAGGTTGAGTCTTAAAGGGGATGGGAAGGAAACCATTTCTGATTCTATGTAATAAAACATATATGGGAGTTATACACCCATTAGAAAATATCTACTGTTATTATACTAACCATGATTTTTAATTTCTCCTTTACGTCTAGGTTTCTTTTCCCCTGCCTGTCAGGATAGCCACCAAACATACTGCCCAGAAGCCTTCAGCACTACTTGGACCACCGGCCAACAATAAAGCCTAATAATAACCCTAAACTTAAGGACTGCAAACAAAGAGGTAGTTAGAAGGAGAGGGACTTAGAAAAGTGAATTTGAAAAGAAAAGGGCCTCATTTATTAAAGGGGTTGGTCATCTTTAAATTAACTTTTAGTATGATGTAAATTGTGATTTGCTGAGACAATTTGCATTCATTTTTTATTATGTGTGGTTTTTGAGTGATTTGACTTTCTATTCAGCAGCTCTTTAGTTTGCAGTTTCAACAATCTGGTTGCCAGGGTCTAAATTACCTTAGCAACTATGCAATGACTTCAATAAGAGACTGACATTTGACTGGGGGAAAGCCTATATAGAAAGAGTAATAAAAAGTAGCAATAACAATAAATGTGTAGCATTTATTTTTAGATGGGGTGAAAAGTGAATTTGAAAAGAAAAGGGCCTCATTTATTAAAGGGGTTGGTCATCTTTAAATTAACTTTTAGTATGATGTAAAGTGTGATTTGCTGAGACAATTTGCATTCATTTTTTATTATGTGTGGTTTTTGAGTGATTTGACTTTCTATTCAGCAGCTCTTTAGTTTGCAGTTTCAACAATCTGGTTGCCAGGGTCTAAATTACCTTAGCAACTATGCAATGACTTCAATAAGAGACTGACATTTGACTGGGGGAAAGCCTATATAGAAAGAGTAATAAAAAGTAGCAATAACAATAAATGTGTAGCATTTATTTTTAGATGGGGTGAAAAGTGAATTTGAAAAGAAAAGGGCCTCATTTATTAAAGGGGTTGGTCATCTTTAAATTAACTTTTAGTATGATGTAAAGTGTGATTTTCTGAGACAATTTGCATTCATTTTTTTATTATGTGTGGTTTTTGAGTGATTTACTTTCTATTCAGCAGCTCTTTAGTTTGCAGTTTCAACAATCTGGTTGCCAGGGTCTAAATTACCTTAGCAACTATGCAATGACTTCAATAAGAGACTGAAATTTGACTGGGGGAAAGCCTATATAGAAAGAGTAATAAAAAGTAGCAATAACAATAAATGTGTAGCATTTATTTTTAGATGGGGTCAGTGACCCCTGGAAAGCTGGAAAGAAGAAAAAGAAGGGCAATAATGAAAAAACTATAACAAATTAATATCAGTTTAAAAGTTGCTCAAAATTAGCCATTCTATAAGATACAAAAAGGTAACTGAAAGGTGAACAACCCCTTTAATGCCCAGGACACAAGTGCAAGAGTACTAAGGGGAGGGATTTCAGAAAGTGTTTATGCACTGGGTATACTTCCAAGCTAAAGTGCTGTCTAACTTGCATATGTTAACCCTGGGGAACGGGAAGGAGGCAGGAATCAAGACATACGTGTCTCTCCCAGTTTGCTCATCATGAATAAAGCTCTGCCGTCCATAGGCAGCCATGTGTATGTATGAAAAAGTGTATCATTCCCTACCGAAAAAATGATATCTTACCCATAATATTTAAAAAGGAAAAGCAGCATAAGGAATATAAATACAAATTATCTAAATGGAGTGGGTTAACGTCTGTGCCACAAGCTGCAGGGAGTTCATAAAGGAATGTTCCGTGTTCGACAATGACCTTCAGATTTTGCTAAGAGAAGGTTACTTAAAGGGGTAGTTCACCTTTAATATTAACTTTTAGTATCATGTAGACAGTGATATTCTGAGACCGTTTGCAGTTGGTCTTCATCTGTTTGTATAATGTTTTTTTCTTTTTTCAATTACTTAGCTTTCTGAGAAGCAGTTTCTGATTTCAGCTACCTGGTTGCTAGGGTGCAGTTTAACCCTAGCAACAATGCAGTAGTTTGAATAAAAGACTGAAACATGAATAGGAAAGTGTCTAAATTAGGATTGCACTGAATCCAGGATTTGGTTTGGGATTTGGCCAGGATTTGGCCTTTTGCAGCAGGATTCAGATTCAGTCGAATCCTCGTGGCTGTCCAAACCGAATCAGAATCCTAATTTGCAAATTAGGATTCGGATTTTGATTTTGCCAAATCTTTTATGAAGGATTCGGGTATTCGCCCAAATACTAAATTCGGTACATCCCTAGTCTAAGAAGTAATACTAAGTAAAACTAAGATAAGTAATACAACATAATAACAATAAAACTGTAGCCTGATTTTGGGCTGCAGAACAACGGGCAAATACTTCAAGATCAACTGAAAAGTCGTTAAGCAAAGACCATTTTATAACATACTAAAAGTTAACATGGGCGTTAGATTTCTTGTGCTTTCCTTCACTGCATGCAGAAACGCAGCCTGCGGGTAGCACCCACTCTGCTGCAGCGAAGTGGTGGCAATTTGATGTGTTTCTCCTGTGTTCTGCCCTGTGGCATGAGTTAATCTTCATTGAAAAAAAAAACAGGCTACATTTCTTCCTGCATTCTCCCATGGTATGCATGAAAGATGCACCAAAGAGGAACACAGGAAAAATGCCCCTGTGTGTAAGAGGCCAAAGCATAAACAAGATTTTCTATCATTCTGAAGGCAAAAAATAGAGAAATTATTTGTTAGGAATGCTAAGAACACAGCTAAGATATGAGGTACAATATTTTCCATCATTTTGCAGGGAAACAATTAGAGAAAGTATTTGCAATGGATTTAAATTTGAAGCATCATGTGTCAATACTGATAACAGGCAACCTGAAGAAAGTGCCATTACTCTACACTGGTAAAAATGAGTGTGCCAGACAGCACTTTTTTCATACCATGGCAATCGGTCGTGTAGTATATCTAATGATATCAGTGGTTAACGTTCACTAGTATTTGTGGGACATAACTTTCGTACGATTGCGGTCAGATGGCCAGAACATTGTAGTTATTTTACTACTTTATTTAATCTGAATGGTTAGTTACAGATCGGAAGATTGCAACGTACCATTGCAGCCATTTAAGATGGAAGGGGCAAAAAAACTCCTGTTTACACAGAAGAATAATGCCACTTGTGACTCCATACAGGACTACAGAGAGGAGTCAAAACTTGTCTCATATAAAATAGGCCATTATAAATAATATAGATCAGATGCAAACTTTAAATGTAAATAAAATACTTTCACTTTTTATGTTACTGGTCATTTCAATGAATGCAAAGCAAATCAGGGCAAGTATTGGCATTTTGATTCCCACAAGAAAAAGAGGTAAAAAGACTCTACATGGGCCTTAAATTCTTACACAATGCTGTCAAATACTATTTCTTAAAATATGCCATGATAAAGGACATTAAATTAGTGATAATGACATAAGGCAGGCAATGGAAGTTGTACCTGAACATAGTCTGAACAGCACAACAAAACTGAAAAAAATGTCAGACATGATTATGATTAAGCTTATGTTATGTGCAGTATATAGCTGCAGCATAAAAGCAAAATGGTAGCATTATAAGTGTTTTTGCAAGAAGACATATTACATGTTTTTTTTATTATTTGGCCATAATAAAAGCAACAGTATTGCACTCCTTAAAGGTAATCCAATAAGTACCATTGTCTTCTGGCAAATTCTGTATAGTTCCTATGAGCAGATGAGCACCGGATTATTATATTGGAGTATGCTGCGAACAAATTGCATTCAGCATTATAAGGCATGCCAGGTGTATTATGAAAAAAATGTAATGAAAAAAATTAAAATGAATATAGTTTTTCCATCTAGTTACACCTTCTTAAAACTTACAAAGCATTGACTTGACAAATTGCAATTACTGCCAAGCAGAATGTAATCAACCAAGCACACATTTCTGTCTGTTAATCCAGTAGTGAACTCAATCTCAATGGGATTTCAGCACACATTTGCTGGTAAGTAAACAAAGGAAAGAAAGCGAAAAAGATGTAGGGTTTATGCACATAAAAAGCAGTCAGAATATGCCATTTACTTAAAAAACAATCACAGTACGTTTGTGATTCTAATTCAAATGTATAACAAAGAAGTTACAGCGCCAATGAACTAACCTGTTGTTCACTCAGTGCCTCTTGCCCTCTGGCTAACAGCTTCTGATGTCACTAGGTGTAGCTTCACAATGCAGGCCAGCTACCGTCTTCCACTACTTACCCTCGTTCAGAATGCTGGGCACCCAAAGCCGTCGCCATCTTGGCTAGGTTGCCAAGGTAACAAGTACAACCAAACGACGGCTGACGCACGGCACTATGGGAGTGGTAGTCTCAACACGCTAATCCTAGACCTGTTGAAACTTCCATATCCAGCCGATCAGTGAAGCAGGAAGAGAAAGCCTGCGTACAGCAGCAGCAGTGAGAGGGAGGGAAATATGACTCTCCAGGCAAAAGTGAGGAGCCGTAGTGGAGAAGAAAGGCAAGGGAAAGGTGACCCTCCATGCAAAAATGGCAAGCTGTGAGCAGAGAAGGAAGAAATCTGCGTTGCAGTGGAGGTGCAGGAGGGGGCTTCTATGCAGCTGTACTGTGAAGGAGCAGAAGACTGAAACAGCAGAAGTGGCGAGCATTGCTGGAGCAGAAGGGGAGCACTACATGTGTTTTAGATAAAATTATGACTTCTGACCTTAATTCCTTTGTATACTTCACATTCAAGGGTCTTTAATACATTTCCCTGATTTTAGTTTTTCCCTGATTTTGCATCATTTTTCCCTGGTCCCCTGAAAGACGTAAAATGGGGGTTCTACTGTATTGTCATAAAACACAGGTTTTAAAATGGTGGGGAGGAGGTGTCACTGTTAGGATGCTGGTAATTTGTTTATCTGATGCCGCAGTTTTAAGCTTGGAAAATAGGTGTGTTATTTGAGGGGGGGAGGCTACAGAGTGGGCAAGTTCAAATAGTTTTTTTGCGGTAAGCTACATGCTGCAGGCCACTGTGTCCTACTTTATACATGTGGGGCACGGCACATTGTTCCTGTCATGAAATGCTGGGGGCCACATATTGTGCCAGTCGATTGCTCGTAGGGTTGCCACCTTTTCTGGAAAAAATACCGGCTTTCCTATATATTTATCTTTTTTCCCTATTAAAACATTGATCAACCATCATTTTTACTGGCCAGGCCGGTAAATTACCAGCCAGGTCGCAACCCTAATTGCTGGGGGTCATGAGGTGCAGCTACATGCTGTGCTTGTCTTAAAATGATAGGGTTACACTGTTCCTATTGTGAAAAGTTGGGTCTCCTCCACTGGACCCTCACAGTCGTATGTGTCATAAAATGATGGAAGGTCACACTATACAGCTGTGAGTAGAAAGCCAGCAGTGCCTGTACAAACTGGCATGGCTCTTGATTTGACCATGCTTGCACAAACTACGCTTAGGGCTGCCATCAGTCCAGTTTTGAACTGGACACAACAGTTTTTTAAAGGCTTGTCCAAAATTGCACCAATCATGACCATGTGACGTATAGCCAGACCAAATGCCCCTGACCTGATCATACAGTCAGGGCTGATCCTATCAAATGTGGTGCCCAATTGGGACCATGTTGGCGGGGCCCCTAGACAAAGTGTTGCTGGCTACTGACACACCAAGTATTTAGGAAAATAAGGGCATACAGGCACAAAATAGAAAGGAAAGGGGCAGACAAGGTAAGAGAGTGAGAGGGATGAAATAGGGGCACACAGGGTAAGAGAGAGATGGAGGAAATAGAGAGAGTGGACTGGGCCAATTAGTTTGGGGCAGGCTGGGCCGATTCAGCTTGGGAGCAGTCTTGGTTGGATTGGGGGCAGGCAGGGCCTATCAAGGTTGGAGGAGAGCTGGGCCTATGAGAGTTGGGGGCAGGCTAGACCTATGGAGTTGGGGGATAGGCTGGTTTATCAGAGTTGGGGGTGGGGTGGGGTGGGCTGGACCTATGGATTTGGGGATGGGCTGGACTCTCAAAGTTGGGGGCAGGCCAGGCAGCATCATGTGCTGAGGGAAATATTATCTGTGCTGCCCTGTGGTGCGGGGCCCAATTGGTCCAATAGGCCTAAGGCCGGCCTTGCATACAGTCTCTTTTGGCTGGGTCCTGGCTAGGGTTGCCAGCTGGCCGGTATTTTACCGGCCTGGCTGGTAAAAATGATGATTGATTCCAATGTTATTAATAGGGAAAAAAGATAAATATATAGGAAGGCCGGTATTTTTTTTTAGAAAAGGTGGCAACCCTAGTTTTGGCCCACGGCAAAGATGTAAACTCTAATTCTTGAAGTTTTGACATTACTTTTATTTTACAAAAGAATTTGCTCACGGTGCAATAATGAACTGTTTTTGGTTGTCCCCATTACCAATTTACCCAGCACATTGCATCCGTCCATACCCCCCTCCCAATGCCTACATTGTTTGTAATCATGTAGTCCCTTGGCCCAGGGCAAAGAGTTCTGGCCGACTTCTGCACAATGTTCACAGGTGGGTTCGGGCTGAACTTTACCCTGCTCCCACCCTGCCTGCGACTTTACAGTGCCCGCATCCCCCTCCAGTAGTGGCATTTGTACATTCACGCCTACATGCCCTGTCCTTTCTGTGACTTCAGAGTGGGGCAGGCGCGGGTCTATAAATAGGGAAGTACACCAGGTTAGGGTTGGGCACTATTTGCCACTTTTCTGAATACATTTTTCTGACCTGAAGGAGGAGGTCTTCCTTGGTGATGTTACAGGGGTTGGGAATGGACAGGCTCGTGATGTCATGGGGGAGAGAAATGGGCATATTGGAAATGTAAGCCATGGGAGAGGGAGGGTTTAAAAAAGGAGATTTTATCAGCAAACTGCTTTAGGAATGGAAAGATAAGATGGGAAACTGCAAATCACTTACAATATATGAACTCTAGTTGGGCTGCAGGGACCTTAGAAAGTTTTTCTTAAGGATAAAATCCTTTTTTTGTAAAATTCCTTGAGATTACTCTATCATCCTTTCTTCCTTTATTGAGTCTTATTTGTTTTCTAAATTACAAGTGACTTAACTTCAGCTTTTTTCTGCTCCAGTAGAAATCAATCAGGCATTAGGCGCCCTTTGAGGTCTTCATAGTTGGAGAGAGAAGGAGAGTCCAGGGGGCAGAGCTTCATGCTAGACAAGGAATAAGCTAAAAGAGCTGATATCTTTACTAATTGTTTAAAATGAAAATATAAACAGGAATTATGTTAGATGGTGGGCTCCGGAACGCTTTAATCCATTTATTAAAGAAGCTCTGTGCACAATTTGGCTTTGGAGCTTCAGTATCCATAGCAAAGGTGATCAACATAATACTTCCCCAGTGCAGTCCCGCACAATTATGCCTTTTTTGGAAAAGTGAGTGGCAAGCACCCATTTGCTGCAAAGGATGCGGAAAAGAGACAAGATGGTGGTATAATAACTTTGCAATTTATTTGACCACTCTACCCACCTAGCTGCCCACACTGAATGAACTCCATCCTCCTCTTTACTAACACATTTGTTGTATTAAGATTTGGCTTTGATACAGTCCACATGCTGTCACATGATGTGAAATCATATTACCGCCAGTTGAAAAATGCCTGAACGGATTATTAAGAAGGGTGCCAAATTTAAGACAAATCCACATATTACATGCAAGATACCAAATAGACACCTCAGGAATCCTTTGAGGATGTCAACTCCCCCGGTTTTCCTGGAAGTTGTGTATTTTATATCCCTTCCTCTGAGCCTCCTGTCACAACATGACATTTTTGAAATCTCCCCGTAGTTACAACTGTGTATGTGTAGTGAGCATTCAGTTACCTCAGCAGTGCTTGCATGCACAGTGATGTCATTAGATCCACCAATAAGCCACACCCACAATTGTTTACATCTGCCTTTTTATAGCCATGGGTGCAACAGTACATGTTTTATGAAGGTGTGATACTGTTAAAGGAAACCTTAATATCTGTCTCAGTGTTGAGATTAGTGTTGATATCTGTCGGATTGAAACCAGTCACCCACCCCTTTTAAGCTCACCTTGTTCCATTGTGAATTAGTGGATTCTGGGACTTGAAGTGCCTCTGTTTTTCATAGTGGGTGGTGAACAGATTTTATGGAAAGCAGACGGACCCAGGATCATGTCCAAAAGGGGCAATATTTTTTCTTTAGGAAGCTTTTTAGCTGTTTTTATATCAACTCTAGATGTCATTTAATTACCACAAAAATAGGATACAATAGTTCTAAATGCTCTGACCATGCTTTCTTGGAGCATCACGGTTAATGCACCAAAAGGCACCATGGTAATTACTCTGGAGAAATGGGCAAATGAGGCAAGCTTCCTCAACTTTGGGATTCATAGCCATAGCTATATTTTCTCTTTAGGAAGCATAGCATAAAGCTGCTGTTTTTATATCAGCCACTAGATGTCACTTAATTCCCACAAAAATAGACTACAATAGTTCGAAATGCTCTGACCATGCTCTTCATAAAAAGTATAATTTGTACTCAAGAATGAAAACAGGTGGTACTATGCTGCTTTCTTTGAGCATCATGTTTCCTGCACCGAAAGGCAACATGGTAATTACTCTGGAGCTATGTGCAAACGAGGCAAGCTTCCACAACTTTCGTAGCCATGGCTTTTAAGATAAGAGTTTCTTACTTGTAAATTGTCTTTTCTTCAGGTCCACTCAGGCAGCACATACCAAGAGAGAGATGGCCCCTCCTCATAGGACAGGAAACAAGAACAAAACACCCCCCCCTTTTGCTATCCCCTGTGATAGTTAACAAGAACAAGAGATACATCGGCTGCATAGCACATAAATTTATTCAAGGGGAGGGATAAATGGTGCTGCCTGAGGGGACCTGAAGAAAAGACAATTTACAGGTAAGAAATTCTAATCTTTCTTCAGGTCCCCTGGCAGCACATACCAAGAGATTACAAGCCACCTGCAATACTTTCTGACCAAAAGCTGCGTCCCTTGAAGAATATACGTCCAGCTTGTAATGCTTGGAGAACGTATGCAAGTTGCAGTTTTATAAATTTGTTCTGCCGATGCCTCCGCTCTCTGTGCTCATGTCGCGGCTACTGTTCTAGTCAAATTCTGGCAGGAGGAGACAGACTTCTAGATTCATAGAAACTATAGCCTGCTTAAGCCACCTTGAAATCGTAGGTTTAGAAGCAGTTAATCCTTTAGATGGGCCTGAAAAATGAAGGAAGAGGTTATTCAATCTCCTGAATTGTGCCAATCTAAACAGGTAGAACACCAAACAGCATCTGACATCTAGCTTGTGAAGCTTGCGTTCTTTATCTCCCACTGGATGTTGGTAAAAGGAAGGAAGAACAATCTCCTAGGAAGAATGAAAAGTCAAAGCCACTTTAGGAACAAAGGTAGGTGGAAGTCTCATTACCACCCTATCCGGAAATATCTGAAGATAAGGTTCCTCCATCCAAAGACTGAATACCTTTTGGAGCAGGCACTCAATGAAGGCAAAATTCCACCAGGCAATATTAAAGCGAAGAGAGTTTTATTGTGTCCACAGCCTTACACGTTTCGTATCACAAACACTTAATCAACAGAAAGACTTTGTATTTCACTCACCCTTCTAGCCGAAGTGAGGGCTATCAGGATTACAGTCTTTAGCCTCAGTAACTTAACACTTTAAGTGCCACAGAACGTAGAATCTACGTTCTGTGGAAAAGTAACTTTAAATGCCACAGAACGTAGATTCTACGTTCTGCAGCACAGGGCTGATCCTATCAAATGTGGGGCCCAATTGGGACCATGTTGGCGGGGCCCCTAGACAAAGTATTGCTGGCTACTGACACACCAAGTATTTATGAAAATAAGGGCATACAGGCACAAAATAGAAAGGAAAGGGGCAGACAAAGTAAGAGAGTGAGAGGGATGAAATAGGGGCACACAGGGTAAGAGAGAGAGGGAGGAAATAGGAGAGTGGACTGGGCCAATTAGTTTGGGGCAGGCTGGGCCGATTCAGCTTGGGAGCAGGCTTGGTTGGATTGGGGGCAGGCAGGGCCTATCAAGGTTGGAGGAAAGCTGGGCCTATGAGAGTTGGGGGCAGGCTAGACCTATGGAGTTGGGGGAAAGGCTGGCTTATCAGAGTTGGGGGTGGGCTGGACCTATGGATTTGGGAATGGGCTGAACTCTCAAAGTTGGGGGCAGGCCAGGCAGCATCATGTGCTGAGGGAAATATTATCTGCGGGGCCCCCAGAAGTGCGGGGCCCCATTGGGCCCAATTGGTCCAATAGGCCTTAGGCCGGCCCTGCTGCAGCACTTCCGGGTTCAGGAGCGGAGGAGCAGCTGTTAGAGACGCTCGCTCCGTTCCTCCTCCATCCCCTGCCCCTAGGCAACGAGCAGAGCAGGGGATCGAGTGGCCCCTGGGGCGCGATCGCCCAGGGGCCCCAAAGCAGCAGCAGGCACGTGTTACTTACGTGTCCTGCTGCTGCAGCCTGCACTGTGCCGTTGATCTCCGCCCCCACAGCACAGGAACAGGCAGATTGTCGCAGAGCTCTTCCTGGGACCCCTCCACATCGTGTGCAGCACTCTTCAGCGACTTTTTCAGGTTACTGCAACAATTACACACACAAACACACCAACACACACTTATTTCAGTAATACACACTTAGATTCACACTTACACATACATTTTTGGGGATTGGGGGGGTCACTTACACTCACTGCATTCACACACACGTGCACACGCACACACGTGCACATAACATGTAATTTACTAATTGTACACACGCACATACATGGCATTGTGGCTTTTTTTTTTCTTATCGCATCGTCTCTTTTTTTGCCTGAAAAAAATGTTTTATTGCCATTACAAATAGCGTATTTGCTAACCGTACTGTGCAATACCTTTTGTATGTTATTTCAGTGATTATATTGCAATTTTGGGTATTTAGGTGCATTTTTAGCCATTTTATTGAATTTTTAGCCATTTTATTGCATTTTCAGCTCTGCATATGTTGTGTTCACTTGTTTCTAGCCGTATAACCTGTTTGGCCCAGCTAAAATATTCAAACTGTGATTCTGACGGCCGATAACACTAGTCTGGGAAAAAAAACATTGATTTTTGTGGTTTTATTGGATTTTTTTTAATTTCACTCTTTACTGCCTTATTTTGTTTTGCCTTGTAAATTTTATCTACTATATATCTATTTGGGGGTCTCTGTGCGCCACATAGTTTGGTATATCTATGCATATTGGGCATCAAAGTGTTCAGTAGACCCCTGGTGTTCATATTTAGGATGTTTTATGCTGATACGTTACGAAATGTGGGGCATATAATGGGGTAAAATTCAAGCTTTCTGACGATTTTCAGAAATTTGATAAAAACCGTTATGTTCAGCATTGCTTTGCAGTTTGGCAGTTTGCAGTAGAAACACGTATTTACCCATATTGGATTCGTCAGAATGTGTACTTTCTGAAAATATATGGTTTTCTGGGGTCTCTGTACTGTTAGGGGGGTCTAATGTCGCATAATACACACACCAGGTGCTTATATTGCAGCAGCCAGCGCATCAGCTGTGAAAATGTATATACACTATTGTCATTTGGTGGTCTCTGTGCGTCACATAGTTTGGTATATCTATGCATATTGGGCATCAAAGTGTTCAGTAGACCCCTGGCATTCATATTTAGGATGTTTTATGCTGATACGTTACGAAATGTGGGGTATATAATGGGGTAAAATTCAAGCTTTCTGACGATTTTCAGAAATTTGATAAAAACCGTTATGTTCAGCATTGCTTTGCAGTTTGGCAGTTTGCAGTAGAAACACTTATTTACCCATATTGGATTCGTCAGAATGTGTACTTTCTGAAAATATATGGTTTTCTGGGGTCTCTGTACTGTTAGGGGGGTCTAATGTCGCATAATACACACACCAGGTGCTTATATTGCAGCAGCCAGCGCGTCAGCTGTGAAAATGTATATACACTATTGTCATTTGGTGGTCTCTGTGCACCACATAGTTTGGTATATCTATGCATATTGGGCATCAAAGTGTTCAGTAGACCCCTGGCGTTCATATTTAGGATGTTTTATGCTGATACTTACGAAATGTGGGGCATATAATGGGGTAAAATTCGAGCTTTCTGACGATTTTCAGAAATTTGATAAAAACCGTTATGTTCAGCATTGATTTGCAGTTTGGCAGTTTGCAGTAGAAACACTTATTTACCCATATTGGATTTGTCAGAATGTGTACTTTCTGAAAATATATGGTTTTCTGGGGTCTCTGTACTGTTAGGTGGTCTAATGTCGCATAATACACACACCGGGTGGTTATGTTGCAGCAGCCAGAGCGTCAGCCGTGAAAGTGTTTTATACATATTGTCATTTGGGGGTCTCTGTGCGCCACATAGTTTGGTATATCTATGCACATTGGGCATCAAACTGTTTAATAGACCCCTATGTTTATATTTAGGATGCTTTATGCTGGTAATGATACATGGACAATACAATGCTGGAAAGTTGAAGCTTTGAGGCAATTTTCAGATATTTCACCAAAACCGCCAAATTTGGCAAAGCCTTGCGACTCAGTAGTTTGGAGCAGAAAGGCATGGGTACCCATTTTAGATTCTGTAGAATGCGTAAACGGTAAACGTATATAAACGTAAACGGGTAAACGTATATTTCTGTGTTTTTACCCCACAAAAACGCAGTCAATGTGTTGATTTTTCATTAGCTGAAGTTACCCACAGGACAATTTGTATGTGCTAACTTCATTTTGGGGCCTCTAAATGCCATATACTTTGGTAAACCTATGCACAGTGGGCACCAAACTGTTTGGAGGACCCCTGGCAATCACAATTTGGGTGCTTTTTTGTGATAAGTAATGATACATGGGCGGTATGATGCTGGAAAGTTGAAGCATTGAGGCAATTTTCAGATATTTCACAAAAACCATCAATTTTGGAAAAGCCTTGCGACTCAGTAGTTTGGAGCAATAAGGCATGGGTACCCATTTTAGATTCGGTAGAATGTGTATTTTCCAAAAATATATGGGTTTTGGGGGGTAAACATATATTTCTGTGTTTTTACCCCACAAAAATGCAGTCAATGTGTTGATTTTTCATTAGCTGAAGTTACCCACGGGACTGTTTGTATGCGCTAACTTCATTTTGGGGCCTCTAAATGCCAGATACTTTGGTAAACTTATGAACAATGACCACCAAAATGTTCAGAGGAACCCTGGCAATCATATTTAGGGTGCTTTTTCTTGGTGCGTAACGATACATGGGTGATATGGTGCTGAGAAGTTGAAGCTTTGAGGCAATTTTCAGATATTTCACCAAAACCGACAATTGTGGGAAAGCCTTGCGACTCAGTAGTTTGGAGCAGAAAGGCATGGGTACCCATTTTAGATTCGGTAGAATGTGTACTTTCCAAAAATATATGGGTTTTGGGGGGTAAACATATATTTCTGTGTTTTTACCCCACAAAAATGCAGTCAATGTGTTGATTTTTCATCAGCTGAAGTTACCCACGGGACTGTTTGTATGCGCTAACTTCATTTTGGGGCCTCTAAATGCCAGATACTTTGGTAAACTTATGAACAATGGCCACCAAAATGTTCAGAGGAACCCTGGCAATCATATTTAGGGTGCTTTTTCTTAGTACATAATGATACATGGGTGATATGGTGCTGGGAAGTTGAAGGTTTGAGGCAATTTTCACATATTTCATCAAAACCGATAATTTTGGGAAAGCCTTGCGACTCAGTAGTTTGGAGCAGAAAGGCATGGGTACCCATTTTAGATTCTGTAGAATGTGTACTTTCCAAAAATATATGGGTTTTGGGGGGTAAACATATATTTCTGTGTTTTTACCCCACAAAAATGCAGTCAATGTGTTGATTTTTCATCAGCTGAAGTTACCCACGGGACTGTTTGTATGCGCTAACTTCATTTTGGGGCCTCTAAATGCCAGATACTTTGGTAAACTTATGAACAATGGCCACCAAAATGTTCAGAGGAACCCTGGCAATCATATTTAGGGTGCTTTTTCTTAGTACATAATGATACATGGGTGATATGGTGCTGGGAAGTTGAAGGTTTGAGGCAATTTTCACATATTTCATCAAAACCGATAATTTTGGGAAAGCCTTGCGACTCAGTAGTTTGGAGCAGAAAGGCATGGGTACCCATTTTAGATTCTGTAGAATGTGTACTTTCCAAAAATATATGGGTTTGGGGGGTAAACATATATTTCTGTGTTTTTACCCCACAAAAAATGCAGTCAATGTGTTGATTTCTCAGTAGCTGAAGTAAAGTCCTGATCAATTTGGATGTGCTAACTTCATATTGGTGTCTCTAAATGCCAGATACTTTGGTAAACCTATGCATAATGGGTATCAAACTGTTCAGTGGACCACTGGCAATCATATTTCAGGTGCTTTTTCTTGGTACCTAATATAGTTTGGGATATGCGGAGCAGCAAAATAAAACCTTTGAAATGATTTTTCAGAATTTTGAATTTTTTTGAAAAACCGCTATGTTCAGACAAGCTTTTATGTTTGGTAGTTGGGAGTAGAGAGACATAGTTACCCGTTTTGTAATCGGCAGAATGTGTACTTTTCAAAAATGTATGGTTTTCTGGGGTAAACCTACGGTTTCAGGATTTTTTGCCTTGGAATCTAAAGCATGCCGTTTTCTGCCTTAGTGCTTTCAAAATTCGGTAATATACTGCCGGGAGTTTTTGAGGTACAGAAGTCCTAAATCTCCCTAAAACTATACATATCTGGTATTGGCACGTTCGAGAGACATAAGGCTTTCCAAATCAGTTGGATTTTCCTCCGTAAAATGAAATATTTTTCTGGTATAAATTGATATACGATGAAAAATGGTAATTTTTCATTTTTCTTTTGGTATTTAGCACTATAAATTTTTTTGCACAGGTGGAAATACATGAAAACTCAGGCAGATTTAGAAAGCTCAGTTTCCCCTCAGAAAATGCCCCTAAAGTGAGAGAGCACAAAATGTTTCAAAAACGGCTGGCATTTCGCGTAACCAAAATGTGAAATTCTGCTGGCACTTAAAGGGTTAATATGAATTGAATAAAATGGTTCAAATGGATCATCAGATAGAACTGACAAGAGAAGTTTCAAATCCCATGGTGGACAAATATCCCTAACAGTTGGTTTGAATCTGCTTGTTGCTTAAATTAATTGTTTAACATGATGATTTTCACCTAGTGAAATACCTATCACTGCCCCTAAGGCTGACACTTGAACTCTGAGAGTAGCTGGCTTCAGCCCCATATGAAAACCATCCAAAAGGAACTGTAGAATTTGGGGAACCGAGGCCTTATGTGGATCAATAGTGATCTCCACACCAGAAAGAAAATCTTCTCCAGATTCTATAATTGATTTTATTAGTTCCTGCTTTTCTACTGGGAATCATTTGATAACCCCTGAGTTAGTGACTGCCATTCAGGATCCACACTGACAGAGCTAGTCTGCTGGGGTCCGGATGGTGCACTGGCCCCTGGTGAAGCAGAGTCTTTCTGAAGCCCAAGCATAGTGGATCCTCCTCTGCCATTATTAACAGTAGGGAAAACCAACCCCTCCTGTGCCATTATGGAACCACTAAAATGACTGTGGAGACAGGGAATAAAATCTGTCCAGTTTGGCATTTTCCCTTGTAGCCATGAGATCTGTAGTTGGAAGACCCCACAGATGAATCAGGAGTTGAAACACTGACGGACTGAGAGACCATTCCCCAGGTATAAGTGGTCTGTGTGTCAGAAAATCTGCTCTGTTATTGTCTGAGCCCTTTATATATATCATCTGCAGGGTCTGCAGATGCATCTCTGCCCAGCCTTAAATTTTTTAGAGTCAATTCTAGTAATTTCTGGCTGTGAGTTCCTCCTTGTCTGTTCAGATGAGCCACTACTGTGGTGTTTTCTGTTCTGACTTTCACTGTCTGACCTCTGGTCAGATGTGCTGTCGCTTTGAGAGCTCTCCAAGCAGCCAGGAGCTCCCGGTGATTGGAGCAGAGAGATGCCTCCAGAGGAGCAACATGCCTTGCCAGACACTTTGCTCCAGAGTTGCTCCTCACCCTTGCCTGCTGGCATTGGTCGTGAGAATGAGCCACTACTCTATGACCCATGGAACTCCTTTGGAAAAATTTGGGTCTTTCCACCAACTGAGCGAGTGTCTTACATGAGGAGGTAGCATCATGGTATTGTCCAGAGTGCTCTCTGTTCCATCTCAACTTCTCAATATTGTTCTCTGAAGAAACCTCATATGCAGTCTGGCCCACGGCACCACTTCTATAGTCACTGTCATTGCTCCCAAGGCTGACATGGCCTGCCTGATCGAGACTGCCCTTCGCTGAGAGAGACTCGACAGGGAACTGCACAGGCTGACCTTCCTCAGCAGGACTCCCAAGAACTGCTTCCTCTGAGACGGAATGAGATCTGATTTCTGGTAATTGATCTTCCAACCCAGAGTCTCTAGAGAAGAAATTGTTCTCTGTAGATGACTGAGCAGTAGACCGCTGGAAGACGCTTTCAATAGTCAATCGTCCAGATTGAGAAAAAAATTCCTCTGGAGAAAAAAATGTTTATCCTGAGGCAATAACTTCTTTGTTTCTCCTAATTTAGAAACCAGAGCCTCCAACTCTTTACTGGAATGAAAAGGACCCTGAAAAGGCATGGCACAAAGCTTGTTCTTCGATGCCAGGTCTGCTGCCCAATGCTAACGCCATAGTGCACACCTACCAGCTACAGCCAGGGCAGAAGACCTAGCTGCCATTCTAATGCTCTCTACTGCAGCTTCACATAAGTAATCGGCCGCTAGCTTAATAATTTCCATGGAAGACTTCATGTCCTCACGGGAGACTCCATCTTCCATATCTCGATCCAGCTGAGTAAGCCAAAGCCTAATAGACCAGATGACACAAGCTGTGGCCACTCGTGGCCTAAACCCCGCTGCAGAAGATTCAAAGAGTTTTTTTGAAAGCAGCGTCCACCATCCGATCCATCAGATCTCTAAAACTGGCTCCATCTTCCATTGGAATAGTCATCTTCTTAGCCAATCTGGCAACCGCCACCTTTTCATCAAACGGAATAATACTTTCTAACTTAATTTCTTTTCAGGCTTTAACCATTCCTTAGAAATGATACTTGAAATCACCTCATTCACTGGAAATACTGGAAAGAGATGTGCGCTTTGCAAGACAAGACTTCCTTGTGATTTTCCTAAGTTACTATAGCATGTTGTTTACCATTCAGTATTTTTCATTATAATAAATTGCTTTTAATATTTTTTAAATATTTTGCTTTCCCAAATTTATGCACATTTCAAGTGCCCACCTTCCCCCATCTTGGGTGTTGTCACATAGCTCATTCTTCAAATCTTCCATCTGGCATAACAAACTAATTTATCTTTATCACTGTTGCATCTTGGATTTTGTTTTCTTTTTTCCATGTTACAGATATCTGCTGCACAAGTATGGCAGCCCCTCATAGAGGAACATAGGGGATCAGATCAGGTAATGTAAAAGCATTGGGCAAATACTTTTAAGGCATAACTTAACAGCATGCATAGACAATGTATAAAAGGTTTAATTTCTTGTGGTCAGTATCTCTTTAAACACTAGCCTTGCACTGAACCCTTGCCAGTCCTTAGATTTACATTCTGTCAAGTAAGGCAAAACCAAACCCCAGGGATGAAACTGGATTTTAGTCTAGGCATGCTCTTCTTCCTATAACATCCACTTTTGACTTTGGGCCTGGCCCTTAGCTTCTTGGGTGCTGCCAGGACTTACCTAACAAGAATCCAGAGACTACCACAGCATGGAGCAAATGTAAATTTAGAGAAGGAAACTACAAGGATTAAACTAACTTTAGGCAGGCCAGATCAGAGCCAGATGACAACCTTAGAAGCAAGAGGCAAACTCGTAAACAAGAACAAGCTGGTGTCAAAACCAGAAATCAACAAAAGAGTTGGGACCAGCAGAGCTAAACACCCAGGAACAAGATAACTTGATCTACAGTGAGTAAGATTAGAGCTGTGGGTTATATAGGCAGGTTTGCCTGACTGTGCTTAGTGTAGCTGCTGTCTGACTTTGTGCCCCCAAGGGTGTGGCTTTTACCTGTTCGCCTAAAAGGGAAGTTCCTGAAGGCTATAACCCTAGTACTCCTGAAGATTTTTTTTTATTTCCTGTGAAAAAAATATTGTTTTGTGGGCTCTCAGTCCCCCTTTGAGAGTGGAAGGCGATAATAAGGTATGATCTTCTGTTTGCTCTCTCCTGGGCTTGAATCTTTGACCAGATGCTTTTCAGTCTTTTGCCCTTAATTCTATCCTACACAGGCAAGGAATAGATAGGCTACAATTGAAAGTAATCATTGTATTTTAGCCTACCTATTACTGTCTTATTTCACTTCCACCAGAGATTGCCTATAAAAACCCTTACCTTTTATTGTTTTTAGGTAGGTGTTCCTGTTCTATTGTTCAGGATGATATTCACCCTTACCTGTCTGACCTTGTCTTAACCTTTGCATAGACTATATATACCAGTGGTCCCTGACAATCCATTGTGGCCTCCTGCTGGCATGCTATTGGTCTTGAAATGGAATACTGACCCCAACAGGCCCTGAGCAGCTTCTCGTGCATTGCCAGAATCTACTGATTGCCAGTCCGGGTCTCGTGATATGGTTACTTGTTATGGGTTACTATGCTGATGCCATTTAGAACCCATTTTAGTAAAGCATCTCAAAAACATCAAACTAGTTTAGTGGTCTTACTTCTAAAATGTGTATTATTAATGGGCCAATAACAACAACATTTAAATTGTTTATTTAAATGTGAGTTAGTGTAGAGAATGGCTGACAAAAACAGGAAATAAGACAGGAAATTACATTGTTACTCCACAACCAAAGTGAAAAATATTGGGAAATATGGCTACCTTGGGTGAATTATTTTAAAACACTAAAGCCTTAAAAAGTAATAGATCCTATAATGAGATCGTTCAGAATATTGGATAAAAGAAACTACCGCAGACATAGGAAATGCCATAATTACTTTATTTAAATGATGTGATAGGCTGTATAGATTATATGTGTATAAAGGAATGACTTGTTGCTAACACTACTTGAAATTGACTTTATAATTATCACTATGTGGACGGTATGCTCAATTACCCCCCTTTTCCCTCCCTCTTTTACTTTCTGTACCCTATTCCCAATAAAATTAATATAAATAAGGAATTAAAAAAAATAAAGACGGGTCACGGGCAAGATTAAGCACAAGAAGTAACATCTCTGGTGATTAACATTTCGCAAAAGGTACGGTCAAGCACTGAATTGAATTTATTACAGAAGGGGTTGTCTTTTTGTCCCTCCACTAAATTGGATACCTTCACTTTGGACATTGACTTACAACGGTTCTTTAGACTTTTGAAAGTACAATTTATGGGTAATGTTGGGAGGGATGATATACAGACTCATTAACCCCTAAACAATTGGTTTACATAAGAAGAGTCGATACTTACCTCCCACTTATTCCCATCCGGTTGAGACAGTGATCAATCTTATTTCTAGGGATATTAACCAATTAATGCATGATCCTAGAGGGTTTAAATCTATGAGGTATAACAATAATTTGACCAAAAGTGAACATGAGTCGTTACAGGCACTGATGGAGGATAAGAGTGTTATATACAACCCGGCAGATAAAGGGGGAGCACTAGTTATCCTTGACAAGGATTACTATGTACAGCTAAGTGATGCACATACATATACAAGGCTATATGGGGACCCTACCTGTGAACTTACTAGAGTGATTAATTAAATATTAGTCCTGTACCAGGGATTGGGTATAATAAGTGAAGGCCTTAAAGGGGACCCGTCACCCAAAAAAATATTCAAAATCCTATTTTATTACATTAGTCAAGCAAAATTAACTTTAATTACACTGTTTAAATGATTTGAATCTTGTTTCCTTCAGTCTGGGAATTCAAAATGATAGCAAGCAGGCAGCAGCCATTTTGTGGACACTGTATTTAAGGAAAGCCTTGCATCATCTCAGAATCTTGTTTGTGCACCAGAATGGGGGACCTGATGTCCATCCCATGCCCTGGCTACACAATTAAATGGTAAAGAGAGCAGGGGAATGTGTGGAGAGCAGACATCTAGGATGTGCTGAATGGAAAGTGAAAGTAATTGTCTGCTCTGCCTCTATGCCCATGGCATAGAGGAGGGGCAGACAATATTTGATTTACATCTGAGATTTTTAAATGAGCTTACAGCAGCTATAAATGCTTTAATAAAAAATAGAAATTGGATTTCATGTTTAATTTGAAAAGGACTTTTATTATACAGATTTTTGTGTCTGGGTGACAGGTCCACTTTAAAGAATATCTTACACAGGAATTTCCTTGTATACCAGTGTTTTATACCCTTCCCAAGGTCCATAAGGACTTACAGTCTCCTCCCGGGCGCCCCATAGTGGCAGGTGTCAAATCAATCTTTGCTCCAATAGCAATATTTTTGGATATCTCAAGGATACCTCTTACTTTTTACATTCAATACACGGCTTGGACTTAGGTGGAGAAAGGATAATATTGGCAGCCCTTGATGTAAGTAGCCTGTATACTTCAATACCTCATGTGTTGGGCATAGAAGCAATATGGATGGTATTAGAGGGTTTACAATATGATACCTTACAAACTAGTTTCTTTTTGATACTTCTATGATTGGTGCTAAGGAGAAATTATTTTCTGTATTAGGACACTTTCTATTTACAACTTCAGGGTACTGCGATGGGATCCAATGTAGCCCCGACTTACGCAAACATATTCAAGAAACATATGTCTATACACATGAATTGTTTGACAGACATTGCGTCAAGTGGTGGCGCTACATAGATGACCTGTTGGTTGTGTGGAGGGGCGACATTGGTTCACTGATGGAGTTCAAGGAGTATTTGGATAACTGTATACCATCCATCAAATTCACAGTGATGAGTCCATTACCTTTTTAGACACGTGTGTATCGTAAAGAAAACATGCTTTACACTGATCTCTTTGTCAAGCCCACAGATCTCAACAATCTGCTAAGATTTGATACACACATCCTAGGGCTAATGTATCCTCTCTCCCCAGATCTCAATCTTAACGAGTTAAAAGGATAGTTGCAAAGAATGAGAGACTACTCGTTTAGAAGAGATGACGACCAATTTTGCACAGAGAGGGTACCCTTGATCAGGAAGTGACAAGAGTGAGTGATATGGATCAGGTCACAATTATACAGGAGAAAGCACAGGGATCTGAGAGGAAAGTATGTATACCATTTGTGCACACATATCATCCGAATGTTCGGAAGATACACCAGATTATCCATAAACATTGGCCTCTCCTACGAAGGGCATACCCTGAGGTTCCGAAATTTCAAGCACCCCCCCTTCTGTCCTACAAACGTCTGCAGAATCTAAGGGACAGATTAGTACATACTGACCTGGGGACAACACGCAGAAATCCACAGAGAGTGTTAGCACCATTGAAGAATGGGATGTACCCATGTGGGAGATGCAATCAATGCACGAGTGTGATACACACCAATGTTTTCACACACCCACATTCAGGTTAAAAGTTTGATATACAAAAAGAAGCCCTTAATAGCCCTATTACACATGAGGAAGTTAAACAAGCGATCAGCACTTTAAAAAACAAATCTAGCCCAGGCCCTGATGGCTTTCCTTCCAGTTACTATAAAAAGTTCCAGGAGTTCCTTATTCCACATCTCACAGTGCTATTTAATGATATGTTAGCTGGTCACTCCATACCCCCAGATATGTTGAGAGCAAACCTTTCCTTACTTCCGAAACCTAATTCAGATCTGACCAAAATTCAAAACTATAGACCCATATCAGTATTGAATGTGGATGTAAAACTGTTTTCTAAAATCCTTAGCCTTCGACTGAATAAATATATGCCAAGGTTAATACACCCAGATCAGTCTGGATTTATACTTGGTAGACAGACCACTGACGCTATAAGAAGGTTGATTAATATAATCCATGACACCAATATTATCAAGTCACCACTTCTAATATTAATGATTGATATCTATAAAGCATTTGACTCGGTCTCATGGCCTTATCTTTTCCATGTACTCTCAAAATTTAATATCACTGGACCTTTCTTAGAAGGATTACGAGTTCTGTATGATTCTCCTACAGCTTCCATTAAAATGTTTAATATACCTTCTCCAAGCTTCTCGATTCTCAGAGGAACGAGGCAAGGATGCCCGCTTTCCCCACTTCTATTCGCGCTTGCGATAGAACCCCTTGCTTGGCTGATTCGAGAAGATCCCAATATAAAAGGTTATAGCAAAGGCAATAAAACTTATAAATTAGGGTTATATGCAGATGACCTGTGTCTTACATTAATTAATCCCCTGACCAGTCTTCCTAATTTGTTTCGAGTACTAGACAAATTTCAACAAGTTTCAGGCTTGAAAGTCAACTTAAATAAAACTGAAGCACTACCAATACATACTCCCTCACACCAAGTTAAACTGTTACAGTTGAATTTTCCCTTTCAATGGAAGCAACACTCAGTGAAATATTTAGGAGTCAAAATAACTAAAAATTACACTACGTTATACCAAGCTAACCTCCCACCAATGATCCATCGCTTACAAACTAAATTAATTGAATGGAATTCGTTTATGCTCTCTTGGCTAGGTCGTATTGCTGCTATACGCATGGTAATTTTACCGAAATTACTATATTTATTTCGTGCCCTTCCTGTCCCAATGCTACACAACGATATAGATGAACTACAAAGGGCGACATTAAAGTTCCTTTGGAATAATAAGCGTCATCGGATTAACAAGTCAATATTATACCGTTCCCTAGAACAAGGAGGCCTTAAGGTACCCAATTTTCTTAATTACTATAAAGCAGCAAGGGTAGCGCAGTCTATTCTTTGGCATGCGAAACCTACTACAATCCCATGGGTTGACTTTGAGAATTCTACTATAACTCCGATTGCAACTGCATCATTATTATGGTTGACCAATCCTAAAATTAATCATTATCATATAGAGAATCCTATCATTCGCTTACATTTACGAATATGGGCCACAGTAAGAAAAAATATATTAATGCATGAAACTCATAGTAATAGGCAACCTATCTTAAACAACCCTGATTTTTTCCGTAATTTTTTATGTAAGCAAAGATTTGTTTCAGCTGAAACAATTTAGATTTTAAGGGTTAAAAATTAGGATCGTTGGCCTCATACGTCATATCCTTTTTATCTGTTTAAATTCTGTGTACAGCTGCTGTTAATCATGCCTATGAATAAGTATCCTCGGATACGAAACGCGTAAGGTTCTATTGTTTTAGCTGTTCGAATAAAAGCTTTTAATCACAGAAATTGGCCCTTGGAGTGCGTGCTTCTTCGCTGACTACATTGAGTTACTCCCCCAGCTACGGGTTCGGGGCGCTGCACCCGGGCCATCAAGCCTCTTCGGTGAGTTTCTATGCATACAAGATTGCTGAGATTTATACTGCTTGTGCCGTACACTGGTTGAAGTTACACCCTACAAACGAGAGACCCAGGGTTTTTACACCTGGGTCTGGCTCTGTGCTGGGTGAGCTACTAAGCGTATTTATTCGCTCAATTTATTGATTGATTTATTTCCATTTACTTTGGGGATAGAGCCGATAATTTTTCTAAATATTATACCGTTCCCTAGAACAAGGAGGCCTTAAGGTACCCAATTTTCTTAATTACTATAAAGCAGCAAGGGTAGCGCAGTCTATTCTTTGGCATGCGAAACCTACTACAATCCCATGGGTTGACTTTGAGAATTCTACTATAACTCCGATTGCAACTGCATCATTATTATGGTTGACCAATCCTAAAATTAATCATTATCATATAGAGAATCCTATCATTCGCTTACATTTACGAATATGGGCCACAGTAAGAAAAAATATATTAATGCATGAAACTCATAGTAATAGGCAACCTATCTTAAACAACCCTGATTTTTTCCCTGGGCTTAGGGGGTCATCTTTTGATTGGTGGAGAAATAATAATTTTAATATTCTGAAAGATTTGCTCACCCCCAGAGGTTTTATTTCAAAAAATCTACTCCAGGAATCCTACGCTATTCCTGATACAGAACTGTTCAGATATAACCAAATTTTACACTTTTATACTCAGCAAGCTAATCTGAAACCCACTACAACAAGTTCACTATTTGAGAATAGATGCAGATATCCAGAACAGATGTCTCACGCAATATCCCAATTATACGCACAAATTAATGGAGCAAACATAGATGAGACTCCAAGTTATACCCAAAAATGGGAGAGTGAACTCAATGTTATCATATCACCTGCTAAATGGGAACGAATTTTTGACTCAATACGTCATCTTTCAACGAATGTTAGCATAAGAGAATCTGCATACAAGGTTGTCATGAGATGGTATGTAACTCCTATCCAAAAACAAAAATACCAATCCTCAGTTTCAGATAAATGCTTTAGAAACTGTCAAGAAAGAGGGACATATTTGCATTCTTGGTGGTCTTGCCCTGTAGTCAAACACCTGTGGTCTGAAACTTTTCAAATGGCATCACAAATCTTTAATATGCAAATTCAACCAGATTTTGATAATGCATTGTTTTGCTTACCCTCTGAGAAACTAGATAAACTACAAAATAAACTATTGTCACAGTTATTAGCAGCAACAAGATGGAATATAGCCTTGAACTGGCTGGCTACTACACTCCAAATGACACCAGTGAAAAACCGAATTGATCATATATACTCATTGACGTATCTTGCAGCATTGGTTTCGGATGCTAGGGAAACCCACAAAATAATATGGGAACCTTGGGAGACCTATAAAAAGAATAATTCCAACTAAGATATCTGATTCTGGTCTTTTTAATTGAACAATTGACCTAATTGGGATAAATTTTGGAAACGAAAGTCTTTTCATGTAAATGGAGAATGCTTAAAATAAATGTTATACATTTCAAATGATAAAGGTTAGCCTGACTGAAGTTATGCTTACAAATGCCTACCCCCTTTCTTTTTTTTTTTATTATTTTACTTACTTTCTGTATAATTTGATTATTGATAATATGCTATATGTTATATAAACGTTTTTTCACATGTTCAGTTTGAAAAATGTAAAATAAAGAGATTATAAAAAAAAAAAGTTTGATATACAGGGCCACTACACGTGTTATTCTGAGTACTTCAAATGAAAGCGTACAAATTGTACTCTCGATTAAGCCCCCTAGGCTGTAATGTCTGCAAGGTGTGTATCCAGAATGTCTCCCACTTTTGGAGTTGTAAAGAGTCTGTTGCCACCCCCGTCGTACATGATGTTAATTGTTATTATACCATGAGCGAATGAGATGCGGATATATTGTAGATCATTGGGAATGTATTATATGCTGTCATTACTGGTGGGAGGACCCTTAATAAGGGAGAGGTGTGTTTATGTTAATGGATTGCCTTTATAAAGGATATGATGTCAGAAGGCTTTGTAATGCTTGAAAAAGAGGCAGGAGCCTCGAAACGTTGCAGGAAACTGTGGTAAAAACCTTATGATTACCGTACCCTAATACAGGTGTCTGGACTTTTTTGTTGGATATATTAATTGTCTACGACTGTGGACTAAGTCACAGACAGGTACAAAGCTCCACTACACTTTGTACATGTATATATATATATACAGGCCCGGACTGGCAATCTGTGGGTTCTGGCAAATGCCAGAGGGGCTGCTGTATGTCTCCATAGAAAGTTACCATAAAGTGGGCTGGTAGGAGGCTGTGTACTTGGAATGACAGGGCCTATTTTGACTCCCAGTCCAGGCCTGTAGATATATATGTATATATATATATATATATATATATATATATATATATACTTATACAGATTTACAGTATCTATGCACTCTCATAAACAGTATATACCAATATCTATACTGTTGGTAGATTTTAGTATCACAATAACCTATAATATTATAAAGTACAGCATCATCAGCAGGACATTCCACATCCTCACTGCTCCCCCTGCCTTGTGAAGAACCACCTACACTGCTTCAATTAAAAGTTCTGTTCCTCTAGTCCAGGGCTGTCTAACTGGCGAGGCCCGCGACCCCCCCTTATATGGCCCTTCACATCAAAGTCTGCCTGCTGTGTCTCTTTACCCCATATGTAAGATTTAAAAGGTATCACTACAGAGATTGACTGGCCCCTGCATGTATAAACCTCAAATTCAGACTAATCCCCTGTATTATTCACACCTGTGATCCCCCTGCATTGTTCACACTTGTGACTTCTCTATTGTTCACACCCCTAAAGCCCTGTACTGTTCACACCTGAGACCCAGACTGAAACTGCCCACATTGTTCAACTGTTCACACTTTATTCAAAATACTAATGGGGCACCAGCACTGTGTTACTGTATGTAGTACATATTAGACTGGTCCTGATTCCTGTCTCCTGCTCTGTTCTGCCTTCCCTATGCTCCCTGTGTGTGTCATACTTTGGTATTTGTTCAGGGGGTTTGTTAGCATTTGAAAATTATTGTTAGTAGCCCCTAAGGTGTTTAATCATATGCTGGGGTACTGTATTATACACAGGGGAGGAGGAGGCATATGGATTTACGGGTATGTCTTAATATGACTTAACTTTTTTCACATATGAGTGACATCCTTGCAAAGGCAGGCACAAGGTAGTTTGGCACCCTAGGCAAGAGCTTCAATCAGTGCCTCCCTGTCCTGCATTACCATTTCCCTCCTTACCATGATGGTTTTAAATAAAGAGAGCAAGAAAATGTACAACACTTTTTCATTTATATTACTGCTCCCTATACCTGTACTAGCAAGCCCAGCAGCCATCCATTATACTGCCCCCCATACCTGTACCAGCAAGCTCAGCAGCCATCCATCATACAGTCCTCCAGCAGCCATCATATGTGCAAGGCTGAGAGCAGCAAGAGCGAGCCACACCAAGCAGACCGCCAGCTCTCTGCGTCTCTTTGTCACCCAACACTTCAGTGACGTCATTGACGTGTGTACGCACATCGCGCGGCACCTCACAGAAGGAGCTATTACTTGCCGGCAAGAGGGAGAAGGTGAAGGAGATGGATTACACCCAACTGGGTGTCCATAATTACTGAAACAAATTATTAAATAAATGCTTGAAAAAAAACTAAAAAATTAAAAAAACTAAAAAAATCCCCTTAAATCCCTGCAGTGAGCACCAACCATTTGGTTTTTTTGGTGTGCTATTAATGTGGACATGGTCTTGCGGTAACATGGGTTTGGTTTAAAGTGGGTGTGGTCTAAAAACAGGGAATGGCTAACACTGGCTTCCGTTAACGGCCCTCCACCATGTAGATTAGAAAAATTCTAAAGAGGAACCCATATCCTAAAGGGAGAAAACCGAGAAAAGATGTTAAATATATATGTATTAAAATAAAAGCTCTACAGGGCAGAGATCTCCTTCCTCTTCTCTTTTTGACACATAACTCTTAATAGGGACAGATTTATTAAGAATCGAGTTGTGTTTTCCACAAAAATGCAAGTTTTCGAGTTTTTTTTCAATATTAATTATACCCCGACCCTGGAAATAGCTCAATTCTGAAAATACACCATCTAAACCTGTCGAGGTCATGTAGGAGCCAAGTTCTTCAGATTGTTTAAATATAATGAAAGAGAGAATAATGCACTTCATATTCCAGTATGGGGTCTTTCCATATATGGATCCCCATATCTTAAATCTGCTAAAAAATAATTTAACCATAACATACACCCCAATATGGAGTTACTCAGTCAGGATAAAGTATAAGGTATAGTTTTATTATTACAGAGAAAAAGGAAATCACAAAATTATTTGCTTAAAATGGACTCAATGGGAAGCGGTCTTTTCTGTAATTCTGAGCTTTCTGGATAACTGGTTCTGGATAAGGGATTCCACACCTATACTAACAACAGTTGTTAGTTCATTTCCAAAACATGGAAAACAGGATATTTATAAAAATTTTACTCCAGAATAGTAGCCAAGATGTAATTAGGTAAAATATTATTGGTTGCTAGGGGTTACTAGCCCTGAGTAAAATGTACACACTTTGTGAATTCTTTTCCATAAAGAATATATAAAGCAGCTAGTGTTATCAGAATTTGTTTCTATAACTTGCTATGTACTTTAGCTTCTTCTATAAATGCTATAAATAAAACCTGCTGATTACTGGATGTACATACATTGTTATGCTATTTGTATCTTCCTATATAAAAGGTTTTCTTACTATCTTTCCTATATGTCATGTCTAGTCATGTTTTTGTCATCTCCACTAGAAAAAAGAGTTGTGGTGCTTGAAGGAATGTCACAACAGGTGATGACATAATTCTTAGCAGTATTTCCGGGGACACTCATTTTGAAATATGTAATTAAACAATTATTTATAGAGATGTACTTGAGTCATAAAATGAACTGTTCTGTCACATATAAAGGCAGGCACACAAACAATGAATGCTTTAAAGAACATATCTAGTCACATACTCCTATTTTAAACTTCAACAGAGATTTATAATGCATTTATACTTTGAACATTTATATCTAATTACCTTCATTTTTAAAAGTACCTTTTTAATGGAAATATAGGTAAATTTTGTTGGACCTACTGAAATACCACTAATCCTATGGGAGAATTAAAGGACAAATTAAGTCTGCTTTACGTGGGATGGTGATCCAATACATCAGTCAACCCCCAGTGAATTGTTGCTAACTTTTTTTTACCAACTTAACTGCGTTTTCTAGGGGTCCTGTTTACCTAGCTGAGTCTGACTAGAGTGATCCCTTGAAAAGATCCCTTTAGAGAAACATGGTTGAATAAAGTGAACCATCTGTGCTTTCACTCAACATATAACGTAAAAATAAGGCAGTGCAGGCTCCAGAACGTGATCAGAATTTAGATACACAGGATAAAGCCACACATCCTCAAAAAAATGTTCAAAATACATCTTTTTTCAGGCTATTAAAAACAAGTTATAACATCATAGCAAAAACTGGAATCACATTGTCCGATACGTTTCAAACCCCAGGTCTTTAATCTTAGGCCTAACATTAAAGCTTATGATTAAGGACTTGAGGTCCATGCATCAGGCAATGTGATTTCTGTTTATGCTCTGGTTTGATATGGTCTTCTTGTAATGCAGCATTTTCTGGAAAATGTATTCTGAATAAATTGATCCCATTAATGAGGTTGGCCCGGAACCCACAGCGACCTGAGAAGTTTTGGATTGAAATTTGACCAACCATTGTGGGTTAGGGTCAGGTTTAGTTTTTTCTGACCAGCACATCACTAGATCCCATACCTGTAATAATCTATTTTTCTTATGTCCTTTGTTCAACAAGCATTATAAAACGATTTATCTCGAATAAACCATTTATTTTTAAAGTGAATTTATGGTTTTGGGGGTTCTATCTTTTTTTGGAGCACGTCACACTATTCACCAACTGTTTATTTGGGCTAACAATAAAGCTTCAGGTTTGTCTGTTTAATAGTTCAGTTCAGTCAATCTTTGAGCAGTGCTGATGATGCTTAGTAATGGTCATAGGAGTTTTCTGACAAAAAAACTTAGTAGGTGTTTACCAGTGCAGCATGAAAATTACACAGAGTCAACAATGCTATGCTAAGTGGCCTTCTTCGGTGACAGCTTCCAGTTTTATACCTTATTATACTACAAGTGGTTGGGATAGGAAATTCCTGCCTGCCTACAGCAACACATTATCTTGAGGTGTATGCAACCACATAATATAGATATCCTACATGACTAATTGGTGTTTAAGCAATACTTCCTTTCTAAAATAAGTAAGCATAGTAATTAATGCCTTGTCATCTTGTGTGGGGATTAAGATGTTGCATAAGGCAACTATGCTGCTGTTTATTTGCCATCTGTCCTGTCCAGGGAAGTTGGATTTGGGTGCCTGGGTGAGTTAGTCTCAATTTTGGTTCCCAGTCTTCTGTATCAGCAGTCCTCATGATAATTTAAAGCAGGTGTTTCTGTTTCCTTTCCAGTTAAATTATGAAGCAGCTATACGTGTAACAGCTTTATATACACTAGGGTTCAGCTACCAATGAGTAATTATGCCTGATCAGTAAGAAAAAACAAAAAAAAATAGATAAATAGGCCGCATGATAGTCAATGGCAGATGTCCTTTTTACATTTGGAAGATGTTTCTTGCCTTCGTGATCTTTGAGGGCATTTTGATGCTGGCTAATATTGCCAGTGTGGCAGGAACAATGGCCATGATGCTTTTCTCAGAAAAATGCTGAATTGTGGGAGAAAACATGGGGAATTGCATCTAAAGAATGAACTTTCAACACTGCACTGTATATCCTACATATACTGTAGATATTTGGTTGTTGTATAAATGTTATCTTTCTAGTAGTTTTATTATTGCCTGCTTTGTAAATGTTTCTTACTGAGATACATACTCAGTGTTTATTAAATGTATTGATACAGTTAAACATATTAATATTACTCTTATATCCCTTTCCACCATTAGAATATGGTGACCTCTTTCTCTGTTACTACATTTGTGCTGAAAACTGTCACCACCTTGAACTTTGTGCTTACCCCAAAGGAGTCTTATTTCTTCTTCTTCCACTCTTCTCTTAGCAATTGTATACCAACCTTACTAAATATAGCCTATAAGTCAGCAACTCTGTCTTCCAGTCCATCAATCATTTGATCTGACAAAGTTAAACGAATATTTAAAGACATTTCTTGCATCATTTCCAGATTTATAACATCTGCTCCTGTCATTCTGTCATGTTTGTCATTAGACACTGACAAGGATTGTAAGGGTTTTGCACCTGCTATTATGCTGGACAAAAGCCATAGCTTCATTTGACTTTAGGCCCCCAAATAAATAATGTCATTTGTTGTACATCTGATACATCTTATTTGCTCTTTAATTAAAGTAAATATACAAATATTTGTGCTAACATGTTATTGTTGACTTTTGGTTTCTGAAACTAAATATGTTTGTTTTGCCAGTATGTGTAGAACAGTCAGGCAATATGGTAGAAAACAATCCTATGATTCTTTATTACAGATTTTAACAGAGACTTTATGGGTATTATGTAATAATACAGTAGGTGTAACATTCATTACAGGTCTAGTTTCATATAGCAACCAATCAGGACCAATTTACGGTAGCAGTGGTCCAGGGCAAATACTCAATGGTGGGCCCCACATCACAAGCAAAAAAAGTGTTCTGCTAAATAAACCAGTTACTGTATAACACATATTCCAGTAGAAATAAATATGGTTGGAGTTGGAGAGCTCTCCTCGTTGATTAAAACAAGGAGGGGGTTCTGCCATTTTTAGGTTATGTTTCTGTCATAAGTTAAAGTATACAGGTATGGGATTCGTTATCCACATACCCATTATCCAGAAATCTCCAAATTACAGGAAGGCCATCTTCAAATCCAAATTTTTACAGATAATTACCCTTTTCTCTGTAATAATAAAACAGTGCCTTGTACTTGATCCAAACTAAGTTATAATTATTCCCTATTGGATTTATTGGGTTTATTTAATGTTTAAATAATTTTCTAGTAGACTTAAGGCATGGAGATCCAAATTACAGAAAGATCCATTATCTGGAACCCCAGGTCCTGAGCATTCTGGATAACAGGGCCCATACCTGTACCTGTTGTCCATATTGTTTTAATACCATTCTGAACTTTCACAGACACATTTTATCAGTATATCTTATTTAAATAAGCGAATATTTATAGACATTATGCATTTATATTGAATCCCCAGTATATCTGTGAAAGTAATTACCCTTGTTTACCAAATACTGTTACTGAAATAACTTGCATGGTCTAAATTTAGTAACCGCTTATACAGCAACTGCTTTGAGTGGGATCATCTTTAAAAGCCTGTTTAAATGGCATATCTGAAAACAACTGGATTGAAGAAAGTGTTTGAAAGGAGAACTATCCCTTTTATTTTTTTGAATATGCAATTTATTTTACATTAGTAAAATGAATAAATGTGTAACTGTGCTTCATAGTATCCAGATATGATTTAGGGCCAAATAAATAATAGGGGGCCTTGCTTTAAAGGAATATTTACAGTTTTCTACTTTTAGCAGGAATGCATTCATATGCATTTACAAAACTAGCAGATTCTAACATAATGTTTCTCTAGAGCCCCATGCCCCTCCCTCAATGTTTACGTTTGTCCTCATCCTATTGGGATTTTTCCCCACCCTCCAAGCCTGGCATCAATCCATGAAACAGCTGACGCGGGAGCTCTGTCACTCAGAAATTAAGGTCAGTAAGGGGGAGGGACTGTGGAAAGGCAGGAGGTGCAAGAGAAACATAAACATTGGGTAAATGTGGCGACACTATACGTAGACCAAAATAAAAAAAATAAAAAAATTGTAAAATCAGGGAAATGTATTATACATAATATACAGGTGGGACCACAAAAAGTGATGTAAAACGAGGGGAAACTTAAAACCAGTGGATGTAATATTAAAGGGATGCTGTCATGGGAAAACATGTTTTTTTTAAAAACGTATCAGTTAATAGTGCTGCTCCAGCAGAATTCTGCACTGAAATACATTTCCCAAAAGAGAAATGAGGTTTTTTTTTTATATTCAATTTTGAAATCTGACATGGGGCTATACATATTATCAGTTCTTCGTGTTTTTTTTGTTTTGACTCCAATTTTTTGAGATTTATTAAAACAAAAAGCCTGAATCTGAAAATCTGCCATCTCTGACCTGCTGAGGTTTTGTATAAGTCAATGGCAGAGATCCTTATACTATTTTGAAGTTTCTGTGGTCTGCGCTGCAATTTGCCCAAAAATCTGACCAATGCTCTTTTCGGGCAAAAATCTGAAAAATTCTGGCTTTTCGGAGGAAAAGCCCAAAAAAATCGAGCGATTTGGGGAAAAAAACTCTGCAAAAATCGTATGATTTGGGTTTTCACTCGATTTTATCGAGTTTTTACCCGAACTTGAGTTTGGTTGTGGTTTTTTTATTTAAAAAATGTGATAAAAAATGCGATAACCCTCATAGTGTTGTCTGGAGAATATGGTAATAGATAACTGTAAACATATTCCCCATGAAGCACTACTTCCCTATATATAAAAAATATAAATTTTGCCAGCTTATATTGTGAGACTGTCAATACCCATTATTATTAGATTTGCTAATAATACTATCTGTATTTTATTGCTGCAATGTATTTCTGTATAATAGAATCAACTGAAAAATTTCTTAGAATATGTCCATATATAACATATTTTTTGTAATGGACAAAGAAAGCCTAGTGCACCCATAGAAACACAATTTGTTTTAAATAAATACTAAAAAGAAAATCATAAACAAATTGTTGGCAGCAGATTCTGACTTTTGGACTTTTTTGGGGCTCAGCAATTTCATTTGTTCCATAAAACATGTCCAAGCATGTCTGACTTTGTATATGTTTGGTTTTAGACCAGACCACAAAGTAGCACCTTTTGTTTTTTTGTGTAAGAAAGGCATTGCTTCTGTTTCAGAGCTGTCAGAGCTACAGGATTTACATAACTGTAGCAAATGACCCCGTGTAAAGATTCCGTCCCTGGCACTGGGCCTAGTTATGTGACTGTGCGTCAGAGAAAGCCAGGCTCTGCTAGCAGATTAGTCTGTCTATTTATGGAAACGCCCTTATGTACACAGTGAGCTATATAAGCTCGAGGCAGACAAGCAGAATTTTTCTTTTCTCTGTTTAGCTGCCTCAGTGAATTTTATGGTAAGGACCTTCTGGCAATGTAAACAAGCCCTTTCAAGGCTGTCTGATCTCTGGGAGCAACATTGCATGTATTTGTGCAACTATATCAAAAAAAATATATTCTAATTTAAAACCTAATAACAGCAGAGTCCCATTAGAGTATGAGATATACCAGATTATATGCGGGTTACAGAAATAACATCTCTGACATGAACTGTGCTTCATATAATGAAAATGCATGTGTTCTGTACAATCTGTTATTTCTATTGAGGAATTAATACATTTGTGAACTGTACATATGTATATATGTATTTTTTAAGACAGAGTCTTAGCTTTTTCTGCATGCTGGTTGGATGACTTTTCGTTTACTACTAAAACCATAGTCAGTACACAAAGAATAGAATTCAGTAATTGTTTGACAGCTAAAATCTGTTGTCTGGGGGTTGTGCCTTCTGTGGAGTATCAGGAGATTGTGTACTATTGTCTTTGACATATAAAGTATTGTAGTGCCTAAACTTTTGTTACTGATCCACAAACACTCCCATTCTGCTCTTCCACATCATGTGATTTAAAGGTAAAGTATCACATCATAAGGTAAGTAAATTAAGCTCTTTATGTTGTTTTATCCTTTTCTTTTGTGGATTATCAAAATATTATGTTAACTGGGTCTTGTTACAGTAAATAGATACTGTAGATAGTTTGTGTTATTGGTAAAGGGGAAGTTCACTGTTATATTAAAATAGTATGATGTAAATTGACAGAAACTTTAAGAATTTTTACAACTGGCAAGCTATTTAAGGTGTTTTTATAATTTAACTTCTTGTTCTGTCACTCTTTACGCTTGGAGTTTAAAATGCTATTTAAAATTCTCTGTTAAGCATTATTGCTGACGAAGCTGTTTCCTACCCTTAAATAGATGTTTAAAAATGTAAGTGGCAGTTGCAACTAGAACTACCTACAGTATATCACACATTACAGTTCATTTAAGATGCACTGCCCCTTTCAAATGAGACTTTTGTTGCCAATCTTTCTTCTAATTACTTCTCGGCTATGTGCGGAAAAAAATTCTTTTGTACGTACATTTTAAACTTGTGTGCCCAGTTTTTATAAACTGTGAGTTCATGTCAGAATTAATACAAAATGTTGTATTTTCACACAAAATTCTCTGTGCGTAACATAATATGTTGTGTGCGCTGGCCTCAAAACTTGTTTGCGCTCATGAGGCACACCTTAGTCTGAACATTGTTTTTTGTCCTTTAAATCTATATTAAGTTGAACTGCATTCGATTTCTTAATATGATTAAATGTTGAAGACTATTTATTGGACACCTTGGCAAATTTGCAATGCTTGCCAAGTAATCTCAGGTGACTTAGGGCAGAGACACACGCGAAGATTCGGGGAGATTTAGTCGCCCGCCAACAAATCGCATTTTCTTGGGGCGACAAATCTCCCCGAACCTCAGGGAAACTTTGTATGACTTCTGAAAACAAAGCCGTCCAAGTGCCATCCCACCGGAGATTTAGAAGGCTTTTCGGAGAGATTAGTTGCCCAAAGAAGAGGCGATTTGCCGCCGGGTGACTAAATCTCCCCGAATCTTCTGGTGTGTATCTGCCCTTGAGGTGTAGCAATGAATTTTAAAGGTGGTTGTACATGGGCCAACTAGGCTCGGTACATGACTGGCTTTGTACATGATTCTTTTATCTGCAACCGTATTACGACATAATGAAGGCCATAACAATGTAGTCAACTTATTTACCTAGAGCAACCTGTATTGTGAGATAACAATGCTGTTAGTTTCAATATGCAAAGAAATGAAACCTTCCAGGAGATTAATAAGTGGAGATTCATACTGAATGTATAAATACAGAGATAAAGCCAAATTTATCTCCAGCCCCAGTAACTAAGTAACAAAGCTATCTGGAAATCCAATGCCTGCTGGCTTCATTTCCACGGTATTGATGTGTTGCTGCTCTGAGATAAAGGCATATAGTTACATAGTTCATTTGGGTTAAAAGAAAAAGACTAAAGTCCAATAAAGTGCAACCCCTTTAAATAATCTCCAGTGCATATACATACACATACCATAGACTTTTTGACAATTTGCTGTCTAGTTCTCCTATTTAAATCAATTGCTATTGCAATCAAGTTGCAGCATTGTGTATGGAACTTATAGTTTTGCACAATTTAGCAAAACTAGACATTTACAATGCCCACCTCAAGGTCATTAATAAACATGCTAAAAACAAATAACCAAGGACAGACCCTTGCAGTATTGCACTACATACAAAGGTCCAATTAGTAAATGTTCCATTTATCACCACTCTTTGTAATCTATCCTTCAACTAGTTCTCTATCCAAGTACAAATATTATGTTTCAGGCCAATATAATATTCCTTAATTAAGTAGATCACATCCACTGCTGTTATAATGGATCACATGCTAGGTATCCAAGCAAGCCTCTGGAAGTATCACTATGTCAGGCAAAATAAAGGAAAAGGACAGTTGGTGTCACTAAAACAAACAAGAGAGTTTCAATCCCCAACTGAATATCTCTCGCTGTTTATTACTCCATGTAAACATTGCTGACCAACTCTAAGAAAAATAAATTTAACGGGAATTATGTAAAGTATACATTAACACATAATGGATGCCATCAAGTATACCAGGTTAGTGCAAATCGAGTCGGCAGCTTATTGGCCCGTGTGTGGGGCCCTCCGATGGACTTTCCCGATCGATATCTGGCCGAAAGTCGGACAGATGTCGATTGAGCAGTGTAAAAAATCTCTCTGTTTCGTTGATGCGCTCCTGCGAGTCGACCACCCGTATGGCCTCCATTCTATTCCAATCATTGGGCCACGATCAGATCACCCCAATATCGCCCACCTCAAAGTGGGCATATCGGGGAGAGATCCACTTGTTTGGCAACATCGCCAAATGAGTGGATCTCCCTGTGCATGGCCACCTTTAGAATATACTTATTATACATCTTGCATGCTGGATGCATCACTTTACTATGAGACTTAGGGGTCCGTTTACTAAAGTGCGTTAAAAATATTCGCACAAAATATAGACAGAATTTTTGCCAAATATGTTATCGCCAGTTTACTAACCTGCGGTAAATATAAATTTGCGAATTTTCTTGCGCAAGAATAATTGTTCGCCAGTTATCGCATTCACTGAAAATAACGCTACGTATACATTAACGCCTGGTTTACTAAACAGCAAAATGTGCTAAAGACAAAATTAACGCCAGAATATTCGCAAACTTTTACCGCCACTTATGTAGTGGCGTAAAAGTATTTTTTTCACCAGAAAATTCTCAAGGGGCAGGAAATATCCCATAATACTAGTTTTTTTGTACCCATCATTCTTTGCTGACAGGAGAGAGATCTGTAGCTACTGCTGACAGGATGTTTTGGCTTCTGCTTCTATCTGTTGCAAAAGCAGCAGTTTCAGCTCAGAGGCGTATTATTGGCAGCAGGCATCACAGTCCAAGGATTCGTCAGCCTCTACGCTTTTTTGGTTTCATTGTGATTGGCTACATTAAACTGTGCATTTCTATAAAGCAAAGAGATTGACTGGTATGATTTCTTGTTCCTATGATTCTATTGGCACTCTGGTAATGTTTCTGGATGGTATAATTATCATTTAATAAAGTTTATGAGTTTTGAAGGTGCATTTCTGGCCATAAATGTCACAGTAAAAATTGCCATAATAACCGCCATAAAAGAAGACTATTTTATAGCATAAATATTCACAAAAACGTAATTTTTCACCAGAAAATTCGCAACTCGCTAAAATTACCGCTAACGTAAGCTGGTTCCTTAACGTAGTTACCGCAAGTGATCGCAATGACTTCTGAGCGCATCACTGTTTAGTAAACTTAGTCGCTGTGAATATTCTGGCATAAAAATATTCTCAGCGATAACATGCGGAAACTTAAAGTCAGATTTACCGCACTTTAGTAAACGGACCCGTTAAACTGAATAAACCTCTGGTGCTGATTTATCAAAATGTGAGATTAGAGCTCACTACAAACAAACTCACCCACTTTCTATTCATTCCTTTGGGATTCTGAGAAACATATTTATCAGTGGATGAAAGTTAGAATTTACCATTTGATAAATACGCTTCTAAAAATCTTATAGGAATAGATTGAAAGTGGGTGTGTTTTTCTGTGATTTAAAGGGGTTTTACTTTCTATTATTTATTTTTTACTGTTTTTCCAAAATCTAAGTTTAAAGTTGAATGTTAGTGTCTCTGGTGTCTGGCAGCTCAGTAATTCAGGTGCAGACTCCATCTCTGGAGTATTAGCAACTATTGTATCAATTCTAACAGCTGCCTGTAATGAAACCCAGAGATTCTGCTCAGCAGGGACAACGATAAGAAATGTATCAACTAAATGTATCCATTTAGAACAGTTTGCAGGATCGGCGACCCCCCCTCCCAGAGCTGCTTCAGAAGGAGAGAAATGACACTTTACACTTCAATATTAGAAAAACCGTCATACATAGAAAATAGAAAGTCATTGGAAAAAGTCATTATTTCTGGTGATCTATCTGAAACCAACTAGTTGTTTGAAGGTGAACAACCCCTTTAATCTCACATTTCGATAAATGTTCTCCTATATGTTTATAAGATAACAGAGTCATTGACAGTTATTATATACAGTATGTTAACACAGGTGTTAATGGATTATTCGTATAGAATATTTGTGATATTAAGGAAACCATGATGGGTATTAATGACAAATCCAGTATTTAGGGGAGCTTTATATATTTATATATAGTGCTTCATAGTCAAGGAAAGCCTGACAGGTTATACTCAAGAACGAGGTATTTAGGGGAGCTTTTTACAATTGTCACCCTAGAGTCGAGATTTAAGAAAAACATACATTGCAACATAGGTTAAAAATGACACTTTCCCATTGAGTTTAACCTCTCTTATTTGCCTCAAGGTTGGAAAAAATTCAAGATCCAACAAGATTGGAACATTGCAAAAGATTAGCAACTTGGCTGTTTTAATTTTATCCAGCAAAACACCACTATCACTAATTGGGATATAACTTAGCTGGTTTAGAAGGTATAGTTCTCATTTAAATACAGTGGTGTGCAAAACTATTTGCCCCCTTCCTGATTTCTTATTGTTTTGCATGTTTGTCACACTTAAATGTTTCTGCTCATCAAAAACCGTTAACTATTAGTCAAAGATAACATAATTGAACACAAAATGCAGTTTTTAAGTGAAGGTTTACATTATTAAGGGAGAAAAAAAACTCCAAATCTACAAGGTCCTGTGTGAAAAAGTGATTGCCCCCCTTGTTAAAAAATAACTTAACTGTGGTTTATCACACCTGAGTTCAATTTAAAAGGTTATAAAGCCATTTCTAAAGCTTTGGGACTCCAGCGAACCACAGTGAGAGCCATTATCCACAAATGGCAAAAACATGGAACAGTGGTGAACCTTCCCAGGAGTGGCCGGCCGACCAAAATTACCCCAAGAGCGCAGAGACAACTCATCCGAGAGGCCACAAAAGACCCCAGGACAACATCTAAAGAACTGCAGGCCTCACTTGCCTCAATTAAGGTCAGTGTTCACAACTCCACCATAAGAAAGAGACTTGCCAAAAACGGCCTGCATGGCAGATTTCCAAGGCGCAAACCACTTTTAAGCAAAAAGAACATTAAGGCTCGTCTCAATTTTGCTAAAAAACATCTCAATGATTGCCAAGACTTTTGGGAAAATACATTGTGGACCGACGAGACAAAAGTTGAACTTTTTGGAAGGTGCGCGTCCCGTTACATCTGGCGTAAAAGTAACACAGCATTTCAGAAAAAGAACATCATACCAACAGTAAAATATGGTGGTGGTAGTGTGATGGTCTGGGGTTGTTTTGCTGCTTTAGGACCTGGAAGACTTGCTGTGATAGATGGAACAATGAATTCTACTGTCTACCAAAAAATCCTGAAGGAGAATGTCCGGCCATCTGTTCGTCAACTCAAGCTGAAGCGATCTTGGGTGCTGCAGCAGGACAATGACCCAAAACACACCAGCAAATCCACCTCTGAATGGCTGAAGAAAAACAAAATGAAGACTTTGGAGTGGCCTATTCAAAGTCCTGACTTGAATCCTATTGAGATGTTGTGGCATGATCTTAAAAAGGCGGTTCATGCTAGAAAACCCTCAAATAAAGCTGAATTACAACAATTCTGCAAAGATGAGTGGGCCAAAATTCCTCCAGAGCGCTGTAAAAGACTCGTTGCAAGTTATCACAAACGCTTGATTGCAGTTATTGCTGCTAAGGGTGGCCCAACCAGTTATTAGGTTCAGGGGGCAATTACTTTTTCACACATGAAAATGTAGATTTGGATTTCTTTTCACCCTAAATAATAAAAACCCTCATTTAAAAAGTGCATTTTGTGTTTACTTGTGTTATCTTTGACTAATAGTTAAATGTGTTTGATGATCAGAAACATTTTGTGTGACAAACATGCAAAAGAATAAGAAATCAGGAAGGGGGCAAATAGTTTTGCACACCACTGTAAATTGTTCTGCTGTACATAGTTTATTGTGACTGCGATAACTGGCCAGGAATGATATTGTTTACTGTATGGGTGACTTGGAGGCTTCTCCTGTAGGCATTTTTCTTTGTGCCCTGTTGTGGGTCACTATATATGCCAGGGTCTGGCCTAGACTTTTTATTAAATTTGCCCATGTAAACACAAAAGGTGATTAATTTTATCCAAATGTATGCAAATCAATTTTTATTAAAATTAATCAGCTACACATAATAGTTGTCACATTTTTCCATAAAACTTCCAGGACTCCAAGCAAATCATATGATTACATTATTACATAATTAACAAAAATAACTTTACAGTAATAAGAGCTGTGATTTTATTCAGCATTATGCCATTGAAGGTCAAACCTGTAAATCCATCACATATACTGTATCTCTGTGACCTTCTATTTGTGCCCTTGTCCATAAGTGATCATTGGACATATGTGACTGCCAGTCAGTTTAGTCATTGCTAATGCCTGTGATTTCACCAGTGGTGTTTTGACAAAGGCTGTAAAGGATGCAAAGCTAAGCAGAACCTAACTGCAGAGTACATTGTTTACTTTGTAAATCATTTTGGATAGCACAGTCAGAAACGTAAATTAGTGGAATCATCTAGAAATCTATATAGCAGGTTGTTGGTATAGGTACTGTGAAACAAAATACAGTATGTTCTTGTATTATGCTGGCTATACACAGGATAATTAAAAAGCTGTTGACTTTGCCCCAACAGACCATGTTGGCAGCTTATTGGCCAGTGTATGGCATTCTCAGGAAGGCCTGTCAATTTTCAGCCTTTTATTTTCTATCTATCTAATCTACTGGGTGGGAGAGAAAGGATAAATCCATATCATATTTACAGTGATTTTCCTTTTCTGCTAGTCCTCCTGGTCAGCATTAACAATCGGGCATGCTGACCAGGGATGGCCAGGGAAAATCCTTTCTTGTGAGGACTACATTTGCCCTTTGATCGGGAGATTAGTTGCCCATCGACAAATCGCTTCTTCTTTGGACGACTAATCTCCCCAAACTGCCTTCCCACCAGCTAGAATGTAAATCGCATGGCACTCAGAAAAATTAGTTTTCCGAAGTCGTCTGAAGTTGCCTCACGAGGAAACTAGCTGGCGGGAAAGCAGTTCAGGGAGATTAGTCTCCGAAGACTAAGCGATTTGTCACTGGGTGACTAACCTCCCGAAATAGCAGCATGGGTCTCTGCTCTTAGGTGCTTAATCTTTGAATTGTTGAGATATTTAAGATGACCATACACATTATGAGCCATTTGTTTGGCAAAGTTCCCAAACGAACAGATCTTTGTTTGTTTTGTCCACCAACATACTGGGCCAAAATGGACTGGTCTGATGGTTTGGTCTCCAAGCCAACGATTGAATCATAAAGGAGGGAGAGGGCTGCATCAACCACTAATGCAGTCCTTGTCTGATGGGATTTTTAAACCTGCCCTGTCGGTACTGTCTCTGTATGATTTTCAGAAAAGCTACTGAGTCGAATGTATGAATCTGTAAATGTATGGCCAGCTTTAGAAACATTAAGAAAAAAGTGATTGTTAAATTTGAAGGGATAGGTATTTATTTTGCTATCATTACCGCTGGATAAAAAATAGACTATTCTTCATTCTACCCCTCAGTCAACACAACTTTTTAACATATGCCTAAAAAATTTTTTGATTAGCCAGATTTGACCCAACGGATGGGTGACCAAACTGGCCATGCAATTCACTTGTTTAGTGACAAGCCAAATAATCTGATCTTTTATTGTTTCATCATCCGTTTATCTGCCTTACTTCTTAGTTTGCCTTGCCTTCTAAATTGTACATTTATGAATATAAGTTGTACATACAAAATACTTCACTGAATATTAATTAAATTATTTGAATGTTTTTAATTAATTTCACATTTTCTATACTTTATTTAGATGCCTGAGTTTCAAAAGAAATCTGTCCACATTAAGGACCCTGAGAGAGTAGAAGAATTAATATGCAGGCTCATAAAAGGTGGTGCTTCCAAACTTCAGGTAAGTGAGTTTGAAGGTGCAGTTACAGGAGCAGAAATATAATGACCTATGTGAACTTGACCATTCATCTTTCTGAAAACAAATACTCAAAATTACATGCCTCCCAACTGTCCCGTTTTTTCAGGACAGTCTGATTTTGACAGCTCAAAAGTCCCAGATTGTTACTGAAATGTCCCTAGTTTGACCTCCTGCACTGAACAGCCAGAAAACGATACAAAGTTTCTGATATGTATTTAAATAAAAGGCTTCTTGGCCCAGAGTACACTGCAGTTGCACTTGTATCAATTTAAGATAAGGAAAGATACAATTATAACTATTTAAGATATACAAGTCTGGGCCTTTTTTATGAACATTGGGCCGTAACCTATGGCAAAGTGCAGATTTGCCCAGTGTTCATACATCAGCTCCTTATAATGAGAAAACATTGTAGCTAAACCCAAATTGCTATGGGAATGAAGGATGAGAGAGACGAGGGGTTCTGTCTTCAAAAAACTGATGTATTTTTACCTTTCCTATTTCATCTACTCTAGCAACTGATTTTTTAGAGTGGGTATTGTAATTCCATCTCCCCAAAGTGTACTTTGTTGATAGCAGTCTTCAGTGGCTGATTCGGTTTGTGCAAGTCAATAGCAGCTTATGACCTGCTAGTGGAGCCCAATAAACATAAACCACCTAGTTCAAGATTGTGCTAATTCCAGGGTTACTTTGTGTTAATTTGTGCACTTGCATGCACGGGTTGACAGGCGCTTTGGCATCTGCTGCAAATTGGTTGGAGCAAAGATGGGCAGAAGTATGTGCGAATGTCTTCAGTGCAAAATTTTTGTTGTCTATTTTAGCACTTTCCCATACATTTATAAATGATGCTTAATGTTTTATATACAGTATGTTTAAATGGTCACAATGTAATATGCCTGCCATTATTTTATTTAAAAATAATCTAACCACTGTGAGGTCATTTTTTTTCAGGTTATCACAGATTTTGATATGACCCTAAGCAAGTTTTCCCACAATGGAAAAAGATGTCCTACATGCCATAGTAAGTTAACTATATTAAGACAATTTCCATTAAAGGGTACATATACCTACTATTGCTCATGAAACTTTTTTTAGATTTCATATCATTAGCAAATTTCACACTGCTATTATTATGAATGTGCTGCCTGAGCACCCTTGCATTCAAGGTGTCAGACCAGCTATTTTATGCTGAAAAACTGGGATTGCATTGTGGGAATTCAGTGACTTATTAGGGTAAGACACATAAACATTATAAATGTTATAGATTAGGCTTTGCTTTTGAATTCTCTGATATCATTCTGATATCATAGTCTATACCATGGCCCTGACACACGCGTGATTACAACTAATTTTCTTTTTGAAGGTGGTTTACGAGGAAAGTTTGGCTGTTCTCGCACTAGCAATAATTGAAATCACTTACATGCAATTGATTTCAGTTAATAAAAATACAAAAGTCCTTCAAGTTCAACCCCTCCAGCAAACCTCAGCGCATATGTATCACACACATAAACAGTCCTATCTATACACTCCTATATATAAACAATAAATACCAATACGTACCTACACTAAACTAACTTTAGATCTTAAGATCACAATAGCCTTGGATATTAAGCTTGTTCAAGAAATCATCCAAAACCACTTGTAAAGGCATTAATAGAATCTGCCATCACAACATCATCCAAGGAAAAAACAGCAGCACACCGGATCCAATTGAGGTAATGTGCAAAAATTCAAACTTTTATTAAGCCCATATGCAAAGGCAACGTTTCGAGCCCAACCGGCCCTTTATCAAGCTTTGCACATTACCTCAATTGGATCCGGTGTGCTGCTGTTTTTTCCTTGAATGATATTTTGGCCCAAGGACAGGAGTGGGTCTCACAGTTCAGCACCTTGCACTGCGAAAGCGGATATTGGAGGGGTGAGCACTCTAATTTTGTGATTGATCACAACATCATCCGACGGGGCTTTCTACAACCTCACTGCCCTTACATTGAGGAACCACCTACTCTGCTTCAAATTAAAGTTCTTTTTTTCTAGTCTAAAAGGGTGGCCTCTCGTTCTTTGATTTATTCCCTAAGGGAGAAGAGATCCCCGACTTTCTGTCTATAATGCCTTCTAATGTATCGAGTAATTATGTTCTCTTGCAAGTGCCTTTTCTCCAGGAAAATAAACCCAGCAGTCTACCTTGCCGGTCACAGAACCCATCCATATGCCAACTGCATTTCTTAACTTTGTATCTATTTGCATTTATTTATGTCCCCATAACACAATGCAACGGCACTAAGGGGGTGCAATATCTGCACTCTGCTCCTTGCACAACATTACAATTCAGCACAAGTTAGGAGGTAGTAGATTGGATACCTACATGCCTCTTGACTGTCCTTCATGAATACAGTTCTGTCAAATGCAGGCAGCACTGTATTCCTCTGGAAGTATGAAAAACATAGCAACTTGCAACCATTTTTGCACTTTGTGCTCTGCCGCAGCAAGAAGACTTTAATCGATCTGATATATCAGTTTGGCAAATGTGCAAACATATTTGCTGTCTTTCAAGTTGAAGGATTGCATGTTGCATGCTATACAGTTTATATTTAATCTAGTCATTTTTATTTTTTACCATTATAGATATTATTGACAACAGCAAACTTATCACAGACGAATGTCGAAAAAAGGTATGTAATCAATATATATCCTTTATTTGCCCTAATATATTACAAACTGGTGGTTCATATATAAATATACTGTATCTGTGGGGCATATTTTTTATCTGTAATTTATGAAACTGTCACTTTATCACCCCCTTCTCAACCACACTTTTCCTTCCAAATTAATTTTAAAACCCATTATATCTGTAATATATATATGTGTGTATATTTATGATGATTAATATAATGAACAGTAAAACAAAGACAAATTATTATTCCACATAATATAAACATCAAAAGATGAATAAAACTGCTGGGGTACTGTTTGGGCCTCTGTGTGCTTAAAATGCCAAGGCCTAATACCAGTCCCGACCTGGGGTATAGCATCATTGTGCAGCTTAACCTTGGACTTTCAGAGGCAAAGGCACAGCGCCTGTACCAATACTGTCACAACATAATGTCATTGGTAGACATGGGGAGATGTCTTTGGCACTTAAAAATAAACACAGTGAAGAGCTCAGAGGAATGGCGTGCATTAAGAACTTGAATATGGTGGCAGTTTGTGGGATGCTATATTGATACCCTGTGTGTTACTACAAACAAATTATACTAAGCAAGGGAAGTAAGAAGGCATAAGAAGACCTAAATAAACTTTAATTCAACTTTTTTTAGACTTGATTTATGGAAGCTAGTTAAAGTAAAGCAATATAGTGAATAGTTACACTTATGTATTACTGTTTGGAAAAAGGTTTGTAAAAGGTAAGAATTGTTTTACTGAAAAATTATACTTCCAATAGCTAACTGGAATAGGACACAAGCATTCTATTCCTAAAAAAAGACCTGTGTCTCAAAGTAAGATACTTTTTAGTTAATGTATCCATATATGGGCTGGCTTTAGTGATACCTGACCAATATGGTTAAACCAACATATATTGCCTGAATTGACATCTATAAAGAGAACTAAATAACTCCTTCTAACTCCCAGATCCTGCAAAAAGACATTGGTAGATAAGGGAATTCTTTCTAGACAGACATCCTGTGATCTTATTGTATTATATGAAAGTCTGTTACAGCTGCTCTACTCTTCCAATAGTGGTCCAGATTAAATTCCATAAAAACAACTTTATTTTATCATGTGAAAACTTATGGGTGAGATTCAATTTGAGGATAAAAAACTTTTCTCTGAGGTCCAGTTTTTTCCATAGACTTCAATAGAGTATTCATATGATAAACAGTTAGACTGCATCTGGCTCGAAGTGAAAACCTAGAATTGAATTACCGTATATACTCGTGTATAAGCCGACCCGTGTATAAGCCGAGGTACCTAATTTTACCTACAAAAACTGGGAAAACTTATTGACTCGCGTATAAGCCTAGGGTGAAAAATGACAGATCAACCTGTTTCGTTGCATACCTATACTATATACTTGCTATACAAAACTGTGCAGATGAAGCAACAAATAACTAGGTTGGTCGTTTTTATTTTAACCAGTGATTAAATCACCTTTCTTTTGGTATACAAAAGCAGTGCAGTTCTGAGAACTCTTTGTGCCTTTATACATCATTTCACATTTTAGAGAGTCCCAATACTCTTTATAATGGACTAGTAATTGTTCTTCCATAATTCCAGAAGTTTATCTGATTATCCCAACCAAACCCATGTGGAAAGTGGAGCCAGATACAACACAGCTCCTCTACTGAACAACTAGTTTATTACAGAGACCTACACCTACACTTACAATTAGTAGGCCAATGTGGCTGGAAAACCACCAACCTGGCAACCAAGCTCACCTTACATTTGACAGTACAGCAGCCCAGCCTCACGTGACATCTTTCCCTATTACAGTAACACCACCCCTTCCTGTCCAATACCTAAGCTCAGCTCCCCCCACTGGCAGCCACTTGATTACAACATGAGGGAAGGGCCTTTTCGGCACTAGAATTTACCTTCCGCTTGTGGCAGCGATGTGGCGTTTCCTTAGTTTCAGTCAATCATAATCTCCTGCGTCTCGGGTTAGTGGCTGCCCACTTGTGGGATGGATTGCAAACCTTTCCGGGTTATGAGGAAGGCGGAATGAGCTGTCTGTCACTAGAGCCTGTGTGGCTGCTAAAGGACGTGTCCCGAGGGGTTTCTAGACCTAGTTGCTCCCACAGCTGCAATACGATGCGTTAGGCTGCGCTACTGTACAGACGCCGGTGCTGGCCAACTACAGGCATTACAGTAGCTCAGCAAAGGGAGGTACCGTATATAATATAGTCGCACCGCTGGGAGGTTTTAGGGCAGGCGTCCCTTCACACAGCAGCAGTATTGTACTAGCGGAGGGGCGTCCTGCCTCCGTGTTTGTCTATCAGCGGGAACATCAGCATAAAGTGGATAAAGCTACAAAGGTTAGTGTTCTCTACGGTCTCACTTTTAGCCGCACTTTCCCCTGCGTGTATATGTATGTCAGTGCGCAGCGCACTGCCACTGAGGGAGGACGGGGCAGCTAGGGGAAGATTCGGCCCGGAAAGGGGGAAGCGGCACTGCCCCCTCTGTGGACCCACATGTACCTAGCTAGTATAGACTCGTGTATAAGCCGAGGTAGACTTTTTCAGCAGATTTTGGGTGCTGAAAAACTCGGCTTATACGCGAGTATATACGTATATATTGATGCCCAATATTAGCAAACTTATTCCATCTTTACTTACCATCATCTAAAGGCTCTTGACAAATGCTAGCCAAAAAATATATATGTATATCTATATGAATACTTCTATTTACAATGAACTTTACTGTTTTTCTTCCTTTAGTTATTTCAGCTGAAAGAAAAATACTATGCTATTGAAATCGACCCAGACCTCACTATGAAAGAAAAATATCCATACATGGTTGAATGGTAAGTAAAAAAAAACATTTTCCCTTGATTGCCCTTATGAGGAACAGTAAACCATGCACTATTTCTGTTCCATTATAGGCTTTATTATGAAACATATATATATTTCTTACAGAGGTTTAAAAGTTGCTTAAATTATTATTGCTGCAGCTAATGCTAGTTCAAAGTTGCAGTCTCCACTAAAAATAGTATACATAACTTTCAAGAGATAAGACTATGACTACATTATCTTCTTGATAGTTTAACCTCATGTAATGCAGTTTTATTGGTTGGTTTGGATTACATGTATAGTCTGTCTGGGTGTTTCTCAAAGAGGCAAAAACACATTGCTTTCACTCACTAGACGAGGTTGTTCATATTTAGCATATTGACTGAGACGTGAGATGTTAGTCTCTCTGCAGGGAATAGTTTCTGTATTGCACAAATTTGCAATGGAAACAGATTGACAGAAAGAGAGTGAACCCTGGACGTAGCAATGTGATTGCACATTTGCAAAGACTTCTGGGTAGTGACCTTGTAACAGTGACAGAGACAGTTCAAGACTAATGGCACTTTCAGAAATCTGCCTGGAGGGATGAGACAGTGTATGCCGTTTCTCTTCTTATGTTTTTCTGCTGGCGGAGAAATGCCGCGTGTAACATACTGTATATGTGACATTTTCTTTGCAGACATAGTTTTTTTAGGTAGTTTTAGAATAGTGCAAAATGCATGATTATCAGTGCTATTAAATAATTTACATGTTTAAAATTACAAGAAAGAATTTTACATCTTGTCAGTACAAGAATAATTGGGTGGGTGGACAAAGAAGTAGAAAAGGTGGTAAAAGAGAGGAATGAAGGTGGTAATCATAGTCCTAAGTAAACTACTAATTTGGGGGGGGGGGCAAATGAATCCAAATATATATCACTTAAATTGTTCATGTTTGAGGAGTTTACAGCTGTTAAGATAATTTGATTCTTCGCTCCCTATACCAAGTGCTTTACAGCATAATCAGGTTTTATCAAATGTTCAAAGATTCGTGACACTCTGGATTTTTTGATTGTCACCATTTTGGTCCATCTCTTGGAGCTTTCTCATATGTTGATGTAAATTCTAAAATTGCAGGAACAAATTCTAAAATGGCAGGAGCACTTCATTTTAAAGGCTGTGTAAAGTTTATATAAGTAGCGCTTGCCGTGTTATAAATATGTCTTTATGGTAACTAATTAGCTGTTTTCTGCAGTGTAGTAGATTGCTATCATCTCTTTCCAACACATTTCCTTTACCTCCAAAAGAACTTTTGTCAGTTAAGCCATTTATAAGAAATAGCAAAGGTGTAGTCTATTAGCCCAAGAGGTTTTCTAAGTTGCAGAAGATCAGCTATGGCAGAGACCACAGAGGTAGGTGGGAAGAACCACCCCCTAAAGGTGGCCATACACATAAAAATCCCCTATGCAGCTAGCCACAAAATGATAGCTTAAACATTAGAAACCCAGTATCATTACTTGGGCCTTTACCTAGAAGGCCACCCCATCTTCCATTTACTGGAGTTCTTCTGTAGATTTGCTGGCTGCATAGTTTGTTAGAGCACGGCACCCCCTATTGCCTTCTCAATGCTGGCACACCCTTGGTGCATGGAATGCGGTTGCAGAGGGTGTGCCCCACACATTTACTAGTGCTAGATCTTTGATCTGCCTTCTTGCTGTATTTTATTGCATAAATTCAATTTGTTTTGAAAGAACTATGCACTCGGTACAATATTCATATTGTCAAATGTATTTAATTAATAATGTATTAAAATCTTGACATTTTAGGTATATGAAATCTCACACCTTATTGATTGATCAGCGTTTGCAAAAAGACAAACTAGCAGAAGCTGTAAGGGAATCTGATGTCAAGCTCAAGTAAGATTTTAGGGTTCATTTACAAGTATAAGTTCAGTGTGCAAAGTACAATTTTACAGTTGGTTGCCATGCTTTTTTTACCCACCCATGGTTTTTCCCATAATTCCAGCATAATTGCAGCCACTAGCCACTTGGCACAATATCTCCTGATGCATTAAAATGCACACAATTGTGATTGTGGTTTGCTTCAAATCAGACTCCATTGCCCTAAAAAACTTTTGTTTGTTGTTCACTTGACACAAGACACTGTGACAACCTGTGCACTTTTATATTTTAGTCATGCTATCAGTTTGTGTTTCAGAATTTTACTATACCACAAGCTAGTCCAATTACACACCTTTCACATTTAATACAGATTTAACTTGAAATAGCTAATTAAACAGCATAACAGAGGCCGAACAGTTGTAACTGTCAGCGGTGGTTAATAGCCCATGTATCCTTTGCACAGACACACTGTGCTTCTGGGAATTTTGTTTCCATGGTCATACTGCTTCCTATTATATACTGTATCAGAGGGCTAATAGCACACAGAAGCCATTTTGGGTGTCACTTACCCACAGGAGCCATAGACACTATAAACCCCCTTCTCTATACCTCAAACTCGTTTGAAATGATTCATGTTTTTTTTTGCATATTCCAGGATTTTTTTTTTAAAAAAAATCATGTTTGGCTTATTCCACGATTTAAATATAAAATTGCTAATATTGCAGTGTCCTGGGCTTTATTTTGTCATGTGCTAAGCTCATAATATTAATGAATATATAATATATACTGTATATACAATTTATATTTGCCTTCTTAGAACGTGCTGCTAAACCTGCATTGTTTCCTCTCAAAAGGGAAGGCTATGAAATGTTCTTTGACATACTCCATAAGCAAAGTATTCCAGTCTTCATCTTTTCAGCTGGACTTGGAGATATATTGGAAGAAGTTATACGTCAGGCTGGAGTCTACCACCCCGACGTAAAAGTTATTTCCAACTTTATGGAGTTTGATGAGAATGTAAGCAAATACGTAGCTGAACTATTTTTAGAATGTTACATTAATTTCTTTTTCATGGAATTTAGTTCATTGTTCTAGCATCCCCATTTCACAGCAATGAAAACAATAGAGGTTATTTACAAAAGTCCCATTGTAAAGGGGCACTTTGTCTTACACATACAGTATGTGCCTCGCCCAGCCTGCACCTCATGAATACATCCCTCTGCTAGTGATGAGCGAAGGATTTTATGCTTTTTGTGATTATTCGTAGTTTAGCGACTTTTTGGAGAAGTGAAATGGGACAGATTTGCTCATCAATAGTCTGTGCTGGGTAGTGTGCAGATCTTGGCCATCCATACACAAGTAATAATTATTTCCACTGTGTGTTAAGCACTTTATATAGGACGATCCCAGCTAATTACGTGAAAATAGATGTGGGCAGGCAGGTATTTTTGGGTGCTTTGTGGACAGGGGGAGAAAATATTCTTGTGGGCGGCAAAGCATACTGTCTGTCATGTCCCTAAAATCAATATATGTTTACATTCTCTGTACTTCTGGCTCTGGGACACTTCCCCCCCCCCCCCTTTACTCCTTTAGGATGGTGGCACAAGTGAAGATTCGGGGAGATTACTCGCCCAGCGACAACTTTGGGGCGACTTCAGTAATGTATGCCATCCCGCCAGCTTTTTGTACTCTTGCTGCGGGAAGGCATATGGGGAGATTAGTCGCCCGAAGTAGGGGAGATTTGTCACTGGGCGACTAATCACCCTGTCTGCCACTACCCTTACTAGGAGAGGGGGATCGAAGCAAAGTACTGCACTTGGACGTCTAGGATTTGTGGCACTTACAGTAGGTTCTTTTATCCACAGGATATGTGGCATTTATTTACAAATTTAATACAATATGCATTTAGAGTACCCTAATTAGTAATCAGAAATTACAGCTGTACAGTTGAGTGTTCATTTAATATAATGACTGTCTTTTTCATAGAAAATGCATTATAAATTTATGTATTTTGTTTTTCGAAGGGAATAATAACAGGATTCAAAGGAGAACTAATACATGTGTACAATAAACATGATGGTGCCTTAAAGAATACAGAGTACTTTGGCCATCTAAAGGACAATAGTAATATCATTCTGCTTGGGGATTCCTTAGGAGATTTAGCTATGGCTGATGGAGTGCCAAATGTGGAAAATGTCCTTAAAATAGGATTTCTTAATGACAAGGTGAGTCTTATGTATCCAACTTAAGTCCTACACATTATATTGTCAATCCAGCCTCACAGAGGTAAGGATCAGTTACTACTGATTATTTGAAGGGGAAACTAGCACCTTTTAGGGCTATTCCACACGGGGAGATAGCGACGCGTTTGCGGTCGCGGCGACAAAGCGCCGTGACCGGCGCAGGCGACAGTTTTGTATGGGCGCCTATGTAAAAACGCCTGTGCTAACCACACGAGGCAATGCGCTTTTCAACAGTCGCCTGAAAAAGCCTGGCGAGGCATTTTCAGGCGACTGTTGAAAAGCGCATCGCCTCGTGTGGTTAGCACAGGCGTTTTTACATAGGCGCCCATACAAAACTGTCGCCTGCGCCGGTCGCGGCGACTGTCGCTGCGCTTTGTCGCCGCGACCGCAAACGCGTCGCTATCTCCCCGTGTGGACTAGCCCTTAAAATGATTTGTATATCAGTTCCATGGCCTCGTTTTCTGGGAATGGCAAATTGTTTTCCAAAGAGCTGAAAGTGGAGAAAGTTTAGTTGCTGCCCACAATCCCATATTTCATTTCCTAAGCATTCCTAGACCCAAAACTTTTGAGCTTGGAACTTTGGGACTTTGTTATGCAAAAGAATCCTGTTTTGATAAAAGTAATTTTAAAGTTTAACTAAAGCTTAAAAAAGAAGTAGGGTAAAAATGCTGCACATTATTTGAGGCAGTCTATACCAGCAGGTTTGGACTGGCAATCTGTGGATTCTGGCTGGGCGTTTGAGAGTTACTATTTATTAGCCTAGTGGGGGCTGTTTGGGCCTGTGTGTGCTTAAAATACCTCCAAAGATATCCATTGTAGTTCCCTATCTTATGTTCTACTGATTTCTACTGATTTACAGCACATGCTGTGTGCTGCTGTCAACCTGAGCTTAGGACCGACTGACAATATACTGTATATACAGTATATATATAGAAGTCACGATAAAAGGCTATTTAATAATTAATTCAGATTCACATTACATGGCAGTCTAGAAATCAATGCAAGCAGCATAAAAATGTAATCATCAGTCCTGTGGCATCTGCTTCTATGGTAGATTAACCTCATTTTCTGCTTCTGAACTAAGCTTAGCTTCACAACAGCTGCTCAGAGCACACTGAGCATGTGTGTCACTGTCACGCCTAACAAAATCTAAGATGGTGACCTCCTGTGACAATTTTGAAACTCTGGATCATTCCTATTATACTGTAGAGACTGAATCTTTAGACAGGGGAACATTTAGGGGCAAATTTACTTATGGTCGAATATGGAGGGTTAATTGACTGTTGATGTTAAATCCTTTGACTTCGAATATCAAAGTCAAAGGATTTACCGCAATTAGTTAAATCCTTCGAATTGTTCGATTCGAAGGATTTTAATCCATCGATCGATCGATTTTTCTTCGACCAAAAAAAGATAGCAAAGCCTATGGGGACCTTCCCCATAAACTAACATTGACTTCGGTAGGTTTTAGGTGGCGAACTAGGGGGTTGAAGTTTTTTTTTAAAGAGACAGTACTTCGACTATCGAATGGTTGAATGGTCAAATAGTCGAACGATTTTTGGTTCGATTCGAAGTTGTGGTCGAAGTAGCCCATTCGATGGTCGAAGTAGCCAAAAAAAACATTAGAAATTCGAAGTTTTTTTTATTCTATTCCTTCACTCGAGCTAAGTAAATGGGCCCCTAGTATATAAAATACAGTATTTCTAACCACATTTGTTTTAGGGTTCAGTTTTGCTGTAAAAAATTATTGTCCTTTTAGCCAGAGAATGCATGCAACCCATTTTGAACCCCAGCAACAAATATATTATTTCCCCCTTTCTTAGTAGGTAATTTAGAAACCTTTAATTAAAATCTTACTGTGCTGCTGCTGCTGCTGAAACCTCCTATTCTCCATGTTGAAACAGATGCACACTTGTCACTTGTAGTTTTCTATAAAGTTCATAATGACCTTTTTACATTGCTCTTCTATATATTTGTAATATGGATCATGGGGAATGTCAGCAGCAGCTAAATGATGGATATCCATTATACATGATCCATGCATGCTTATTTTACTAACTGAACGCAAGAGGTCATAGCAATAAGAATTTAAACAAGTGACTATTAGAGCCAATATTCATGGTGTTATAAATCACCTTTTTAACTACTGGCTTAAAGGAGAAATAAAGCTCACTACAGGCAGATATTCTTGGCCTGTTGATGTCATACAATGAGAAAAACTTTACTCACAGTTTATCATGTGAAACCTCATGGACGAGATTCCCCAATCTGCTCAGAGGCTTCATAGACTTCATTATATGACATCATCATTTTAATTCTATCTGGCCCTCCTACAATACTGTATGAGATTGGCTCACTACATATAATAAGCTGGACAGCACTGATCTAGGGCATCACCACAACTAAGACATGTGAGATATTAAGCTGTATTTTTGGAGGGATTTAACTATTTGATTTTTATTTTTTTTCTCAGGTAGAAGAACTGATAGAAAAATACATGGACTCCTATGATATAGTCCTTGTCAAAGATGACACATTGGATGTAGCCAACTCAATCATACAGAAAATTCTATAAGCTGCCCTGAGGCAGGACCTTGCTTTTCATAAAAAAAGAGAAAGGATTTTAAATTATTTCCTGTTGTAAGGTTTTACATGTATATTAAAAAATCGTAATATAATTGCAGTGACAACTAAAAGCACCTTATTTTTCAGCATGATGCTGCTTTCTTATACAGTGTCACATTTTTTTAAACATTTTGATTTATGCAATCATTTCATTGCCTTCACCCGCCTCTTCCTGGAAAAAGGAAACATTAATAGTGAATTAATATATTTATTTTCATATGTACTTTTAAAGTGTTGTATTTTGTCTGTGTGTAAATGTTTTCTAAAGGCCAACTAGTGTGCATGATTCCAAGTGCTGTTTTTTTTATGTATGTAAAACTTCTGCAATACATTTATAATTCAGTACTATTACTGTAGTGTGTTGAATTTACTTCTGCAATGCGTTTTGCCACAGTGACTATAACTTGTAACTATTATAAGTAAAAAAAAGAAGAGGCACCAGGCATTTTGGAATTGTGTAGCCTAAAGCTGGCCATAGACGCAAAGATCCTATCGTACGAATCATCGTACGATCAGACTTTCCCATCTCCCGACCTGCCACTAACCATTCTGATCAAATAAAGTAGTTAAAGAACAGATCAGCCAATGTTCTGACAGCAATCGTCCGAAAGTTATGTCCGACCAAAGCTAGTGTCAGTCTCCCTCTGAAAATCGTCAGATCGGCAATACTTGCAGAGATATTAACGGCAGCCGACAGAAATCCTTTAACCTGTACGATCGACCAAACGACCGAAAAATGTCAGGACTCTCCACACACGGTCCAAAAATCGCACAAATCCTCGATTTGTACGATCAGATCTTTGCGTCTATGCCAGCTTAACTGTATCCCTTAAAACCTGTTTCTGGATTTGCTTTGACAATAGAATAAGATAGCAGAGAGAAGAAGAATGGAAACTATAACTAGAGGTAATGTAAAGCAGAAAAGACTGCTGTGTCTCTTATTGCCCTTCTGTGAAATCAAGATTGAATCTATCACAACTTGTACAGTATCTGTTTGGCCTTGGAGGTGATCACTTCAAAAGGTGCTACTTTACCACTCCCACCTTTACTCACAGGATTTTTATAGACTTGCCATGAAACTGTTACATAAACAGTCCAATGTGTTAGTCATTTTACTTAAAGGAATACTGGGGGTCATTTATAAAGTTCGCGCATCGCATATTTTTTCATAATTGGTTACCCATGTTTTTTCCTGAACGCTAATATATTGCACTGCTCTGCCCGTCTTTCCAGTTTTTGCGAATTTGCATTGTGAATAGATTTTCGCAAATGGCGCGCAAATGAGATGGGAGTTTGCGCAAGCGCACCCAATGTGCGAGGTTGTTGTGCGCGAAAATAGCATTGACAGTAACTTAAATTCGCACTTGTTTTGTGAATATTTTCTCCGTCACAAAAGTTGTGGCGTAATTCAGTCGCAAAGTGTGTGCATAAATATTCGCAATTTGCGATTTTTGACAAATTTAAAAAGCTCTCATAGACATTCGCATTGTGAAAAAAATGTTGCAATTCTGTTTGCACCACACTTATTCAGCTTTATAAATATAACCATGCACAGGGCAAATATATTCACTTGACAAATCAATCTGCCTTGCGCGAAGTTTAGAAATGACCCCCACTGTCATGGGAAAAAATGATAAAACTTCAGTCACTCTTTACTGCTACACTGCAAGTTGGAGTGATATCACTCTTCACCACTCCAAGCAGCCCATCAGCAGCCTATCAACAGAACAATGGGCAGCTAACCAGATAGCAGCTCCCTGTAACATTAGCCTCAATAAGATTGTACAGGAACTCTATAAATATATCTCTTTTCCCAAGCACAGTGTGCAACCCCTAGATGTGGGGTCTTAATCTGAATATGCAAATATAGATAGCAATCTATATTTGCTGCCAGAGTAATCTTCATCATTATCTCATGAAAATCAGTAGAAGTTTAATACCATGTTTTATGATTGATAGGAAATTGTAATCATGTAATATTAATGAGATAAAGACAACTCATATACATAGGAGCCGGGGGGATGCGACCAAGGAGCAGTGTTGGCTGTTGGTGGGTGCGGGTCTGGGTTTTATACCTGGTGTCCGGCTGCCGGCCTAGTCAGGCTCTGTGTAAACATTACTTCAAAGCAATGCAGAGAGCAAATTTACTGAACAGCAGGAGCATTGACTGTTGCCTGTGCAAGGAGGGGCTGCTCATGGATGCTGTATAGCAGGCTGGAAGAAGGAAACTGAAAGCAATGGCTGCTCTACAAACCACATGGCAACTCTCCTCGTGACGTCGCACACATGAGCAGATAGGGGAGGGGGGGGGAGGAAGATCCCCATGTCGCAGTGCGACTTGGCTTTTTACACAGAGTGGCTGCCTCCAAGGACACTTGTAATGCAGTGCCTGCTGTTAATGCAGCACAGGAAGAATATATAATGAGCAGGTGTGGAAGCCACCTTGACAAAATAAAAATAATAACTCATGTATGGATTTAAGAGTTAACATTTTATTTTCCAGACTGTGTTTTTTTTGAGGTGTATATTTTAGAAAAGGGCAAAAAGAAGTTTAAAATGACAACAGATTCCCTTTAAAATACAAAGACATTTTATTTTCTGTTTATAGGTTCTGTTAGTATTATTCAACTATTGAACAAAAAGACTACTGCCAGAAGGTGCAGTATGCACATGTTCAAAAAACTGGCAATAAAATTCGCAAGTGACCAAATCGGCTGGCAGTGAAAGGGTTAATAGTACTAAGCTACAGTAGAACCCTTTAAAACTCCAATTTTACATTTGGAAATTAGGGGAAAAAGATGCTACTTGCCTGCACACAATTGGGGTTCTACTGTATATTTTTATATGTGATATTAAGATACACTTACGCAAGTATTATAGAGATGTAGGTCAGCCAAGACCAATCAATGTTTAATAAATAAAAAATAACATTAATAAATGTTCTTGGTGTGCTTTTGAATACACAGGGTACTGCTGTAGGTAGTCACAAATGACTTCTTCCTGGATTCTCCATATGGTGCATGCAGTAAAAAGCCAAAATGCCGATTTTCACTCTTCTGCACATGTACACTTTATCTGGAGCCCTAAAGAGTGTCAAGCACCTAATATACTTGTACAAATCCTTAAAATATCTAATTGTTTTTTATTTACATAGGGACATAGTAAATTTGGTTGAAAAAAAAGACGTCCATCAAGTTGAACTTTGTGAAACCTCTTTTGAAATCTTGTTCGTTTTAGTTTGTTTTGTCTGGGACTTCCTTATGTCTGTTGGTCAAATGGCCGCTGGTGAGGCTGGTAAATAACTAAATTAACAAATTTTGTTCATTGCATGTTTAAAATGTCTGACACTACAGAACGAATTTGGCTATTTTGCACATTGTATTACATGAAGCATAATACTTCCTAATATACTGTATAAATCAATATCATGCTCTTTTTTTAGATCAGATGCAGCATAAAAGCAACAGTTGCTGCATTTTTGAGGGAGGTGGTTTGCAGTAGAACCCTGGGATAATACAACTAGGGTTGCCACCTTTTTGAAAATTTTACCGGCAGGTGACACAAAATGGGGTGTGCTGTGATGTAAAGGGGGTGGGTTATGATGCAAAAGGGGCAGGGCTATGCTGGGGTGACTGCCAGAGAGAAGATTAAGCAAGGATTCACTCAACAAATAAGGTAACATTGGGGCAGGCCAAGGGCTATTCTTAAAGGAGAAGGAAAGCTACCGAGGCATTTTATTGCCAATAGATTAGCTGCAATAGTTCAAGCTAGAATACTATATTTATTCTGTAAAATGTTTTACCATACCTGAGTAAAAAGCTCTAAAAACTCTCTGTTTGTTTAGGATAGGAGCTGCAGTATTAATATGGTATGACATCACTTCCTGCCTGAGTCTCTCCCTGCTCTGGGCTCAGATTACAGTAGAGAAGGGAGGGGGCGGGGGAAGAGGAGCAAACTGAGCATGCTCTTGCCCAGGGCAATGAGGTTTAAGCTGAAGGCAGGAAGTCTGACACAGAAGCCCATGTGTACACAATAGAAGGGAAGAAATGCAGTGTTTCTTTTGACAGGGGACTCAGAGCAGCACTACTTTGGGGGTTTACTGGTATATTTAGATGGACCTTTCTGATAAGGCTTACTTAGTTTTAACCTTTCCTTCTCCTTTAAGGGGATTACAAATTTAACTTGACCCTAATTACTAATGAAAAGGTTTATTCTTAAAATGTACATTTTTAATTATTCTCTCGATACTTTTATGTGGAATTTTCTGATGAATCACATTAGCCCTTTGTTTTTATCATCACTTAATCTATTGTGTCCCCTCTGTACCAACACATTACTTACCTTCAGTTTAATGTTCTTGATAAACAGGCATCATTTAAATCAAACTGCATGAATATAATTTGAGTCAGCAGCAAAATGAGGGCACACTGTTAGTTGATCTGCAACCCCAAGTATCCCACATCCCAACTCAATAAAATCAACTTTTCCAAAGCATAAACTCCATTATTGTTTGGACTAAATTAAATTATGAAATAATTTTTAATTGTTTAAGTCTCAAAAGGATGAGATGTCAATAGTACAGAACTTTTTAAACCTTATGACCACTGAAAGCAATTTATTTTCGATGTTTAGCTCATTTGAATATGCAAATTAGGCTTCAAATTTCACTTGATATTTGGCCAAACTTTATTTGGTGCATCCCTCCTCCTACATGATAAAAGTATTCCAAGATTATTCTCATTTGCCAATATGTTCTGTAACAGAATATTGGCGTAGTCTGATTTGTGGTATAGGGGTTTGAATGGCAAGCTTAAGGTGTCATGCTTGCTTTTTTATTAAAAAACATTTTAGGTCACTGCAAAATTGCTGTACAAAACATACAACGATCTAGGGTCTTTTCTAGCATACTTTCCAAATGCTGCTCTTTTTCTTACTAAAGCTGTCCAAGATGCAAAGATCAGATCGATTGAATACTCATATGATCGGACATCTCCCGACCTGCCACTAACCATTCAGATCAAATAAAGTAGTAAAAGAACAGATCAGCCGATGATCTACCCGACAGCAATCCTACGAAAGTTATGTCCGACAAAGCAGGTGACCGTCTCCCACTGAAAATAGTTTGATCGGCAATACATGCAGAGAAATTATCGGCAGCCGACAAATATTTTAACCTGGCCGATCGACCAAACGCCTTGGGAGGGAAAATGTTGGCACTCTCCACACACTGTCCGAAAAACGTACGAATCGAGGATTCGTACGATCGGATCTGCGTCTATGGCCAACTTTACAGCTCACACTAAGATTGATAATTACTTGATAATCATCCAATGGTGAGATTTAGAAGGACTACATACTTTGTACATAAATTAAGTACCCTGGTCCATCTGGATTTTTTTTTTTTTTTGGCATGCCTACCCTAATAAATCAATGAACCAACTTTTTACCAAAAAATGTAACTAAAGAATTTCTAAAAGGAAGCATTTTTAAGTATTGGGTTGTGTATTACAAAAAACAACAAGTATGTGTTGCTGCCCCCTAGTGGATTTGGTAACCCTCTAAAAATGGCATCCACTTCAATCAGTTAAGCAACAGAGATCTGAATTAGTTCTCAATCAATATAACAGGATGTATTATTTTTTAGAACTTCCTGTTTATACTTTACAATTCCACACAGTTTATATGGTAACCACAGAGTAGTCTGGTAGCCTTTAGTGTCCCTTAGTCTTTGTAACCCCAATCCAAGGCTCTTCACCTGTCAATTTATCATAGTACTATGATAATCCAAATTTTAGAGTTAGGACCTCTGCCCATTTCACACTGGGGTAGTTCATGCCTGTTGCAAATCTTTCATACACAGAGTGACCATAACAGGTTTCATCTTTTGCAAGCATTTGTACTGAATTGGGAACAGTTTTTGGTGCTTGCACTAGGTTAGCAATATCCTGTAAAGCCGAGCGAAGGTTAATGTAATGCTGCTTTTCCAAAGCAGCCTACTTACTTCTGTCTGTGCATTTGTAATTAGCAGTCTGTTACTTGGTGCAGTGTGCAACTGTAGAGCTTCCTGTTAAAGTCTGTTAGCTTCCTGTTGAGCTTACATGGCCATTTGGAATATTCTTATTTATCCATACAGAAATCCAGAATAATCTTGTGAAGCATAACAATCTTATAGAATAAATTTGAGTTGCTATAAAGTGAATGCACTATGCCATAATATTGGCACATAAAAGGCTACAATCAAATACTTTTGTCAATGTTTATTACAGCCAGTTATGTTATACATTTCTTTAAAAATGTGCATATCCATGTGATGGTTGACATTAGTATACATAAAAATTGGGGGGGCGCGGCGGCACTTGTTTTCAGAGTTTTATTCTTCAAGACTGATCACCTCATCATTTTCCACTAAAATGTAACCCTGAAAATAAAAAAATAAAAAAATAACTGTTAAGAAGTGGATTTCCTTCCTATGACAAAATTTAATAGAACATTTACATATGCAACAATTGTCATCATTAAATATGTAGCTCAAGTAGGCAGAGCTTTTTATTAAAGGAATATAGGTTACAATACTGTGCACTGCATAAGCCTGGCAAGTGCCATGCAGGTGTGAGTCAGTTTCCAGTTAACCTTCCCAAGAATGAAATGCCCAATGCACAAGGCCCTGGCCTTGATTTTTTTTTTACTGGAATACCATGCTGCTGTCAACATTCTCAATGCCACAATATGAAAGTCTATCAACAGTGAGGACTGATCTTCCAAGAAGATATTGGGTGGTGAGCTAAAAGCAGCTAAAGTGTCTTGATCTTTGTGAATTTAACACACAGATACATGGCTCCTCAGATAAAAGAATATCAGCACTTGCCATTCAGATGGGTAAACGGCAAAATTATTGGTCATCATAGAGCCAAGAGGAAGCAGATTCCAGAAAGCTGCACTAAATCAGAGAAGCCTTCCAGATACGAAAGAACCCACACAAACAAGCTGTGAACCTTTCAAGACTAGTTTTCTTTTAAAGGGGCAGTCCACCCTTATATACTGTATCTGTACAATTGGTATTTGCCCTTTGTATGGTAACAGGTTGCTGGCATTTATGTCATTTTTACGCAGTATTATCAGTTTCTCTACCTTGTGAGAAAACTGGACTTGTGACATTTCCCATTAGCCCCCTGCTTTCCAAAAATAATAAAAGTGAGAAAATAATGTAATAAAAATCATCATGTACTGTTGCCCTGCACTGGTAAGACAGTTTGCTTCAGAAACACTACTAATAGTTTATATAAACAAGCTGCCGAGTAGCAATGGCGGAAATTGAAAAAAAGGCTACATGGCACAGGACAGTGGATAACATTTAACATTTATGTTCTACAGAGCTTATATGCTGTTTAACTTGAGCCTTCTCTTGAATGGCTGTCCCCATGGCTACACCAGCATATTTATAGAACAACAATAGTAGTGTTTCTGAAGCAAACAGCAGTTTTACTGTTGTACTTTAAAACAAAATTTCATTTTTTGATGTTACTGATCCTTTAAACGACAAATGCAATTATATAAACACACACCTCAGTCTTCGTGGTAATTTGCAGTTCATAGAAAATCCTGTGAATAGAAGCATATGGTACAATGAGGCATGTTGGGGGGGGGATCTAGAAGATCTATACAAGAGTTATTTTGCATTGGCATTTCAGATTATAATTAAGGTTTCACCAAATACATTCTGTTGGGTAAACGGCAAAATATAATCATCACTGTGCCAGAGAAGACGGGGGGGGGGGGTGAACACAGATACTGAATATGAAAAACAATTATAAATAATTAGAAAACGGCATGCATTTAGAGCGCACCTGTAAATTTGCAGTTATCACAGGAAAAAAAAAAAAAAAAAAAAAAAAACACCCACCTTAGTGCAATTGTACTAAATGATACGCTCACAAAAAAAAAAAAAAAAAAAAAAAAAGAAAAATCCCAATAATAGACAGACCGTGGGAAAACTTACATATTGCTTTTTTTCCTGGTCACCTGAGTTTCTTCATAAGGCAACTTCCCTAAAAGAAAAAAAAAATTTAAGTGAGGATAGAAAGATAGATAGAGAGTAGCAGCAGATAATCAACTCCTAAAGCTGCATTTCTTTGTTATGCCTGCAAACTCAGAGCTCTCTATCCCCCTCCCATGTTTTATATGGGACATTATATATATTGTTAACATATACATTTAGGAAGGAGGCGGAGCTCAAACTTTTAGTAACTTGCTTCTGTTTGTGATTTCTGCATACCTTTTCCTTAACCACTTCTGTTTTGCTGAATTTATAACCCTAATTTTTGGCAACAGGCAGTGTGCTCTTTTATCATGGTTTTTTTTGTCAATAATATATTTTAAAAAAGGTAAAAAAAAAAAAAAAAAATATGCTACTTTTAGATTGCAAGCTTTTGGTCAGGGCTTTTTTACCTTTTGTATGCAAATCTGTATGTCCAGTGTATAAAACCATAAGAATGTTTGTGCTTTATAAATACATTATACAGTAGAGTCTCAATCAGAAAGTTGCTTGAAAAAATAGCAGATTGTTTAACATTACATATGAAAACAAGCAAAAAAAAAAAAAAAAAAAACAAGCTACATGACATTGAAGCACACTCATTCTTGGCTCCTCAGATAAAAGAATATCAGCACTTGCCATTCAGATGGGTAAACGGCAAAATCAGTGATCATCATAGAGCCAGGGAACAGCAAATTCCAGAAGGTTGCACTAAATCAGGAAAACTTATGTCATGTAGAACATTGGACAGCTTAGAACACTTTTTTTTTAATGGGGCAGACTGCCCTTACATTAACATATGTATTTTAATTTTACATTTTCTTCTACTGCTCTTCAGCTTTGTCACTGACCCACCAACCTGATTGGAGACTAATTTAATCGTTATTGTATTTTTACTTATTTTATTTAGTCTTGTCCCTATTCATATTCCAGTCTCAAATGACTGCTGTTGCTAGGATAAAGCTAGCCATATATATTTAAAAGAACCACTTATTTGGCGAGGTCACCAAATGAGCATATCTTCCTTGGATATGCTGAACCCCCCTTTAATGCCATGAAATTGAAAACTAAATGCAGTGATAAAAATACCCTATAAAGCATTAACCTGACACAGTTACATACCTCAAGTCCTCATGTTATTTTGGAGTTCTTATGAAATCCTGTGAATATAAACAAAGTATAATGAGTTTTGGGGGGGAATCTTTTCAAGCCTAGATCTTAAATTGCATTGGCATTTCAGATTCTAATTGAGGTTTCACCACATACATTCTGTTGGGTAAACGGCAAAATATAATCATCATTACGCCAGAGAAGACAAAAGGGGTGAACTCGGATACAGAACATGGGAACCAATGATAAATCATAGGACAACTGAGTGCAGCACCCGTTTTTAGTTTACACAAGAAAAGGAATTACATTTAAAAAAAATAAAACACGACATTCACCTCAATCCATTAAGAATAATCCTGCATAAATCCCAGTGGTTTTACAACATGTTCTTCTGTCGTGGCAAAGCATCATGAGAGGAAGTCACCTTTTTTTTGGATACTTCCCCTCCCACAGCTGTTAGGAGCAGGAGAACAGAAGGGGGAGGCACTGGAGAACACTACCCCACTATCCAGAGTCCCTAAAAGAAAAAACAAATCACTTAGCATTACAGAGCAAGAGCAGCAGCGTTCAATAATGAAATGATAAAGCTGCTGCTCCCTGCTAGATCTGCAAGCACCAATGTATTAGACAGGGCTGAAAGCGGAGCAGTGGCAAACTAGGAGATTTGTCATCCAATTTAATCACAGGGAAATGCCTTCTTTCGTATTATCCAGCAATTAATCTGAATCGCCATGTGATTTACTTGCAACAATTCGAACGTTAGTGAATGGAGGATGGTATTTTCTGGAGATTTGTCACCTGCAGTTGCATAGATTTACAGCGGCTGACAAATCTCCATCAGTCATCACCCTTAAGGTGGCCAAACGCAACAATTATGATCTTTCCTGAATCATCAGCTATATAGGTAGAAACAATAGAATTCTACCCGTTATCAGATGATTCAGCAGTAAACACTGACAGATGTTTTGGCGTCTTCAAAGAAGCCAGATCAAAAATTTCCGACTTCGCCAATCTACTAGCCGACAAATATCTTTTGCCGATATCAGTCACCTTGTCTTCAGTCTGTTTCGAAAATCTGTTGTGCGCTTGTTACTTTTTTTTTTTTTTTTTTTTAAAAAAATAAACACACCATACTGTCACAATTGTACAATATCTCCATTGCAAGTGGTTAAACAATGTGTCTAAATGCAATATGACTCAAATGTTGCTTACAGTTAGTGCGCTTGTTACTTAAGATATACATGAGCTCAGCCTATGGCCTACAAAAAAATTATATCATGAACCTTTCCGGGTAAATTTCATCACTAAGCTATGTGAAGTTAAAGCACACTAATACTTGGCTCCTCAGATAAAAGAATATCAGCACTTGCCATTCAGATGGGTAAACGGCAAAATCAGTGATCATCATAGAGCCAGGAAGCAGCGGATTCTATTAGTTTGCACTAAATCTGAAAAAACCCTCTAGATATGGTAAAAGTGTACAGATTTTCAACATAGATTTCTTTTAAAGGGGCAGTCTACACTTACATTAGATCAGTATATAATATAATGCCCTATTCTTAATACTTTCAGTTACAGTAGAACTCGCATTTTGTTTTTCAGAGGACCAGAGAAAAAAAAATGGTGTAAAATCCAGGAAAATGTAAAATCTGAGAAATGTATTATGTATAAAATATATATAGGTGGGACCACAAAATGTAAAATGAGGGTAAACATAAAAATCAGCAATTGAAAACCATATATTTCACTTAAAGCTACAAATGCATTCATACAATTACCATTAAAACATAAACCTGAATAGATATGGGTATGTACATACCTCCGTAATTCATGGTATTTTGCAGTTCATACAAAATCCTGTGAATATAAACATAAGGTACAATGAGGTGTGCTGGAGGGAAATCTATTCAATCCAAGATCTTAAATTGCATTGGCATTTCAGAGTAGAATTAAGGTTTCACCACATACATTCTGTTGGGTAAACGGCAAAAGAAAATCATCATTGTGCCAGAAAGACAGGTGGGTGCACAAACTGAACATGAAGACCAATAAACCACAGGACAACCGCATGCACAAATCACAAGTAAATATACCCACCTTAGTCAATTCATATTAAATCTGCCTAAATCCAGATACATCCTTGCTATTTAGAACGTGTCTGCTTTCTTCTGTTGAGAAAAGCTTTATGGGAGAAGTTGCTTCTCATGACATATCCCCTCCCGCAGCTGTTCATAAGAGAACAGGAAGAGAGAAACATTGGATAACATGGTCTGGAGTCCCTTAAAAAAAACACAAAAAAAAAAAAATGAAACTTTAGCATTACAGAGCAGCAGTAGAGTTAATTAATAAAAAATTGCATTGGCATTTCAGATTCTAATTGAGGTTTCACCACATACATTCTGTTGGGTAAACGGCAAAATATAATCATCATTATGCCAGAGAAGACAGAAGGTTGAACTCAGATGCAGAACATGGGAAAAAGTTGCTGCTCTCTGCTGTGCCAGAAAGCACCAGAGCTTTAAGCTTTTAAACCTGTCCGATCGCCATGGTACAAAAAAATACGGGACACAAAATTATACAAACATTTATTTTGTAGAACAGTATGTTTGTATCTACAGCCAGCTTTAGAGTCCTCCCTCCCATTTTTCCATTTTGTCTGCATTTATATCTTTATTCAGGCAGTTTGGCAGTATACTTTAATTTCATGCAAAAAAAAAAAAAAAACAAAAAAAAAAAAGCCTTACCAATTTCTTTGTCAATATTTAATTCTAAAAGTTCTCAAGTATGAAAACAACGGTAATAGAAATAATTAATAAAACTTTAGTGCACAAACTACTTTTGCAAGTCATTTTGGCAAGTCCATTTTTACTTCCATTTTTAGTTGGTTGTTTTTGCATATAAAGCATTTTTTATTTGGCAGGTTGTTTAAAATACTGTGTTGAGTGTGTGTATGCTCCAATTGGAAACAGGCACACTGCACAGGACTTGCATAAGGGCTATTATTTTCTGCCCCGGAACTGCTTCGGCCTTTGTGCAGACACACGTGGCAATATTTCAGCACAGAAGCAGGAAGTACTGCACCTCAGTCTTCATGGTATTTTGCATTTTGGTGCAGAAATCAGCCACGTGTGCCAGCACCCAGACAAACACAGTGGTCCTAGGTGCAGGCAATGAAAAAGACGGATGCGAGCTTAGGGGCCGATTCTCGGCCTAAAGCTGGCCATGGCCATAGACGCAAAGATCTCATCGTACGAATCGAGGATTCGTGCGATTTTTGGAACGTGTGTGGAGAGTCCCGACATTTTTTGTCCGACAGAGATCGGTCGTTTGGTCAATGGACAGGTTAGAAAATTTCTGTCGGCTGCTGATAATATCTCTGCGTGTATTGCCAATTGGACAATTTTCAAAGGAAAACGGTCACTAGCTTTGTCTATCGTTCAGGGGCAGAACATTGGCTGATCTTTTTTTTTTAACTACTTTATTTGGTCGGAATGGGAAGACTTTGATCTGAATGGTTAGTGGCAGGTCGGGAGATGGGACAGTCCGATCGTACATTGATTTGTATGATCGGATCTTTGAGTCTGTGGCCAGCTTAAGGGTAATGTCACAGAAAGCATTTTATTGGTTGGTGGGAAAAACAGAGAAAAAGCAATATTGCCCTGTTGTGTAAGGAATGATATAATTGGCACAGAAGGGAGTATTTTCTGGTCATTTGTCCTGTGTGCGGTAATAGGATGTCATTTTTACATGCATGGAGCAGTATTTCTCAACGTTGCTATACTTCAGCTATCCATGCAATTGAAAACCAAATGTTTAACTTAAAACACATGAATAAAATGACATACCTCAGTCTTCATGGTATTTTGCAGTTCATATGAAGGCCTGTGAATAGGAGCATAAAGGTACAATGAGTGTTGTGGTCGTGGAGGGAAAAAAAAATCTTAATAAACCTAGATCTTAAATTGCACTGGCATTTCAGCTTATAATGAAGGTTTCACCACATACATTCTGTTGGGTAAACGGCAAAGTATAATCATCATTTTGCCAGAGACAGGAGGGTGAACAAAGATACGGAATAAGGGGGCCGATAATAAATCACTGGACAAATGACACAATCATATGACTAATGCATGGATTTAAAGTGCACCGGTCACTTTCCGGTTATCACAAGAAAAGGCATTACACTTTAAATAGAGACACCCACCTCAGTCCTCAACTCAGATAAATCCCTGCTGCTTCAAAAGTGCACGTGGCGCTACAGTCTCAGCTTTCTTCTAAGTGGTTGCAAAGCAGCATGGGAGGAAATTACTTCTCGCGATATTTCCCCTCCCACAGACGTTAGAACGAGTAGAATACTCCCCTGTCTGCATTCCCTTAAAAGGAGAGATTACTGATTAGCATTACAGAGCAGCCTGCGCCTTCTGCAAACAACCACAGATCAAGTTACTGAGCTCCCCCTCCCATGTACCCTATATTCGGGCAGTATTGGCAGCAGGCAGTGCTCGGTTCCAACTCAATAACTTGCTGCTGTGCGGTTTTGTCCAAAATTATTAAGAAAGTATGGGATTTACTGAACCCCTCATCCCATATTTTGTCTGCATTTTAGCCATACATTGAGGGTGCAAGTTAGTACTCCCAACTTTTAGCTTAATAACTTGCATGTGCAAAGTACGGTCAAACTATTAGCCTCAAACAGAAAAATTCATAGCAAAGTATTAATATTCTGTTGAACGTTACTGAGCTCAATAAAAAATCCCATGCTCATAAAAACATCTGACCTAATGAGGGGAGGGTCCTCTATCCTCATACAGTCAAAAAAATAAATAAAAGCCCATCTTCAGTTTTAAGATGTACATATTGTCAAATACTATATACAGCAGTTCCTTTAAAGCATTGGGACAAAAACTCATTATTTTTGCAGAATAACCCCCTTTATCCTGTGCGGGCTAGAACTTGAAGCACTGCAGTATTTTGTAGTATGGATTTAAGAAAAATCACATTACCAGATATCAATATCTACAATATTATTCTCATAAACTAAGTGCAGAAGCAATTCAGTGGTTTAGCAGCCACAATTGGCCCCTTTATTCCAACTAGGGTTACCGGCGTGGCCAGTAAAAATTATGCTTGATGCCAATGTTATTAATAGGAACAAAAAACGGCAAGACTATAGGAAGGCCGGTGTTTTGTTCCAGAAAAGGTGGCATCCCTAGTAACAATGCACTGGCCACCAACAAACTTACCCATAACAAACTTGCCCATTGATTGTGTGAGTGTGTTAATATTCAGGGTAAAGCAGTAACTGGGGGGTCCCAGAATAAAGGTGATGGAAACAGATATGCACCAAAGGTCTGTCGGCTCTTCTTGTCCACTAATACGGTTAATATTTATATTGACTCTAAAAACATGTTTAAAGGCCTGGCCTGCCAATGCTTTTAATAGGGGCAAAAAAAAAAAAAAATAGGAAGGCTCGTATTGTTTTCCAGAATAGGGGACAACCCTACTCAGCATCAATAAATACATTACTAGATAACATGACACAACTTATTAAAACAGCTTTAAGACATACTAATTTTACCTGCATGGTTATCACATACTAATTGTTGCAGTGTGTCCTGTGTTGTAGAAAGTCAGGAGCCAAAGAGAAAAATAGTCCAAATTTGCAGTATATAGTTTTTTTCTGCCTCCCCATTCACTTTATTTTATATCCAGGAACAAAAGCCCTTCCCCAGCCTCATGTTCAACATAATTAAGTTTGTCTCAGATTGCAGGTTGTGATAGGCTTTACACATTCCTTGGAAATTGCCTTGTTTCCTTCCTCTCCTTTTCTAGAGACCATCCCCCATCTCACTGCCATGTGGTCACTCAGCTGCTGACCAGACCTTATTTTTTTAAAAGGTTTTTATTTTGCATTTTATAACAATAAACAAACAGACATTATATCATGCGTGGTTTCATCTTTTTCTAGTTATGACAGTACAGCATAAGCATTTAATATGTTTGAATCCTGTACATTTGTATACACTTTAATTCAGTTATATTTCTGTTTAGTGACCCCTAGTCCTCTTGAATAAATGGTATACATAGGTATAGCACTATTTGCTTTCCCTCCCTGACATTAAGGGTCCTCTGTGGCTTCCAGCCAGTCTCGCCATACCAGATCATACTTCTGTGGGCACACTCTTGCAGTATAAGTAAGTTGTATTAGGGGGAGTGCTGTTTTTAACAAGTTCAACCAGCCATTAAATGTGGGGGATTGGGGGGACATCCAATTCAGGAGGATGCATTTCCTGGCATAGAATAGTAATGTATGGGAAAAGTATTCTCCTGACCGCCCTTGGGGTGACGTCATCTATTACACCAAGAATGCGTACCTGAGGGGTTATTATTTTAGGAAGTGCAGTTTTGTCCTGAATATAGTTGAGAACATGAGACCAGAAGACTTGGATTTGGGGGCATGACCAGATGAGGTGTAGGTAAGATGCCTCTGAGGCTCTACATTTAGGACACTGTGGTGAGTAGAGTCTGTTCATACGGAACAGCCTATTTGGGGTTAAGTGGAGTCTATGGGGTAGATTTATTAAAGAGTGAAGTTAGAGATCTCCACAGTCCGCCAGAGTGAAATACCACCTCTCTCCATTCATTTTGATGGGGTTCTTAAAGGCGTAGTTATCAAATGGTGAACTTTCACTATCACCCTTTGATAAATACTTCCTTAAAAATCCCATAGAAATGAATGGACAGCAGCGGTATTTCACTCTAGCGGACTGTAGAGATCTCTAACTTCTCACTTTGATAAATCTACCCCCATGTAGGATCTTGAACTGGATAAGTTTGTCTCTGGTTGAGACAAGGTAGTCATAGGCCCTATCCATTGCCTCTTCCCAGTCCTCATCCTCCAACCCTGGGATGTTTCTGCTCCAAACTGCACCCGCTGCGTTAAATGGAGGTTTAATAGTAGCTAGGAGAATCGACTACAGCCTGGTAACAAGTTTCTTGGTGGTGGGGGCTCTAAAGGCTGATTCTATCTTAGAGGTTGTACGGTTCATATCGTTCCCTTGAAATTGGGTAGTGGTGGCCTGTCTAAGCTAGAAATAGGAGAACCAGGGAAGAGGCTCCTGGATTTGGACATGTTTAATTTCGGTTCTGGAGCGTACCGCTCCTTCCCTAACCAAGTCCCCAAGTGTACGTAGACCCCATTGTGGCCATATTTTGTACTCCGCTATGTGCTGCAGATGTGGAAGAAAGGAATTCCCCCATAGGGGTAACTGAGGTGACAGGAGGGGTGATGCTATGTGGCAAACTTTAAGTGCTGCCATCCACGCTTTGTATGGAGTGATTATAACTGGGTGGGTTGTGTGTAAATTGGGAGATTTGCAAAATGGGATATATGAAAGTGACTCTGTTGAGTTTGCCAAAGTGGCCTGTATTCGGAAGTTCGGATTATATGGATCTGGATTAAGCCACCATTGTATATAGTAGATCTGAGCTGCCAATAAATAAATATACCAATGCAGGAGTCCCAATCCCCCTTCAGCAACAGGAGCTCGCAGTTTGGCTCTAGCAAACCTAGGGGGCTTGTTTGCCCAGAGAAACGCTGTTTGGGGCATATCAAGAGAGGTAAAGAAGGAGCGGGGGATGGGAACAGGGGAGTTGTGAAAGATGTAGAGGAATTTAGGGAGAAATATAATTTTTAGAAGATTGATCCTGCCCCAGATAGAAATAGCTAGGTTAGCCCACACATTCATCTTAACTTTCATAATGGAGAGGATCGGTTCGAGATTAGAGGGTATAAAGGAATCTAAATTCCTATGTACCACAATGCCAAGATATTTGAACGAGTCCATCCAGACTAGTGGGGTGGGGGGAAAAAAGTCGGGGTTGATGTCGGTGTCAATAGAGAGTATGCTTGATTTTTCCCAATTGATTTTTAGCCCTGAGAATCGTCAAAAATGGTCCACTATACTCAGGACCGCCTGGAGGGAGTTACCTGGGTTATCTAGATATAACAGTATGTCATCCGCATAAAGAGAGATGCGTTCTTCCACTCCCCCCAGGCGGAGTTCTGTGATGTTGTTTGCCTGGCGGACCAGGACTGCCAGGGCGAAAAGGAATGGTGATAATGAGCATCCCTGCCGAGTGCCCCTATATAGGTTGAGTGCAGACGATAGGTAGCCATTAGAGCTGACTCTCGCTACCGGTTGTTTGTATAGTAGTCTCACCCATCTAATTAATTGGTCCCCCAAGCCAAATCTCCTTAATATTTCCCAGAGGTATGGCCATTCTATAGAGTCAAATGCTTTAGCTGCATCCAGTGACACTACTACTCGTGAGGCATGATTACTTTGTTTCACATGTAAATTTGTAAATAGTCTTCGGATATTCACATTAGTAGATCTATTGGGCATAAAACCGGTTTGGTCTGGTTCCACTATTTCCTCTATAATTTGCTTTAGTCTGTTAGCCAGGACCTCAAACTGATCCTCTCCACTATGAAAGATAAGCTGAAAGTGTGGGCTAACCTACCTATTTCTATCAGGGGCAGGACTTCAGCAAACACCTTGGCATCTGTGTTTAGCAGGGAGATAGGTCGATAGGACCCGCAGTTAAGAGGGTCTTTCCCTTCTTTTGAAATGACCACAATCACTGCCTCGTTGAAGGAGGTAGGGAGGTGGTCTTCCTCAGTGGCATGTATTATAGTCTTGTGTAACCAGGGGGAGAGGATTTCACTGGAGGTTTTGTACCAGTGCAATGGAACGCCATCGGGATCAGGTGTTTTATTGGATTGAAGTGAGGCTATTGCGTCTTGCACTTCTACTAGGGTGATAGGGGCGTTGAGGAGGGCATTTGCCTGTGGTGATAGTTGAGGAAATTGGATATCATCAAGGTAGTTTGTTAATTGTTCTGATGAGTAGTTGACTTTGGTGGCATAAAGATTTTGGTAGTAAGTTGCAAAAGCATCAGTTATCTGAGAGGGGTTTGTTACTTCGTTGCCTGAAGGGGTGATCATTTTGGGGATAGTGTTAGATGGAGTTTGGATGAGAGGTATGCTATTATTTTCCCATTCTTCTCCCCTTTATCAAATGTTCTTAGTGAGGCATATAGCAAACTCTTTTGGGTCATTATAACTCTAGTTTCTTCTAGCGCTATTTGTACTACCCTAAAGGTATGGAGTGTATCTGGTCCCACATTTTTAATATAATTTTCTTCTGCCTCGGTCAGTGTTTTCTGTTTTTCCTCTAATGCCTAAGTGGCTTCCTTCCTAGCTCCTTTGATTGCTGAAGTAAGTGCTCCCCTCAGTGTGGCTTTACCTGCTTCCCACACACTCCCCAGGGTTGCCGTTCCAGGATTGAGATCCCAAAAGTCCCTGAGAGCTACCTCATTTGCTTCTTTATTGTTAGGTTGTGTTAACCAAATTGGGCTAAGACGCCAGAGACGTTCTCTGGGTCCTGGGATAAGGTCTAGTTTTACCAGTAAGGGGGAATGATCAGACACAGCTCTAGGTAGGTATTCCACCGAGTTCGCCCAGGATAACACTTCCGCAGAGGCTAGAGCGAGGTCAATACGGGACAGGGTGTTATAGGTAGCTAAGAAACAGGAGAATTCACTTGTATCAGGATTTCTCCAGCGCCAGATATCTGTGAGGTTCATGGCCTGTGTCCAGAGAGAGAGTTTAGAGGTGGTTTGGGGGCTTGGGGTCAACCTGTCTAGTGAGGGGTTCAATAATGCATTGAAATCCCCCATTAGGAGCAATGGTGCTGGTGGGAAGCTTGCTAGTTTAGTCATTATATTATCCAATAATGCGCTATCAAAGGGGGGGGGGCATGTACACATTAGCTATGGTTAACAATTGATTGGATATTGTGCATCCCATAAGCACATATTGTCCATAGTGGTCAATAGCAATATCTAGCAGTTCAAATTGTATACCTTTGTAGTTAGTAATCTTTGCAGTGTGCATGATTCCCCTAATCAGGAAACCAAGGGAGTTCTGGGCTGACTCAGCAATGGGAATTCTCACTCCACACCAGTGAGAGAGGCAACATTAGTAGGTGGGTTGCGGTAGGCATAGGGTCTTAACCATATGTCTTAGTCTATGGTTGAATCAGGGAAGCATAAATACAAGTAGTCTCACCTGTTTCAGCGCCTTCCTTTGGACGTCAGCTTAGTTGGGGCGATTAGGGCAGCCTCTGAGGGGCGGATTTCCCCGTGCATCCAGCCAGTTGTTTACCTCTTAAACTGAGTTGAAGAACATGGCTCTATCACCGGCTTGAATCCTCAGCTTGGCCGGATAAAGCATGCCATATTTCAAATTAGCCTCCTGCAGGCGGCGCTTGGCTGTCGTGAAGGTGCTCTGTTGCCTCTGAAGTTCTGCTGAGTCGTCTGGGAAGATGGATATTTTTTTACCTTCCACCATGATGTCTGGGCTTTGTCTGGTAGCCTGTAGAATGGCATCCTGGTCTCTGAAGTTCAGCAGTCGAATTAGAAAGGGTCTGGGTGGTGCCACTGGGGGAGGACTCCAGCCTGGCACACAATGGGCTCTTTCGTCTGCATAGAAGGATGAGAAGGTGGCTGTGGATATAGTGACCCATTTTTCCGCAAAGGCTATTGGGCCATTCCCTTCCGCTCTCTCAGGGAGCCCCACAATATGCACATTATTGCATCTCTGCCGGTTCTCATAGTCATCCAGTTTATCAGTGCAAGCTTTGAGTTTAGTTTCCATGCGAGCTATTGCTGAAGGGATTGGAGAGTAGGTGTCTTCCAAACTCGAGACTCTATTTTATGTCTGACGCACTCTCTCACGCATATTCTGGAGGTCAGCCCGGAGCAGTTAGAGGTCAATTTTGACTTATGCTATTTTGGTGGAAAGTGATGTCCTGCAGTCCGTAATAGCGTCTAATAGCATTTAAGTTGCTGCTTCTGGTTGCGGTGTTGGGGAGTTTGACTGTCCTTCTGTGGGGAGCCATTTTGGGAGGGTTGTCTGGCAAACTGCTCAAGTTTGGATGCTGTATCCGCCTTTAGTTTTTGTGTTTTGGTGCTTCTCATCTTAGGAAGAATATTGTTTTGTAATAGTTTCTGTGTTTGTCACTGGGGTAGGTACTCTGAAAAAGGATGTAGACTGTGGTACACGGAGCTCTCAATGGGACCTTCTACATTTGTTCAGTATTCCATAACTATCCTGTCTCAAAGGACAATTTGGCCAGACATAGGTTGAGTGCAGTCGGCAGTGTTACAACTCATATGCCGTTTAGCTATGCTGGGTATTTGTTCCTGCCCAAACAGCCTATCTGTTGGAAGCTGGCAATCCCCTGTGATGTGGCAATGGCTGAGGCAGTCTGGGCATGAAACAGATGCTGGGAACAGTGCTGTGTCTCACAGATCCTCTGTTGATCTTCTGGGCAGTAGGTCAATAGTGTCCCCCAGACGCCTAGCAGCTTAGGTCTCCAGCTTCCCTCCAACCTGCCTGCATTAGAGGAAGCACCAGCAGGGGGTCAGTTGTTGATGCAGCCGGGGAATTGGGCCTTCAGGGGCTGTATTGCACCCCCCCTTGCTGATTCTTGCGGGGTAAGTTAATTCTGCTGGGCAGGTTGTCAGGTTGTGAATGGGCAAATGCTGCGCTTCCCCCTCTGGGTGTACTTTCAGCAGGGGAGACTGTAGTGAATGGGGTACAGGGTGCAGACTTGCAAGTGTGTTTGCTTGTCACAACAGTGACCTTACCCATGCTGGCGCCTTCTCTTCCTGCTCCCTGCGACTGCTAGTGCAGGGGTGGCCTTGGCAGGAAAGCGGGCTGGTGTCATCTGAGGCCCAGTTCTAATATGACTGACTGGTGGGGGAGGGCCGTGAACCCTTGCTGCCACTACTAGTGCCTCTTTCACAGGTCCGCAGTATGTGTGGCTGAGATCGCGGTTCCGGTCCGGCACCTTCGGGGGAGAGCTCCTACTCCAGCCCGGGGCTCAGGTGTAGTGAAAGGCCGCGGGTGGCGTGTTGGCCGTGTTGGTTCCGGAGAGTCGGCTTTGGACTCTTATGGGAGAGGATCGCTTCCCCTGGCTGCTGGGACACTGGCTGGTGGTGCCAGGTGAGTGGACACACTGCCAGGTGAGTGGACACACACTTTAAGGGGCAAAAATGATGGGGTTTCCTAGGATCACTCTGATCAACTGTGCCGCTGCCCAGTTGACCACGCCCCCCGACCAGACCTTATTAACCATTTCTGTACCAACCAGAATCAATTCCATCAACTTCTGGGGAGCTACAACTAGTCTCAAACCACACTTTAATGAATACTTCTGCCTTTTTTTTTATATATACTAAGCTTCTGGGTCCTATAGAGGTATAATCAGAAATATTGTTAATAAAAACAAGTGCCTAGTGCATATAATTTGAGTGGTTCCAGTAAAAACACTTAGTCTGTTGCTATCTCGTGTACAATTGAAGTGACTGGTGTATTATGCTGTTGATTTAAAAAAAAACTTGATTTTTAAAACTAGTCACTTTTTATAATGGAAAATCACATGGTGAAAAAAAAACTAGATCACCACTTGACCTTGTATCTTAGTTAAAGTGCTAGTGCAATTAATAAAAATGATGGATTAAAGTGTGTATTCACCCTATAGAATATCACTGAGCTTGGTAACAGCTCACGGTTGGTAAAAATGCAAGCATCCTGTTTGGTACAATAGGAAAAGTATACATTGTTGTTCACCCATAAAGCAACTTTTACTTTAATATAGAGAATGATATTCTGAGACAATTTGCAGTTGTTTATTTTTTATTATTTGTGGTATTTAGTTTTTTTTCAACTCCAGTTACCCTAGCCACTAGGCAGTGGTTTAAATAGAAAAAAAATTGTAATACGGTAATAGGTGAACGAACCCTTTAAAGTCTATCTAGGCTATTTTGCTTTGGCAATTGATCTAACTGGCATCAGAATGCTTCTAACTCCCACTTAAGGTCAGAAGACTGCCAATTAAAGGCTGGACGAGTCGCCCACGCTAGTTTATAAGGCGCACACATTAATGTGTTTGAGAAATAGCTGGCACATGTAGTGGTACACTTAACTCAGGAACACTGGCGTTGGTTAGGTATCAACCAGCCAAAGCAATACACCTAAATTATCCCACATGGCACATAGAGTAATAGCAGTAAAGTTTAGCACAAGTAAAAGAAATTCAATATCTCAAACGATAGAATGTGCCCTGCCAGGTCCATACTGGGACTCAAAATAGGCATTTCAAGTAAGCCTAGGGCCAAACAGCATTTGCTAGAATCCACGAATTGCCAGTCCGGGCCTGTGCCCTGGAACTAAAAACACCAAATCCACCTTGTCCATTTGAGGACTAATTGGACTCAGCTCGTATTAGGGTGGTGGCAAACGGGGAGATTGGTTGCCAAGCGACAAATCTCTACTGCGGGTGACTAATCTCCCCAAATGGCTTCCCGCCTGACAAATCGACGTCAGGATGGCATACGCATCGCTTTGTTTTCTGAAGTCACCCGAAGTTTCCACGTGAGGCAACTTCGGAAAATCAAAGCAATATGTATGCCATTCGTATTCTTGATGCTTGGCATACATATTTTTGAACGACAGTGAACAGAAGCAGAGGATATTCTGAAATAGGATTGAAGAGTCTTCTGTATGCTTTCCCCTCACTTCCCCTAATTCCAAAAGTTCGGAAGTAAAAGGTGGTTTACGATCACCATTTAAATTGTGAGATTGTTTTACTGTATCTTTTTCTGGAACAAAGTTCAGATCAGAAAAGGAGATGGCATGCTCTGGACATGGTCAGACCTACTTTTAAAGGTAGGAGAGCTTAAAAGTTCTGCAATTAGTGTTTAGTCTGAATCAAAGTTTATTTTAATTCAGCATACTTTCTAGGTCAGTTTCACACTCTGAAATAAGCCCTTGTTTTATCACTGAAATGTTAAAAATCTGCCTTGTTTGCACAAAAAAACTGTGACCCTCTGATGCCGCTGTGAAAAAAGAACCTAAAAACCTCAATATTGCTTTTGATCAATATTACCAATCATTTTCTCCTAAATTATTCATTGCCCATAAATAAACAATTCTCCTGGGACCCCCAGAGTACATACAAATAATACAAAGATTATTTTATTTCATTTTACAAAAAAATCTTCCTTTCTAGTCAAATTGGAAGAAGAGGCTCTGATGGTGACAAGTATTGTTGGAAACAAGAAAAAATGCTTTTAATGTTGTTCCCCGGCATAAAAAAATGGGGAAAAAAAACTGTTAACTTTTAGTATGCTATAGAATAGCCAATTCTAAACAACTTTTCAATTTGTCTTCAATGTTTATTTTTTTTTTTTTATAGTTTTTTTAATTATTTGCCTTCTTCTGACTCTTTCCAGCTTTATATTGAGGATCACTGACCCCATCTAAAAAACAAATTCTCTGTAAAGGGCAGAGACACACGGTCAGATTCAGGGAGATTAGTCGCCTGGCAACAAATCTCCTCCAATGCCCCTACTCCCAGTTTGAGAGGAGTGGTATTAAAAAGGAATAATACAGTTGTAGCCTTAGGGCAGAGACACATGGTCAGATTCGGGCAGACTAGTCGCCAGGTGACAAATCTCCTCTTCTTCTGCGTGACTAATCTTCTTGAACTGCCTTCTCCTCAGCTAGAATGATTGGGGGCGGGCCGAGGGGTCTTTTTAAGGGTATTACAAATTTACCGGCAGCTACATTGCCGGTAAATTTGTAATACCAGCCCCGGCCTTGGCAGGTGTTTTACCGGCTAGCGACTAGTCTCCCCAAATCTGACCGTGTGTCTCTGTCCTAAGGCTACAACAGTTTTATTCCTTTTTATTTCCACTCTGAGAGTGGGGCATTAGTGTTGGCAGTAACCACAAGGAAAATGTGTTTTTTAATCTTTCTTCTCTGGCACAAGTTGTAAACATATAAAATGACCAAAACTATTGTTGTCAGAAAGACAGAGACTCCAGTTGCAGCTATTTGGGATATTGTGTCAGTCAGTATCCTCCAGGAAAAAAAACCAGTAGGTCGTGAGCGGAGAAACAATATGCATATGTAGGAATTACTGGCAATCAACGTGTACAATAAAGTATTTATTTTTGCTAACAAACGTAGGAGCTGTGAGCAAAGGGTAGAAAATTATGAAAATACACTCCCATCATGTCTACCACGTGTTGTTGCATGTCTTACGCCTCTATGCGCTGCGTTATTACGGTTATGTCGGTGTATTTGTGATGCTCTCGTCTCGCGAGATGAGATTTGTGATGATATTAGTTGTCAGGCCGGAGCTAAGGAGCTGGGGTCTGCGAAGAAACTTGAGACTGTCCAACAAAAAGTGGATTGTTGGACGGTATGCATTTATGACCGCGTTAATTGCTGTTTTTTATTTATATAATAGAACAGTATTAAACTCACAATATACTCACGTTATAAATAACTACACATTAATTTTATCGGCGGTACATATTTAGTCTTACCATTGTTAACCATGTCCAAAGACTGTAACCTTAAGTTACTTCCAGTGGCCAAACTATGAGGAAAATGGTGGAATACTTGTTAAATTGTACCAAGCAGTAACGCTAAGAAATGTGTATATGAGGCATGGCCATTGCATTTTTAAGATTGGCTTCTATAATGTCCATTAACACATTGGTTTCCACAGCAAACATTAGCTCATAAGAAGCTAGAGGCATATGTACACATAACATTGTCACCATTCAGTCATTTTCCAGGAATATCTAGGGCAGTAAATAAGTGTTCAGCAAACCATGGGCTTATTTCATTTTAATTGAGCTTCAAGCTGGGCATCGGTTAAGGGTTAAATAGACATGGGATAAGAATGATGGATACTTAACTATAATACAAACACACAAAGACACTTCTGGAGCTGGAGGTTTTAAATGCCGCAGCTTTTTATTTGTTAATCATTCAGTCAACGTAAACTTTTGTCTATATATATGACATTCTTTTAGATAACATAAAATAATAATAATGTGCTCTCAGCACTTGCTCCCGCCTTAACTGCCAGGAGAATCTTTGTTTCTTTTATTATGTTTTACTTTATTCAAATAATCAATTTCCTCCACCGCCCAAGTCGGTATCTCCAGATCCGGTTTGGGCCACCCTCCATTTCACTAAAGCAATTTCTATTGCATTTTGTAATCCAATATTAAAGATATCACATCCTATTTCGGATAGATGCACCCTATCTCTATCATACATGCCTTTACCTCCCAGCTCTAAATCCACATGTCTGTACGTGAGTAAACCTGCTTTCCTGCCATATTTTGCAATTGCAAAATTCACTTTCTTCCACGCCCTTTCAAGCGGTTTTTGTTTTTTTGTCTCCACCCAAATAAGCAGGGGCGGACTGGGGGGCCCGGGGCCCACCGGGACTCCTGTGCAGGGCCCCCGCTACCTACTTGAAGTGAAGCGCCGCTCGGCACGCATGCCGCACGCTTGAACTGTTTTCTTCTTTCCTATGTCATTTCCTCCTAGATGTATAATAACAATAATAGGATTTCCAAATTTGGCAACTTGCTTGTAAACATGGTATATAAATCAGCCCATCTAGCGCCCCTTATTCCTAGCCAGATAACTTTCACTTGCTCTTGTTTGAAATCTAAGTTTTCTGTATATGTCCTTCTCTGTGCTCTCTTCAGTGATCAGTGAATAAAAGTGTCCAATAATGAAAACTGTACATCTTCCTGTAACCAGAAAAAAACAATGAATTAAACATCAATTAATGACGGTCGGATGTATGTTTTGTATCTGTATGATTTCCATCTTCCCACTTTCTGGATTTGTTTCTTTGTAGCCACATAAGGCTAAATGTGTTGCTGCCCCAATTAGGAAGGAGTGACTTCCATTATCATTGGGGTTCCACCCTATCTCTTTTATGGCTAGCTTGAGTACTTTGATAAACTGGAATTTTGATAGAAATTCTCCATGTTTATGCATGAAAAAGGGGTCTTTTTGATTTCCCCGTATCTGTGTGAATTCTGTAAAAGCCTTAACTGGACAAAGACCCATGTGATTGAAAGGTCCCAGCCAAAGTATTGTTCCCTTCGATGATACATCCGTTTTTGATTTGCAGATTGTTATCTTAACTTTTATTTCTGTTAATTGTACATCTGTCATCTCTAATCCACCTGCCGCTTTCTTACGTGGCGACACTACTTCACTAATTCTAAATGCTCCAAAGAAACATATTATAAATAACATTTTGAACATCAGTTTTTCGTATTGTGAATAACAAATTTTTTCCAATACCTCTATAAATTTTACCATCATCACCATTGTAATTGGTTTTCTTGTGTCTGTGTCATTCCTTTTAGGATCTGTTTCACTATCTGGGCTTTTGAGTAATCGATCTTTCCCAATAATCTGTTGAAAAAACTAATCCCTGATATGTGTTTTTTGATGGATGCTACAGCCATTTGTGATTCCATAGAGTCCAGTAAAAATAGAATTATAATGTCTAATTCTTTTACTTTTTTGTGTCTTTTTAGAAAAACCTGCCACACGGCCCAGCTATTTCTATATGTTCCCCAGGTCTTCTCTGCTACAGAATTAGATATCAAAGTAAGTATTGTGCTTATATTAGATCCCACAAGTGAATCGGGCATTGATGAGGAGTACAATCTGCTTGCGGTACCAGCTGTCTGAAGCGTGATATCTGAAAACGAGACAGAGCATCCGCAATGTTATTTTCTTATTATGATTTTTATTACAGCATACAATAAGACAGTAAAACACGATAGTACACATCAACAGGGTAAAGTCTCATGACAGACATGTTTCATGGAACAATTTCTGGATTTCCAACTGTGCTAAACTCAAAAGAATCTAGTGACATTCGTTCCAAAATAGGCATCTTAGGCAAGTTATTTTCTGTGCAACGTGTCTGTCTTACAACAAAATAGGGGGGAGGGAGAGGGGGAACAGAACAACTAAGAGAGAAGAAAGGGAAAGAGAAAAAAAAAAGAAAAAAAAGGGGGGGGGAGGGGAAAGAGGGACCCAGTGATAGTCTTGGATAGGAAGGAGTGGGAGTAAATGTAGGAAAAGCCATGAAGGAGGATGAATGAAAGAGGGAGAGTGCATGTCCTGGGATTAGATGAGGATATTCAATTCTGAGTGGCTAGCACTCTAACGTAGGGAACCAAAATCTGTATTCATCAGAGTCTTTAAAGGAAGCACAGTGCATCTATCTGTTAATGAATTTCGTCATCTGATCCGGGGCAGGGTTGGAAAGTTCCTCAAACCTGTAAATCTCGTTCACTTTGGACAGCCAATCTTGGATCTTCGGAGGTTGAGTCTGTTTCCAATTTGTCGGGATCAACATTTTGGCAGAGTTCAAGAGGTGTGGTTCTATATTCGATACGAATTGTGATATCGGTTTGTCTAAATGAAATAGCAGCACATAGGCCGGGTCGTCTGGTATAGGAGACTTGGTGATCTGTTCTGACAGGCTCCTGACTTGTTGCCAGAAAGGCTTTATCTTGGGGCAGTCCCAGAAAATATGTCGTAAAGTTCCTGTGGATTGCTGACATCTCCAGCATTTGTCTGAAGTGGCTGGCCATATTTTGTGGAGTCTGGATGGGGTGAGATACCACCTCGAAAGTAGCTTATAGTTGGTCTCTTTCATTCTGCAGCATCGTGAGCTGTGCATTAGCAGTCGGGTCACTGTATTCCATTGTGACTCTTCTAAGTCTATTTCTAGGTCTCTGCCCCATTTCAGCAAATTTGCCGGCAGTGATGTCTGAGGCAGATCTTGTAACATTTTGTATAAGGCTGACATCGTTTTCATTGGAGGGTGTACTGTTGAGCACATATGTTCGAATGGTAATAATTCCCGGTTGAGTACTCTGTCGCCTCCTAAGCTGCCGTGATAGTGTCGGATCTGGGAGAGTGCATACAAATCGGCCGTGGACAGTTGGTGCGTTTGCGAGAGCTTATCGATAGGGATAAGTTGTCCCTTTTCCATAAAATGCACTAATTGCAAGTTGTCGTGGATGAGCCATTTTTGGAACCTTGAGGCACCTTGTCCCGGTGGGAAGGCAGGGTTGTTTATAATCGGAAGGAGAGGGGAAGGATGTTTATGAAGTTCCCCTTTAGATCTGATTTTGTCCCATATAACCATTGTGTTGGCTAAGGCCGGGTGGTCCCTGTATCTGATACGTCTATGGATTAAGTCTATCCAGGGGAGGTGTAGTAAGTAGGTGAAAGTCGCTTGTTGTTCCATTTGGATCCACCTTTTGGTGTCAGCGTGATGGGACCAATCCACGATTCTGTTTAATATGGCGGCGTGATAGTACTTTTCAAGATGTGGTAATGCCAGTCCTCCCTTATCTCTATGTCTCGTGAGTGTGGCAAAGCTTATCCTGGGGTGTTTTTCAGCCCAAATAAATTTCCGGATAAGAGCATTGAGGCTCACAAATAATTTCTTGGGTATATGCAGTGGGATTGTTTGAAATAGATATAGTAGCTTCGGTAGTGTATTCATCTTTATCACATTGATCCGTCCTAGCCAGGAGATTGGTTTCACATTCCATCTATTCAGGTCCGCCGTTATCTGTCTCAGCATCTTCGAGAAATTAATTTGGGTCCAATCATTGTAATCTTTTGTGATCATCACTCCCAGATATGTTATAGTAGTCTGCCTCCAGTTGTAGTGGTAGGTCCTGGACAGCTGGTCTATCCGGTCTTCCGGTATAGACAAATTAAGAGCGAAGGATTTGGTCGGGTTAATCCTAAAGTTGCTCAGTGCGCCATAAGTGTTAAGCTCAAGTTCTAAGTGTTTTAGGGAATTTTCAGGTTCCGTTACAAATGCCTTCTCCACGTCCGTAGACAGGAGGAGGCTGTGTATTTTGTTCTGTTTATTGTAGAACATCAGATTGATAAGTCTGTTCAAATTGTCTCTGGCTTCCCTTCCTGGTACGAACCCGACTTGGTCTGCGTCTACCAGGTTATGGAGATACTTTTGCAGTCGACTTGCGAGAATTTTTGCCAGTAGTTTGACGTCCCCATTAATCAGAGAAATTGGGCGGTAGTTGCCTGGCTCCTATGGGTCCTTCCCCGTCTTATGGATGACAGTAATATGGGCCTCCAATGATTGTTTACTAAAACCATGCCCTTGCATCAGATAGTTGAAAGCAAGTACCATAGGTGGCAGGAGTTGTTTCTGAAAGGCTTTGTAGTAGACGGTGGACAGGCTGTCTGGGCCCGGGCATTTCCCTGAAGGGGTGTCCTTTAAAGCCTGCTCTGCACCTCTGTTTCCGTAGGGTGTAGTGTCCGAAGAGGGGCACTGGATAGAAATGTTCGTATTTTGTCTGTCAGAGTGGCATTGTCGCCTTGCGTGGCTTCCTTTCTGATATTATATAGTGATGAATAGAATTCGGTGAAAGTAGTCACTATTTGCTCTGAGGTATGCACGGTTGCCCCCTCTTTTGTCTTAATCGAGGGAATATAATTGCGGCGTTGCTTAATCTTTAGCAGGTTCGCAAGCATTCTGCCACATTTGTTGCCGTGCTCGTAATACTTGTGTTTCATGGACATTATGCTCTTTGGGTGAACAAGTCTGACATTTGTTGCAGTTCAAGTCTTGCTTGTAGTAGATCAGGTGATGCTTGTATGACCTGTGATAACTTCTGGGTTCTTTCTAATTGTGCTATTCTATTAAGCAACGTTGTCCTTTTATGTTCCCTTTCTTTCTTCTTGATAGAGCCCATTTTTATGAGCTGCCCCCTCAGTACACATTTGTGAGCTTCCCAGTTGTTTAGCGGGGATGTATCTTCTGCACGGTTTTCAGTGAAATAGTTCTCTATTGTATGCGTTAAGGTCTCGACGTCGGTTGGGTGTGACAAAAGAGCTTCGTTGAGGCGCCAAGTGGGGCTGGTCGCTTTTCTATTAGGGAGTCGAAGTCGTATAGAAATCAGAGAATGATCTGAGCAAGACCTGACGTGTATATCTGAATTGAGGGCGTTAGACAGAATATGTTGTGGGATGAAGATATAATCGATCCGAGAGAATTGCTGATAACTGTGGGAATAGTAGGTGTAGTCTCGTTCTTTCGGGTGCTGTATCCGCCAGACATCCATCAGCTGGAGGTCATGGATCAACTTCCTTCCTCTCGCAATGTGTTTATAGGGGATACTGGATCTGCCTCTGGAGCAGTCCAGCGTAGGGTCAAGAGGGAAGTTGAAATCTCCTCCAAGGATCAGGGTGCCTTCTGAGAAGTTGCAAAGTGCGTCTATTATTTGTCTCAGAGAGGTCATTTGGTCTGTGTTTGGGAGGTATACGCAAGCAAAGGTGTATTTGTGGCCTTCAATGAGACCTTTTACGAATACCGATCTCCCCTCTGCATCCTCTTCATGTGCAGTAACTTGGAAGTGGAAATTCTTAGAAAACAGGATGGCGACTCCTCTGGTTTTAGTCGGTTGAGGGAAGCTGAAATAAGCCTCTGGAAAGTGTCTGTTATTCCATGTCGGGACGGAGTTTGCTTTGAAATGAGTCTCTTGTACAAATGCGACATTTGCATGTGCTCTTTGCAGTTCGGCGGAAAGTTTAATCCGTTTGGCTGGAGAGTTAAGGCCATTTGTGTTTATGCTCACCAAGTTAAAAGTGTAGTCTTGATTGGGTATTTTAACAGTGGGCGTTGTCATCTTTTCGGTAGTTTTGTGTCTTCAGGTGGGATCCCAGTGGGGAAAAGTTGAAGAAAGAGGGAAGGATAGAGTAAGGGCTGCGTGGAAAGAAAGACAAAGGGGGGTAAAAAAAAAAAAAAAAGAAAAGGGGGGGAGTAAGGGGGTTAAAGTTGTGGGGGGTGGGTGAGGTTATGTGCCGCTACCCCAGGAGGCACTGTAGGCGCACCTAGTGTAGTGAGTCACGGCTCTGGTCTGGGGGGGGGTCCAAGTAAGGTAGGGACAGTAATGAAGGTTCTGAGAGCTCCGTCACAGACAAGGACCTCTCGCCTGGGAACATAGTGGGAGACTTACTCCTTTGCGTGGGAACTTTCTGAATCAATGCAACAATAGTAACGGGGAAATAACGTAGTACAATTCAATCACACACATTTATGCAATAATGTGAACCTCGTCGTATGTAGAATAGTCCTGCAACATTTAATATACAAAAAACCAAGTGCAGAACTAGATCAGCACGTTGTCCTGTGGACCTATAAGGTTGAACATGAATAACAAATACAACTGAATAGCTGAGTAGCTTTGCCAGCCTGGGCACTTGGTAATCTAAAGATGTCCACAAAGATTCCCCCCTGTTTTTTGTTATTTTCTGATTTTTTTTTTTTTTTTGTCCCCTCTTCGACTACCTCTTGCATCCAGCATGAACTGCTACCTGGGTCAAAGGCATCCCGATGAAGGCATTAAACATTCCAAATATACATATAAACAAACACTGTAGTAGTGATTAGTAGTTATGTCCTTGCGATTAAGTCCAGAATCCGAGAAGTGAAGCAGAGTGTTCTGATGTCTGACCTGATATAAGGGCAATCTTCTCTGTCTAACCGACAGGGTTAGCTAAAATGTACGTTTAGTAGGCCAGCCGCGACCAGCCGGTCGCGCATCAGGGTTATCGTACAGGATCAGGCAGCGTCTCTGTCTCAAAAATCGTGGGGAAACTACAAGCAAAGTTCACAACAAGTGTTGTCTCGAGGGGCTGTTAATCCTGATATCGAGGGGGTGCGTGGGGAAGCCCGGCTGGGTTGCTACTTACAGTTCGTTGAAGGCGTTCGGGCCTCTCCTAGTCCGTAGCGTTCGGCTCGTCGCGCAACGGTGGACGGAGGTCCCCATAGAGGTAGGTCGTCCATCTGGAAAGGTCCGTCTTCGGAAGGGCCAGCCTCTCGCAAAGTTGTGGGACATCATGCGGGTCTCTGACGATGTGTACGCGGCCACCTGCGAATACATGCAAGGCAAAAGGGAAGGCCCATTTATACTTCATCTGCTTATTGTACAGCAAGGGTTGTTGAGGGTTGAGGGTTTTGGCCTCTCTGGCCTTTCGTAGAATTTGCTCCTTCAGAGTGTAGTTATGGAGACAGCACAGCATGTCCTTCGGTTGGCCCTTTCTCGGTGCTCCGACTCGATGGATCCGTTCTATCAGAATCTCGGTGTCGGGATCTCTGTCTAGTAAGCGGTTAAATAGTTGGGTCAGCAGCTGTTTGGCTTCGGGTGTTTGGACATCATCTGGTAGGCCCCGGATCCGCAAGTTGTTCCTCCGGCTGCAGTTTTCGGCGTCCTCCAGCAGCCTACGTAGTTCCAGCAATTGCTTGCCATGGTCGGAAACCTCCATTTCTTGGTGTGCCACCCAGTCCTTAAGAGTGCGATGGTCTTCCTCGATCACCTCTAATCGCTGCGTCAGGACGCCCAGTTCGGCCTTTATTTCAGCCGTCTCTTGTTTTTGTGTGGCTTTTATTTCCTCCAAGAGGCGACTTAAGTCACCTTTCTGTGGCAGTGCAGAGATAGCGTCCATCAATTCTGTTGGCAGTTGTGGAAAGGGTCGTTCTTGGCTCGGAGTGAGGGAGGGTCGGGCCCTTTGTTCCTTCGGCTAGTCGGCCATATTGGATTCTTCCCGCTTGTCCGGCGGAGTGCCTGTTTTAGCAAAGAAACTGTCAATTTCTTTATCTTTTCTGGATTGCGGGGTGCGCTGAGTCGCGTTCGTGTTGTTGGGGCGAGTTTGCCTCCTCATGATTCTTTTAAGTAGCAGAAATTCGGAAATTTAGTCCAGGCCCGGACGGAGCTCTCATGTAGTGCGTCTGTTCACTCTGGCATCAGGACACGCCCCCCCCGCAATGTTATTTTGTTGGCCTGGGATATGTCTTGCCTTTAACCATATGTTAAGTTGTAATGCCTTGAGTACTATCTGTCTTAGTATTCTTATTACTGGGGGTGATTTGCCTGCTTGGTTATTTATGACTTGCACAACCCCCATATTATCACATAACAGTAGTATTCTTTTATTTGCCAACTGTGCTCCCCATATTTCTAAGGCTACTAATACTGTGAAGATTTCTAGCAGCACCATATTTTTTTTTAGCCCCTTTTCTTGCCACTCTGCTTGCCAACTTACGATACACCATCTACCTGCATAATATGCTCCAAGCCCACTTGCTGCTGCTGCATGCGTTGCTAGTTGTAAGGCCTCATTATCTACAAGGCCTCATTATCTACAGTGACCCTCCAAGGGCCCTTCGGTACAGAAATTTACAGCTGGGCCCCCCCTAAAGGGATTGTTCACCTATGAGTTAACTTTTAGTATGATATAGAGAGCGATATTCTGAGACAATTTTCAATTGGTTTATTATTTGTGGGGTTTGAGTTATTTAGCTTTTTTCAGCAGCTCTCCAGTTTACAATTTTAGCAGTCTGGTTGCTAGGGTCCAGATTTCCTAGCAACCTTGTTACCATGCACTGATTTGAATAACATTACAATTGAATGTTGGTGTTACATTACCAGCTAAGTTCTCTGTGTGGCTCTAAATGAGGTATCTGAACTTGCAGTGGGAAAGTAGGCATTCCAGACCAGACAGATTATAAACCTGCCTTGAAAAGAAGGTTTAACCCCCTCTGTACCTTCTTAACTGTTCTGCTTAACTAACCTCCATGATTTCAATCACTGGCAATCAACACATGAGTGCAGACACCAGGCAGATTAAAAATAAACGTGCTAACATGTCAGATAAACTAGTCTGTTTCCTTGCTGATTGTGAATCCATGTAAACAGTTCTACTAGGCCTTTCCTTACTGAACAACCAGGAGTTTTGCTGTGTTGCACAGGGTTACAGGGCTGGATGGGCAAAAACTGCCTGCCTTACTTTAAAGTATTACCCTTAAACCTTCTTGCTGTATGGCAAATTGTACAGGAGAATACCTATGCTGCCATAGTTTTATGGGATCTCTCTGTACAGACTATGAGCAAACTTAGGGGCTGTTCCTGCTGAATTGTGCTTAGTACAGGGGAATACCTATTCTGCCATAGTTTTATGGGATCTCTCTGTACAGACTATGAGCAAACTTAGGGGCTGTTCCTGCTGAATTGTGCTTAGTACAGGGGAATAATTATGCTGCCATAGTTTTATGGGATCTCTCTGTACAAACTATGAGCAAACTTAGGAGACTGTTCCTGCTGAATTGTGCTTAGTACAGGGGAATACCTATGCTGCCATAGTTTTATGGGATCTCTCTGTACAGACTATGAGCAAACCTTGGGAGCTGTTCCTGTAGGATTTAGTCAATGCTCACTTTGGGAGAGCCATTGAATATATAGCTACCTAAGCATCTATTTTAGCTCTTCCTAAAGTATAAATCGCATCATTCTGAGAATAAAACCCACTAATGCAATTTAATTTAAAATGCCCATGGCACAGAGGCAATTTCATGTATAAATAACCCAGAACACCAGTAACTAGACTCCTAAGGGCCCTGGTACAGAAATTTACAACTGGGCCCCCCTAAAAGGGTTGTTCACCTTTGAGTTAACTTTTAGTATTATGTAGAGAGTGATATTCTGAGGCAATTTGCAATTGAGTTATTTCACTTTTTATTCAGCAGCTCTCCAGTTTGGAATTTCAGCAGTCTGGTTGCTAGGGTCCAAATTACCCTAGCAACCATGCACTGATTTGAAGAAGAGACTGGAATATGAATAGAAGAGGTCTGAATAGATAAATTTGTCATTAAAACGTAGCAATAACAGTAAATCTGTAGCCTTACAGCGCATTTGTTTTTTAGATGGGGTCAGTGACCCCGATTTGAAAGCTGGAAAGATGTAGACGAGGAAGGAAAATAATTCAAAAACAATAACAAGAAATAATGAAAACCAATTGAAAAGTTGCTTAGAATTGGCTATTATATAACATGACAGCGCTATATAAATAAATGATGATGATACTAAAAGATAACTTAAAAGTCACATGCAAAAAGGACATGTAAAATTGAGGTTTCACTGTATTATAATGATATAAGAGATAATGTACCTTCTACTGTAAATGATAAGGATATTAGAAGTCCCTGAGGGGTTCTGTGACCATATAAAGACACAAGGCTGCAGGCTGAGTTATACAGGGAACTCTGAGTATCACTCATGGATTATAAGGGATAATGTACCCCCTACTATAAATGATAAGGATATTAGAAGTCACTGATGGGCACAAGGCTGCAGGCTGAGTTATATAGGGAACTCAGTATGTATTATAATATTATTTATAAGGATATATATAAATAATTAAAGACACAAGGCTTCAGGCTGAGTACCACTCATGTATTCTAAAATTTACTATTCAGGCCTATTCAAGCTCTAGAGAGGGAAAAACTAAAAATGGCAATCGGACCAGTCCCGGGATCAACTTGTACTATGAGCTATCTTCCATAACCCTGTATTCCCTCTGAAAAGACATCAAACCCCTTCTTGAAGCTTATAGTACCATACCTTGTTATCCAATGGACTCTTCTCCATTCTATTCTCTCCTTGTTCGATCTTCCACTTTTCCTCTTTACTTGTTCCCTTGATTTAAAGGACTACTCCTTTTTTGCCAGTTTTCCACCTAGCCAGCTTTAATAATGTAACATTTTTTCTTTATATTTTGTTCTTGTTCCCATCCCTCAATGGTTCTTCTCTGTTCCCCCTCCTCTACACTTTTTCTCTTCTGCTGTCCACAACTATTCCATTTCCCTCTTTCTGTACTTGCCTTTTTTAATATACCTCCTTCTCTCCACTCCTTCCTCAGTAGTCCCTTTCCCACATGAAATTTTTGATAAGGTTCTCTTTATGCAGTCACAATCTGCAATACTGGCAACAACACTCAGACACACACAGGCACACTCAGCCACACATACACTCAGGCACTCAGCACAAATGGACTCAGGTACACAGACTCATGCACACATACACGCACAGACTAATGCACACATACACACACACAGGCACGCACAGACTCAGGCACACATACACACAGGCAGGCACACACTGAGACACACACAGACTCAGGCACACAAATCAACTCCAATGTATACAGCAATAGTACTAGTTATATTGTATGGCTTTATTCTGAAAATCTGTAATCACTATCTCTCTCCTCAGTAATACTGACAGTGTGACCCTTAGTGTCACAGCATATCTGCAAAAGCTTTGCAGTTGCACACAATCGCCCCCTAGAGGATATGATGAAATCTGTAGACCAGTATGAGAATTTACAGTTGCAGCAGCTGCACCAGGGAGGGAAAGTGAAGGAGCCGATGAAGGCCCCGCCCCTTCTGTGACATCATCAGCTGCAGCCCTTGCTACAGAAACAGCTTACTTTTTAGCAGGGCCTCATTAGGGGAGGGCGACTGAAGGAGCCGAGGAAGGCCACGCCCCTGCAGTGACATCATCAGGTGCTGCCCTGGCCTTTCTCTGTAGAACTGAGACTTTAGAAACAACTTGCATCATAGCGCAGCCTCGGCCCCATTAGGGGTGCATGCGCCACGGAACCTGGTCGCACCTGCTGCTCCGCTGGTAGTTACGCCACTATGGGCAAGCATTTATCTAAATAATACTTACCATTGAAATTAAACCCTAATAGATAATGGCATCTGGGATGAATTGGTAGCAATCGAAATGCTGATTTAATGTCGGATTTTGCTAACCATGCACCTTCTCCACATTGCCTTACCAAATTAACTGCTGCATCAAATGGGGTGTATGACACTGAACATAATTCAGGATCTATACCATCATTGACAGATTCCTTTAGGATAGGAAAGATGATGTATTAATATAAATGTATTGGGCTCTTTTTTTAGGAATTAAACCTAAAGGAGAAATTCTCAAATTCTCCATGGGCTGTACTTCAAATGGGCCTGCTATCCTATCCATTTGTATCTCCTTTTCAATTTTTCCATAACAATTTCAGGGTTTATGTACACTGACTTTAAATTATCACAAATTGGATATGCAATTTGACTATCTATTGCTGGGATGGTAAAACCTCCCTTAAAACCTTCATAAATTAACGTTGCCATCCGCTGATTTGGGTACAGCTTTAGGAAAGGTACCATTTCTACCAGCTTCACTGGTGTTGTCGCCTTTTTCTGCTATGCTCTTTATTGGCCCCCTTTCCTGCTGTTGGCATGAATCGCTTGATGCATCGAAATGCCGGGTGTTGGTCTGTGCAGATACTGCATTCGTGCCTGTACTTACAGTGGTCATGAAATCGACAAAAATTCTCATTATATGCCCAACAGGAAATAGGTTTGCCTGGTACTTGATCTTTCTTTGCTGACCAGTTGTATTGTGGTCAATGTCCTGTGTACCCCATGTTAGAGCCCTTGTGACTGACATTTTTTGTCTGAATTTATCATCATAAATATACCATGCAATACCACCATAACTTCAGTATGCCTCCAGGATAATTTCTAAATGTTTGAATAACCCTGGACCCAATTGTGGTTGGTCATTACACAGTATATTACAATAAATACAGAAAGCTTGTAACCAATTAGAAAATGTAGGTGCAACTAGTCTGCGTCTCTCCTCCTCACCACCACATTTCTTTTCTCCCTTTAGGAAATCCTTGTTAGCAGTTAATAGTGATAGTAAATCAACATATTCACATTTAACATTTTTTTCTTTTACAGATCCTGGTAAATGAAGTCCTAAAGGTGTAGTGTAACAGACTAGGATCATTGAAAGCAGTTTCTTTGACACTCTGCTGTCTTGGTGGCTGGCTTTTGCTGTGGAGGGCTGTTAATCGTTGTATCTGTGCTGTTGCTGCTGGTAGGTGCAGGCTGCTGTGGTTCTGGTGGCTGAGCTGTGCCCTTGTGTTGCTGTGAGAGTTGTTCCGTTTCTGGTTTTACTGCTGTGAGCTGCCGAGTCTCTGCTCCTGGCTGCGCTGCTTGCTGCCTGTGTGGGTGAGATAAGAGGGCGGGGGAGGAGGTATGGAGAAGGAGGAGCTGGGCTAGAGTCACTGCGTGTAGCTGTAACTGCTGTTCCGCATTCCTTGTCTGAGCCCGGGGAGAGAGAGGTTGCTGAGCTGCGTTTTTATTAGAGACTGCGGGGGAGATGTTGCCGGCCATGCTGCACACGCCGTGGGTTGGGGTTTTCTTTGTGCTGCTTCCCTTTTGCGTCTCCCAGCTGCTGTCTTCCTTACAGCCTTCCTCACTATGTTAGCCGCTACTCTTCCTGTTACAGGAGGCTTTGTGGTCATTTTCCCTGTCTCTTGTTGCGGTGCTGTGTGCCTTCAGTCGCTTCTGAGCTGGCTGCTTCTTCTGACGACTGTTGTTCTTCTCTTTCTTTTTGTAGGTGCTGAAAGGCTTTTTGAACGGCTTCAGGTCCTGCTTTCTGCATCCATTCAATCACTTGCTCAGGTGTGATTCCTCTCCCCGACATCTCTCTCCATTCTGTCCTGGACGCCTCAAAGCCTGTTTTCAGGTAAGTACCTCACCTGTGCCCTTCTATTTATAGCCTACCTTTACCTATGACTTATGCTGCAGCAAAATCCCACCAATAGCCTTACTTGAAATATCCCATATTCCTTACACTAACTAGCCTGTTACCTGTTAACCTCTAATCATCTTCCATCCCATGTATTGCTTCGGGCCAATTCCCTGTCCCTTCGCTGTCATTATATCCAAATCTCTTCTAACTGGCTTCAAACACCTTGGCATCCACAGCCAGGACTGTGATCTCCAATGGGGTCCCCACCGTTTGGGAACCATTGCTTTAACAGGAGGAACTAAAAAGCATTCTGATTTTGTAAGGTTCTATTACATTTTCTTCTACTGTGGGATTACCTATATTGGAACAACCAAGCAAACATGCACCATGCTTTCTTTTGCATATGTGCACCAGTTGCAGTTGTGGATTCCGTGTACATATTTTCAGACTTCTAAAAGTTCTGTTCTGCTCAAAAATGTCTTTGCTTGTGTGGTTTAAAATAGAGGGCATTGATTGTAGCCAGGATTGCATTGAATACAGACTAGTGTATTTTGTTCATAGTGTGCATATTACCATACTTTTTCTACTTCAAACAGAACTTGTTTTCTGACTCGATATGACAGTTTGGCAAAGTAAGCCTTATGGTGCTCCTTGATGATAGTTTCAGTTGTAATGCCTCGTGGTCATGGCTCTTGTTACATGTCTTAGTTTATTATTTCTTAATTGGCACTGCATTTGGAACTTCTAAAATGCATGGAGCCCAAAAATAGCCCTGTGGTCCATTGCACTTAGAATCCTTTCAACGTTCTGGTTCAATGAGCTGGTTAAAACAAATGACTGCTTCCAACATAGGACAATTTTTATTGCACTCAGTGTACTTGTATCATCTGTGTTCAGAATTGTATTTTTGTTCTATTGCTGCACCAATGACCATGCTCTTGAACATATTCATGATTTGTAGAAAAGACTGACCTGAGAGACGAGAAGAGATGTCTTGCAGAAGGAAGGAAGAACCAAGAAACAAGCATAGTGTAAAGCACCACAGGAGAGATGAGGATGATGCAGGCAGTCCAGGCAGCACACACGATCCAGAGCAAGAGCACAGTAGCCGCAAGAGGAGGCGAAGTAGCAGCAGTGGGACCCACACATCACAAGAAATCCAAAAAATCAAGCATGTTGAGACTTTGTAAGTAATATGTTTCCTGCTTGTATACCCATTTGGTATACATCCTTGTATTTGCTTAAATGTGTTTGCATTTTTGGGTCAGTATACATCTACATTCAACCTGTACATATAACATGTAAATAGGGTCTATGATGAAAATTAGTTCATCCTGTTCTTTTTTCTTCAGATAAGTTTTTAGAACATGCTTTATCCCCTTCCCACAGATCCCCTGTGACGATTAAAGCTGGTCACATGCTTAGTACAGTAAACAAAGTAAAATTACTATACTGCACATGCAGCCAGTGCAGGGGATACTTGGGAAGATAATTAACCATGATGGTGTGGTGTTCTGCAAGAAAGCACCCTTGTCAGAAGATGATTTGCCTTACTGAGAATGTCCAACAAAAGTGCACACCTCTAGAGTTTAAAGTTGTGGGTACGCAGACCGAGAGAAGCGGATTTGCTCCTTGCCCTTGCTCCATTGATTTGAATCCGATCAGCCACTCTCCAACATTTTTGGAGATTATATAATTTCTCTCCGTCAAATCTATGTCTACATGTTATTCTTTAGGCACTCTGAGTCTATGCTGCTGTGGAAATGCTGGGAGCTACGACCACCTTTGAAGTGACTAGCTCCTGGGTTCCCCAGCATCAATAAGTGCACTGCACATGATACATCCAAACAGACTGGTATGTTGGTGCTTGGCACTAAAATACATAAATGCAAGGAACAGCTTTGGACCCAAGTATCTATTATAAATGGTGTCGATTAGACTGCAGCTGTCTTTGAACATAACGGCTGCAGTTGAACTTCATAAATGAGCTCTTGGCTTGGGGGAGGGATGGATTTAGTGAGGCTGCAGCCGGGCAAGGGAGTCAGTTACAGATCGAGTGTGTGAGTTACTGTGTGTGTGTGTGTATCTGTCTGTATGTGTGTCACTGTGTGTGTGTGTGTGTGTGTCATGAACATGGTAATCAGGGGGTGTTGCCACAAAATGGGCGTGGCCACAGTGAGTGGCCCGGCTGTTTGTATATTTTACCGCATATGGCCCTTGGTGAAAAAAGTTTTGACACCCCTGTACTAAACAATACAATTGTATATCAGTTGTGGAAGATATATTGGCATACATTGAATGAAGCAGACAAATTACAAACATTGGCCCTAATATGGTGTTTGAGGTATAGGAATTGATCTTCATATAGCATGAGAATAAAAGGTGATAATAGAATAATACTTGGTGAATGTACAGTGGCAGTGCATGTGAAACATATATAGAATTTGAAAGTCTAAGTCCAGCAGAAGTGACATTGCTTGTATTTTTCTTTACCATTTTGCATTCCCTTTAAATATGCATAGCTATTTTAAAAATATAATTTTTTTTTCTCTTTTGTCACCTTCTGTCCCTGTTCACCTTTTCCGTTCACATATAAATGTGTATTGTGATTTCTTGCAGCTATGAAAAACCTCCACCAGGGTTGATCAAGGTAATGTAACACAATATACATTGAGAATTATCTGATAATAATGAATTGTCATTTATGCTGCTGGTTTCTGCTTTCGTTAATTAATCTTTCTTTGATTAATCATGATTACAGCTAGATCAATTCTGCTTGGACAGTTTCTCTCTCTATGTATGTCAAAATTGAATTGTCAGGCTAGGTGTCTGGAATTTTCAGCTATTTTGTTTCCCAGGAAGATGAACCTAAGCCTGAAGACTGTATACCAGATTTGCCTGGCAATGAACATGCCAGAGATTTCTTGGCACATGCTCCAACTAAAGGACTCTGGATGCCACTAGGAAAACAAGTCAAAGTTATGCAGTGTAAGTTTGCAAAATCACTCTTTAAACTGTTAAAGGAAAACTATACCCCTGATCCATGTAGGTCTCTATAAATATGAAATATAAATGAAAGTAGTAGTATGTGCCATTGGGTGATCCTATATAGAAAATTGCCTTTTTAAGTAGTAAGGGCCACCCCAAGGATCCTACCATGGTGCACACAAACGAACCATATTTACTGATAAATACAGATGAAGCCACTTGGATTTGTGTGTTAAATGCGTCATGACTCAGGATTAAATGAAGAAACTGTGTTAAGTCATCTTAACACATTTAATTAATTTAAAGGGGACCCGTCGCCCAAAAAATTTTTTCATAATCCTATTTTATCACATTAGTCAAGCAAAATGAACTTTAGTTACACTATATAAATTATTTGAATCTTGTTTCCTCCAGTCTGGGAATTCATAATTATAGCGAGCAGGCAGGAGCCATTTTATGGACACTGTTATTAAGACAAGCCTTGTATCATCTCAGAATCTTGTTTGTGCACCAGAATGGGGGACCTGATGTCCATCCCCATGCCCTGGCTACACAATTAAACGGTGAAGAAAACGGGGGAATGTGGGGAGAGCAACGATTTCTAGGAAGTGCTGAATAAAGTGCTGAATGGAAAGTGAAAGTAATTGTCTGCCCTGCCTCTATGTCCAGGGCATAGAGGAGGGGCAGACAATATTTGATTGACAGCTGAGATGTTTAAATGAGCTTACAACAGCTATGAATGCTTTAATAAAAAATAGAAATTGAATTTCATGTTTAATTTGAAAAGGAGTTTTATTATACATATTTTTGTGTCTGGGTGACAGGTCCACTTTAATATGTTAAAGGGGTTGTTCACCTTCCAAATATTTTTTACATTTAAGTTGTTTTCAGATAAGAAATGTATCAATTTAGAACAGTTTACAGAGTCGGCGACCCCCGCTCCCAGAGCTGCTTTAGAAGGTGAAAAATTACGCTTTACACTTCAATATTAGAAAAACTGTGACACAAAGAAAATAGAAAGTAATTTGAAAAAGTTGTTATGTCTGTTGATCTATTTGAAAACAGCTAGTTGTTTGAAGGTGAACAACCCTTTTAAGTATTTATTGTGGAGGTAAAGTTTTCCTTTAAAGTATTTCATGAGTTCTTTCTTATTATATATGGAACAAAAATTATTACTAAAAATTATTATAATAAAAGTTGTGTATATTTTTTGCAGCTCCTATGTGTCAGGGCTCATTCATGCTAGTTTTTGTGCCATGCACTTGAAAAAATATTATTGCATTTGATCAAGTCTTGGAACATCAGTCTTTACTAGGGCTGGGATTGGAACAGTACTGCAAACATTGACCTTACTGAACACTAATAGCAGTGCAGTTCTGGATTGTTAAGCGCAGCTCTCCTGATGTGCTTCTGGTTGATAGCAAACAGCTATTTTTTCCCTTTAGAAATAACATCCTTAGTAGAGTAGGTGTTAGAAACAAAATATCTATGTTCTGTGTCTGCAGTATATTAACACTGTGTATGAGTTGCATTCACATAAATATAATCAACATTTTACAGTTAAGTGCATTTTCTGAGAAATGTGTATATGTCCCATGCAGTCCATTGTGTTCTGTTTTTGTTTGCAATGCAGGTTGGAGGTGTAAGCAGTATGGCCACAGAACCGGTGACCGGGAATGTCCTTATTTCATAAAAGGCAATCAAAAAATTGAACAGTTCAGAGTGGTCAGTAGAACCTTATTTCCAGTTCTGTACTTAATGGCTGAGTTTGATGCATTTTGATATATTGTCTGTTTGAAGACATTTAAGCAGAGCACGTCAAGTTGATTAAACGAGGGGTCTTTGTTCAAAAGTTGTTGTGGTTCAGAGAATCATGATGTGACTTGCAGTGCCACTCTTTCATTAAATGACAGAACCACCACTTTAGCTATAAGCTATAGATACACCATTGCAATGACAGACACACCTGATGGAAATATATTTTAGGAAAATTGATTTCCTCTTTAAAGGACAAGAAAAGCTAATTTCACCAAAATGTTAGGCACTTTCCCAGTGGAAAGTTTTACTCTACTGCGCAAGTGCGATTTCCCAAGCCTTAGCACAGATAACTGTAAGGTAAGCAAATTCCAGCACAGCACTCAAGACGGTTTTTTTTTCCTTGGGTCAGTACAGTTTTCTCTGAAAAGGAGAACCAGCTTGGGACAGAACCCAATCTATTTCACTGGGGGGTTACTAATATTTGCAACCATCTAGTGAAATAGACTTTACTGTTCATTCAGTCTGCACTTTGTAGTATAAATGTGAATCCCAGGAAATAGATTTTAATTCATATTGTCTCTTATTTCCTCAGGCACATGAAGATCCGATGTATGGTTTGATAAAAAATAAGGAACATGAGGAAAAGCAAATGAGGTATTTAACTTAGCAAATTATGTAATATTTGATGATTGTAATTACTGTGGGATGCCTAACAAATTGACACTCCCCTTTAGAAATTAAGCTTTTCCTTGGGTTTTAAGGATATGTAAACCTGTAAAATAAGTGAATGCAAAATTCTTGTGTGTGCTATTCTAAGCACTTATGCAATTTACATTCTTTAATTCCAACATATTAAAGTATACATGTACTGTAAAATATGAATACATTTCGTTACAACAGCACTTGCTGGTTAGTTTCTGACCATGAAGTAGTCAAAGTTGTCAGGAGAAGGGCTGATCAAATGTTCTTCTCCATCACCCATATCCTCTGCCATCACTCTTCCTAAACTGTTCTTGCTGTTCCTTACCTCAGGAATTTCATCCCTCTATTCTTCCATAACAACTTTCTATCAATCTCTTCAAAACTAAACTCTACCAACTGGAGCATTAGCATGGGTATCTAATTCAGTCATTCAGCACCCCAGCCATTGTCAATAGTAGCTCTTGTGACAAATGTGCTGCCACGAAGTGAAGCATCCATAGGTAAACCAAAAACGTATTTGATACCGCATACTACTGCAGTGACTGAAATAACCCTAGTATGTCCTCCAGAATGCCTTTGAAGGCCCCTGTCATGGGCTAAAAGTGCATTTGTTTGAGTCCTATCAGCCCGTATGTAGAATTGCATTCTTATTATTAAAACTAAAAGACTAAAAATTCTAAACTTCTTTCAACTGTTCTGTATTTTATAATGCTGATAAGAAGAGTATGACAGGGAAGGAACAACCTTTCTGCTATTATTTGTTTTACATTTTTTTTCCCTGCATCTGTTTTTAAACAGCCATGTTCTATATTATAGGATCCAGCAGCTTAAAAAGTTATTGGAAGACTCAACCTCTGATGAAAGCAGCAGTTCCAGTTCTGATGACTCTCATAGCAAGCACAAGAAGAAGAAAAAGAAGAAAGAGAAGAGAAAAAAAAAGAAGAAGAAAAAACACAAATATTCACACAACAAATCTTCTTCTGAATGAGCAAGTCATAAAGACTTTTGGCTGAAAAATTACAATCATCTTTTGGAAACACAACCATAAAAGATGAAAATTTGTGAGAATTATAATGTGCTAAAACCAAGCAGGATTATATTAAGTCACAGATTTTGTTGGGGACAGATATATTAATATGCAATTATTTAAAATTGCCAACATTCAAGAAAGTTGATGTATAGATTTTTTTTTCCGATTGATCATCAGCCATTGAAAATGAATGGAACAATGTGGTTTTGTTTATGACTTTATTCTGCAATTTAAGTGATTATTATCCTTTAATAAGCTAGTGATTATGGGGAAATAAAATGCCTTAATTTGCGTATTTCTATGTGCTAGCATAATACTACATAAGTGATTGTCTCTTAAACAGTAAATTTAGGTGCAGATCAGCTTATTTAATGGTACATTACAGCTATTGGAGGGCCCAAATCATTCGTACATATTCAAAACAGCTAAGGAAATACTAATCACAGCTATACTACATACAACTGTGAACCCAATTTTCTATATTTTTATATGAATGTGAATCTGATTTTCTAGAAGTAGCTGAAGAAAACCTAGTTAAACAAATTATATTTGGTCATGTATTTATTTAAAAAAAAATCAATAACAGATCTGTGTGTGACAAAAGTAACTATCATACTCTCAGACCCCCTTGACCCCCCCCGTGTAGCAATAACTGCAATTAAACCTTTGTGGACCGTTGATAAGTCCTGGAAATCGACTAGGAGGAATTTTAGCCCATTTCTCCATACAGAACAGCTTCAGCTCTTGGATGTTGGGTTTCCTCCACCCACTTTGTCTTTCCTCAACATTTCAGTTGGATCAAGGTCAGGACTTTGAGCTTCATACGTCAATCTAAAACCTTCATCCAGTATCCTTCTGGTTTATCCACATGATCTTTAGCAAACTGTAGATGGTCAGCAATATTTTTTGGGGGGGAAAGCAGTGGCTTTCTCCTTACTACCCTGCCATACCATCATTGCTGTTCAGTGTTCTCCTGATGTTGAACTCTCGAATATCAACATTCCCCAATGTGAGACAGGCCTCTAGTTGCTTAGAAGTTACCCTGGGTTCCTTTGTAATCTCTCTGACTATTAGATACCTTGCAGTTCGAGTTATCTTTGATGGTCGACCACCTTTGTACATCTGTCTGACTGTTGACTGGTTGAGTCCAAACTCTTTAGAGATAGTCTTGTTGTAATCTTTTCCAGCTTTATGGGCATCACAACACTTTCTGAGGTCCTCGGACACCTCCTTTGTTTGAGCCATGATACACATTCACAAATGTGTCGTATGAGTGATCAGGCTTCGCTGGATCCCCTTTTTTTTTTTAATAAAACACTCACTTTTGTTTTTCATCCCATTGACTGATTTCACCTTAAAATTATATGATAATCCTAAGGATTCACTTTTGGCACTCAAAAATGTGTTATTGGATCAATTTCTTTTTTCAATAATATTTTTGATTTTTTTTTTAGGACTTGTTTGAAAATCAGTTATGTTTGTCACATTAGTATAAAATGTAGAACATTTCAAAGGGTCACAAACATTTTCATGCATGACTTTTCTTTCAATCATTCAAAGAAACATTAAATGAGCAGTAATCGTCATCTGCCAGAAAAATGCGTGGAGAGCATTATGTACCATGTAATACAGCATTAACCCCCTCTAGGATTTGATGTTTCCTTTTAAGCTGCAATCATTTTCTCTAGTCCAGTAGTGGGAGTCAGTCATGTTTGCTCTGTAGCAGTGCTCGAAAGTGAAAGAGGTCATCATTAGTGGTGCTTGCGAAGCAAAGCATCACTACTGTTATCTTGCAAACTTATTTTTATTCTTCTTCCGTATGAAAGTTTGGCGCGTAACTAGTCCCGCACCGTTTGTCCTAGACCCATGAATGAGGTGTCAAATCGTGCGGCTTAATCGGGAATGGGGTGGTATGACTTTTCTAAGGGGTGGGTGGTTAATTGCCCCTTGCGGGGGCAATTAACCACCCCAAAAAGTCCCATAGATTAACATTGAGGCCAACTTTTGACGGATTCTAGCGCAGAGAGGGAATCTTGTAGAAACGTTAAATTTACCACATTTGAAGAGGTTTGCGACCTGTGTCAGATGATACCCCACACGAGGGTATAAGTTTTACCCCCGGGGCAGGAGAGGTCCCCAAATTTGCCCATTGACTTATAATGGGGAATTTATCGAATAATTAGTTTGTCGCAGACCCATGAATGAGGTGTCAAACCGTTCAGCTTATTCGGGAATGGGGTGTTGTGACTTTTCTGTCCTATTTTGGGGACCCAAAAAAGTGAGCGGAGCCGCAAACAACCAATCAGATTTTCCCTATTGACTTCAATGAGAAAATGTAAACAGCTGTAATTCTCACCGTAATAAAGCCAGAGCTCCCAAACTTGGCACCGTGGGTCACTGGGTGACTGCGGCCAAAATTTACAAAATGTGGGCGGAGTCTACAACAGCCAATCAAATTTCAGCCATTCAATTAAATAGGAAAATTTTAAACTGCTGCCGCTCTTAGACGGTTAATGGCAGCCTCCTCAAAGTTGGCACAGTTGGTCACTGGGGGACTGGGATTAAAGTTTGGAAATGTGGGCGGGGCCAAAACCAACCAATCAGATTTCTTTGATTGATTTTAATGGGAACAATTAAGAAGGCTGCCATTCTCACAGTATTGATGTCAGGGACCTTGAATATCACAAATGTGGTCGCTGGGGGTTTCCACTTCAAGTTTAGAAAAAGTGGGCGGAGCCACCAACAACCAATCGAATTTCATTCATTGATTTTCAATAGAAAAAAATAAAAATGCTGCCATTTTTAGACATTAAATGACAGCATTCCCAAACTTTGGAATGTTAGTCACTGAGTGACTGTGGTTCACAATTAGGAATAAAATGGGGCGGGGCAACAACAGCCAATCAGATTTCAGCCTTTGACCTTAATGAAAAATTATAAACTGCTGCTATTATCACGGTTTAAATGCTAGGTGTACCAAACTTGGCTCAATTACTCACTGGGTGACTACGGTCAAAATTTAGGAAAAGTGGGTGGAGCCAAAAACAGCCAATCAGTTTATGTAAAAATTTTTTACTGCTGTTCTCACAGTATCAAAGCCAGAGCTCCCAAACTTGGCACCGTGGGTCACTGGATGACTGCGGCTAAAATTTACAAAAAGTGGGTGGAGTCTACAACAGCCAATCAAATTTCAGCCATTCAATTAAATAGGAATTTTTTTAACTGCTGCCGCTCTTAGACGTTAATGGCAGGGTCCTCAAAGTTGGCACAGTTGGTCACTGGGGGACTGGGATTAAAATTAAGAAAAGTGGGTGGAGCCAAAACCAACCAATCAGATTTCTTTGATTGGTTTTAATGGGAAAAATTAAGAAGGCTGCCATTCTCTCAGTATTGATGTCAGGGACCTTGAATATCACAAATGTGGTCGCTGGGGGTTTCCACTTCAAGTTTAGAAAAAGTGGGCGGAGCCACCAACAACCAATCAAATTTCATTCATTGATTTTCAATAGAAAAAAATAGAAATGCTGCCATTTTTACACATTAAATGACAGCATTCCCAAACTTTGGTATGTTAGTTACTGAGTGACTGTGGTTCACAATTAGGAAAAAAAGGGGCGGGGCAACAACAGCCAATGAGATTTCAGCCATTGACCTTAATGAAAAATGATAAACTGCTGCTATTATCACAGTTTAAATGCTAGGTGTACCAAACTCGGCTTAATTACTCACTGGGTAACTGCGGTCAAAATTTAGGAAAAGTGGGTGGAGCCAAGAACAGCCAATCAGATGTTCCCTATTGACTTCAATGAGAAAATGTAAACAGCTGTAATTCTCACAGTATCAAAGCCAGAACTCCCAAACTTGGCACCGTGCGTCACTGGGTGACTGCGGTCAAAATTTAGGAAAAGTGGGCAGAGCCGCAAACAGCCAATCAGATTTCAGCCATTGACCTTAATGAAAAATGATAAACTGCTGCTATTATCACAGTTTAAATGCTAGGTGTACCAAACTTGGCTCAATTACTCACTGGGTGACCGTGGTCAAAATTTAGGACAAGTGGGTGGAGCCAAAAACAGCCAGTTTTCACCTATTGACTTCAATATAAAATTTTGGCATACCGCCGTTCTCACCGTTTTAAAACCAGAGGCCCCAAACTTGGCACTGACCATGACTAGGTAACTGGGGTTAAAATTCAGAAAACTGGGCGGAGCTTAAGACAGCCAATCAAATTTTACCTAACGCTATTCAATGGGAATATTTAAATTCCTGTCATTCTTACACTGTTAATGTAAGAGTGCTCAAATTTGGTCCATTTGGTGACTGGGTTGCAAATTTTTAAAAGTGGGCGGAGCCAAAAATAGCCAGTTTGTTTGGATTGATTTCAATGGTAAAATTTGGTTGGCTTTAAATTTCACCGGTTTAATCCGGATTCTACCGACTTTGTGTACCGACTTTGTGTACTCTCTAGGCACCAGGGGCGACTGGGCAAGACACCCAACATATATGGGGGGCCTGAGTTTTGCCACGGCAAGCACCACTCACATTTTCTTCAGGAAATGTACCTCTCTAGTTTTATAAATACAATTCTAAAAATCCCATAGGAAAAATAGAAATTGAGTTCTAATCTCACATTTTGATAAATCTGCCCCTACCTATTCCGATGAAGCTGAAAAAGACTGTTATGAACATGGCATATACTACAGTCATTATGCAAGCAAAAATAATGTATCCAGGACTATAACTATAGAGGAAGTAGGCCCTGAAACTAGGGATGCACCGAACCCCCAAATCCTTCGCGTAAGATTCGGCCGAATCCGAATTTGCATATGAAAATTTGGATTTGGTTTGGCCAGGCAGAAGGATTCGACGAATCCTGCTGAAAAAGGCCAAATCCCAAACCAAATCCTGGATTTGGTGCATCCCGACCTGAAACTACTGGGCATGCCCAGTGGAACATCAACTAATAAAAAGTTTTAATATGTCTGTGAAAAAAATGTCTTTCAAAAGGTTTAAGGGGCCCTAAAGGGATTTTGATACAGTAACCCGTAATTTCTAGTTACACCATAAATACTATGGATAGTTAAATTCAAACTGTCTGATTTCTAAGCTCACTGGCCATAGCAACTAGGTTTGGATGCCAGAATGAAGGACTTTCTGTATTAATATCTGTATTACACATTCACTAACAATTGATGCAGAATGTTCTAGGGAGAACTTGGTTTGGATTTTTTTTTTTTTTTTTTTTTTTTTTTTTTTAAAAGTCACCTACCTTTGCATATTAAGTTTTACAAATGTGAAAGTGAGAAATCATAAAAACATACACACCATTTGCTTTACTGTGCAGAATATTAAAAACTAATTTAAAGAGAAATGTGATTTTACAGTAAAACTAAAGTTCAACCTTGGCTGAAACAATGGAGTATTAGCCATCATTGTCAGTAAACATGTTAAAACCAATAACTGATGCAAATACTTAGTCCACATGTGCAGTTCAAAGAATAGGCACATGCTCAATGTAATCTGTGGAAATCGTTTAAAAGTTCACATGAATTGAAATAGGGAAATCAATTGCAGGTATTAAAGGGGTGGTTCACCTTTAAGTTAAGTTTAAATTATGGAATGGCTAATTCTAATCAACTTTTCAATTGGCCTTCATTTTTTTTCTTTTTTTTATAGTTTTTGAATCATTTTTTTTATACATTGATAAATATGCTTCTAAAAATCCCATGGGGACGAATAGTAAAGGGGTGAATTTTTCCTGTGGTAAATTCTCACATTTTGATCTGCCGCTAAATGTTCATATTGTTTTTGAGTTTAGGAATAAGTGCAGATTTTTAAAATGACTAATTTCAGGTTATATTATATGTAAGAAAACAAAAATAAGTTTCTGCAGGAGAGCGATGGGAGCACAAAGATTTGCCAAGTATATGATATGATGAATATTTGCCTGATGAAGGCCCTTCAGTGAAGCCAAAACATTGGTTACTTTCATGATGCATTAAACATTTCAGTTTACCAAGCCTTGTGTTGTGCTAAACCTCTTCTATAAATATATTTTTTTTTTATCCATTTACTATAGAAACCTCTAAATTAACGGTATTCTGCAACTTCCAAACCGCATAAAAATAAATCTTGAACTTGATTAAGAGCATAAATTAAACAGTATGCGCAAATCTTCTTCTGTGCTCAGTATGAAGCCAAAGGTGGGTAATTTGTGGCTTAGAAATTTTTATGACTCCACTGGATGCAGAATGGAGTTGGCCTTTCTCCCTTTATGGGCTTTGCACTCTGCTTCCTCTTGGGAGAAGGACCCTGCTTTAGGCAAGGTGATGTTCAGTTTTATGTAATGCCTATAGACTTACTGTATATGCAGAGTTAGTCAAGATGGTAAGCATGGTTGTTTGGTGTAGTACTGCATTTTTATCAGGTCAAAAGTGGCACCCGGTCCTTCATTTCATATATTTTCCACTGCTTCTGTAAAGACTAAGGGAAACTGCACAACTACTCTGCATGAGCGTGTCAGTGCTTCATATAAGTTAGTAAATAAAGCAGGTGGCTGTGTTTGAGGGGGTAATCATCCGTGCTTGGTTCCCAGACAAGTTCTGTGTGATACCTTCAGCATGCCAAAATCCACTGACACATAGGCAGCAGACTCGTTTTGAACATACCTTTAGGTCTGGACTGGGAGTAAACATAGGCCCTGGCATTCCAAGTACAAACAGGTCTCCGCAGCCCACATAATAGTGACTTTCTATGTCACCTGATGGCAGCCCCCTCTGGCCTTGATGCGACAGGGAACCTGGACCAGGCAAGTGGTGAATCTTTATATAATCATATATATGTACAACCAAATACAGACGACTTGGGTACAGCAAGTATAAAACAGATCTAAACTATTAAGCCACAACAAATTGCACTTAAACAGCTAGATAAATTCCAACTGCCTATTAATCAGAGTTTAGAAGAGGAGCGCTCAAGACGTGGATGAGGTGCACGCTCACTCTGTGATACGAGTACGCACCTGTACAGGGAGCGGAGGCGCGCGTTTTCTCCCTTTGTGACGTGCCCTGGGACTGATTGACAAGAGCTGAGAGGCTGGAGCAGAATTACGCGAGGAGGGGGAGAAGAAGTATGTGCAGCAGCATGGAGGAGTCAGTGCATGATTCAGATCAATGAGTAAGCAGCAACGTTAAAGCTTTAAATTGGCAATGTCCTAAAATAATTTCTCACCCCTAGGCTTATACGAGTCAATACATTTTTCCAGTTTTTAGGTCCTCTGCTTATACACGAGTATATATGGTAATTGCAATATCAAAACAATTTGAATGGAGCACTCCCACCAGTAATTTGTATGGGACCCTGTAATTACTGATGGTTGTCTTGCTTGTAGGACATATGCAGAGCATATATATATTTTTTTAACAAGAGAAAATTTGTCACATGACTTGCTGAAGCATATAATAATGTACCCATTGTTGTAAAACATGGAACTCTGAGGTGACATTCTTAACTTTTATAAAAGGTCTTTGGCCTCATGCTTTTATATAGTCATGGAACTCCTTGGTGACTTTGAATATCCTTATGTTTTACAATAGGGGGTACATGATTCACAATGCAGCCAAGCTAATTTTAGTAATCTGAGGGTGGGACTACTTGGTGCAGGGGCTACAATCGCCTGATGGAGCAGAGTTTTCTCTGTGCGGACACTATAGTATGATCAGGCCCAGATTTGTGGAAAACCCACAAAGGCCGAGCCTCGAGTGGCAGAATTTTTGGGCGATGGCATGCCACCCAACCACACCCCCATTGGTTTGGACGCAATGGGGATTTGCAAGAGATACAAATGGCCACTACTCCGGACCCGATGCTGAGAATGTGTGTATCCGCACAAAGGATAGGTGAATGGAAAAGCACCGGGCCTAGGGGCACCTGCCTAGTAAATACAGAGTATGACAGCGGACACAAAGGCGAATATACTCTATATAAGCCACTGTGGGTTTTACTGGTGCAGAGTATGTTATAGCCTGGTCTGACTGATAAGTTTCGTCTGATATTTGTAAAATGTATTCTACCCAAGCTTTAAGTTGGCTACACACACTATGGATATCCTACAGCAAAGTGGTACCTGCCAACATAATATAGTTCAAGGATTCGAAAACCTTCTTGATATGCCCCCACCAGAAATAAAAAAACCCTTCGTTTGTTAAGTACATTATTTGCAGTTTATTTAACCTTTATTAGATGCTAGTACATTGTGGACACAGTGCTATATACAATGTTAAGAGTGCTTTTTTTTATCATGTGCTATTTCAATATCTCACATTTTATTACTTATTCAAATCTGAATGTTTTCTCCCTTTGGTGTGCCTGTTTCAAAACTATTTAGCCTCCTTAGCTTCCAGTGTGCAAAATACCACAGGTTTACACAAAAATGCAAAAAAAATGAGTGGGTAGGTAGGACCCCTTTTCAGGAGTAATATTACTTGCGAAAACACACAATATACAAAATTTTGTTTTAAGAGAGATATATACACTTTACAGTTTGCCATTCTGCTGCTTCTTTTTGGTGCCACGCCTCTGTAACCCATGGCCTAAATAAAAAAAATATTACAAATATATATAAGAGTTTAGTTAATGTTTAAGCATACAAGTCATTTATAACTCACATCCTATCTAGGGTTAATGCAGTAATGCCTTCTCTTGCACAATTACTCCAACAATATTATATCTTCACTTACTATAAAAGAGCAGGGAAAGTGCCAAATATGTAAAACCAAAGTATTGCACTTATGTTAACAATCTCCCCCCCCCCCCCCATCAGTTTGGAACTTCAATGAAAGGAAAGACACTTTGCATCTTGGTTCCTCCACAAGAGTCCAGTAGGACTGTAGCTTTGATTAGGAGTGCTAGAAACATTTTTAACATTTAAGTGCAATACTTTGGTTTTACTCTATGTGGCACACTCCCTGCTCTTGTCCTTTATAGTAAGTGCAGATACAATATAAGTTGGAGGAATTCAGCAAGAGAAAGTTATTACTGCATTTTGTGATGTGCCTGAACCTACCGAGGGTCTGTTAGTACCCACCTACACACTAGTTCTGTATTTCTTATGAGGATTGTAGAGTGTTGCACTTTTTCTACAAAAATGGTTACTTAAGCACAGACAAAAATTACTACACTATATACTGTATCTCCCATAGCCATCAGTGTTGGGGTGAATTCTAGATTTTCTTTAAAAAATGTTGGTAACCCCTGATTCATACATATGCTAGAGCAGGGATCCCCCCCAACCTTTTTTTTTAATCCATGAGCCACACTCAGATGTAAAAACTGTTGGGAGAGCCACACAAAATAAATAAATAAATAATTAAAATTATTGGGGATGTCAAATAAGGGCTGCAATAGGCCAGTGTTTAACCCCACGTAAACTGCTAACCTGCAGGAGGCTCTGTTAGAGTAAACCTGCATCTTTATGTCTCAAACTGGAATCTAAGCCAGGAATTTAAAATAGGCACATACTATTAGGCCACTGGGAGCAACACGTTACTCATGAGCCACTAGTTGGGGGGATCACTATACTAGAGGTTCAAATCCTCATATTTAAGATAATTACATGGCTACATTGGTATATTTGCATAGACAACTTTTGGTCAAGTAATGATTGCTAAGATTTATATCAAATTTATTTTTTAACTGCCACCAACACATATGAACGGCATTCCAGAGTGCAAAAAAAAAAAAAAAAAAAAAGTCCAATTCTGATAAATGGAGGGCAATTTGATTTGATCTATAAGATGCTTTATTCCATACCTCTGTACAAGAAGGATCTAGGAACCTCCCATGTTTCTACTTCTTCTGGATCAGTTCTAGTTTGTTTTCTTTTAGAAGACTTGAGAGCTCCTTTCTTTTTTGGAGGCTTATCTAAAAACATGAAAATCACTAACATTAACATTCGTACATCCAATCTCAGAAAGAAGAATTAATTAATTTAGACCTTGCATTATATTCAGATAATACAAGTGCAAAACTAAACATACTATAGCAATTTTTATATGCCTGTACTGGTCGCATCAGTCTTGAAGGCAAGATGAGATTCAATGGCCATCTGGCTTCTGATCACAGAAGTGTTTGCCCTTATACAGATTAAAACACTTATTTGCCTGTCAATTCTTAGGCCACAACAAGCAGTATATTCCAAAAGTAGAGGAAACAGCAGAAACTGAAAAAGTACTTATAAGTGCACAATAGCACTTTAAATGACATTTTAGCATCAAGATATGATCCTGTATTGTACATATAATTGTGTTTTGTTATACAACAGCAACTTAACCTCTCCTCCCCCAAAACTGAACTGTAATCAAGCGCTACATTTTGTATTCCAGTAGGCAGGTGATTATACACATTGGCTGTGTGCGCAAAGTTTTTATGTACACATGCACAACTTGTGGGTGAATTTTTCAAAGTGATATGCACAGGTCAGTTTAAATTCCGTGTTTTTGCAAAAATGGTAGTGCACACCAGAATTTGGACAGAAACACAGCTTTTGCTGGCAGATGCAGAGAAATTATGCATCTCTTTATATAGCAGTTACTCAATTACTTGAACTCATTAATAGAGAATAAAGTACACCCTACTGCAAATGACAAAAGGCTGCATACAGAGTTATATGGGTCATTCCAGCATTTCCACAAAAAAACAAAAATAAAAACCTGCATGAGAGCCCTGAGGACATTGCAATTTTCAGAGTTCCCATGCATACTGCATTATATAGATCATCCCATAGTTAATCTGGTAAACTAGTTCTAGGGGCCCCAAGCTATTAAATGTGTAATATAATAATACTAATAGTATGTCCTATTGTAGCAAAGTTTGTTAGTCTTTGGTGTCAATTCACTAAATAAAAGCATTTTAACCATTTGAAGATGTTCATTTGGAGTGCTGTCAAGACATCCAGTAATGTGTGACCTGTGAAGTGAATACAATGGGACATGCACCCAATATAAAGGAACCTGGTGTGGTGCCGACTTCTAGCAACAATATAGTGACGTAAAAAAGGCAGGCAAGAAGTGTTCAGTCATTCCAGTTCATTATGGCACACCAGATGACTTAAAACACTGTAAAAACCAATGTTCCACCCTTGCATTTCAGCTTCAATAATGTACTGTATCAATTTAGCTATTTTACAAATACCTTGCTCTTTGATTTTGGTTGGATCTTGCAAATAATATGCAGGTTCTGGGAATTTGGGTTTAGCACCTCTTCCAACCCAGTATTCTTCAACAGTTGTCCCAGGGGTTTTCTTTTGAGCTTTTCCTAGATAAAAAACATTTAATATGCAAATAAGAGCTAGGAAGTAAACAAATATTACCTTTATTTATACGAAAGCCCAGAGATGTCCTAGATAGACCCAAACATGTTTTAAGCTTTAAATACTATATATATGCTAATTGGATGTTTGTAGGACTTCACTAAAGCGATGCATTCTAAAAAGGAAACGCAACAGGCTTCTGCAGTCTAAAGCATGGAAAGATGCTGCATTTGAAGAAAAACATGATCCTGATCCACAGTATATGCAACAGTTTTATAGGGATAGGGTGGTTGATCTTAGATTCTTCAACTTACCACCCACGGACTTCTGCATCGATTTTTTCGGCTCAGAGATGAAGCCTCTGTTTAATTTTGAAATCTTCTTATCATAGATTGTATAGTCACTCCCATCATAATCCTTAAGTCGGCACACCTGATTCAGTGCGTCATAAGCACCCTTTTTAGTCACCAATTTTTCTTTTACAGGCCATCCAACGATTTGAGCTGGGACCATGCCTTTTGGAGGTTTCCAGAGAATTCGCTTCTGAGCGATTTGCTTAAAGATACTTCCTTTGCCAATATCCACCTGTCCATGTGGAAGGCTCTCTTGAAAGTAATATTCCTCTTCCTCACTATCATCTTCATCATCTCCTTCATCGTTTTCTTCTTCCATGACCCAGTATTCGTCAGAGTCCTCAGGTTCAGACAATGACTGACTCTTCTTTGGATTCTTTTTTACAGAGTAGAGTTTCCTTCTACTGAGGCCTTTCAGAGGCACTCCAATTTTTCTACATCTACTCGAAACATCCTTGGCTTTCACTGCAGAAGACCTGTATTTTTTCACATACTTGTTGCAAGATTGTTTCAGAGGTATATCATCTTCCTTTAAAGAACCACTGCTTTTAATGGTTTCCTTCTCCAAATCCTCTGTGGTTTTTCGGAAAGTATACAAACCTTTCCTAAGAATATAATCAGGGACAAAGTAAGATACAGAAGCACTATCCAAAGAAGATCCTTCATCCCTAGATGAAAGTTCTTCTGAAGTAATGCTCAAGACACTTGTCTGTTTTTGCTTCCTTTGCGAAGAATAAACATCATAATCATAGTTCGCATCTATATTTTCAAAGCAAGCCAGCCATGTCGGTGATGGCATAAATTTCTCTATGGAATCATCGGTCCACATGTTACTTTTGTTAGCCAATTTCACCTCTCCATTACAGGTTGATTGATTTGTAATATCTTGCTGCTCTGGACATCCATCTGAGCCCTCTATAAGATCACCATTTGTAATGAGATTAGGTTCATCAGAATCCTCAGGTACACTTACTTGTGGATCATCATAAACAGGACTAACTACTTCAACATGTTCCGTCACCATGGTTGGCGATTCTGCCTCCATTGTAGCCTTAACTTTCATAACTTGTTTTCCCTGTTTGCTGGTTTCATATCGGGGCTCCCTTGTTTGAACTATTGTGGTTTGGGTTTCTGTTTCTTGAACAGCATCAATACACAGTTTAGGAGGAAGTGAATTTTTACATTCATCTTTGTTTGAAAAGGCAACGCTCTGCACAGCAAGCTCCTCGCCTTCTGCATGAGGGCCATATAATACACCCTCACAAAAAAGATCACGCTGTACTACATTTTCTGGTAATTCTTTAACAACTGCCACATCGTATATTGGTATTGTTTCTTTATAAGACTTCCACATTTGTATGGCAGCAGGTGAACCACTTCCATACTCTATTCTTACCTCCTCTTTCTCATATGCATAGCTTCCTGGAGGCATGTTTCTGTATTGGGCTGAGTTGCAAGCATTTTTATGAAAGTCCCTTTCCTGTGTTGATGTTGCAGGAGACATGGACATCTCAACATTCTCCAGGTTACTTTCGTTTCCGGTGCTGCTAATGCCAGAAGAAAGATAGACTAAATTTCCTCCATCACAGCCTTTACCGTCTGAACTATGTTGCATTTTAGAAGCACATTCTTGTTGCCGTGGATCAGTCTGGGTTTCTTTGGTTTCAGTTCTTCTCCCAGGACTGCTGTAGTGCCTAAATCTTGTAGCATGGTAAAACATTGGGGAAGGCGGATGGGGGTTAAAATGAGGTCTTCTACTCATCCTAGTATTCATTTGAGGCTGGGGAACAAAATATCCAGGGTACTCATGGAGAGCAACAGAGTAGTATGGGAAATAGGGATTTCCACCTCTAAAGCCTAAGGAGAAGGGAGAAAAAAAGCATTATTAATTAGATATAAAAAAAAAAAAAAAAAAACAGTAAAGCCATAAAATAAAGCATTTAGTTGTTTTACTACCAGCTAGCACCTTGCCAAAAGCTTCTCTTTTTAGTAATCAAAACAACCCAAGTATGTTGGCAAAACATAAGATTTCAGAGTTAGGCATCAGGTTAAAGTAAACAAAAAATTGAGGGGTTGTGGGATAACTCTAAAGGCTAAGTTAAAGTATGTTTAAGTGTAATGGAAGTGCTACTTACAATGCACTTCCCTGGTCCCCTGTCTCATAAGTAATTCAGTATAAATGCAAGTGCATAGGTTTATAAAAACAGGGGTTTTTAATTACAAAGTTATGATCATAAAGTTGATAAGCCACCATACCACATCAAGGTAAACCCCATATGGCAGTCCCTAACTTGTTTACCTCTGGTCATAGTATAAAGTATTTTACTTCTCCGCATAGTAGCATTACTTGTAATCAGTGTGTCTTGAACCTTGGTTTTAGTCGGAAGGCTAGATCCTCCCCCGCCAGTATGCGGCTTTTAAGAGAGAGAGATTGCCCATCAGGTTAAAGTAAAACTGATGTAGGTCTAGAATTGTTAAGCATCACTTGTAAGGAAGGACAGCAGCATTTCCTTAATACTGACCAGGCTTATGTTACTCAAGTGCAGAGAGTCAGTTATGTAAATCATGCTGGGCACCTGTGTTTCCACCTGTTATTTTGACCTTTACTACTTGGTTATTACCAAGGGGCTGTACAGTTTACAACAGTCTGTTCAGGATTTAGCATTGTGAAACCTGAAAAAAAAAAAAAAAAAAAAATACAAAAAACTGCCCAACACTGCCTATGTCAAAGCCCCAACCCCACGTCATGTCCCCACCCCATACATGACTGCTCCACCCCTTATGTCATCTGTCCACTTTTTGCCAAGGTCAAAGATAACTACTCTTATGTGCCAACAACTACTTAAGGGGAATTGTAAACACCTTTCTATAGCTTCACCCAATGAGATGAGATTGTGTGCTAGTAAACCAGCAGGTCTGGTAGTCTGCATATTACTGGTTATACATTTCTTAAAGGGAATGTCAACCCAAAAATGTATGTTTTGCCTAACAAAAGAAAACATAATTCTAAGCAACTTTGCAATATATATTCATCACAATTTTTCTATAGTTTAAGTTATTCGTATATGCATTACTATTGAAAGTGGTGTTTGTCAGTCCATGTCTTTTCTCTGCCCTTATGGCAGTGATCCTCAACCAGTAGCTCCCCAACCCCTTGGATGTTGCTCCCAGTCACCTCAAAGCAAGGGATTATTTTTGAATTCCAGTGTTTGAGGCAAGATTTGATTGTATAAAAACCAGATGTACTGCCATACAGCCTCCTGTAGGCGGCCAGTCCACATACCATACGTACCAATAGCCAGTTACAACCCTTATTTGGCACCACCCAGGAACATTTTTCATGCTTGTGTTGCTCCTCAACTCTTTAAATCTGAATGTTGCTCACGGGTGAAAAAGGTTGGGGACCCCTGCCTTATGGCATAGACTTGATAAAATGTATAAGCCAGCTGATTAACAGACCTGTATTTGCTGGGGAACCAAGACTTTTCAGCATTGTTTAAAAAGTAACAATAGCAACTGGTTTTACAAATACAGCAGACATTTTTTAAAGAATGTATATTGCAAAGTTGCTTAGAATTAGGTTTTTATTGTGGCAAATTTTGATTTTGGGGTTGAGTTGCCCTTTAAGTGTGTTTTAAAATATTCATTTTATGGCAACACTATGTGCACATAAATCCTGTGTTTTAAGTCTTACTTTTAACACAAATATGGCTAGAAATGTAGCATTTTATATATGGAACTTACAGCACCAGCCTAATGGCTAAGTGATCTTAACAGTCATTTATTGCGGAGTGGACTTTTTAGGATGCTGTTAACCTACCCCACACTGACAGGCCAGGTTCTTCTGTTTGTACACTGAAATGGGTTTATGAATTTGTGAAGTTACAGAGCACTGTGCTGGGGATAAAAAAAATCTGGTACCATATGTCTTGGTATATCTAGTATAGGTAAATCTAAAAACAACTGGACTTGCCGAGTAATAAATTAAGACGTTTCACTACTCATCCGAGCAGCTTTTTCAGTTCAACATGAACTTATTACTCAGCAAGTCCAGTTGTTTTTAGATTTACCTATACTAGATATACCATGACCTGGATGAATGAAAATCTTCATAGTCATATGTCTTGGTAGTTTTAGTTCTGCAAGAACAAATGTGTTGTATTCTTGTTCCTGATAAAATGGTTTTGTATCTGCTTTTAGTTTGCATAAGTCTAGTACAGTGCACCAACATTTGCATTTAAAAACTGTGAGGTCAGCAAACACTGAGGTCAGAAAACACTGTGAGGTCAGCAAACACTACCTTTGTCACAGGCTGTTTTAGAACTATCACTAGAACCCAGCAAATTTTTTTTAGCTGTAGTTGAATAACCTGGATTATCAGAGTTAACATGTGATTTCAGTTCTTTGGCATGATTTATATGGCTTTTGCATTTTTTCTATATCACCGAGGGTGTGTTAGTCAGTGTAAGAGGAGACGTGCCACACTTTCACAGGACTAACTGAAAAATTGGCAAATTTAACATCCCAGAAATTAAACAGCAAAAAGGGCTGGTTCACATTTAAGTTAACTTTTAGTATGTTATAGAATGGCCAATTCTAAGCAACTTTTAAATTGGTCTTCATAGTTTCTTTATATATTTTGAATTATTTGGCTCTCTTCTCTTTCCAGCTTTCAAATGAGGATCACTGACCCCAGCTAAAAACTAATGCTCTGTAGGCTACAAATGTATTATCAGTACTTTTTATTGCTCATCTTTCTATTCACTCCCCTATTCATATTCCAGTCTCTTTCAAATGAATGCATGGTTATTAGGATAATTTAGACCCTAGCAAACAGATAAATTGCAAACTGAAGAGCAAAAAAAAAAAAAAAAAAAAAAAGAAAATTGCAAATTCTCAGAATATTGCACCCTACATCATACTGTATTAACTCAGGTGACCAACCCCTTTAAAAATAAAATAAGGAAAAAATGCAAACTCCTGCAGATTTCCTTGCCTCTTCAAAAAGGTCCCTGCACAAACTGAAACATTTAGTCAAAGACTCATAAGACACATCACGTTTGTTAAATCATTCCAGGTGTGCCAGTTTTAGTTCTACACCCAACTTAAGAGCAGTAAAATAAATTCCAGGAGGATGCTGGGTGTGTTAATGCAAAAGTTATGTGAAAAGCTAGGTGTTAGGAAAAAATGTTTCTATAAGAATGACAACATTACAGGAGAGTAGGGATGCACCAGATCCAGGAGTCGGTTCGGGATTCGGCCTGAATCCTTCTGCCTGGCCAAACCCGAATCCTAATTTGCATATGCAAATTAGGGGTGGGGAGGGAAATCGCGTGGCTTTCTTACACAAAACAAGTAAAAGGTTTTCCCCTTCCCACCCCTAATTGGCATAGGATTCATTTCGGTATTCGGCCGAATCTTTCAGGAAGGATTGGGCCGAATCTTTCAGGAAGGATTGGGCCGAATCTTTCAGGAAGGATTGGGCCGAATCTTTCAGGAAGGATTGGGCCGAATCTTTCAGGAAGGATTGGGCCGAATCTTTCAGGAAGGATTGGGCCGAATCTTTCAGGAAGGATTGGGCCGAATCTTTCAGGAAGGATTGGGCCGAATCTTTCAGGAAGGATTGGGCCGAATCTTTCAGGAAGGATTCGGCCGAATCTTTCAGGAAGGATTCGGCCGAATCCAAAATAGTGGATTCGGTGCATCCCTACAGGAGAGTAAAGAGAAGTTTCTATAAACATTTCTATTAAAAAGGAGAAACTGAATAGTGTATACACTTAGGCATTTCACCCAAAAAACAAGAAATCTCATTCTAAGCTTTCCAAAATGTTGTTAAACATGACTTCAGAGCCCCCATTAGAATGTTACCAAGTGCCATTTAATACTGATCTCTTTTCATCAGATAGTAGATGTTGCCATTTTCTACTGTATAGCAAAAATACTAAGAATACAATCTTACCTGGCCCAGGAATGCAGTATGGATTGTACAACTGGCCAAGGTACCAAGGATTTTGGAAAGGTAGTTGTGCTGTTGGCTGTGCATAAAAGTAAGGCCTTGGCTGGTTTGTAGAATACTGTCCATTTTCTGGGGGAGGTGCCGTCGTGTTCATTTTTAAGGCTATGGAAGCAAAAAGTATATCTTTCTTATTTTCAACTAGTACTAAACAAACCATTTTTCTTCAATTGCTTTCTGCTTTAATTTTTTTACCCATAAAATTAAGTTTTAAATACTGGTTTTGGACATTTTAAACATTTCTTAGAAGCAACTTGAGTTTGTTACATTCTCTTTATGTGCGGGGTTCCTAGAGTACCTTATGCTAAAGACAGAGATACAGGTTAATGAAACAGACCAATGTGCTAGGGTCCTGTAAGCTCCACTGGGTCAGGGACTGATAAGAATGATTCATTTCTAATGATAAAGCAATATTTATACTGTGCATTGGAGCAATGGTCCAAAGATACTAGTCACCTGCTGGAAGTTTTCACTAGCTGCAAATAATCTCCTCAGAATAACTTTCCCTTGACGAACATTGAATTGCTGCATTTGTTGCAGCTCAGTATCCCTCTGTGTTAACATTATTTTACAAGACTCCAAGACAAGGGAGGTTCTTCAGAATAACCAATTTGTTTATTAGACAAAACATTGGAATCTTGGGAAGCTTTTCACAATGTCACACTTAGTATGGCACAGAGATCTTCAAATGTCATGCCCATTTGACCAAGTTTATATACATTTCACAGAGCACTCACTGTAAGGAAGATGTACACGAATTGCCATACATGGTCAAGAAAGTACTTACATCTGAGCAGCAGGGCCGGAACTAGGGGTAGGCAGAAGAGGCACTTGCCTAGGGTACAAAGGCACAGGGGCGCCAGGCACATACCTATTCTGACACCTTCCCCTAGCGCTGACCGCTATGTTCAGAAGCTGTGGCTGAAGTTCTACGTAGTGTATGGTCTTCTGCGCATGGTCACATTTTCTGTGCATGCGCACTTCCTTGCCGCTCGCACACTTCTGCGCATGCGCGAGCGGCGGGGGCAAAGGACTTGGCCGGGTTGCCTAGGGCGCCCCCGACCGAGTAGGCCCGGCACTGCTGAGCAGGTGCAAGCATTACTGGAAAACATGTTGCACAAGTAACAGTTTTCTGTGCCAAACTGTTTGCAAGCCCTGTGGCTAACGCTACTAAAATATAGCCAGATACAATTCTATCTTATGTTCCTAATGGATGTTAACCCTTTCGCCTCTGGCAGCAGGGTCCTGGTGTTTATGTGAACTCTGTTTTAGATCACTTATATAGGGGCCACAATTAAATCTCCTGCACCCACCTGGCTTAGGTTTTGTCTTATGCGTATTCAGGGTAGAAATTTGGTGCCATTATTTTACTTGTCCCTTTTTACAGACAATTTAGCCATTATTGGTGGTCCGTTCTCCTTTTAAATTAAATTTTAAAAAAAAAAAAGAAAAAAAAAAAAAAAAAAACAATTATGGCTCTTGCCATAGGGTCTGAATAGCCTTGCCCCTTTTGCTTATATAGCTAGGTTGCTGCAAAGTTATTTAGGCTGTTACACATGGTGAATGGTCTCCTGTTTATCTGCCATTGCATTAAAATAATGAGAACTGTAATTAGCTGCAGCATGTTATCATACCAGCCCAAAAGTTACATAGGAGATTGCCAGGGGGGAAATTTCACAGCTCTATTCATTTTTTTATTATTATTTATTTTTATATTATATTATATTATTTTTGTTATTTATATAATCAAATTATAGTATGCATTTTTGAGCGTTCCCTCTAAGTGTGCGCTCACACACAAATTGAGGCCAGTTTGTGAGAAAACATTTTGTATTAATCCTGACCACCATTTTTAAAAATTACACACAAAAGTTTAAAATAATTTTTTTGCCCACACAGCTGAGGAAGGGAACATTGGCCGCAATCCTGGGTTGTGTTTTACATGCATCAATTTTAAAGAATGTGAAGGGACAAATATTGTGGGGATCTTCCATTTCCAGCTGGAGAGGAGATTTCCTGATGGACGACAAAGCGACCTATGCCTTAATAGGCATAGTGACCTCAAATTAAAGGGGACATTTTGCCTTTTGCTAATCAGCCTTATGTAGGTGTTTGTTCCTAATTTTGATTTGGGTATATGGTATGATGTAGAGCGATATTCTGAGACAATTTGCAATTGGTTTTTATTTTTTATTTGTATTTTTAGTTATTTAGCAGCTCTCCAGTTGATAATTTCAACACTGGTTGCCAGGGTTCAAATACCCTAGAAACAATGCACTGCATTGAAAAAGAGACTAATATAAATAGGAGAGGGCCTAAACAGAACGAGTAGTCTTAAGCAGCAATTACCAAAAATTTGTAACCTCACAGAGCACTTTTTTTTAGAAAATTTGTATACTGGAAAGAGTCAAAAGTAAACCACCCCTTTAACCAAAGCAAGTGTATGCACTATACAAATTATAGATTGCAAGACTTTGGTAGAATTTGCAAAAACCACATACCATGCATAAAAAGTGAAGTATTAAGACAAAACAAAAAAAAAAAAACCTATTGCTAAGCCTAACAGACCAAGTCAATGATACAATCAGTATATAAAATGTACAATTATAGAAGTTAATGCATGCCTACACAAAATTGATATGTTGCAAAGTCAATGTAACATTGTATACAGGTAATGCAGGTAGTGCAATCTGTATAACCACTTTTTTTTTAAAAAAAAAGTTAACTTCTAGTATATTATATAGAATGTCTAATTCTATGTAACTTTTCAATTGGTCTTTCATTTTTTATATTTGCATCTCTTATTTCCCCCCCAACTTTGAAATGGGGGTCACTGACCCCATCTATAAAAAAAACTGTAAAGCTACAGATGTATTGTTATTGCTATTACTCACCTTTCTATTCAGGCTCTATCCTATTCCAGTCACCTATTCAAATCAATGCATGGTTGCTAGGGTAATTTGAACCCTAGTAGCCAGATTGCTGAAATTGCAGGCTGCAGAGCTGCTGTATAAAAGCTAAACAAACTCCAAAATAAAAACTATTGCAAATTGTCTCATATTATCATGCTCTACGTCATGCTAAAATGTATTAAAAAGGTGAACAACCCATTTAAAGTCCAAATAAAATGGGTATTAGGGTATTTGGTAGTATACAAGCTGCAAGCCTATGGCAAAAACTATTTGTCCAAGTTCATTTTGCTGTACAGGACTAGGGAGTAGTTTAAAAAATAAAAAAATAACCCAACTAGTTGAGCAACATGCCGATTACTTTCCATTGAAAAACGGCAATGAAAATACATTAAAAAAAAATAAGTTATGCAACCTATTGCAAGTTTTGGCCAGTCTGAATATCTACCACAGCATTAAGATTCAGACACTTCTACCCTCCATATACTATAGAATAGATCAGACGGCACACACTATGGCAATTGTGCTAATTTATTATCTTGATATATTGAGATTTACAACGTATGGAGGTCTCAATGAATCACAATAATGATTTAGCACAATTGCCAAAGTGTGTGCCATCTAATCTTTTCTAAGGTATATGGATTGTTGAAACTTTTTTGTGCAGCAGTTTCCAGATTGAGCACCACATTTAATTACACACAGAATCTTGGACTTTTATACTTTGGTCACTTCTACCCTCCATGCCAATTCCCTGATTATACCCACAAGCTACGTACCAACATGTTTTGATGCATTTAGCCTGATGAAAACACTGGTATATACCAATCACAGTATATGCACAAGATGCACTTTTAAGTCATTAGTTAAATAAAATCTAGATCTTACAGGTCTAATTAGCTGATGCACGTCCATTCATGAATTTATTTTTTCCAGGTCATTTGCTATACACCAAATATCACTGCTTACTTCACAGGCTCAGAATCCATATACTTAATGGAATGGTTATTGGCACTACCAAGATCAAGGACAATACATACAAGTATAGGTACTACACAGTTCAAGCAGCAAACACAAGCACATTTAAAAATGACTCCCATTGGCATTACACAGGCTAAATGAGCATACAATTAACATATCTACTACATGTATGCCACAGGAAGCAAATATATTTAATAGAGCCACTAAATGTGTTTCACAGGCTCAGGCACAGTAACTAATAAAAGGTATTGCACAGGGAAATGTTTTATAGAACCACTGCAAGTGCTGTAAAGACTTGGGAACATACATTTAATGAAATCACGACAAGTAGAACAACCAAGGCATGCCATTAAGCCAAATCACAACCTTAAAAAAGTTTAGTTTGGGTAAAGTATGACGATTTCACAAAGGTCCAAAAACCACATATCCAATGACCATGTGCTTACTAACAGTGCTTATGGTTTTTCATAATCAGTATAAATAAACAATCTTCAAACACATATAATCCTCTCACCAAGCACCACTCACCTGTTCATTCAAAAGCACAACTAACTTTCCACCAACCCACCAGGCACCTGTTACACATTTATAAATTGCTGAACCCAAGGAACCCTTCATGAAAACCAATCAATTGCTTGAAAGGGGGAAGGGGTAGGAACTGAATGCCAGATATGGGATTGGTTAATCAGATGCATTGCTTGGTGCTTGTCATAGAAAGAAAGAGCTTGAATATGTCTGTGCTTTCTGTATTATAGTATATTACTTTTTTAACAAAAGTATAGAAGTTTTCTTTTTTAAAGAGGAATTATATGAAGCAGTAAATTCTGAGAGATACATTCAACAACAAAAAACCCATTACAAAACAGTAAAATAAATCAGGTCACCAACTTATGCCATAAAGCACACTTATGTATGCATGCCTTCATAGGTTTCAAAACTGTTTTTATACATACCTCATTCTGTAAGTACACATATTTTATTAATATTTTTATTATTACTGTGTTTTTAAAGGGCCAACATATTCCACAGTGCTGTACAATAAAAGGGTACATACTAAAAACATACAGAATTACATACATAGCAACCAGTGACCAATACAAAAGGTGAACAGGACCCTGCCTAAAAGAGCTTACAAACTAAAAAGGTTGTGTTATGTTATTTTGAAGCAGAATATGACCACACGTTTGCAATTTTTTTTTCAAATTTTGCCATACAAACAACTTGTAGTTACTAACAGAAGCAGGCTAACAATAGATTTCTTTGTTTGGAGGGCAGTCTGCAGTCCATGTGGCTTATCCTATATGAAACAATGCAACCTTTTCAGCCTGTTACAAGGAATTAGGTTCATGTTGCTCTTCTGGCATCTGTTTTCAGGTTCTTCATACGATTACGATTACATGTAGATTTCATGTGTAGCTATGGCTACATAACAAGAATTACTTACAGGGGCATTTTTTGCTATAAAGCAAAAAGCTGCAATTGCAAATGCACAATTGAGCTCTATGCACTAGCAACAAGGGGGAAATCACTAACATTGCCCCTGATGCTAATTACTTGCAGCAGGCATAAATCAGTTTATGGTTTTCGATGGGTCACGACATGTGGACAAAGAATTGTAGAGCAGGCTGATAAGAACAGCACAATTTATTCTTTGGCTTCTGCCAGACTAGCTGATTTTTGGCCTGTGTATAAACACTCCATACTGTGTCTGAACTGCGAGGCACAGCGTTGGCCTGGGTGCCATGGCTACGCATGAGGATGCATGTAGACAGTTACAGCAAATTGAAATTGTATTAAGAAATATAGTTGGCACTAAATTACTGTAAAGTACCCTGTATGTCAAATTCACAAAAGCCTTATTTTTATCTTCATGAATATGGCTATTTTGTACACTTTGTCGTTTAATTATCATTCATGGTGCCATTTTAATAACTATGGCCTATCAAATAATTTCAGAAAAATGTACAATTTGAAATTTTTGGCCAATAACATTTTCTGGTACATAATAATAATATAAATGCCATTAAACAGGCAAAATGTTTACTCCAACTTTTGAGTGATTTGGTGGTATAAATATGTTGTGTATAGTAAGAGGGCTACCCACTAAAAAAAAAAAAAAAAAAAAAAAAAATATATATATATATATATATTACTCTTGGCCAAAGTATATTTAGCAGGTGCTGTTTAAATGAACAGTAACACCAAAAAACTCTGCACTGGTAAAACTGACAAGTTTGCTTCAGTAAGGCTACTATTCTTTTTATAAACAAGCTGCTGTGTAGCCCTGGGGGCAGTCATTTTATGCTGGAAAAGATGATAAAAGGCACAGGTTATATAGCAGATAACAGATAAAGCACCATTGTATTGGAGAGGGTTTTAGTGGGCGAGAGAACCAATCCACACACATGCCTGTTTGTTATTTTAATTATACAAAATAAAGCCGGACAATAATTTTATCCTATGTGTGTGGATTGGTTCTCACACCCACTAAAACCCTCTACATACGATGTCCACTGGATGGAGACCAGTACGAGGAAACCAACACACCGTTTGGACTGGACACAATGCAAGAGTGGCTGCAGTAGGGACATGTGAGTTTCTTTTGCTTCCAAACCATTGTATTGGACATGGCTTATCTGGTATGTGCGGTGTAACCTGTACGTTTTCTCCTTTTTTTCCAGCCTGAATGGCTGCCCCCAGGGCTACACAGCAGCTTATTATAAAAATTAAAGTAGTCTTTCTGAATCAAACACTGCTTTTATCAGTGCATGCTAACTGTAAATTATATGTGAATTACTTTAAAGGAAAACTATACCCCCCAAACAATGTAGGTCTCTATAAAAAGATATTGCATAAAACAGCTCATATGTAAAATCCTGCTTCATGTAAATAAACCATTTTCATAATAATATACTTTTCTAGTAGTATGTGCCATTGGGTAATCATAAATAGAAAATTTCCATTTTAAAAAATAAGGGCCACCCCCTGGGATCGTAGCATTCACTGTACTCACAAACATACCAACAAACCATACATGTTAGGTCACATGAGCCAATTAACAGACAGAGTTGTGTCTTTTGCTTCAACACTTCTTCCTGTTACAGTTAGAGTTGAAGTATTTCTGGTCAGGTGATCTCTGAGGCAGCACACAGACCATCACGAAATGGTGGCTCAAGGCAAGAGAAGTAAAAGGGCAATATTTACTTAAATATATATTCCAGTTTGGTAAGATTCTTTAATATGCCACTTAATATGATATGAACTATCTGTTGCTTAAGTGTTCATTTTGGGGGTATAGGTTTCCTTTAAAACACTTTAATTTTTTGGTGTTACTGTCCCTTTAAGGTTCAAGTGAGGGTGTGTTCATGTAATAGTTTCAATCATTGCAGAGGTTCTGGACCAAGGAACAATGACCTTGGGACATTGCACTGGTTTACACACTAATGATGTGTGGGTCGATTCATTGTTGACTCACACTCAACCCTTACTCGCCCTAACCCAACCCAAGGCTGACACAGCCAACTGCACTCGTCCTATACCCTTGCCCTCTTTATCTCAGATATCATTGAAGGGGACAGGGAAAAGTGGTATTCTGTCTGTGTGTGTTTGTGGTTCCCCTTCAAAAGAATGCATGAGTTAACACAGACCTTTGTACCTTTGTCTTTTGCCCAACGCATCAAGTCCAACACTTGTTTGTGCTCAAGTGGGCTTTAAAACCAAAAAGGCGTTTGTGAGGAATTGCACTTGGTAAGTACCCAGTGGAAATATGAGTGCATGTGGGTTTGCTGGTAGTGTGTGTCTTGTCACATGTATGTGGTGTTGGAGCAGCAGTTCCATGCAGTATTTACATGTGAGAGATGTCGGTGGGTTTTCATCTTGGAATCTGAACTGCAGACTCTAAGGGTGGAACTTACAGGTCTGAGGGCAGCGGCAAACTTGGGGAGGAAAGGAAGCTTGCAGAGCAACCACTGGCAGAGGCTAGTGGAGTGGGGGGAGGAGAAGGGGCAGTGGAGGCTAATGAGGGAGGAAGGATTGTGACAGTCAGGAGGGGAAATAGGGGGCACAAGGGTAGGGGGGCTGGTCCACAGCTTGTCCAAAACAACAGATTCACCAATTTGGCTGAAGATGCTAGGGAGGAAAGTTCTGAACTGGCATATATTGAGCAGGCTGACTCTCAGAGCACCCTGGGAGGCAGTGGCTCTAATATGGGTGGTGGGGAGTACAAGGAAGGAAAGGCAGGTTCTAGTTATAGGGGATTCAATTATTAGAAAGGTGGATAGGGTAATCTACCGTAAGGACCCTTCATGCCGAACAGTCTGCTGCTTGCCTGGTGCTAGGGTTCAGCATGTGGTGGAATGAGTGGACAGATTATTGGGAGGGGTTGGGGAAGACCCGGCAGTCTTTGTACACAGAGGTACCAATGACAAAGTAAGAGTTGGTGGTGAAGTCCTCAAGAACAATTTAAAAAAAAAACTAGATGTAAAGTTGAGGGTGAGGACTTCCAAGGTAATTTTCTCAGAGATATTACCTGTACCACGAGCAACGCTAATAAGACAGCGGGAGCTTAGGGAGATTAATGCGTGGTTGATAGATTGGTGTAGGGAGAAGGGTTTTGGGTTTTTGGAGAGCTGGGCTGATTTCTCAGTTGGCTAAAAGGCTCTTTGCTAGGGATGGGCTGCACCTCAATGATGATGGTGCAGCTGTTTTGGGAGAGAAGATGGCTAGACAGTTGGATGAGATTAGGCATGGGGGGAGGGTTCAGTAAAAGATTCAGTGGAAGACAGGTTTGATGAGATAGTGGGCAAAGGAAGGGAAAATGGGGGAGGAGATTTGGTTGGGGGTACTGTTAAGGATAGGGATGACTACATGTCATTTGTTCGATATGGTACTAGTATTAAATGTATGTTTGCAAATGCAAGGAGTAATGACTGGTAAAATGGGAGAGCTGGAGGTGCTGGTGCTGGAGGGAAAATATAATGTGATTGGTGTGGCCGAAACATGGCTGAATGAGTCGCATGACTGGGCAGTTAATATCAGTGGCTATACTTTGTTTCGGAGGGACAGAGGCAATATAAAAGGAGAAGGGGTATGTCTGTTTGTTAGGCTGGATTTAAAAGCTTATATAAAGGAGGAGGTTATGTTAGATAATAAGGGGGCAGAAGTCTTATGGGTAGAGTTCTTCACATATTGTAAAGAGTCCAGCAAATTAATTGTAGGTGTGCTATTCTGGATCTAGTGATCTCAAATTGTAGGAATGCTATTCTGGATCTAGTGATCTCAAATGACCCAGAACTTATAGCAAATATGCAAGTCATTGAACCCCTGGGTAGGGTTGCCACCTATTTTAAAAAAATTTACCGGCCAGTGATGGGGGCGGTAACGCCGTGATGAAAAAAGGATCACGGGTAAATGGGCGGAGTGTGACATAAAAGGGGTGGAGCCACGTGCAGCGTGATGCGAAAGGGGGCGGGCCCCAACGCAAGAGGGGCAGAAGACGAAGGAGGGGTAAATTTCTTTGTAAGGTTTGTTATAGGTACAGGTATAGGTATAGCTACATTGCCGGTAAATTTGTAATACCAGCCCTGGCCCTGGCTGGTATTTTACCGGCTAGGCCGGTAAAATACCGGCCGGGTGGCAACCCTACCCCTGGGTAATAGTGACCATAATGTTATATAATTTAATGTCTGGTGCAAAAAACAAATATACACTGGAAACCATGAATTTCAAAAAAGCTAATTTTAGTGCCTTGAGGGCTGCCCTTCAGAGCATTGATTGGGGCATTAAGTTTTCAGCTAAAAACACAGAACAGAAATGTTTGTCATTTAAAATGATATTAAATCATTACTGTTCTCAATTTATTCTCTTAAGGAGTAAATGTAGGAGCTCTAAGAATCACCCTATGTAGAAGTAAAGAAGTTAATAGGAAAGAAGAGAAAGGCATTTAAAAACTACTAGTCTGTTGGGACAGAAGCTGCATTTAATGAATATAAACACTATAATGAATGTTGTAAAACAGCAATCTGGAAGGCAAAGAAAGGAAATGAAGAGTGCATTGCGGCGGGGGCTATGACTAACCCCAAAAAGCTTTTTTAACTATATTAATAGTAAAAAGATGCAGGTTGAGAGTGTTGCTCCATTAAATAATGACACCAGTATGGTTGTAACAGATACAGAAAAGGCAAATGGGGTGTAATGGGTGATCACACATGTTTAATAATCTGCTCAAGAACTTTGTTTTTGGACCAGTAACTAATAATCGTCAGGGCACTTATCTTTCCTGGTATCCCTTTCATATATCTTGTTGTCATTCCAATGGGCTCTGGTCCTGCTATTTATGGTGGAACTGCTGTGGAGTAATAGCCAATAAAGGTAAACTATCTGATGCAATATGTGGGTGTGCAATACTATGGCAATGGGTATACACAAATCCCCCGCGTGGCTTGCCTAATTTTGACCCAAGGAGGACATGTCCCCATGCTAATGCGTCATTTTTGCATTTGTGCTATGTACAATGTGATTTTGAAAGTTATATCTTGAACTTTTGGTGCTCCCTGACTGGCTCTATTTGGTGTGGTTGTGGTGCCAATGTTTTTAATAATCACTTTGACACTTGATTTATGTCTACACTATGTAGCATTTCTGCTTCGCATACTGACATTTATTTTTACACCCACTGATGATGTCATCAGGTGCTTGTACTTATTGATATATTAAGGACATTGAGAAATTTTGTGCCTTAAGCTTAAATGCCTAACCCTTTAAACAAAACAGGGATTGTTTGTCTATATATTTAAGATGGCCAACTACATCAAATTCATTTATAGTCTGGCCAGTCTTAAGAAATCTATTTCATTAAGAAATCTATTGCTTCATTATACATTTTACACAAATTTTACCTGCAACTTACTTGCTGCTTTCAAGGTTAAAACTCACAAACATGGTTGAACTTTTATTGGCCACCACTGGGATCACCTGACTATAGATGGAAAGGATAGAAGCTATAACATTAAGCTGGCCATTTCTCCTGTATAAACTATAACAAACAAGGGAAAGTTATGCAAGTACAAGAGGTCCTCTGCACCTAACCCATTATCAGTATATTAAGGACATTGAAACATTTACAGGGGAATGTAATAAATGTCGCAAAGAGCAAAACAATTCGTACCAATAAGACTAAAAATCCACATCTCGCAATGTAAAATTGTTCCTTAAACTGTTATTGCATTGCGAATTTTAATTGCGCATTGCGAATTTTAATTGCGCACTCATAAGAAGTGCTTGAAGGTGTCGTAATCTTTTGGAGCAAACATAACGACTTTTTCAGTAAGAAGTTTTATTACATTGACTGCGCAGTGGTCGCAAGCTATAAAATTCGCAAACGGTCTTTCACTGTCGGAAGTGGTCGCTAAACAGTTTCCGGGATCGCAAAAGCTATATTAAATTCGCACAAAGCAAAATTTATTCGCGCAAAGGCATAACTTTTCGCATTGCGAATAGTTTTTCCGTTAGCGATTTTTATTACATTCCCCCGTTTGTGCTTTAAGCTAATAAACATTGACCTCCCCTTATAAGAAAACAGATTGTTTGTCCATATATTTCAATATATAGCTGGCCAAATAGCTATTTATATTTTACATTGTATCTATGTAACCTCAACACAATTATTACATTTTATAATTAATTAATAGGTTTATTGTGACATTGTTGCTAATTCCTGATGCTTGCTTTGCCTGGTATACTTCTATATTACTGATTACTTTGTATATGGTTAATGTTTCATGTGTCTGTAGCCTTATTACTCTGTCACCTAGCTTTCAAACATTTGGTTTTTCTGTATTATGTCTAGATTAGGTCTGATTCCTGTATAAATTGACACTTGTAGTTGTAATATGCATCTCGACACGTTACATTTTTAGCTCTTCTGGGTGGTACTGTGTTCTCTGTTTACTGGCTTCTCCAACAGGTTTAGGGCATCTAGATATTTATTTATGTATGCATTTGTGCCAATGTTCCCTATTTGCATCTGTTTATCTGTTATATCTTTTTTAGCTTCTCTGAGTTGTTCTGTATTATGTGCCCACTTGCCCTGTTTTTCTTTCACTCACTAAGGGGGCTATTTATCAAAGGTTGAATGTTAGTTTTTTATACCTCAAATGAACTCACAACTGTAATAGTATCTTATTTAAAAAAAAAAACTTGCTTCCGCGAGTTTGGGTTGTGAAACCCACAAACTAGAATTATTCAAGTTTTTGGAGAATAAACCTCGAATTGCTTTACTCATTCCAGATTTTGGGCAAAACCCTCTGAAAAAACTTGAACATTGTGCAGGCTATTAATATCTTCAAATGGTTCAAGGGACCTCTGCCATTGACTCCTACATGACCTTGACAGGTTTTAGATGGCGTATTTTGTGATTGAAGCTATTTCCAGGGATGGGTAAAAATTCAAGGTTTTTTTAACCTGAAAATTGGTGTTTTGACCAAAAAAAACCCTTGAATTTTCATGGGAAACACAATTCAAAACCTTAATAAATCTTCCCCTAAACTCTAAATACTCATATTAACTGCAGGAAAGAAATAGTATTGCCTTCTTGGAAATCAGGCTAAATGCATTTTGAAAATTTAAATACTTATCACAATCAATCAGTTTCAATTTCACCTAAATACATCAGATCATTGCCAGACCAAGAAGTGTTTGCTTTGCTGTAAATAAGTTCCAGGAATGTTAAAACCTGAAGGTGAAATTTCACCATGACTTTTAATATTCAGAGCACAAAATAAATTAAAATAAAAGAGCTTTCACAACTAGGGATGGGCGTTTTTTTTCACCTTGTTTCGCCACGGAAATGATGCCCATAGACTTGTATGGCATTGAGTGTCAAAAAAAAAAGATGTGTGTCATAAAAATTTTGCCGAGCGGCAACATTTTTTTTTAATGCCCATAGACTTTAATGGGCGTCAGTGGCATTTCACAGCGCTGAATTTTTGGCGAAACAAAAGGGGTCAAATCCACCCATCCCTATACACAAGACATCTCCCTATACACAACACATCTGTGCTTTAAAGCGCATCAAGTCATATGCAGTACTGCACCTTGAAAAGTAAATCATAAGGGCTAAAGTAGCTAGAAGGAAATGAAAGGAATATTCAGACTTTCATGGAACTCCTGAAAGTGTTCCCTTTTTCTATTGTTATACATTCTCTTGAGTTTTAGAAGGCAAAGTTTATATGTATGCATGCCTATTTAAACCTCTAACCATAGCAAAGGCATTGGTTGGCTTAGCATTTATTACAACATATTTATGTAAACAATGCCTTTATCTCCATAGCAGAGGCCATTTTAAAGTATCTTACAGTATGTAACACAGCATTTTTCAAGATTTTTTTAATATACCTGTATTTTTAAGTGGGTACAGTATAATTTGAATTTTTGCTTGTTTACCCAAAATATCGTATTTTTTTTATTAAAACCACCAGTTATATAACTATAAGGTGCCAGGCTGCCTCATAAAAAAATCTTCAGAGGGGCCTAGAGCACACAGCAAACCCTCCCGTATCATCCTCACTGAAGTAGGTTAACAGCTCGGGGGTATCATTGAGGAATCAGATGGTATCTGCTTCCTTTATAGTCCACCAGTGAAAGCCACTGTATCTTTGGGGTTGCATCTGAAAGTAGCCAGGCTGGTATGGACATTCATAGAGGAAAGCAGGCAGGAACTCTTTCTGATGCTCTATATGACTGGGTTCTAGATTTGTAGCACCAAGATATGGAAGGAAAAATTCCCATCCCCAGGATATCTGGTATGGCACATCATACTGTACATTTTGAAATTGCATATCAGTAAAGAGTAGAATAAGAAAGAAAAAGGCAATGATGGTATTGCCTGTTGCAGAAGTGTGTTGACTATGAAAAGCAAGCCTTGTGAATTCATTATTTTTACGAGTGTTCTACAGTAAGCTTGCTTTGCCAGGGAAATGCAGATTTGATGCATGATTACCAAGTTTGTAGCTATTGTTTTTAGAGTATATACATTTTTCAAATTTATTTTCCATTCTCTGGTTAAATTCTGCCATGATAAAATATAGAGATAGAAGTGCTTTGTGGGATTTATAGAACAATGGAGATCTGAAAGAATGATAGCCTTAGTTCTATAATACATTTTATGCTACTATATTGCACAAGAGGAGCATAATATTGCTTTCATTATTTAGAAGTAAAGAAACCTAAAAACCGTTTTTGAGAAGCATTTACACAAAATGTGTTTGCTGGTAGTAAAAGCTAATCTCAGTAAATATAGTCTCATGGAATTTATATACTGGGAATAAAATGAAAGAGCTATGTTTCTTCTTACTTTCACCATAGGTAGCGGGTCATTAATTATTAATAGGAGCCATAAACATGATGTAAAATAATATAGAAGAATGTAGGCATTGATTCTTCCATCCCTTATGTTCCTTTACTTTCAGCATGTCCAGTTGCTTTAGATTCACTTCTTCTAGATATACCATGACATGGATATATACAATTATAGACATATTCTCTTTCCAAACTTAGAAGTTATTGAACATCACAGCAAAATCTTTGGAGGCACGCAGCTCTTACATCTTGATAAAGATTATCTGTTTTTTAAATATATCTTTGTATTCCGCACCAAGCTGGAGCTAGATATAACCTGCTCAGCCTGGTGGCTACTGGTGTTAAAGGAGATAGACAAAATAACAAACTCCCAACAGTATATATAACATAGCAGATCAGCCTTAAAAAGACTAGCCAATGAAGTTCAAACTTTGTCCTAGTGTAACCTGTCTGACCAATTGTTGCCTATAGAACAGCATCAATTCTTCTTGGAATCCTGGTATAAGCATTGAACTGGATGCATTTGAATGCTGGGCCATCCTTACAGAAAAAAACCCAGAATTTTCCATAAAGTTTCAGTGACGTTTACTTATATTTTTAATGCAGCATTAAGCCACACATTCTATACTTGCAGTGGGGTTCCACAGGGTTCTGTATTGGTTCCACTGCTATTTAACTTTTTTCATTAATGATTCAGATGATTGTATTTCATGTAATTTATCAATGCTTGTAGATACAGCCCAATTAATTCCATCCATGATGTGGCATCCTTGCAGCCGAGTTTTGAAAAACTGGCAATCTGGGAAGCTAAGTAGCAGATGAGTTGATAAATATAAGGTTATGCACATGGGGTGTAAAAATATGTAAGACACTTATAAGTGTTACACTGTGTTAGGCAAATCCATTATGGGGAAGGGCCTAGCAGATAAGCAATACCAATAAGCAGCTGTAAGGGTAAACAAGGTTTTGAGCTGTATTAAAATGGGTATAGATTTGCAGGAAGAGAGGGTCGTTCTTTCCTTTTTCAAAGCACTGGTAAAGTCCCATGGAGAATATGCTGTACCGTTTTAATCTCCAGAGAGAGTCCAAAGAAGGACAACTAAGCTAGTAAAGGGTATGGAAACTTTCAGTTATGAGGAAAGACTGACCAAGTTGTTGTTGTCTATTCTCGTGAAGAGTGCTTAAAAGGAGACATGGTAACTGTGTATAAATATACTGTATAAAGGGAACAAATAATATACTCTTTAATGCAGCAGACACAAGGGTATCCTTTTTAATTAGAAGAAAGAAGGTTTAATCTTAATACTAAGGGATACAGGGATAGTTGTAAATTTGTGGAATTCTCTCCCTGAAGTGGTTGTACTGGCAGATACATTAAATAGTTTAACAAAGGGGGTGAGAAAATCTAGAGTTAAAGGAAATTAGCCCAATTTTGACAATGAAGTGCAATTTACCCAACAACTTACATATGTCTGATCTTGTAAAATAATTCCATACAGTCTTGTAAAAAAACTCCATACAGCAAAACTAGTAACTAATATTCAGTATGTGATATTAAAAAAGTATTTAAAAAGAGACTTGTAGAGATCATATTAATACATAGTTCAGAATGCCACTATACCACTATAAGAACTGCTAATACAGTTATAGAACCAGTTACCCAGAATGCTCAGGACCTGGGGTTTTCCGGATAACGGATCTTTACATAATTTGTAAAGAAAAATAATGTAAACATTAAATAATTACACAGAAAAAGGGAATCATCTTTAAAAATTTTAATTTGGATAAAATACAGTCTATGGGAGACGGCTTTCCGTCATTCGTAGTTTATGTATATTATAAAATCTAAAAACAATGTTTTCAGAAAAAATATGAAGTAATTATTAGCTACTTTTTAATATGCATTGTTTCAAAGATTTCACTGGTTTTAAAGTTATTTACATATGTGTTTATCCCTTTCAGCTCTCTGCACTCACTTCTGGTTCTGTTTCTTGAAATGTTTTTCATGCTCAGACATGCTTTATCTTTTATTAATATTAAAAAAACAGTTTTCCTCTCCCCTCAGTTTCTCCTTGCTCAATGTACCCATCAGGGGTGCCCCCTTTCTCCATGACTATTTAATCTGACTCTTGATCCCTTCTTGTGGATACTGCTTGCTTCCCCAGCCCTTCAAGGGATACAAATTGGCCCTAGCCAATTTAAACTAACTGCCTTTGCAGATGACATGTTGCTATTCATGACTAACCCATCAGAGGCAATCTTTCAAGCAGCATCAAAACTTTTGGTAGGGTCGCAGGATTTCAAATGAACATGGCCAAGACAGTAACCATGCTCCTTAACCCTAACCTGAAAAACACATGTCGAGGCCCCTTTCCTTACAAATGGGCTACAAAGGCAATACAGTTATTGGGAATGCAGATGCCCTCCTGACTTCATGCATTATATAGCTTAAATGTCACTCCCTTACTGAACAAATTGATTCAAGAACTGTGTATGGTCAAAGCTACCAATGAACTATTTAGGAAAATGCCATCTAATCAAGATGATATGGTTTCCCTGTTTGTTATATCCGCTACAAATGCTTCCATTATTTATTATACGCAAGAATGCATGTAAACATTCTCAGATCAGCAGGAATAAACTCCAACAATTAAAATCCCAAGTTGGGATAAATTTCCCAGACATACAGACATATAAATTGGCATTTGACTTCGCTCTTACATTTAGACGAGAAACAAATCCCACAGGTAGTAAAAGATAACTCATTGATATATACCACAATTAGAGCTTGGCATTGACTCTCTGTCTCGCCTTCATTGTCTCCCTTTTTACCCTTTGTAGGCAACCCACAGTTTCTGAATAACCATATTGGAAACCCATTTCTTGTTTGGGCAAAAGAGGGCTTTACACAAGTTAGACAGGGGTTATTTATTAAAGTCTGAATTTATCTCAATATTTTCTGCTACAAACTCTGATCAAATCCGCTCTGTTTTTTTGCATTATCCCAAAAATTTGCTCTGCAGGAAAAAAATCAGATTTTCGCGTTTTGTTTCAGATCTTTCATCAGATTTTTGTGATTTTTTTTTGGATTGTTAACCCAAATACTCTGATTTTTGCTCAAAAATCCCGGGGTGTTGCACGAAACCCAGCGCACATCAAACAATCATTGGGACTTCTCCCATTGACTGATATGCAACCTTGACAGGTCTGAGATGCCGGATTTTCTGATTCAGACTTTTTTAATAAATTCCAAAAAATTCGTGATTTTTTAAAAGTCAGATTTTATAAAAATAAAATCGTGAATTTTTTGTGATATTTGGAGTTTAATAAACAACCCCCTTTATCCTTAATGTGCACTCCCACAGATCCTTACTCCCTCTCCAAACTCAAAGAATGATATCCCTCATTGACCTGGGATTTTTTCTCATATTTACAAGCCAGGCACTATGCACAAACTGTGAATTGCACTATTCCAGCTCAGGACATAGACAACCCAATGGATCGCCTATTTTGATCAGACACAATACTTCCATGCCATGTTTTTAAACATTTTGCACAGGGGGAACTTCTCTCCCGATATACGAAAAAAGTGGGTTGGTCCAACTCTGCCACCTGTCCAAAGTGCCAGGCCTTGAAAGCTGACATTTATCATGATTTAACAGTTTTGGAATGTGGTCACCATCTATTGTAAACTCACACATTCGGATATATTTTACACCCACGTGGGCAATTTTGAGACACAGCAAAACTGCCAAAGGTAGACAAGAAATTAGCAAACATTGTCTCGGCTGTTGGTAGGAAAGCTATACTGTAGTGCTGGATAGCAAACTTGCCTCCTTCACTTGAAACCATGCTTACTAAACTCGATTATGCTTACCGTATGGATTGGCTGGAAGCCACTCTTACCAGAGAGCGAAGAGTTACAATACCTCATGTTAGACAATCAGAAATTGCCTATGTGTTCAGATTCACTACTTTGCATATATCTGAGGAGCTAGCAGGGAGAAATAATGGAAACTCCAACATGCGAGAACACCTAATTAACACCTTGATAGTTTTTCATATGACGTAATCTTTGGTGGAATGGTGTGAGGCTCCAGGGTGGGAGGGAAGTCTAATCTGTTTAATGTTCAGAGTAATGTGATGCTTAATGTACACTTCTGATCACTGGATGGTCGAAGAATGTGTAGATCTACTCCAGTTTATATCTGTGACCATCATCTACAATTGTATTGGCATGTTGCATTTTGTTTGTTAACGTGGATCTGCTTGGTGCAAACAATAAACAACATTTAAAAAAAAACAAAACAGTTTTTTGCTTTGAGGACCCCTTTAAATAAATCCTCACACTTTTTGCCAGCGGCATCAAGGCCGGATTTACATGGCAGTCACCCCTAGGCCTGATTTAGTATAAATGCAATTACTATGTTGTTCCAGGATGTGCTGAAATGTGATGCTAAAACCCACTGTTCTCCTCCTGCAGGTATAGGCTGTTTGGGAAGATTCTAGACAGAAATTCACATTGTGGTTGCTATTGTCATTCACTGACATCAGTTGATAAGCTTTTAGCAGAGAGCTTAGAATACTCAGCTCCTGCACTTATTTGTAACTAATAAGATAAACAGGTCTCTTGGGGGATCTAAGACTTGCAGGGTAAAAGGCAATTTCCCCCTCATTAGCAAAACTGTAATAACACATAAAACCCCAGAAATGTGTTTTCACAGCCTGGCAAACTTTGTAAAGTGGTCATGGTATTTAGGGGTGTGGCCCCAAAATGGGCATTGTCAAAAACTTTGCACCGTTAGATTCAGTAGATCATTTTGTCCCTCTTTCTGTTCTTCAAATGTTGGGAGGTATGGGCTAGGTTATAAGACAGCACCAGACAACCAAGGATAATTGGCTACTCAGAGCACCGAGGATGGTAGCGTGGGGTGGTGTTGAAAGGGTTAGGAGGTAGCAGAGCAGCGCTGGCGTCATCGGAATGGTGGGCGCTTGCACAGAATGCAAGCAGCCTGAAGTGGAAGTGGGCTTATGCCAGGATTTATTACAGGTATGTATCCGACTAGGATATGTTAAGCTCTGCAGGCACAGGTCCTGCTAGGTGGTGAATCGGTTGCCTAATTTGACATGCCCACTGGACCCCTCAGGGTTGGATGGCCAGCATGATAGGTAACCCAAAAAAAAAGGTGTTTGTGGCGCTTGTGGCAAACATTTTGGGGGCTGTTTTTTGGTATTGTTTCCTAAACGTATTTGGTTAAAGAGACTATTATGGGTTTTGTTACTCATGTTATTCATGTATTCACTCTAAACATACAAATTGTTAATTAAAGCTGTGGCCTTCATCAATCCCCAAACCTCTCTCTTTCTCATTTTGTTATGTAGTGGCTTAAATGAAAGTAATTGGAAGTTCAGTAAAGTACAGTTCGGACCATAAATATTTGGACAGACAACTTTTTTTCTAATTTTGGTTCTGTACATTACAACAATGAATTTTAAATGAAACAACTCAGATGCAGTTGAACTGCAGACTTTTAGCTTTAATTCAGTTAAACAAAAAGATTGCATAAAAATATGAGGAACTAAAGCCTTTTTTTAAACAATCACTTCATTTCAGGGGCTCAAAAGTAATTGGACAAATAAATAAAATGCTTTGAGAAAACATATGTTTGAGTATTGTCCAAAGCAACTATAAATTCACGGTAAATAATATTGTACATTACACATACTGTACAAATCATGAGAGAAATGTATTAATTAACAATTTTAAATATTAAAACAGTTTAGTGCTATAATATTCACAATATGTCCCTTCTGGCAATAAAACTGTGATAGAGATGACAGGATTAACATGTAAAGGCTTGTGTATTTGTACACATATAGAGAACAGAAAGTTTGCTTTTTATATATAAAGATTATCCTTGCTGAATTAGTTATTTTTGGCAAGTAATAGATTTTTTTATTTGCATTAAATGTCCTCTGTTCATGACGCCTGTGAAATGAACAGATAGTTTAAAGCCTTAGTTCAAAAGATCTGAGCAAAAGTCATTTGCACAGTAATGATTTTGCTCAGGCACCCATGGGTGTAACTACTGTCTAGAATATACACAGGGGCGTAACTACAGAGGAAGCAGACCCTGTGGCTTCAGGGGGGCCCAGATAAATATATAATTTAACGATAAATATTGGTAAAACAGGACAACCTCTGGATATTTTGGGAGCCCTGACATTAATTTGCTGTGGGGCCCAGTAACATTTATTTACGCTACTGAGTGTACCTGTAAGATGAACTCAGTGGGACAAAGAAACAAAATTACAAGATCTTTCCTTGGTCGGTTTGCAGTGTTTGTGATGTACGGTTAATGTGTTGTTGGCTCTGGATTTGTTTGCAATTTGTAATGGGTTTGTATTTGGCGTCATCTAGTGGTAGAATTACTTTGTGCCACAGATATCTTTAGAAGTATTATTTTAATAGAAGTAGGGATTCTTCTATTTGCTAGAATTCTAACACTATCCAATGTATCAGCCAGCACAACTGCTTCAGGTAGAGAACTCCACAATTTATAGATCTCATTGTAAAGAAAGGCACACTTATGATACTTTCTACTTTGTATCATGGTATATTATACATTCACTAAACTATAGTGGATGAATAGCAGATAGTTTCTTGCCTAATGCTTATATAATAAAGCAAATATAGCAAATTTAACTGTGATTTGTGTATTTTACAGCTGCTGTTGTATGATGAATATTGGTTCAACTGATGGAAAAACCACTGTTTTACATGAAGGAAAAGGGAACATAACCAAGAAATTTCATGGGTTGGGCCAATAATAATATTTATTAACCCTTTAAGTGCCAGCAGAATTTCACATTTTGGTTACGCGAAATGCCAGCCGTTTTTCAAACATTTTGTGCTCTCTCACTTTAGGGGCATTTTCTGAGGGGAAACCTATAGTTTACCTAGGAAAACTATACATTGTTTTTTTCGGTAGAAGCTGAGCTTTCTAAATCTGCCTGAGTTTTCATGTATTTCCACCTGTGCAAAAAAATGTATAGTGCTAAATACCAAAAAAAAATGAAAAATTACCATTTTTCATCGTATATCAATTTATACCAGAAAAATATTTAATTTTATGGATGAAAATCCAACTGATTTGGAAAGCCTTATGTCTCTCAAACGTGCCAATACCAGATATGTATAGTTTTAGGGAGATTTAGGACTTCTGTACAGCAAAAACTCCCGGCAGTATATTACCGAATTGTGAAAGCACTAAGGCAGAAAACGGCATGCTTTAGATTCCAAGGCAAAAAATCCTGAAACCGTAGGTTTACCCCAGAAAACCATACATTTTTTAAAAGTACACATTCTGCTGATTACAAAATGGGTAACTATGTCTCTCTACTCCCAACTACCAAACATAAAAGCTTGTCTGAACATAGCGGTTTTTCAAAAAAAAATTCAAAATTCTGAAAAATAATTTCAAAGGTTTTAATTTGCTGCTCCGCATATCCCAAACTATATTAGGTACCAAGAAAAAGCACCTGAAATATGATTTCCAGGGGTCCACTGAATAGTTTGATACCCATTATGCATAGGTTTACCAAAGAATCTGGCATTTAGAGACACCAATATGAAGTTAGCACATCCAAATTGTTCAGGACTTTACTTCAGCTACTGAGAAATCAACACATTGACTGCATTTTTTGTGGGGTAAAAACACAGAAATATATGTTTACCCCCCAAACCCATATATTTTTGGAAAGTACACATTCTACAGAATCTAAAATGGGTACCCATGCCTTTCTGCTCCAAACTAATGAGTAGCAAGGCTTTCCCACAATTGTCGGTTTTGGTGAAATATCTGAAAATTGCCTCAAAGCTTCAACTTCTCAGTACCATATCACCCATGTATCGTTATGCACCAAGAAAAAGCACCCTAAATATGATTGCCAGGGTTCCTCCAAACAGTTTGGTGGCCATTGTTCATAGGTTTACAAAAGTATCTGGCATTTAGAGGCCTCAAAATGAAGTTAGCGCATACAGATAGTCCTGTGGGTAACTTCAGCTAATGAAAAATCAACACATTGACTGTATTTTTGTGGGGTAAAAACACAGAAATATATGTTTACCCCCCAACCCCATATATTTGGAAAGTACACATTCTACAGAATCTAAAATGGGTACCCATGCCTTTCTGCTCCAAACTACTGAGTCGCAAGGCTTTGCCAAATTTGGCGGTTTTGGTGAAATATCTGAAAATTGCCTCAAAGCTTCAACTTTCCAGCATCGTATTGTCCATGTATCATTCCCAGCATAAAGCATCCTAAATATAAACATAGGGGTCTACTAAACAGTTTGATGCCCAATATGCATAGATATACCAAACTATGTGGAGCACAGAGACCCCCAAATGACAATAGTGTATATACATTTTCACGCTGACGCGCTGGCTGCTGCAATATAAGCACCTGGTGTGTGTAATATGCGACATTAGACCCCCCTAACAGTATAGAGACCCCAGAAAACCATATATTTTCAGAAAGTACACATTCTGACGAATCCAATATGGGTAAATATGTGTTCCTACTGCAAACTGCCAAACTGCAAAGCAATGCTGAACGTAACGGTTTTCATAAAATTTCTGAAAATCGTCACAAAGCTTGAATTTTACCCCATTATATGTCCCACATTTCGTAACTTATCAGCATAAAACATCCTAAATATGAACGCCAGGGGTCTACTGAACACTTTGATGCCCAATATGCATAGATATACCAAACTATGTGGCGCACAGAGACCCCCAAATGACAATAGTGGATATACATTTTCACAGATGACGCGCTGGCTGCTGCAATATAAGCACCTGATGTGTGTAATATGCGACATTAGACCCCCCTAACAGTACAGAGACCCCAGAAAACCATATATTTTCAGAAAGTACACATTCTGACAAATCCAATATGGGTAAATAAGTGTTTCTACTGCAAACTGCCAAACTGCAACGCAATGCTGAACATAACGGTTTTTATCAAATTTCAGAAAATCGTCACAAAGCTTGAATTTTACCCCATTATATGCCCCACATTTCATAACTTATCAGCATAAAACATCCTAAATATGAACGCCAGGGGTCTACTGAACACTTTGATGCCCAATATGCATAGATATACCAAACTATGTGGCGCACAGAGACCCCCAAATGACAATAGTGTATATACATTTTCACAGCTGACGCGCTGGCTGCTGCAATATAAGCACCTGGTATGTGTATTATGCAACATTAGACCCCCCTAACAGTACACAGACCCCAGAAAACCATATATTTTTAGAAAGTACACATTCTAAAGAATCCAATATGGGTAAATAAGTGTTTCTACTGCAAACTCCCAAACTGCAAAGCAATGCTGAACATAACGGTTTTTATCAAATTTCGGAAAATCGTCACAAAGCTTGAATTTTACCCCATTATATGCCCCACATTTCATAACTTATCAGCATAAAACATCCTAAATATGAACGCCAGGGGTCTACTGAACACTTTGATGCCCAATATGCATAGATATACCAACTATGTGGCGCACAGAGACCCCCAAATGACAATAGTGTATATACATTTTCACGGCTGACACGCTGGCTGCTGCAATATAAGCACCTGGTGTGTGTATTATGCGACATTAGACCCCCCTAACAGTACAGAGACCCCAGAAAACCATATATTTTCAGAAAGTACACATTCTGACGAATCCAAGATGGATAAATAAGTGGTTCTACTGCAAAGTGCCAAACTGCAAAGCAATGCTGAACATAACGGTTTTTATCAAATTTCTGAAAATAGTCACAAAGCTTGAATTTTACCCCATTATATGCCCCAGATTTCATAATTTATCAGCATAAAACATCCTAAATATGAACGCCAGGGGTCTACTGAACACTTTGATGCCCAATATGTATAGATATACCAAACTATGTGGCGCACAGAGACCCCCAAATGAAAATAGTGTATATACATTTTCACGGCTGACGCGCTGGCTGCTGCAATATAAGCACCTGGTGTGTGTATTATGCGACATTAGACCCCCTAACAGTACAGAGACCCCAGAAAACCATATATTTTCAGAAAGTACACATTCTGATGAATCCAATATGGGTAAATATGTGTTCCTACTGCAAACTGCCAAACTGCAAAGCAATGCTGAACATAACGGTTTTTATCAAATTTCTGAAAATCGTCAGAAAGCTTGAATTTTACCCCATTATAAGCCCCACATTTCGTAACGTATCAGCATAAAACATCCTAAATATGAACGCCAGGGGTCTACTGAACACTTTGATGCCCAATATGCATAGATATACCAAACTATGTGGCGCACAGAGACCCCCAAATGGATATATAGTAGATAAAATGTACAAGGCAAAACAAAATAAGGCAGTAAAGAGTGAAATGCAAAACAATCCAATAAAACCACAAAAATCAATGTTTTTTTTCCAGACTAGTGTTATCGGCCGTCAGAATCACAGTTTGAATATTTTAGCTGGGCCAAACAGGTTATACGGCTAGAAACAAGTGAACACAACATATGCAGAGCTGAAAATGCAATAAAATGGCTAAAAATTCAATAAAATGGCTAAAAATGCACCAAAATACCCAAAATTGCAATATAATCACCGAAATAACATACAAAAGGTATTGCACAGTACGGTTAGCAAATACTCTATTCGTAATGGCAATAAAACATTTTTTTCAGCCAAAAGAAAAGACGATGAAAAAAAAAAAAAAGCCACAATGCCATATATGTGCGTGTGCGTGTGGTCAATTAGTAAATTACATGTTATGTGCGCGTGTGCACATGTGTGTGAGTGCAGTGAGTGTAAGTGACCCCCCCAATCCCCAAAAATGTATGTGTAAGTGTGTGTAAGTGTGAATCTAAGTGTGTATTACTGTAATAAGTGTGTGTTGGTGTGTTTGTATGTGTAATTGTTGCACTAACCTGAAAAAGTAGCTGGAGACTGTTGCAGGCGATCTGGAAGAGCCCAGGAAGAGATCTGCGTCGTCATCCGTGTCCCTGTGCTGTGGGGGCGGAGCTGATCGGCGCAGTGTAGGCTGCAGCAGCAGGACATGTAAGTAACACGTGCCTGCTGCTGCTTTGGGGCCCCTGGGCGATCGCGCCCCAGGGGCCACTCAATCCCCTGCTCTGCTCGTTGCCTAGGGGCAGGGGATCGAAGAGGGACGGAGCGAGCGGCTCTAACAGCCGCTCCTCCGCTCAAGAACCCGGAAGTGCTGCAGAACGTAGAATCTATGTTCTGTGGCATTTCAAGTTACTTTCCCACAGAACGTAGATTCTACGTTCTGTGGCACGTAAAGGGTTAATATTTAGTTGATCTCTCCTCCACATTATTGTTGGGGATTCATGTTGCATAGTTAGATACAATAGGAAGGATTAAAAAAAGCTAATTAATTGTGCTCACAGAGAGAATTTTCAAGTTTTGATACAGTCTGTGGCGGTGACATACAGTATACAGTTGGAAGGGATCATTTGCACAATGCTTTTACATTACCTGTCTGATGCCCCATGTTCCTGTATGAGGGGGCTGCCATATTTGTGCAGCAGGATTCCATTAGCCTGTCAGAACTGACAGGCTGAGATGGGACAGTCAGGTTGGCAAAACAGCCAGATTTAGAAACTTCAACTATCAATTGCTTACAAAAACAAACCTCAGCAAAAAACATGACCTATAGTTAACTTTTAATGTACATTCATATTTTATAAAGTAATTTTTTAATGTCAGTATCAGTTTTGTAAACAACCCTCAACTCAGCCAACTTTTCCTCATAGCTGAAACGTCCCTTACCCTTTTTTTTTTTTTAACAATTCTTTTATTGAACAAACAAAAGCAGGTGTACATATTGAGCATGTAACAACATATTGGCCTTTGTCTGTACATAGTCTGTAACACAGTTTGTCTTCATTACATTGTAACAAAATAAAATAAAATAAATCAAAAAACAAACATATTCGAAAAGAAAATCTCATGGTGTATTCTTTCGTCCCCTTCCCATTACTTATCCTAGAATACAGCGCTACTGAGAACATATTAAGGTGAGGTGTAAGGAAAGTATCCTGCTTGATTCACCACCCCCACCCTCCGAATATTTCCAGCCATGTGAGTCCTGCAAAAATCCTATGGGCAGCCTGGGAAAAAGCGCAATATCTTAAGAAGGCCCCACCTCAGGATCGTCATCTATCCAGAGATCCCAGACTTTTTGAAATTTTTCTGGACAACCTCTTTTGATATATGTCAGTTTATATAATGGTATACTTTTGTCAATGTGTTGCTCCCACATTTGCAAGGTAGGCCCTTTTGGAGACTTCCAGTGCATCGCTATCATCTTTTTTGCATACATACAAACGATTGACATCAATGTCTGGTGCGCCCTTTTTAGGGGAAGTTCCTCCATGTGGTTCAGTATTAGCACCATAGGGTCTAGTGGTAGAGTGAATTCTGTTTTTATGTGGATCATCTGCACCACCTTTTCCCAGTAGGAATGCACTACTGAACAGCCCCACACCATGTGCATGAAGTCTGCAGGACTATAATTACATCTAGGACACTTTGGTATCTGGTCGGGTTTAAACTTATGAAGTCTTTGGGGAGTGATATATACTCTGTGCAAGTAGTTTAACTGTGTCATCCTATCCCTACTACTGATAATCCCGTCTAAGGTTGTGTCAAGAATATCAACCCAAATCTCCTCTGTAATCTGGGGGCAGTCAAGGTTGCTACTCCCTGCTTTCAGTAGTTGTACATAGAATAAAGACAATGTTTTTTTAAATTCTGTTGAGTGAATCCCCAGTTCCAAGATTTGTGGCAGTGTATCTATGGGCAAGTTCCCAAATTGAGCTTCCATCGCATGTCTTAGTTGTAGATATCGAAAAAACATGTAGTTAGGCAGTGAAAATTTTTGTTTGAGCTCTTGGAACGGTAGTAGGTGACCGTCCTCTATCACATCCCCAATAAGCCTAATGCCAAATCTGGCCCACGCCAGTGGATCTGACACACTATGCAGATGTTGCAATTGTGGGTTACGCCACAACGGGGTGAAACTCGAGCAACTCTGTTGCGTTTTTGGAAAGAATTGCAGAGCAGTTTTCCAGGCCCTGACTGTTGCTCTCATAAGAGGAGAGCATTTTTTAGTGTATTTAGTACCCCTGTACAGTAAATTCTTAAGCTCTTCCAAAGAACCCACTACCTGAGCTTCTAATAAAGTGGCTGCATTAGTAATATCTGGGGTTGCCCACTGACGAGCCACCACCAACTGTGCTGCCAAATAATAAAGAAATAGGTTTGGGGCTGCTAAGCCCCCTAAGTTTGTCGACAACTGCAGTGTTCGCAAGGCCAGTCTAGGAGGGGTCCCATTCCAGAACATGGACAACATAAGACTGTTTAGTTTAGTAAATATGGTTTTCGGTATACCATTGGGGGCTTGCCTAAAGACATAAGTCAATTTAGGTAAAATCACCATTTTAAACATGTTAATGCGCCCCATAAGGGTTAGGGGGAGACGGGACCAAGCCACCGTTTTTTGTTCTATGTACTTAAGAAGTGGGCTGACATTAAAATCCACAAATTGTGTTAGGTCCTTGTGAATCCAAACCCCTAAATATTTAAATGAGTCCACCCATTGCAGACCATGTAAATGTGTGGGGGAATTTGTCCTGAGAGGGTCTATGGGAAAAAGTACTGATTTGGACCAATTAATCTTCAAACCCGAGTATACAGTATGCCTATTTATTAGGTTTAGCGCTGTGGGCAAGGCACTATCCGAGTTAGCTAGGTACAAGAGGGTATCATCCGCATACATAGAAATAACTTAATAACTTCACTTAAGGGACCGATCTTTAAACCTTCTGCCTTGAGGGACTGCTTAATGCGGCAGGCCATGGGTTCCATGGCAAGTGCAAATAAAAGAGGCGAGAGGGGGCATCCCTGCCTCGTACCACTAGAAATTGGAAACTTGTCAGACACTTTAGTATTAGTTCTCACTTTCACCATTGGTAGGTAGTACAATTCTTTAACCCATTTTGTATAATTGGAGTGAATTCCCATCTTTGTCATGGTAGACCAGAGGTATTCCCACTCCATGGAATCGAAAAGCTTTCTCATTATCGAATGAAGCCACTATCCTATTACCCGGATTATCATGTGCAATAGAGAGATTTGTGAATATTCTAATGTTTATGCCTGGCATAAAACCTGTTTGATCAGGGGAAATTAAATTAGAAAGGTGTACTGCGAGTCTGAAACCTAATACTTTCGCCAATATTTTTGCATCAGCGTTAATTAGGGAAATTGGGCGATATGATGAGCAGTCAAGGGGGTTCTTGCCCGGTTTAGGGATCAGGACAATTAGCGTTTCCCTCATCGAGACTGGTAAATGCTTCCCTTCAAGCACCCCATTAAACATTTGTGCCAAGAGTGGAGCAACTTGCTTAACATACTTTTTATACCATTCCATGGGTATGCCATCCAGGCCTGGAGTTTTTCCAGCCGGAGCAGCAGCGATAGCCTTCTCCACCTCCTCCTGAGTTATGCCAAGAGGTTGGAGGTGCACTCGTCTAGTTTGGGTAAGTTAGTGTCTTCCAAGTAATCTGAAATGTCCCCCCGGGATACAGTCAACTTAGACTTATATAATTCTGCATAGTATTCTGCGAATCTGGTATTGATTTCTAGCGGAGTAGAAACGTTGGGGCTCATTTATTAACGCAGCGCAGTGCTAAAAAGAGCGCAGTGGCCTGACATTTGCCCAGCGCATGCGAGTATTTAATAATGTAGTGCACGATACCTTAACAGTGCAATTTTGTGCGCTAATGTAGACACAGACAGGTGCGACGTGTGAAACTGCGTATCAGCTGTCGCAGTGCTTATAATAAATTGTGCGCACAGGAAGATACCGCAAAGGTAAGGATTAGTTGTGCTCATGTATGAATGCGCTGCTTTAATTAGTTGCGTCACATATTGCGCATATTGCGTTCACTTAGACGCATCTGGTTGCAAAGGTGTTTAGCCTACCTGATACCCTTAAAGGAACCTTGGTCAATATAAACATGTTGGGTGGAAGGCGTGGTTAATATGCACTTTACAGGGGTTGTTCATCTTTGAGTAAACTTTGAGTTAACAAACATCCCCACCAACAGCAGCACCATTGTATTTGCCAGAACCCAGTTTAGCAGTGTGGCTCTGCTAGCGCAGCTGGGCAGGAATGCGCATTTTGAAGAGCGTTACTATTACGCCACAAACAGGCAGTCGTAAAAATTGTGGTGCTGTTGACCGGGTGCAGTTTTGCACATATACAGACGCAAATCTGCGACGGCCGCAGTGCAAGCGCATTGTAGCCACGCCCACAGCCACGCCCCTAACAACCACGGCATCGTTTGCGACATAAATGCCCAATCTTTTGCGCAATGCGCATAAACAAAACCATCGCAAAAGCTCTGTGTTATGCGCAATATCACGCAAATATATTAGCGATCACACTCGTGATGTCGCAGACAATCTTTTGCGTCCACTTATGCACTGCGCTGCGTTAATAAATGAGCCCCAGTATCTTCCGTAGCTAACGTTACTGCTGGAATGGCTATGGAAATATTGTCATCTTTAGCCAGCAAAGCTAAAAGTTTCCCATTTTTATTGCCATGCTCAAAGACATTGGCTTGTTGATACAGGGCTTGTTTTTTTATAATATCCATTTGGGCTAATGACAGAGCCCTATGACTAGCCTGCCATAGTTTAAGGTTGGACTCATTCGGTTGTCGCACGTATGTGGCTTCCGCCTCCAACACTTCATGGGATTTGGAAGTAATGTCCGCTGCAAAATTTATAGTTAATGCCTTGATATTACTTATATATTCTCCTCTTATATAAGCCTTGAATGCGTCCCAGGTTGTGTCAAGTGGGACCTCATCCGTATTTAGTGTCATAAAGGATTCTATACTATTACGAATTGTCTCAGCTAGTTGTTCATGTTGCACCCAGTAGGAACTCAACCTCCAGATTCTGTCTATAGGGTCCCTTACCCTTTACAACTTCTTTGGACTCTATCTCAAACTTGTCACAGGCGGTCACCATCTTGGAAAGTGTGAGCGACATTCACATGCTCAGTGGGCTCTGAGCAGCTGTTGAGAAGCTAAGCCTAGGGGTCCTCTCAAATTTTTAAGCAGAAAATGAGGATGGCCTGTAATATAAGCTGCTGCTACAAGGCTGATGCTAGTTGCACTGGTTTCTGTGCCATGTAGTAATTATCTGTTAATTACTAATCAGCCGTATATTGCGACATTTACATTCTATTTGTACTTTATATTTTGAGTCTGTCACTAAGCTCATACTGTACAAAATTAGAGAATGTTTTTGTGCACCTTTTAGGCCAATCATCTAAATAATTATCTAGTATAGGTAAATCTAAAAACAACTGGACATGCTGAGTAATCAATGATAGATATACCATGACCTGGATGAATGAAAATCTTCATAGTCACATCTAAAAAATTCCTCATCCAGGGAATTAGCCACCATGGAAAATAATGCCCTGTTATATATATTGCACCAAAGCTCTTCAAACAGCCCCATGTGTCATTACAATTAGGTATAATGTTACACTGTACATGTTGTGTGTATATATATATATATATATATATATATATATAAAAATAGATTTTTTCAATAAATCTTGATTTTTTTCATAAGAATTCCCATTGAGTGCAGCACTATGTTACTTTATTTACCAGCACCCAGGCAAGTTGCTAAACAAGTATAGAATGTGCTCCTCCATGTTTTTATATATATATATATATATATATATATATATATATATATATATATATGTTTTCCATTAAAACCTAAAACCCACAGGAACAATCGCTCACCCATAGTGGCTCCAAACTTAAAACTTAATCTTAATCAAACTTAATCTCCACCCATCTCCTTCCACCTGCCGCTACTCTGCAGCTGAACAGCACAAACAGGGGATACATGGAGTATTATCACCAGAATGCCCCTGCAAATTAGATTATCCACACTGGTAATTGGTCATTTACCAACCCACAGCGTGTCATTACCTCTCAAGAGATGAAAGGTCAGAAAAGACCATCTCCTCCTGCAACATCACACCATACAAGGAAAAGACCCATCAGGCCCAAAAACCTTGTTTCCAAGACCAAATATTCGAAGGTCTCTACTAGCCCAATGGCAAAGATGAAACTAGGTTCCACTGTATTGTATTTAATTACTTTGAATGTATCCTGATAAGTAATGATATGGAGAAATATGTCGCATTAAAGGGGTTGTTCAACTTCCAACGTTTTTTTGCAGTTCAGTTGTTTTCAGATTATTCACCAGAAATAAAAACTTTTTTTAATTACTTTCTATTTCCTGTTTGTGACAGTTTTTCTAATACTGAAGTTTAACGTTTCATTTTTCACCTTCTTATGTCTTTCTGAAGCAGCTCTGGGATCATCATCATCAATAATACCATCAATGATGTAATCATCCCCATCATTAATATCATCAACAATAATGTCATCAGTATCATCATTAACATCATCATCATAAATAATAAAATCCTCTTCAATATCATCTCCATCAATAATATCATCATCAATAAGTACCATCATCAATAACTTAATCATCAATATCATTATCATCATCATGAATATAATCAATATCATCTAAATCATCATTATCATCATCAATATCCTCCTCACCATCATCATCTTCAATATCATCATCAATCTTTGTTTATTATCTAAGTCAGAGGACTAGGCAGTATATTTAGCACAAAAACTAATTTAAGATTGGAATTTTTGTCCTTGCTTCAGCTTCTGCAAAAAAAAGAATTGACAGACAATACACATCATTTTACATGTTACTGAGGTGTTTTTGACTAGGTCGGGAATACTCAGAGGGTTCATTTAGGTTAAAGCAATGAGCAATATCTAACACCCTTGCTAAACCCTGGTGAAAGTTTTTATGGCAGCAGAAATTAGTCACCACAAGAACTTTAAGAGGCATGACATACAAGTATGAGATCTGTTATCTGGAAACCTGCTAACCAGAAAACTCATCAAAATCATCATCAATATTTGTTCATTATCTAAGCCAGAGGACAGGGCTTTATATTTAGCACAAAAACAAATTTAAGATTGGAATTTATATCTTTGATTTTGAGGAAAAACAGATCTGTACACAGATATTTTGATTGACCAAGAGAGGGATCTGACTTATGTCAGTGTGTTCAGAATTAAAGACAGGAGAGAAAGATATCCCTTCTTGGTCACCTAAACAATAAGGACAATGATGGGTCTTTTTGAATTCAAAGTTCGAAGTTTTTTTAACTTTGATGAATATGCCCCCAAAAGTTTTTGTAAATGTAATATGCAAATTTGCGTTCTGATACAGTTAAGTAAAATGAGGAAGTCTCAAAGCTCTTGGCCTCTTCTCACCTTACCATCTGCCCGTTTGATCCAATTCCCTCAAATCTTCTCTGCAATACCAATCCTTGTCTAATCAAAGCCTTAACTCACCTATTTAATCTTTCGCTCTTAACTGGACTGTTTCCTTATCAACTTAAACATGCTCTTGTCACCCCCATTCTGAAAAAACCCTCTCTTGATCTCTCCAATCTTGACAACCTCCGACCTATCTCTCTGCTACCTTTCATCTCTAAACTACTTGAGCGCCTAGTCTACAACCGACTAACTTCATTCCTCTCTGATAATAACCTGCTGGACCCCCTACAATATGGTTTTAAGCCACAACACTCCACGGAAACTGCCCTGACTCGACTAACTAATGACCTTTTAACCGCTAAAGCCAACAATCATTTCTCACTACTAATACTGCATGATCTCTCAGCCGCATGCGACACTGTAGATCACCCTCTCCTCCTCCAGTCCCTCCATTCGCTTGGCCTTCACCACCAAGCGTTCCTTCAGTGTCTCCTACAACGGAGTAGCATCTTCTCCCCTACCTGTCAGGCTTACCGGATAGTTTATGAAGCGATGGACCTCTTCTAGATGATAAGGACCCACAAGCGGCTCACACAACACAGAACCCACCCGGGGATGAGACAGGAGGAAGCCGTGAGTGGAGAGAAGCCAGTGAGGCTAGGCCGAAGCAAGGTACCAGGGATTTCAGAGAAGAGAATAGTTAAACCGGATCCCAAGTCAAATGGCAGGCAGCAATTCAGCAGGAACGAAAGATAAGCAGAAGTCTGGGCAGGCAGCAAGTCTCAGAAGTCAGAAACACATCAAGGTCATACACAGGAGTCAATCAGAAGTAGTTTAAATCTGTAAGCTAGGTCTCAGGACAAACCACGATAACCAGGCACAGTTTAAATACAAAAGTCAGTTTAAATACCTTTAACCTTGGTGCCAATTCTGCAGCGTCAGAACGCCTGCGACGAGGAGCCAGCGTGAACACGCTCTGCGCCGCAATGAGCCTGCGCCTGGATGCGCGCTGACGTGCACGCTTCTGCGTGCACACGTGACCCGACGCCCGTGACGTCAGGAACGCTGGACGGAGGCGCATCGATGGATCCGCTCAGTAAGTATTTCTTACACTACCTCTTTTTGTTGGGGTTACTCAATGCTCTGTCCTGGGACCATTACTATTCTCCCTCTATACTTCCTCACTCGGCAAACTAATCAACTCGTATGGTTTCCACTATGACCTCTATGCTGACGATACTCAAATCTATCTCTCATCTCCTGATCACAACCCAGAACTCCAAACCCGTGTCTTCTCCTGCCTGTCCGCTATCTCTACCTGGATGTCACAACGCTACCTTAAATTAAACCTCTCTAAAACTGAAATGGTTCTCTTTCCTCCAACTAACACCAGTAACATCCCCGAAGTATCCATCATAGCTAACAATTTCACTATCACCCCCTCTCCCCAGGCCCGGTGCTTTGGGGTTATCCTAGATTCTGCTCTGTCATTCACTCCTCATATCCAGTCATTTATTAAATCATGTCACTTCCACCTAAGGAACGCGTGTGTATAGAAAACGGATCCGCACACACACTGGTTAATGCAGTCGGGGAGTATCCCCTTTTATTCAGCCACCAAACATTCAACGTTTCGGGGGGGACCCCCACCAAACATTCAACGTTTCGGGGGGGACCCCCACCCTTCATCAGGATGGGGTGGGTGTTGGGTGGGTGTTCCTCCCCGAAACGTTGAATGTTTGTTTGGTAGCTGAATAAAAGGGGATACTCCCCGACTGCATTAACCAGTGTGTGCGGATCCGTTTTCTATACACATGCGTTGCTAAGGGACTCCGCACCACCAGTTGCAGGATTTGTGAACTACAGGTGTATAGGAGAAATTACATTGTACTTCCACCTAAGGAACATATCCAAAATACGATCATTTATCACACAAGATGCTGCCAAAATTCTTATTCACTCTCTCATCACATCACGGCCAGACTACTGTAACTCTCTTTTAATTGGCCTTCCCCTCCAGAGACTGTCACCTCTCCAGTCCATAATGAACACTGCTGCGAGGCTCATACACCTCAGCAACTGCTCCTCCTCTGCCACACCATTCTGTCAATCCCCTGCACTAGCTTCTGCTACATTTCAGAATCAAATTCAAACGAATGACCCTGACATTCAAAGCACTTCATAACTCTGCCCCACCCTACATCTTTGAACTCATATCTATATACCGTATATACTCGAGTATAAGCCGACCCGAGTATAAGCCGAGGTACCTAATTTTACCTACGAAAACTGGGAAAACTTATTGAGTCTAGTATAAGCCTAGACACAACTACAGCCCTGTCTCCCAGCAGCGCAAATTCTGCCAAAGCGACCCCCCCAGCGATCAACCGGACTTCATTGCAAAGTTGATGGTGACAGAGAATTGCCAAACGGATTACTGTGTGCATTGTCCCACTGTCCCACTAGAATGTGCAGAGGGTGCTGTTTGATATTGCCATCACTGTTAATCTTTCGTATAACCAACAGAGGGCACTGTGTGATATTGCAGTCACTGTTATTCTTTCATATAACCAACAGAGGGCGCTGTGTGATATTGCAGTCACTGTTAATCTTTCATATAACCAACAGAGGGCACTGTGTGATATTGCAGTCACTGTTATTCTTCCATATAACCAACAGATGGCGCTGTGTGATATTGCAGTCACTGTTATTCCTTCATATAACCAACAGAGGGTGCTGTGTGATATTGCAGTCACTGTTATTCTTTCATATAACCAACAGAGGACGCACTGTTATTCTTTCATATAACCAACAGAGGGTGCTGTGTGATATTGCAGTCACTGTTATTCTTTAATATAACCAACAGAGGGCGCACTGTTATTCTTTCATACAACCAACAGATGGCGCTGTGTGATATTGCAGTCACTGTTAATCTTTCATATAACCAACAGAAGGTGCACTGTTATTCTTTCATACAACCAACAGATGGCACTGTGTGATATTGCAGTCACTGTTATTCTTTCATATAACCAACAGATGGCACTGTGTGATATTGCAGTCACTGTTATTCTTTCATATAACCAACAGAGGGCATTGTGGGATATTGCAGTCTCTCCCCAAGTGTTCTGTTGGTATAGGAATGATTAAAAGTGACTGAAATCTCAGCTACTCGGGTCGGGTACCGCTGACCCGAGTATAAGCCGAGGTAGAGTTTTTCAGCACATTTTGGATGCTGAAAAACTCGGCTTATACTCGGGTATATACGGTACTCACCGCTTACTATGCTCCTCTACTGACCTGCTACTCAACTCTTCTCTCATTACCTCCTCACATGCTCGCATTCAAGACTTTGCAAGGGCTGCACCCTTCCTCAGGAACTCTCTCCCACGGTCTGTCTGACTTTCTCCCAACCTTTCTGCTTTCAAGAAATCTCTTAAAACACACTTCTTTCGAGAAGCCTACCCTCACTCTGCTTAATTACCATACGCAACACCACATACAGTACCACATTTCTCACCCACTTAATTCGATCTTGCCCACTCCCACACCTTGTGTATTACTCCCTTCCCTTTAGAGTTTATGCTCCTTTGCATAGGGCCTTCCTCACTTTTTTTGTACCTGTATTGATTGAGATGTATGTAACTCCATATGTTGTATGCATTTAATTAATGTGATTTAGTTGTATAATCACATTTACTTTACAGTGCTATGCAATATGTTGGCACTATATAAATACATGTTAATAAAATAATAATAATAATAATTATGGCAAGTACTGTTTACAACTTGAATAAACGTCTGGGTACCTCTTATACTGCTGTAAAAAAAGGGAATAAAACTAAAGATTAATGTTGGTACCCATTAGATTCTCCTAAATTAGCCCATATATTGTCCTTACATTGTGAACATACCTCCCAACTGTCCCGTGTTCAGAGGGACAGTCCCTCTTTTGACAGCTCAACCTGCAGTCCCTCATTTGTGCTGGAAAATCCCGTTTTTCTCTGCACTGAACAGCCAGAAAAAGAAACAATGTTTCTAACTTAATTGGCTTTTTCAAGAGAGCCCAGAACAGCCACAGCAGATAAGATACTGTCACGGTCAGCACCCTAAATCTAGAACCAATGCTAAGCACCCTGTTCTCGGCTCTTGCTTCTGCCTTTAACAGCCGCCTTTCACCTCGGGTGGAGCCCTCAGCTAATCGGATGCCGCCAGGTCTTATTAAGAGAGGTGCCAAGCGAAGGGTTCTGGACGAGCAAAGGGGCACGACGGTAAAGCAAAGTCTTTCCGGCACAAGGTCACAGTACATAGCGTACACAGAAAGCGTAGTCAAATCAGGCGAGGTCGGGGCAGGCAGAGTGCAAGTGGAGTCAGGCAGGGGTCAACCCAGGAGATCAATCAGAAGGGATATGGATACAGAAGAGTTACCAAGCAGGGTCAGGATTACAGAAGTCACAATCGTCAAAAGCAGGCAGGGGTCACAACAGGTTTCAGATAATAAGACAGACTTATAGCTCAGAAGCAGCAGGAACTCACAATATATGATCCTATTATGGGCAATGAGAAAATCCAACCTGGCACTTTAAATACTTTAAAATTTGTGCCAATGCGCACTGGCGACACTACGCCAGAGCCTTGCGCCAATAAGTATGAGGAATGCGTGCAGCACGCGCTTTAGTTAACAGGCGCAGAGGAAGAGGACGCCACACCACTAGACCACCAGGGTGAGTTGTTGCAGATACTTTCGTAACAATTTTGAGATAAGCAAATAAGTAATTAAAACAATATAAGATAACAGGTCACTTCCCCATAATTCGAACAGCCGTAAACAATAATGTTTTACAAACTTGCCTGTCTCTGTGTTTTTAGTTGTTTTTGCTCCCGTTCCACATTGCCTGATGAAGCAGGAAATGCCTGCGAAACGCGTTGCAATACTGTTTTGTGAATAAACTATTACTGAAAACTACCACTTTCGTTGGTGTCTGCTTGGAGGAGGTAAGTCCACTACTACCTCCTCTGAATTACCCATTGGGTTTTTAAGTGTTTTTAGCTAATTTTATCCTTTTGGCGCCTGTTTTGTCTTACTACTATATCGAGTCCACCCCGAGTGGAGGGGTATCATCCCCTTTTTCTTCTTCTACAGAGAGCGACGTCTTATTTCTGAGTGGGGTCAGGATAATCTCCCCACCTGCCTATACAGTGGTTGCCTATCGGTAACCCTGGTTTGTGAGTATTAACTTTTTTACTCTACCATTACTCCTTGTAAAAACATATTACACTATTGGGGCTCTTGGTGTTCCTTTTTGTCTTCAAAGGAAATAAACAGATTACTTTTGGTCAACTTCGCCTATTGCCTTCTCCTAAATAAGCCTTTGCACAAATAATAATACTGGAACCATCAATGTAAAAAAAAGATGAGCATTTAACCAGGTCCTAGTTTGCAAAATACTCTTTCCTTCGAGTCAACGTGACAGAGAAGGCAAGTGGGTACCACCAGTCAGAAAGCAGAAAAGTTGTTGCTCTAACCAGAAATTGCATAGATATAATTTTTGAAGAAACAGAGAGAGCATGCTTTACAACAAACAAACGAGAAAACTCTTTTTCCTTTTATATAATTTATTCTGTAACAAAAGCATGAAGCGCGCGTGAGCACTGAGCAGAGGAAACCACATTGTGAGCAGAGCAACAACCACATTCCGGCCGTTTCCGATTGTGTAACTAATAAGTTACACAGTCTCTGCTGACCACGCCTACAAGGCTGCTTCGTTTTGCGTCACTGCGCTTACGTGTAGTCGTGACGCCAATCTCGCGTGATGAGACTTGTGTCGTCGAGATTTTCTGAAAGACAGGAGGAGGAAGCTTGCAGTTAACTGCTTTGCGGGAGGTGTTAGTAGCGATCCGGCACTGCGGGCTGTTTTAGGAAAAGGGAGACTGGTGGGCTTTGTGTGTTTACTTGGATTTGAGGGTGGAAATTCAACTTTCCCCTCCCAACACATCCGATTTCCATACGGCTCTACCGGGACGAAAACTACGACAAAGCGAGCAGAACAGGAAGCTGTGTAAGGGAAAGAAGATGCAGGCGCCCTAGCAACAGCCCTCCCTTCTAAAGCCTGTGGCTTACTGAAAGCGGGAACCCGGTAATACAAGTAAGTAGCGCTACAGCCGGCCCTTCATTTAGAGGCCAAACCCACGAGACCTGGAACGTATGTCCCCCCGTCTCCTCCTGATGGCGGCCCTGGGGAGGATGAAGGCAATTGTGTAATAGACAGGGTGGAAGTGGGCGCATCATTTTTAATCAGCATCGCAAAACGTGCTACTAGTGCCGCGCTCTCACTAATTGTGTCAGTAGTGTTGGTATAAAGATTCCGGAACAATTCCATACCTTTCCCTGATGATTGGCTGAAAAAAGCAAAATAGGAAAAACACATGGTGTGTGTGTGTAAGGGCAAAACACGTGTATATCACGTCTGTGTGTCTTTTGCCTATTGTATTTGTAACTGTTTCTCTAAAGGAGTGTGTAACAATGTATAGATTATATTTTATATAGTACCCCTATTGTGAAATATGAGAATTTTATTAATCATCTAGGAGTTCCATGACCATATACATTCGGTCTCATGCTTTTATACAGGTCATGGAATTCCGGGGGGGTTACTTCTAATATCCTCTTACTTTCCAACAAGGGGTACTTTATTATAATACACGTGACAAATATGACATCACTACTCGTCGTTTATAACTGGTGACATCACTAGTCACCTTTTATATGTATATAGTTTACAGGATATTCATGGCTTTGGTGTATTATATATATATATATATATATATATATATATATATATATATATATATATGTGTGTATATATATATATATTTGTTTTTTATGGTATTTAGTATATATTTGTGAATTAGTTTTAACAGAAATGGACTTTTTATAATTTGCAGCTTTCTGGATAACTGGTTTCCATTTAAGAAATAACTTACAAAAAACATCCCTACCACCTTAATGAATGAACTTGAATTGATTTATTTCTTCTAATTTTGGGATTTTCAAATTGCTAACACCACCATAAAATAGTTGGTCTTTTACTTAACTGTATCTGAATGCAAATTTGCATATAACATTTTGAGGTGGAAAAATAGCATTTTACTTTGAACAAAATTTGTTGGCTAAGTTGTCAACAGCTTCAAAACTTTTGGGGGCATATTTATCAAAGGTCGAAGTTAAAAAAAACTTCGGAATTCAAAAATACCCATCACATGGAGGTCAAAGTGGGTCGAATTCAGCCTACTTCGAATCGTACGATCGTACTTCGATTGAAGTTTTTTTTTACTTCAACTTTCGGTCTCCCAAACTCCCCCCATTGCCTCCATGCAGGTTCTAGGTAGGAGGTCCCCCATAGGCTAAGACAGCACTTCGGCAGCTTTTAGGTGGCGAATGGTCGAAGTTTTAAAGAGACGGTTCTTGAAAAAAATCTGAATTTCGAGGTTTTTTCAAATTCGAATCGAAGTTGGACTATTAGCTGGTCGAAGTACCCTAAAATTACTTCGAAATTCAAAGTTTTTTAACTTCGAAAATTCACTTCGATCTTGATAAATCTTCCCCCAAATGTCACCCAGCATGTTTTGATCTATGCCATGCCGTGTTTACTGGCAAATTGTGGAATGGCACATACCCTCAAAACATTCTCTGTATGCAGTGTGTTGAAATCTATGTTTTACTGTAATGTGTGGCATATATAAAAAGAAAAGTATCCCTGTTGTGATATATAATGGTATTATTAGGTGTCAAATTGGCCTTCTGCCTCTTCAATCTTAGTATATTATAGAACGGCTAATTATAGACTTTAATTGGCCTTCATTTTTTTTCTTTTTTTTTTTTTTTTTTATAGTTTTTGTATTCTCTTTCAAGCTTTAAAATGAGGGTCAATGACCCCATCTAAAAAGAAAGAAATGCTCTCTAAGGCAATATATTTATTTCTATTGATACATCTTGCTATTCAGGTCATCTCCTATTCATATTCCAGACTCTAATTTAAATCAGTGCATTGTTGCTAGGGTATTTTGGACCCTACCAACCGGATTGCTGAAGTTAGAGAGCTGCTGAATAAAAAGCTAAATAACTCTACAAAAATGTAAAAAAAAAATGAAAACCAACTACAAATTGTCTCAGAATATCACTCTCAGTCTCTACATTATACTAAAAGTTAATTTAAGGGTGAACAACCCCTTTAAAATGGTCAGTGATCATGGAAAGTCTTGGTGACCTTGTAACATTATTTGTACATTTTTACAGATCTATATGAAATCAAATGGATCTGTAACTTCTTTTTTGTTGTATATTACTCTCATTTTTTAAAACTGTCCATATATTTATTTGAGCTCCTTTTTTCCATGGCTGCAACCTACACATTCATGAGTCACAGACCGTTCACCTGCTCTAACTGGCCTATTCCAGCGCGATTCATCAATTTGCAATGCACAACTGACACATAGCATATGAATGTGTTCTACTGCAAACAAATGTTAGGTTGAGGTAGCACCCTAATAAACCATTTAAATTCAAAAACATAATAGGCGATTTGTGAGAAATAACTCTACCACATCCACTACAGTTTTGGAGAAATTTTAATAATTGAGGCTGTTATTTAAGAGAAGATCACACAAACTCTACTTACAGTTGTAAAGACTTGAATTCCCTAATTTGGGTGAGCTGTGTATTGATAATTGTAGTCCATGTAACTGTTTATACATGTAGTTAGCCTTCCACATGGGGCAGTGCACCCCATTTTAAAATTGCTAAATAATTATGGATTGTGAAAGCATACTTGTTGCTTATTGTTTTAAATCCATAGTATGTATGGAATTAGGTCCTTGCAAACTATAGATTTTGTGAATAAAACAACAGGCAAAAGTATGTTCGGCATTTCTGTTTTCATATTGTCTGCACCCAAAGTAAGCTAAGTGCCCTCCACACAATGGCTTTTGTAGGTTATTGTATGCTTTGCCATTCAGAGTCCAGGTGATTTGTTATTTAAAATTAAATTGCCATTTTTAACAAAGAGAGATTTTGGCAACATTATTGGTATACCCAAGTAGACAAGAGCTTACTGATATTTGTGGTATTGTGCAGCTCCAGGAATTTATTTTATCTTTTACGTCGCATGTTAACCAATAAAAGACACAGTCATAGACACGTGCAAATCTGCACCAACTGCCTGCTCAGTCACTTTGTCAGTATGTTTTATTTATGATTCACTATGACTGTCGCACCAAGCAATGCACAAAATTTGCCCTTTCTTTGAAAACTGACAGATGACTTTTCTGTCTGTATGAACTGGTAGTAATGGATTCCTATTTTCTCTGGCACCAGAGAAACCATTAGTGTGACATTTGCCTACATGCATATAGGTAACAATTGCTAAAGGGGTTTTTCACCTTTAAATTAACTTTTAGTTTGATGTAGAGAGTGATATTCTGAGCCATTTTGCAATTGATTTTTATTATTTGTAGTTATATTTGGCTTTTTATTCAGCAGCTCTCCACTTTGCAATTTCCACAATCTGGTTGATCGGGTACTCTAGCAAGCATTTATTAACTTGAATAGGAGATGGCCTCAACAGAAAGATTAACAATAAATTTGTAGCTTTACAGAGCATTTGTTTTTTAGATGGGGGTCAGTGACCCCCTTTTGAAAGCTGGAAAGAGTCAGAAGAAGAGGGCAAATTAATCTAAAACTACATATAAATAAATAGTGAATTGTATAGCAATAAGAAAACCTCAATCCTTGAAAGTAATTAATGCCTCCTATTCAAACAATCAATGTGGATATTTTATTGAAAGCACAGGTACGGGATCTGCTATCTGGAAACCCATCATCCAGAAAGCTCAGAATTATGGAAAGACCATATCCCATAGACTCCATCTTATCTGACATGGGGCTAGACATTTTGTCGATTTCCCAGCTGTCCTTGGTCATGTGACTTGTGCCTGCACTTTAGGAGAGAAATGCTTTCTGGTAGGCTGCTGTTTTTCCTTCTCAATGTAACTGAATGTGTCTCAGTGGGACATGGGTTTTTACTATTGAGTGTTGTTCTTAGATCTACCAGGCAGCTGTTATCTTGTGTTAGGGAGCTGCTATCTGGTTTCCTTCCCATTGTTCTTTTGTTTGGCTGCTGGGGGGGAAGGGAGGGGGGAGATATCACTCCAACTTGCAGTACAGCAGTAAAGAGTGATTGAAGTTTATCAGAGCACAAGTCACATGACTTGGGGCAGCTGGGAAATTGACTGTCTAGCCCCATGTCAGATTTCAAAATTGAATATAAAAAAATCTGTTTGCTCTTTTGATAAATGGATTTCAGTGTAGAATTCTGCTGGAGCAGCACTATTAGGGTAGGGGCACACGGCGCGATTTCGCCGCGATTCTGCGCTGGGCGAGTTGCGAGTCGCTGCGTTTTTTAAGCCGAAATAGCTTTGTTAACTTTGGCGCTGGCGTCAATGCAAATCGCGGCGAAATCGCTGCGCTAATTCACACGCGGCGATTCGTTTTCTACTGTCGCCCGAAGTTGCCTCGCTGGGCGTTTCCGGGCGACAGTAGAAAACGAATCGCCGCGTGTGAATTAGCGCAGCGATTTCGCCGCGATTTGCATTGACGCCAGCGCCAAAGTTAACAAAGCTATTTCGGCTTAAAAAACGCAGCAACTCGCAACTCGCCCAGCGCAGAATCGCGGCGAAATTGCGCCGTGTGCCCCTACCCTTAACTGATTCATTTTGAATTTTTTTTCCCCATGACAGTATCCCTTTAAGCTCTTCGGGGACCTGCTGATTTGTTGGCAAGATATACACAATATGCAGTGTCTTCCCTTTCCATGGAATCTTAAAGGACCAGTAACACCATTTTTAATTCTTTAAAAAAATGAATGCATATACATTACTTACCTCCAATATGCTGATCTTTCCTGCTGTTTGGATAAGACGTAGGAAAAACTGAAACTGGCACTGTCCCAAGGCGTCCAAGGGGTCTCCGACATCTTCTTGCTTGTTCTTCTTCTTCTCCCCCCTATGTGCGTGCTGCTGCGTCTCTCTTCCGGGACCCGACTTCTAGGTTCATAATGTCACTTCCGGAAGTTTCCCCTTCACAAACAGCCTTTAGCACCCGCAGTGTTGTACTCCACACAGCCCTCATTGGTTCCCTCTCTGCCCGCAGCATTTCCCTCCCCTCAGCCTTACCCTCTGTTTAGCTTCTCTGCTGGCAGCTCTTCTGTCACCTCTGCCATTTCTCCCCGCAGTGTTTCTGTCCCACAGACTTTCCCTCCCCATAGCCTCTCTGCCGGCAGCCCTTCTGTCACTTCTGCATATTTCTCCCCGCAGCGTTTCTGTCCCGCAGACTTTCCCTCCCCTTAGCCTTTCCCTCTCTTCAGCCTCTCTGCTGGCAGCTCTTGTCACCTCTGCCTTTTTCTCCCTGCAGCGTTTCTGTCCCGCAGGCTTTCCCTCCCCTTAGCCTCTCTGCCGGCAGCTCTTCTGTCACCTCTGCCTTTTTCTCCACGCAGCATTTCTGTCCCGCAGGCTTTCCCTCCCCTTAGCCACTCTGCCGGCAGCTCTTCTGTCACATCGGCTTTTCTCCCCGCCGTGTTTCTGTCCCACAGACTTTCCCTCCCCATAGCCTCTCTGCCGGCAGCTCTTCTGTCACCTCTGCCTTTTTCTCCCCGCAGTTTTCCTGTCCCCTTAGCCTCTCTCTCCTCTCAACCTTTCTCTCCGCAGCAGTTCACTCACCTCTGCCTGATGCTCTGCCTCGCGAGACCTTACTTACCTCCAGGTCTGCTCTGTGTTCTTACTTCCGGTTCTGTGTGGAGGTACAGCATCGGGAGCGCGCACTGGTCGCCCTTTCGCCGGTTTCCAATGTAAGGGAAAAAAGGTATTTTGAAATTTTTTTTAAAAAAACGCTAGGTCTGTTATATAAATATATTGGGGCATGGCCATTGTTTTAAGCATATAGAATGGATTTTTTAAATAAAATTTTTTGATGTTACTGGTCCTTTAAGCAGTTAAGCAATAAAGGACCGCCTTCTGACTATAAGATCCACTGTGCTTCATTCCCACAATGGCAAGCATACATGATAGGTTGCATATATGATCATATATGTGATTTCTGTTCTGTTGATTTTATCAGTTAACATTTTTACATGCATTAATTAGTGTTGCATTATGGGGATTACCTCATATTTACTGTGTTTTTCCTTTTATTTTCATAAATTAACTTCAGATGATCAATCAATTTGTTCTCTCATCTGCATTAGTGTTATAGGCTGAGGGCATAATGGGTGATTTTGGCAAGTGAAAAACTTTGACTTGCCCCCTGTTTTATCCCAATGAACTGAATGCATGACCTGAAATACTCACTTGAACTGGTGTCTTCAGGTGTTTACTATATAAGTCAGTGAGAAACGGCAGGGGGTGACCATCCAACTGAAAAGCACGCTGTGTGCCATCAGCCTTAAGAATGATCATTTATTAATTTATAGTTTTATAAGACAATTCATACTTTGTTTAGCTTTTCTTCCTAAAACAAGGGTACTCTTATGTTAGAACAATGCTTCATTCATATGCTTATGTTTTGGCAAAGCCAAACAACCTCTGCACCATTTTCCTGGTCACTAGGATGCACTTTCCATTAATTGTGAATGTTTACCCTGTCCAACCATGGATTGTCTCACTTATATAAATCCATAAAATAAGATTAACATTGCTTCATCTATAGTTTTAAAGCAGTGGTTCACCTTTTAGTTAGCTTTTAGTATTTTATGGAATGGCTTATTGTAAGCAACTTTTTAGTTGGCCTTCACTTTTTTTCTTATAGTTTTTTAATTATTTGCCTTTTTTTCTGACTTTCTAATTTTCAAATGGGGGTAACTGACTCCATGAACACATGCTCTGTAAGGCTACAAAGTTATTTCTGTACCTTCTTTGTATTACTCCCCCCCTATTCACATGTCTTTATTGAATCCTTTGTGTCTTACAAATGAGTCAAAAGTGTCTCCCAACAGTCCAGGGGTGGTTTAGCTTTACATGAACTTTTAGTATGTTATAGAAAGGCCAATTTGTCTTCATTATTTATTTTGTATCAGTGTTTAAATATTTGCCCTGTAAGACTACACATTTATTGTTAATGCTACTTTTTGTGACTCATCTTTCTACTCCGGCTCTCCCCTATATTCCAGTCTCTTGTTAAAATAAATGCATGGTTGCTAGGGTAATTTGGATCTGGAGAGCTGCTGAATAAAACACTAGATAACTCAAAAAAACACAAATCATAAAAAATTAAAACCAATTGCAAAGTGTCTCAGGATATCCCTCTCTGCATCATACTAAAGGTTAATTTAAAGGTGAGCATCCCCTCTAAGGAGTCTGAATTGACTGTAAATGTGAACTGGAGTGGTTACAATGAATGCTTCCATACTTCTCGCCAGTGGCTTATCTATTTTGCCTTAAATTTTCTGATTGGAATACATCCAGATCTACTTTCCTTGCTTAAAGCACAAAGTCGTACATATAGCCTACAAGAATTTGGAGTAAATGTTGACCATGAGGGTAATGACATGCTACCACACATTGGCTGTTTTTAAGTAACCCAAAGCTTGTCAGATAATAGTTGTGTGAATATTTACACTGTAGCATTGCCTCATGGCACAAATGATTTCTGTGTAAGTCTATGTCCACTGTTTCAGAAACTTTGGTTCGACATTTTAAAGGGGTTGTTCACCTTCAAACAACTAGTTGGTTTCAGATAGATCACCAGAAATAACGACTTTTTCCAATGACTTTCTATTTTCTATGTGTGACGGTTTTTCTAATATTGAAGTGTAAAGTGTCATTTCTCTCCTTCTGAAGCAGCTCTGGGAGGGGGGTCGCCGATCCTGTAAACTGTTCTAAATGGATACATTTAGTTGATACATTTCTTATCTTTGTCCCTGCTGAGCAGAATCTCTAGGTTTCATTACAGGCAGCTGTTAGAGTTGATACAATAGTTGCTAATACTCCAGAGATGCTGTTTAGAAATGTATCCACTCAATATTGCAAAATTGTAACAGTTCAGAATCTGCACCTGAATTACTGAGCTGCCAGTCTCAAACACCAGAGACACAACCATTCAACTTTAAACTTAGATTTTGGGAAAAACGTAAAAAATGTATAAAGGAAAGTAATTGAAAAAAGTCTTTATTTCTGGGGAACAACCTAAAAACAACTGAATTGAAAAAAGTGTTTGGAAGGTGAACAACCCCTTTAAGGCTACTTAAAAATGTGCAAATAAACATAAAACAAGGGGCGCGCACCCATTGTGTAAAATTGTATCAGCACCTTTATTGAGATAAAACTATATTGCACTTACAATGTAGCAAAGATTAATCACTTATCAGAAAAGTCAATTCAATGTGTTCCTAACGCATTTTGTCTGTCTCAACTTTCTCAAGGTTAGTGGAGTGCTTTATCTTAAAGGATAAATTAAAAAAAAACAACTAATTTTGTAAGCAATTATAATAATATATGGTGTTGCTTTTACATGGTGCTAAAAATTAATATTTTAAAAATCCCCCTTTATTGAGAGCACACTTTGTATAGTATATATCAAAAATACTTGAACATGTAAGATGCTCTGAGGAAAATTAATTTTTTTACATTCTGCAAATGCTAAGGTACGGTCCTTTGTGCGCAGATTGGCAGACCATTCAGCAGTTTGTGTGTCCAAAAACATTGGCTTGACAAACAAAGCAGTTGGGTTTTGACTGGTCAGTCTTGTTGGGTTTTCAGAATATAACACATTTGCAGGTGATTACATTCATTTCTTGTGGCCCCAGTTATTATAATTCTCACTGCCACATTGCACAATTTGAGATTAATGGCTTGCAATGATGAAATGTGGCCATGTATGATCTCCTTTTATAAATAGATTCATTAGATACATATTTAGGGTGGTGGCAGACAGGGAGATTAGTTGCCCAGCGACAAATCTCCTCTACTGTGGGTGACTAATCTCCCCCAACTGCCTTGCCGGCAGGATCAATTCGGATTTCTGAAGTCGCCCGAACTTGAATTGCTTTTTTTTTGTTTTTGTTTCCTGTGACTTCAACATATGTTATTTTTAGGGCAAATGTCTTGTCTACAAGACAAGCCTCTCCATATATTTGACCTTGGTGAAGTAGAATATCTTTATATTTTATAGTAGGGAATAGATTTTCTTGGTAAAATGTGCAATCAGTCATATTAGAAATATAATTTGATTAGTTGCGTGTTCTAAACAATAATATATATCAACATTAGCCTAGCTATGTAATATTTATTTCCCTGCTGACTTCTGTCTACTCATTTAACCTATTATAAGTGTATTTTAATCCTTACAATAATTTTACAGTAATCTGATAAATAATGGGTATTTAAAACCAATTAAACTAACACACTAAAAAATTACATTTTAAAATATGAATGTATATTAAGTTACCCTACATGTCATGTTGGTTGTTTTTTTTTTTTTTTGCTGAGAGGTTTGTTTTTTTTAAATTGTTGTTAGCTGAAGTTCGAACCTGACTGTGCCATCTCAGCCTGTCAGTTAAAGTCTCTAATGCTAACTGACTGCTGCTGCACAAATATGGCAGCCCCCCTCATACAGGAACATGGGGCATCAGACAGGTAATGTAAATGCATCAGGCAAATACTTAATGGCAAAGTTAGAAGTAGCTTTCAAAGGCAATATTATGATAGATGTAAGGGCTATTCCACACGGGGAGATAGCGACGCGTTTGCGGTCGCGGCGACAAAGCGCCGCGACAGTCGCCGCGACCGGCGCAGGCGACAGTTTTGTATGGGCGCCTATGTAAAAACGCCTGTGCTAACCACACGAGGCGATGCGCTTTTCAACAGTCGCCTGAAAAAGCCGAGGCATTTTCAGGCGACTGTTGAAAAGCGCATCGCCTCGTGTGGTTAGCACAGGCGTTTTTACATAGGCGCCCATACAAAACTGTCGCCTGCGCCGGTCGCGGCGACTGTCGCGGCGCTTTGTCGCCGCGACCGCAAACGCGTCGCTATCTCCCCGTGTGGACTAGCCCTAAAAAAGAGTTTAATTTCTGGTGTCAGTATATCTTTAAGACAGAACTTACATTAGGGGCAGATTTATTAAGGGTCGAATTTAAAATTTAATTTTCGAAATTCTTTTATTGTTAAATTTGACTAGGGAACTATCCAAACTTAATTCATTTTTTTTTTTTAAATCTAATTTGATTTTCGAGATTTATCATACTCTCGACTATTCGCCACCTAAAACCTACCGAATTACTGTATAAGTCAATGGGAGAGGTGCAGTGACCAATTTGGAATTGTTTGTAGCCTTCCTGACGGTCAAGTTTGAGTTTTTGAGTCAGTAAAATTAGTCCGAGTTTGACATATTAGATTTTTTAAATAAATTATCGATATTCAGATTTTGAGTAAAATCAAATTCATATGAGTTTAAAAAAACTTGCATGAAATCGAAATTCAACCCTTATGCCACTTAAGGTGACCATAACACCTAACAATTACGATCTTTCTTGGAAAAGATCTTTCCAAGAAAGATCGTTCGTTCCAATACGCACTTGTAGAGCTGAATCGTCTGATACAATAAAGAAATAGAATTCTACCTGTATCTGACAATTCAGGAACCCAATCAACATTTTCCGTCCAGCCCGATCGACAAGCCGACCAATATCCAAGTCTTCTGCCGATATCGGTCAGGTCATTTCCCACCGTACATGCACGGAATATCGTACGAAAATTCATTTCATACGATATTATCTGTGCGTCTACGGCCTTTAATTTTACGTCATCCTGTGCCCTTTGTTCAACTGTTAAAGGGGTTGTTCACCTTTAAATTAAGTATGATGTAGAGAATGCTATTTTGAGACCATTTGCAATTGGTCTTCATATTTATTATTTGTGGATTTTGAGTTAGTTCACTTTACAGCAGCTCTACAGTTTGCAATTCCAGCCATCTGGTTGCAAAGGCCAACATGATCATGGCAACCATACAGTGATTTGAATAAGAGACTAGATTATGAATAGGAGAGGGTCTGAATAAAAAGATGATTAATAAAAAGTAGCAAGAACAATGCAATTGTAGCCTTGAAGAGCATTTATTTTATAGATGGGTCACACTTGAAAGAGTCAGAAGAATAAAGTAAATAATTCAAAAACTATAAAAAAAAAAAGGAAAAATGAAGACCAACTGAAAGTTGCTTAGAATTGGCCACCATAAAGGTGAACCACCCCTTTAATCGCAGGAGTTTTAAAGCATTGAGCTGTGCTAGTACTAAATGATGGAGAATAGGGAATATATAAAATGAGACATAGTTGAGGTGGGTAAAGGGGGGGGGTGGGATGGTTCAGGCCCATACAGTCACGTACTTGGCTGTTCTTTAGCCAGGAAGTGAATGGGAGTGTGTGTGTGGGAGAGAAGATCCTGCATTACATCTCCTCCCTGACGTTTCAATGGATTGTTTTATTCTGTTAAAAGCTTCATCTCTCTTACATAGCTTCACATAAGGGGAGGCATTTAAGGACACAGAACTATGTTTATTCTATATAAGGATTGTGAGATCTGTGCGGTCTTTTGAGGACACTGTGGCATGCCTATGCTTTGGTGCCACAACACTAAGTTGAAGGGCATGTACTGATTAAAAGTATTTTAAGAACAGAAAGCTTCTTGCACATGAATAATTATTTAGTCTTGCGTTTTGATTTTAAGAATGTATTAAATTCATTTTCTTCCTTTTCCGATACATTCAGTAAGCTAGATCATGTCAAACTTTCCCTGTGTTCAGAAACAAAATATGCAGATGAGTAAATGAAAGATTAACTTCTAAGGGGCCCACATATCCCACACCGTCTTACAATGGAAAGGCGTATTCGTCAGTCAAATTTACAGTTTCTTGTGAATGACTATATACACTGTGCTGGCCTGCAACTAATTTGCTTGAAGTATAACCTGAGCTTAATATGAGGCATGATGGCATCAAACGCCAAGATAATTTAATGGATAAAATACTGCCCTTTTGCTATGCGTTGCCTAATAGGGCACTATTCAAGCTTAATGTATAATTATTTTTAATTTGCTTTATTTCTGCTACTATTCAGTAAAGACTGACTCAGTTTTAGCCTGACCTAAGAGCAGCTTTAGTTTTACTGGAAGACTTGTCACCAGCTCTTTATCACCTCTTGCAGGACATGGTTTTCAAGGTGGTACGGAATAAGGTCACTTGCTGTGAACCAGTCAAATAGGGACATAAATGACATTCTGCATAACAGGGAAAACAGCCTGGCTAAACAGATACCAACGTGTGTGTGTGTGTGTATATGTTTTCATTTATATAGTGCTACTTAAGTACGCAGCAGGAATTTCCGATCAGAGCTCAATATGCCTACCACTTGCCTTAGATTGCATTTCCTTACATAGTAATTGGGTTGAAAAAAGACCAAGTCCATCAAGTTCCACCCCTCCAAATGAAAACCCAGCATCCATACACACACCCCTTCCTACTTTCACATAAATTATATATTCTCATGCCTATGCTAACTTGTAAACTTGTGACCCTTCCCATTGATTTCAGTGGGAAGAAGCTCCTGCATTGAGTTATTTATCATTTAGTCATTTATTAATTCCAAGTAGCAGCCATCTGTCTGTGCCACTGCCCTAACATGCAATATTTTTGGATTAAAAGGGCCTGCAAAATGTTAACTAAACCCCCTGCCCCTCTAGGATAAGAAAGGGCTAAAGAGTTTAAAAACCAACATCCTTGTTTGTGTAATGAAAAGTCACATGCTTTTAAGGCTTCTGATTGGTTCAGCCAGGCCCTTCGACTCGGGCAAATCCATATCTGGAAAAGTGTCAATCATGGATTTGTTGTGTGCTGAATTATATGTAAATACTGTTATGACATGTCCAATTTCTAGTGTTCTTGGCCATTTGAGAACATTCAGAAGCAAATTCAGTAGCAATTACAGTTTTTTAAGGGGGGGGCACTTGCTATAATATTTTTATCTTAAATGTAGATTTGAATGGGAAGTATCACTGGGCTTTTGAAGAGACACAATGCCTCATTTAGCTTCATTGGGTCTTGGGTACATTTGAATTGATGCTTTTTCATAAAATGTTTCTCTTTTCATGAAAAAAAACTTCACCGCTTCTGCTGTTGTTTTTCAGGTTCTGGGAATATTTTTATGGCACAGTCTGGATTTCAAGTAGCCTCTGTCAAGGAGCACTCAGCCAATTAACGCTCAGAAATTACTGGCACTCACTGGATTGTGGAATCTTTTATGTATGAAGTACTTTGTTGGCTAAATATTTGAAGGCACTTTTACTAACTGTGCCACGGTCAATTACATTTTTTTTATATAAATTTTTGCCATCTACACAACGCTCTTCTTTTGCTTTTTGACCAGTGGAGGTATTAATGGAATGCAGTCATGTCCACTCAGGACGAAACGCAGATCAATACTGAATATGCAGTTTCCTTACTGGAGCAGCTGAAACTGTTCTATGAGCAACAGCTACTGACTGACATAGTATTAATTGTTGAGGGCACTGAATTTCCATGTCATAAAATGGTTCTGGCAACATGCAGCTCTTATTTCAGGTAAGTTGGAACACACAGATAAGCACAGATAAGGGGTATAGACTGTGAACATTCATTGTAGAATATCAAGCTGATAGCTTTGATTATTAAGGCTATAGAAATATTTGGATGGCTTGCTTCTAAGTAGCCAAGATCATGAGCAATTGTATTCACTGAGAAGGGATCCACTGAGGTATTAAAGCCATACTGACACATTTCTATGAAAATCCATGGGAACATGTCAGTATTGCTAAAGAATTGAGACATCAGCAATGATGAGTGAATTTATTTTGCCAGCCATGGATTTGCAAATTTTTTTGCAAAACCAGTGCAAATTTGCAATGAAAAAATGCCCATTGACTTTAATGCATTTGGAGAAAAAAAAGTCACCATAAGAAAAAATGGTTATTGACTTTAATGCATTTGGAGTGAAAAAAAATGTTGCGCATGTAACAATTAGTTGCACGTAAAAACGCCTATTTGCATTGGCCTTCATTATTTATTTATTTTTTATAGTTTTTGAAATGTTTTCCTGCTTTTTCTGACTCTTTCCAGCTTTCAAATGGGGATAACTATTAAAAAGCAAATGCTCGTTAAGGCTACAAATGTATTGCTTTTACTACATTTTATTACTTATCTTTCAATTCAGGCCCATCCTATTCATATTCCAGTCTCCTATTCAAAACAATGCATGGTAGATAAGGTAATTTGGACCCTAGCAACCAGATTGCTGAAGTTGCAAACTGGAGACAGCCTTTCCTGTATTTCGGAGCTTTCTGGATAACGGGTTTCCATATTACATATCCTATACATGTAAAAGGAAATCATTTTTAAAAAATGTAAAATTCAATTTCATTAAAATGGAGTCTGTCCCCTTCCTGTAATTCTGAGCATTCGGGATGTACTCCCGACCTACATAGTTTTTTTTAGGTGGAATAAAAGTCACAAAGCACAAAATATAGAAAAAAAAAACCAAACAAGCACTGAATGAAAATGAAGTCCAAGACTGGTACTAAAAGGGTTAAACATATATTACGTGTAGTGGATAATTCCACAGTACTGTTTATTGCTGTAGTGAAAGATAAAAGTATTATAAAAGCAAGTGTGATCTCCTGGTGACCTAATTTTCTATGTGCTTGGTTTCTTTTTCAGGGCTATGTTTATGAGTGGACTGAGTGAAAGTAAACAAACACATGTACATTTGAGAAATGTGGATGCAGCTTCCTTGCAGATCATTATAACGTATGCATACACGGGTAACTTGGCAATAAACGAGGGCACTGTAGAACAGCTATATGAGACTGCATGCTTTTTACAGGTAAATATGTAAATAACTGTAATGTATATGTAAATCAGAAGTCTGAAGCTGGGCTCTTGAATCTGTTTTCATATCACTAGAAGCAGGACAAAGACAACTGAAGTTTGGTCAGTTATGTAACCATTGTCAGACTGGGGTGTGTGGGGACTACCAGGACTACCACCTCAGGGCCACTCCCCACCCATTGAGTACTCTCCTACCCGTCGCGAGCCCCCCACCCCAGATGTGAGATCCTGCGAAATCAACCTGCCATACATTACCACACATGTGCCCATCTCCTCATGTTTTACCATTAACTTGCCACAATCAGCAGTGGGGAGGCACCTATATTATCCAGCACAGAGAAGGCCTGGGTCAGCTGGGACCCACCATGTTTTTTCCCGCCATCCCACTCTGACCCTGTGTGTAACTATAGTGGATGTGGACCCTACAACTGCTCATGTTCCAGGATGAAAAGGGGGGTTAGTGGGGCATATTCTATGTGGTTATAAAATGTTTTATTATCAAAGCTTAGAGGGAACCTAAAATTATACCATATATTATACCATTTTTTTTTTTTTTTTTTTCTTTACTTTGGCAGCATTTGTCCCGGGCTAGTGATTTTCAGTCCTTGGTTATATTGCAACAAAAAACAGATTCCTAGTTTTATATTTTTCCTTTCACCCGTAACTTCATGTAAAATTTCTGTTTAAGGAAAACCGTAATATTACAAACTGCACATTCGTTTTTCATGACTAAAGTGGGTTATTGCCATACAGAAAGTTCACCGTCTTGATAACAGATATGTTAACCTTTGGCTGTTGTTAAGAAACACGTCTATCCTTAATATATGTAGTTGTAGTGGGTGTTCACATCAGCAGTCCATATCAACCAAGGGCACATGCATATACTTGTACAGATATGGGACCTGTTATCCGGTATGCTTGGGGCCTGGGGTTTTCCAAATTATGGATCTTTATGTAATTTGGATCTTTGTACTTTAAGTCTACTAGAAAATCATTTAAATATTAAATAAATGATTTCCCTTTTCTCTGTAATAATAAAACAGTACCAAACTAGTATATAATTAATCCTTATTGGAGACAAAACAATCCTATTTAAGTCGATTTAAGGTATTTTGATCCAAATTACCAAAAGATCCCTTATCCATAAAACCATAGGTCCTAAGCGTTGTGGATAACTGGTCCCATACCTGTATTGGCAGAGTTTACTTTTGAAGTTTTTTATTTCTGTTCTGAGCACTGCAAAGCAACCTATCACTGAGGCTTCTTTAGTTGTGTAATCCTTCTGCATAAACTACTATCCCATTTGTTTTTCATAAGAATATTATTTTTCACAAGAATACACCTAAGTAGTGTACTGCAATATTTTTGTAATTCATTGTCCTTTGTCATTGCAGGTGGACGATGTATTACAACTCTGTAGAGAATATTTAATTAAAAAGATCAATGCCAAAAACTGTGTGCGGCTGCTAAGTTTTGCCGATCTGTTTAGCTGTGAAGAACTAAAACAAAGCGCCAAAAGAATGGTAGAGCACAAATTCACAACTGTGTATCACCAGGAAGCTTTTATGCAACTGTCCAGTGAGCTCTTGATAGAACTTGTTAGCAGTGACAATCTGAATGTGGAAAAAGAAGAGACAGTCCGAGAAGCTGCAATGTCTTGGCTTGACTACAACACTGTGTCCCGCTCACAGTACTTGTCTACTGTTCTGAGCCATCTCCGTATAGATGCATTATCAGAAGTGATACAGAGGGAGTGGTTTCAAGGTCTGCCCCCAAATGACAAGTCTGTAGTGGTTCAGGGACTCTACAAATCAATGCCTAGATTCTTTAAACCCAGACTTGGCATGACAAAAGAGGAGATGATAATTATAATTGAAGCTGCTTCAGAAAATCCTAGTTATTGCTCCACAGTCTGTTATAGTCCGCAGGCTGAGAAAGTGTACAAGCTTAGTAACCCTCCCGCTGAGCTGCACAAGGTTGGGACAGTAGTAACTCCAGATAATGATATTTACATAGCCGGTGGGCAAGTCCCTGTAAAAACCACCAAAAGCAATCACAGCAAACCAAGCAAACTACAGGCTGCTTTCAGGACTGTGAATTGCTTCTACTGGTTTGACGCTCAGCAGAATACTTGGATTCCAAAGACCCCCATGTTGTCCGCTCGTACTAAGCCTTCTTTGGTGTGGTGTGATGGGTACATCTATGCAATAGGAGGAGATAATGCTGGTGGTGAACTAAACAGAAGGACCGTGGAAAGATATGACTGTGAGATAGATGAGTGGACAATGGTGAGCCCTCTTCCGTGTGCATGGCAATGGAACGTGGCAGTAGTAGTCCATGACTGCATTTATGTTATGGCATATAACCTGACATACTGTTATGTTCCAAGAACTGGTGGTTGGGTTGAAATGGCAATGAGACAAACAAGTAGATGCTTCGCTTCTGCAGCTGCCTTTGAAAACAAAATATTCTACCTTGGAGGTTTGCATATCGGCAACAATTCTGGAATAAGGCTCCCTTCCAACACGGTGGATGGCTCTTCCGTCACAGTTGAAGTATATGATGTGAATAAAAATGAATGGCACGTGGGCGCTAGCATTCCTGCCAAGCGTTACTCTGATCCCTGTGTTCGAGCCGTTGTTATATCCAATTCCTTGTGCGTTTTTATCAGAGAAACTCACATGCATGAAAAAGCGAAATATGCCATCTACCAGTATAATATGGACCTCAATCAGTGGTTCCTGAGGCAGCAGATATCTGAGCGTGTTCTTTGGGATTTAGGCAAAGAGTTTCGGTGCACTGTAGGGAAGCTCTACCCATCATGCCTTGAAGGATCCCCATGGAAACCTCCAACTCATCTGTTCTCTCCTGATGGGGCTGATGAATTTGAACTTGACAGAGACATGGTTGCATTACCATCTGTATAGCTGGATAAAGACCAGACACTTCATGTATGCATGGATCTCAGTTCCTCAGTGAGAGTTCTTAAGAATTGTGCTGTTAAGGAATCAGGCTGGAAAAAAAAAGTTTGCTTACTTTACAGGCATAATTTGTATGCCACATACTTAACATATTTGTAGCCTTTAATGCATTTATATAGGGGAGATGCTTCCATTATCCCATGACCAGCTAATGGAAAGAGCAAAGCAAAAACTGTATATTATGCGAGCCTTTGCATCCAGTTTACCAAAAGCATTTATATATATCTTTGTGATTTTTCTTTCTTTTTTGTTTTTGAGATTTTTTTTTTCTCCTTGACATAAAATTTCACATTAGTGACCCAACTATTCCTTGTATTATAAGTAAAAGCGCTTTCTGGGAGAATCTTCCATTAGCCTCAGTTACATCTAGTTAGCGATCCTACTTATGAGCTGGACTATACGTGCAAATGTGCAGTGTTCACCCAATCTCCGTGCATACCTCTAAGGATAAAATCATCGGTCTAATTATTCTCTTTTTTGTTTTTTACCTTCCAGGTTGTCTTGTAATCATTTTTTTTAAAAAAAATCTAGATTCACATACTGTGTACGCTTCAGAATGTTAGAAATACTCAGACAGAATCCCTTGCTGTGTGACATCATCTGATGTAAATGCTTTGCAACAAATTAAGTATCGTTTCAAAAAGTGTGGCTTTGGAAGTAAAGGAAAATATGCAGTTCATCTGCAGTTTATATTTTTAACAAAGTGATTTTTTTTTCACCAAAGTCCCACTTTAACACACAATCTATATGATATACAGTATATATAATTTTTTTTGCTAAATTCAATCTTTCCTGCTGTGGGAACTGTAGCATTTGATTTAATAACATGCAGGTCAATAGATGACTGCAGGCTCAGTCAGACTGTGCAATGCACATGTTTCTGTTGTCAATAAACCTGTAGCTTTGTTTCAGTACAGGTCTTCCAAAAAAGGGCCTTGTAACGTCTGCAGGCGTAATTGGGCATCTCATGAACTGCCAGCCCCTCATAGTACGGGTCCCTGTGGAACTTTAACCCCTAACTGTTTCATTGCAGTAAAGGGATTAAACAACAGAGCCTTCACATTCTGTAATACACCTGTGTGGGCTCACTCATACAATATTCTGCTGCTGATGTCTATTTCTTTCCCTACACCCATTTGTACAAACATTGTTTTAGTGTGGAATAACTAGGTCTGTATCATTTTTGTTAACTTAACAAGCATTTACTGTAGTGTGATTGTGTATTGGTATACCCTACGTTGTCTCTTTCGCTTTTTTTTTTTTCCCCCTCATATGGGGAAGGGAAAAATACTGTTCAGGAATACATTTACACAGCACTCTGCACAAGAGAGCACATCCCAGTGCTGCTCCGGCATTAATAACAATCCCAGGAACCACTAGCAGTAGAGGGGCACCGCCGCCAACTTAACATGAGCACAGGTGCTTCATGACATATCCTACTAGCATGTTCAGCTGCATTATGTTCTGGCACTGTATTTTGAATGACATTAATTTATTAAAAAAAAATGAAACTGACAATTTGTGCATTTATTTTCTTTGTACATTTTCATTTTAGGAGTTCTTTATAAAAACAACCGTTTCAAATGGTCTGTGTAAAACAGGTATGGGACCAGTTATACATAAAGTTTCAGATTACGGGAAGGCCATCTCCCATAGACTCCATTTTAATCAAATGATTAATATTGTTAAAAATTATTTCCTTTTTCTCTGTAATAATAAAACGTTACTTGATCCCAACTGAGATATAAATCCTTATTGGAAGCCAAACAATCCTATTAGGTTTAATTGATATTTAAATATTTTTTTAGCAGGTTTGAGATATGGAGATCCAAATTACAGAAAGATCCCTTATCCAGAAAACCCCAGCTCCCAAGTGTTCTGGATTACAGGCCCCATACCTGTATTGACTTTTATCAGTTTGTTGAACAGGAGAGTATTGGTCCTGCCATAATACACCTTTCCTTTTACTATCCCATTCCTTTAACTGCGGTAGTACATCCTCTTATGCTTTCTCATCCTCTCATACAGTTGCCCTTTGTTTTAAACCCTTTTCGACCATTCCCTGATTTACCCTCTTTGTATGTGCCATTGTCACTGTCGTTCCCACTCTCCCCGTTTGAATTTTTCTCCTTTGCTACTGTTCCTTGTGCCATTGCCCTCTCCTTGCCTCTTTCTGACATTCTTCTTACACTCCCAATTTCTTCTTCCCATTTACAAGAACCTAGTTGGAATGATTCTATTGTGGTCCATGAATTAACAAATAATAAACTCATCTTTAGCATTTGCGTGGGTGAGCATTTAGGGAAATATGAACTCTACAAAGGGGTAACTAAAACCCTCAATTTTAGAAGTTCAACCTTTAGCTGTATAAGGGCATCTCTGCAAATACACTAACTGGGAAAGTCTTTTCACAGGGTTAAACAGAAGGAAATGGGATTCTTTAAAATGTTGCTTGCATGTTGGTATATTCCCTGAATAGAAATATGAATAATAACAAGTAGCAATAACAATACATTTGTAGTCTTGCAGAGTGTTTTTTTTTATTTCAGATGGGGTCAGTGACCCCTATTTGAAAGCTGGAAAGAGAAGTAGAAGGCAAATAATGTTAAAAAAACTAGGTGGAATGGCTACACACAAGGTTAGCATAAGCGTTTTATTCAGTGAGCCTGAGAGAATGTACTCCTGAAATTCCCACAGTGAATACCTCAATGTATGTTCAAATTATATTGTAAGAGGGTGAGGATATAAGTTTGCTCCAGGCTCCTCCTTTTTAATGAAATTATATGAAACCTAACTCATAAGGGGCAGGTTGAGACTGAAATTTCCTTTAAGAACCTATTTTTACAGGAACAAAACAAGACCATGTGGTCCTTAATGACGCCATCTGTCATTGTGAGCCCCCAGGTTATCAAAAAATAAAGACAAATTGAAAAGTTGCTTTAGAATTGGCCACTCCAAAACATACCAAAAGTTAACTGAAAGGCGAACCACCCCTTTAATAAAGTGTTTGTGTTGAGTTTGGTAAAAAAAAAAAAAAAAAAAAAGCTTACTTTTAAGGCATTCAAGTTATTTGGGGCAGCTGTAACTTTCAGGCACAAGGAGGCCAATAAAGCATGTAAAAAAGCTAGACAAGCTAAAATAGAGATGGGAAGGGATATTGCAATGAAAAGGAAAACGAGTCCAAAATTATTTTTTAATGTAAAAAGCAAGAAGGGGTGGGATGCTTATTATCTTGGGGAGGTCAGAAGGTTGATGAGAACAGAGAAAAAGTACAGATTCTGAAGTGTTCTTTTTCATCTGTCTATACAACTGAGGAACCAGCTAATGGAGGTTTCCTTTATAATAGGCCTTATGATCTACCGATGCATGAGTCACTCAGGAGAAAATTCAAGAGATCTGAACATATAGAGGTTTAACACCAGATCGTATTCCCCACAGAGTACTAAGCTTCCTTAACTCTGTGATCACCAAACCTCTTTACTTAGTTATTCAAGATTCATTGAGGTCTGGCATAGTACAGAGACACTGGTGACGTGGTAATTTGCTGTCCCTATTTAAAAAGGGATTCTAATCTCAGCCTGAAACCTATAGGCCTCTTAGGCTGACATCAGTGGAGGGTAAGCGTTTGCAAGGGGTAATAAGGGATAAAATACTTGACTATATTGCAAATCACAATACTATGAGTTTTTGGCATCATGGTTTTATGCATTATAGATCTTGCTACATTTTATTTGAGGAGTTTTTATATGAGGAGTTGAGCAGGAACCTTGACACTGGGATGGCAGTGGATGTAATCTACTTAGATTTTGCGAAATTACTTGATACAGTACCACACAGAAGGTTAATGGTTAAATTTGAGAATATTTGCCTGGAACATAGTAAAGGTATGGGATCTGCTATCTTGAAACCTGTTATCCAGAAAGCCCCAAATTATAGAAAAGCCGTCTCACACAGACTCCAGTTTATCCAAATAATTCACATTTTTAAGAATGTTTTCCTTTTTCTCTATAATAATAAAGCAGTACCAAACTAAGATAAAATGAATCATTTTTGGAAGCAAAACTAGCATATTGGGTTTATTTAAAGGAGAGCTAAACGCCCGCCCCCATAAGAAAAACCCCTACCCTCTCCCCCCCCCATCTTCCAGCTCATCTGATTACTTTGTGAGGGGAGCACCGCATTGGCGCATGCACAATCTGAGCAGTCTTCCAGTTTGTAGCAACTGCGCATGTCGACAAAAGTACTGAACCTGAAGAATACAGGAGAGCCGGAAGATGGTGCCCATGTGCTCCACTGCGCTTACTCTGCACCGATATGCGAGTACAGTGTCGGGCACTTTCAGGGGTAATTAACTATGCAGGGGAGAAGCAGGGAGGGGCAACTATCTAGGGTAGCTTTTCTTATTAGGGGGGTTTAGTTCCTTTAATGTTTACATGATTTTCTAGTAGGCTTAATGTATGAAGATCCAAGTTATGGAAAGATCAGTTATCCAGAAGACACCAGGTCCCAGGCATTATCGATAACATGTCCCATACCTGTATTTGTACTTGGATAGAAAACTGGCTAGAAAACTGGCTGAAGGGTGGTAAATGGAACATTTCTAATTGGACCAGTGTTGTTGGTTAAGTATAGCCACCATCTATAATTAGTCCTTTGCTTTTTAACTTGTTTATTAATGACCTGGAGGAGGGCATTGAAAGAAATGTTTCTATTTTTGCTGATGATACTAAATTGTACAGAACTATAAAGTCCATGCAAGATGCCGGCATTTTTCAGAGTGATTTGACTAAATTGGAAAACTGGGCAACAAATTGGAAATGAGGTTTAATTTTAATTAATGCAAGGTTATGCATTGTTAGAAAAAATATACATGTGAATTACACACTAAATGACAGTGTGTTGGGGGTTTCCTTAATGGATCTGGGGATTTTTGTAGATAAGTCTAATTCCAGGCAGTGTCATTCTATGGCTACTAAAGCAAATAAAGTGCTGAGAACATACTATGTGAACCCTTAACAAACTTATAAGTAACTTGACAACAACAGATGTCAAACTTACTGGCTAATAATTGCCAGACTGAGATTGTATGCCTTTTATGAATACTGGAATTACATCAGCTTCACTCCAGTCCATTGGTACCATACCTTATGAAATAAGAAAATCAGAAAAAGTGGCACCAGGGTGTATTCTATCACATCAGACACTGATCTCTTTACATATTAATTTTGCTTAGACATTTACAGTAAGTACCATGTACTATGCCAGTCACTGTCAACTTGTCAGCACAATTGCTTTTTTAGATACACCTATAACCAAAATATATCAGTTTTTAATGGAGCCACACTCTCAACCCACATCTTTTAAATTCTGATATAGAAAACTGAGGCAGTCGTGGGTCCGTAATTGACCGCAGAGACCTGCACTAATTCAGGACCGAATTATAGCAGCTCTTATAGGGTTGGCAACAGTACAGACAGGAGCACTGGAGGCTAAAGGGTTGCCCCCGTCCGGTTACGAACTAGATGGCCTGGATTTTCGTAAGGGCTGCGTGGGTCAAAACTGCCTGCCCAGTTTTCCAAATTTGTTAAATGGGGCAGGATTCTCCTAGACTGACGTGGCGATCAACCAATCGTCATAGCCCCACCTACAGGTCCTCAGTCCACTCTGTAACGTCATTGACTCACCCCTTGCCTGGACCCTGCTGCTGGCAACCGTAGGAGGCTAGCTCTTTAATATTAAAGATTAACTAATGAATTCTTCTCCTCCTAACACATCTATTCCTTCAAACAAAGTCTCCAGTGGCAACTGTAGTGCATAAATTCACTAGCAAAGTGATTTAGCTATTTCAGGGGGCCTCCTTGCCGCTTCACCTCACTCTAATACAAAATACATATTTCTCATGATAAGGTTTTATGTTGCTTACAGTCATAAAATAAAATAACAATGTGAAAAACTGCTGGGTTGAAAAAAATAAAATAAAACTTCTTTGTGGACAAGATTCTTAACTTATTCAGAATATACAACAGATCCCAGAATGCTGGGCCCAGTTCTTTAGAAATGTGGAATGCAGCCCGTGAATGATGAACTTTGAGTTTAATCGTATTTGTTCAACTGCATTATGAATTTCTGTTTTTAATTCTAATCATGTCCTTACATAGCATGCACACGGTATAGATTTCTGGGCCTGTGTTATTTAATGTAACCGGCTGTAACCAGACAGCAATTTAGCTGTAAGAAACCAGCCACAAAGTCAAAATTAGTTTTTGGACAGGATCCAAAGGGAAATAGAATCAATGTTTTCCCTGGAGCCTAGAACCGTTGAAGAAAACGAGGCATCGCAAAGCATGACTGGAGAAGTCCTGATAATATTGTTTGATTAGCGGAGATTGCATTAGCAGAGGCTGCTGGCGTAAATCATGCAGAAGGTTATGTGAGGACATGAGCCAGTGTGGTGGGCAAGGGAGTTCACATTTCTACTCCAGTTTCTTTGTGACTTCACTGCAGTAGGTTCAGTTTGGCTTGTAGCCCAGGGAGAACTACAAAAAAGAAAGCATTGGTGTTTGTAGGCACAAAAGTGGTGATTTCTTTGAACAAAATGCTATGAGCCCACGTTTTCTTACACCAGTGACTGTTATGCACTTGCTAAAACAGAATGTAAATGGGTTGTACATACTTTTGACTTGTTTTCATTATTTAGATAGTTTGTAATGCTCTAACTCCTGACTGTTCTCTTAAATTTATTAAAGGTTGCATTTTAGTGGTATAGGTATGGGAACTGTTATCCAGAGTTCTTGGTACCTGGGGGTTTCTGGATAACAGATCTTTGTCTACTAGAAAATCATGTAAACATTGACTAAACTCAATAGGTTGGGTTTGTTTTTATGAATTTGGATAAAATGGAGTCTATGGGAGACAGCCTTTCTGTAATTCTGAGCTTTCTGGATAAAGGGTTTTTGGATAACGGATCCTATTCCTGTATTAGAGCTTTCTGAAACTCAATTTCTCTAAAACAAAAAAAGTTTTTTATTAAAAGAGTTTTTCATAATTTTTACACTTTACACGTTTACATTTTTTGAGTTTTAAAAAAATTAAAAAACACAACTTTTTTGAGGAAAAAATATGATTAGTAAAAAAAAGGAATTCCAAATGGCCCCTTGGACTGGCGACATGGAGGACTATTTATCAACATTCTCGTTTTAAAGGTTTTTGAAACCACAAATAAACAAATTTTCTCTAAAATCACGAATGTCAAATCACTGAACAATCCAAAAAATATAGGAGTACCTCTAAAAATGTGAGCTTTTCATACAATTACTAGCAAAAGAAATTAAAAAACTGTCCTAATGGCTAGAAAAAGGTCCAGTAAGATCAGCGCAGCTCCTGTTGACATCAATAGGACCTTGACTGTTTTTAATAGAAATTCAAATGTTAGTAATCGGCCCCATGGTAATCACTGTCCCTATCTGGCAAACCATACTTGCTCAGGCAGATATGTAACCAGGCAAGCTTTACTTGGTGCTACTGCCAGCTGCAAATGCCCTGCTAAGAGCTGCCATTGCTTGATATATGCATGAAAATTGTGGTGTATCTTCTGAGTTCTTCAAATGGGATAAGGGAACTGTTGCACCCTGAGTAGTCGTGCAACTCTGGATTTGCCAAGCCAGAAAAAAATGTCAGCCCACATATTAAGTGGGGAAAGCCTGTTGGTGCCAACAGATTGCTGAGAAGGGGATATTGAAGAGTAACTTGATCACTTTAGAAACGGAGCAGATTATAATAAATTAATTTTAGCAGAAAGTTGGAGGATACAACACTTTAAGCTTACCCACCTAGGCTATGGAAAATTGTTTTCTAAAAATTCTTCTAACAGCCCTATTTCATATTGTCCTAAATGCGACGAGACTAATTTGTCACTTTTCCATTACCTATGGTCCTGTCCAAAGATAAATCTATATTGGAGAGAAATCTTTAGGTTTTTGAGTTATATATTGAAGATAAGGATTAAATTATCTCCGTGCTTTGTCTTTTTACATAAAGGTGATGTTGAGTTTTTTTCAATTCCTAACTCAAATTTAATTTCCCATGAAAATAAATTATTGATAGTTTTTTTTCTAGCTGCTTCCAAGAAAGCTTTATTTAATTCTTGGTTACAAAGTGAACCCCCCTTGTTGGCAGATGCTATTTCTTTTATGAACCAACTTAGTTGGCAAGAAGCCTTATTAACCAAAACTAAAGAAAAGAATCCCATAGACTCTTTTAAACTGATTTGGTCTCCTTATCTTGAAGCTTGTACCTCCAACACAGGTGAACAAATAGGACGATTTCTCCAGTTGTAAGATGCACTTTCTGACATTCCAGTCGACGAATGGTCATTTTTCTTTTTCTTTCAATATGTACACATCCACTGGTTTAGTTTAGTTAATTTTATTTAATTTCAATTCATTGTTGTCAGTCTCTTTAAATGATATGTAGTCTTTAATAATACTATGTCGTATCGATTTCAGCATTTCTGTCTTCATCTGCAAAATATTTGTTGCAATACTGTTATCGCTTGTTTAACATGAAAATCTATTTTCAAAATAAGAAACGGAGTAGAATTTTTAACGGATTATATTTTTAAAAAAAGTTCCTTACTTACATAACATGGAACTCGTATTACATTTTCATGGTTTTTCGCCTTTAACATTAACTTGCAACCCTGTGTTGTGATAAGGCCCTCTGCTGGCCATTTAAACACTAGTTCTTTTTGCCTGGAGGGTAGGCAAGATATCTAGTTTGTGTTTGTGGATAAACTGAATACTAATGTCCTTTTTTTTCCCCTGAAGCTGTAGATAGGGAAGCACACTAACTTACACTGGCTTATGCCTTTATCATATTTATTGCAGAAATTGTAGCACAATGCTACAACGTCTGCAATATATATGATAAAGGCATAAGCGTGTAAGTTGTTGTGCTTCTTCCCTATCTACAGCTTGAATGCTAATTGACTTGGAGGAAGTCAGGGAATTGAATGCAGCCCATGAGCAAGTAAGTGGTGTGCGGCACATAACCTTTTTTCTGCTGGGCTTTTTTTTTTGCTGAGCCCTTTTCCAAATGATGTCTTGCCATGTCTGCGGTATGTGTAAAATAATAGGGGATAAATAGAACCAGGTAAAACAAATAAAACATTTGCAAATATTTAATGAAAGTGGGCTTTATAATGAATAATTCCTAAATCCTCCACCTTGACCCTTCTGAAACATGAAGGGTCCTAGTCCTTAAACACTAACTAAACAGAGAGGCACCCCTTTGCCATCTAAATTAACAGTTTGTGGTCTGATTGGTTGGCTCTACATTTGGGAACCTCATCCAAGACAGGTGCAAGTGAGACACAATCACTGAGGGCAGTGAGCATGACTAGTCTGGTTAAGTCCATCTACTACTCCTAGTCTGCTGGGATTCAGCATGATATACTGTATATCCTTTTCCCTTAGGCACCATCTGCTGTGAAATCAGGATAAAACTGTAGCATTGCATTGAGGTATTTCAGCAGCAAGCAGGATTATTTTTATTACTATAATTTATATAGCACCATCGTTCAGTTATAGTTGGATATACAATAGGGGGAGAGTCCTGCTTACAAGAGCTTACATCTTGCATCATGGTCCTTGTAATTGAGGAGATGCAATATAAATGGGCCTGTCTCGTCTGTATCCTGTTTGTATGCTCTATAGTCTATAACATAAGGCTCACAGAGAGTGATAGGGGCAAAGATAATGTTCTGGTGTTTCGATAATGCTGTCTGGGATTTGCAATTGGGTTTTAGACGCATGGATTGTTGGGACAGGCCAGAATCTGCAGGAGTAGCACTGGCAGCCATGTATCCTATGGAAGCAATACACCAGCTGGCGTTGCACCTTTGTCCAAGATGTTATGTGTTTGTTCCTGCTTTGGTTTAGAAGTAGCCTTCTTATGATGCTTGCTTTCTCTTATGTAGACATTGTTTTGTTGCACCTCCAGGCTGTGAGTCACAAAAACAACTGGTGCAGGAAAGTATCAAGATGGCTACAGCATGGAGCTCAGACCAAACACATGAGACACAATTGTGCAACTTCTTAGGCCAGTGCTGTCCAAGTTCTGTGGTACCGAGGGCCAACATTTTACTGGCCTATGTGGAGGAGGGCCGATAATGGAAGTCCGTGTTGGTGACTCCCCCTTTTAAACCACACCCATTTTAAACCACACCCACATTACCACAAGAACTTTTAAGATAATATCCACATTAACAGTGGTAGCACACCAAAAAACCAAATGGTTGGTGCTCACTGCAGGGAAATCCCTCATCACTCATATGTTAAAAACATACCCTTAAATCCATATGCCTCATCCTCCCCTGTGGATAATACAACAACCCCCCAACACATGATTAAACACCTTAGGGGCCCTTACCAATAATTTCCAAATGCTAACAAACCCCAAGAACAAACCCCTAACAGACTTACATTACACAGGTAGCATAGGGCAAGCAGAGCATGGCACACACAAGCAGCACTGGGCAAGCAGTGAATGACACACACAAGCAGCACTGGGCAAGCAGAGAATGGCACACACAGGGAGGCAGGGCCGGGCCAAGGTATTTCTGCACCCTAGGCAAAGGCTTCAATCAGTGCCCCCCACCCAGTCCTGCATTACCATTTCCCACCTTACCAGTCATATAGCCCCCTGTACCTGTACCAGCACCTATCATATTGCCTCCATTTGTACCTATGCCAATGGCAGTCAATCCCCCAGATTGCCCCCAGGCCCCAATCTGTACCTGTGCCAGCATAAACCAAAACATCCATCATATTTTTACCCCCAATCTGTACCTATGCCAGCGGCAACCAAAAGAATCCATCTTAATGCCCCAATTTGTATCTGTTCCAGCAGTAGCCAAAAATCCATCATATTGCCCTCAAACATCTGTGAACCTGTGCCAGCAGCCCCATATTGCCCCATGTACCTGAGCCAGCAGCAGCCAATCCCTCATATTGCCCCCAATCTGTACCTGTGCCAGCATCTGCCAAAAAATACACACTATTGCCTCCATATATGTACTTGTGCCAGTAGCAGACAAATATCCATCATATCATCTGTTTACCTGTGCAAGTAGCAGCCAAGATATTGCCCACAAATATGTACCTGTGACAGCAGCTGCCAAAAGGGAGCTGGGGAGTGATTCTGTCTGGAACAGGGGGTTTATAAAGTTGAAAATCTATTAAAGGCCAAGCAAATCAGGGTTTAAAAAAGAAAGAAAGGAAATTCCCCTTAAAAGTGTGCCCCCCCATGATTGCACCCTAGGTGGGAGCCTACACTGCCTGCCCCTAGTTCCAGCCCTGCAGGGAGGGAAGGCAGAACAGAGCAGGCAACATCGAAAGCTCTCAGTCTAATATGTACTACATACAGTGACACAGTGCTGGTGCCCCATTACCATTCTGAATAAGGTGTGAACAGGTGAACAACGTGGGCAGTTTCAGTCTGGGTCTCAGGTGTGAACAGTACAGGGCTTTTGGATATAAACAATAGAGGTGTCACAAGTGTGAACAATACAGGGGGATCACAGGTGTGATACAGGGGATTAGAGTCTGAATTTGAGGTTTAAACAATGCAGGGTGCAGTTTATCTCTACAGTGATACCTTTTAAAGCATACATATGGTAAACAGACACAGCATCTGGGGGGCCAAAGAAGGGGGGGTCGCGGCCCGCGGGCCGCCAGTTGGACATCCCTGTTTTAGGCTGCCACCCATTGACTCTTGGAATTTGCTATTTTCAGATTTTGACGTTTGGAAAGTATTTTCTTCTTATATAAACAATATTGAATCAACAGTATTTAATATAATAGTGATGTTTTTGAACAAAAACAAACCAATAAAAAAGGTGTCATTTTCTTTTGTGAAAAAAGTATACCCTTGTCAATAATACGTGGTATTAAGCCCTTTAGCACAAACAACCTCAAGTGGGCATTTCTTATAACTGTCAACCAGTTTCTAACATTGACTAGGATCATTTTTTCCCCATTCTATGCAGACTTTTTTCAGCTGTGTGATGTGTGAAGGTCTTTATCTTTGCCTCTTCTGTCCAGACCACATTGTTCAACTGTCATTTATAAACTTTGAGTAGTGCAGAATGATATTTGCCCCACATGTGTTTATATTTATAAAGCTGGGCAAGATTGGTGAATTTAATATGCACACATTTTCCATATTTATTCCCTCTGCTTTTTAAATATGGCATAATCCAATTTGCATATATTAATGCACATTCTACATTTCTGTTATGCTATGACTTTGGTGGCAGAAAAAATATTCGCTGATTTAGCAAATTAGATTGCCATTCTCATAATTACCATAGACGCAATATTCACAAATAAACACGCAGCTCATTTGCGAATATTTGCACAATACACATTTTGCGTAATTCTCAAAGGAAAGGAAAGATGGGCGCAGCAGTGCAATATTTAAGTGTTTAAGGGAAAACATTTGCAAAACAACCACATGCAAAAAAAATATGTGCTGCACAAATCTAATAAATAACCCTCTTGAGTTTGCCCAGGTGTTCATGGCAGTTTTAGTTCTTTCTGGCACACTTTTGTGTTCTGAGCTCAGGTTAAATTTATTAGGATGGCATTGCATTGGAAGGTGGCATTTCTTTACTTGTAGACTTATCTTCTCCATAGTGGAATGACTGATGTCCAATTGTTTGGCGATCTTCTTGAATACCTTCCCAGTCATAAACATCTTTAACCTTGTTTCTAAAGGCCTCAAGGAGCTCACTTCAACAACAAAACAACCAAACTAAGGGGTCTGTTTACTAACATTTGAATTTATATTTGTTTTTCACAAATCACATTTTTTTCTATAAAAATGTATTTTTTCATTTTTCTAAAACTCTAAAAAATAAAGATTTATAAAGTGTCAAAAACACGTAAACCACAAATAAAAAAAAGCCTTGGCACAGAAAGCAGGTTGACATATCGATCTCATATATCACCGATAGGGGCAAAACGGTTTTCAGATATTTAAAACTGATACACTTGATTAAAAAATATGATTATTATGATTATTTTTTTCTGTTTAAAAGACATTTGTCTTTGATAGGGTTTCCTGTATATTAAATCACTGTAATTCATATATATGGGCCTGTCTGGTCTGTATCCTATTTGTAGAGCTGCACCGAATCCAGTATTTTGGATTCGGCCGAACCCTGAATCCTTCGCAAAAGATTCGGGCAAATACCGAACCGATTAGGGGTGGGAATGGGAAACATGTTTTACTTCCTTGTTTTATGGGGGAAAAAACACGCGATTTCCCTCCCTGTCCCTAATTTGCATATGCAAATTAGGGTTTGGATTGGTCAGGCAGAAGGATTCGGCCGAATCCGAAAACCTGCTGAAAAAAGCTGAATCCTGGATACGGTGCATCCCTACCTATTTTACGATGTATAACATAAGGCCTCTAAAACATATGAGCCTCTGAAAAAAAAAAAAAAAGACAAACCAGGGTCAACAAAGTTAAGGAGAAAGGACTACATGCTGCCCCTATAGGATATTTGATTATTTATTTGTGAGTTCCTGATCTAAACATTAGTTGACTTCAGCAATTTCCAATGCACCACTGACAAACAACATGGGAGAATTGGAAAGAGGTTAGGTTGAGAAAGCACACTAACAAACCATTTATAGCCTAATAAATAGAAAAAATCTACAGGCAGGTTATCCAGAATTCTCACGACCTGGGGTTTTCCAGATAAGGGGTCTTTCCATAATTTGGATCTCCATATCTTGTCTACTAAAAACACGTTAATTAAACCCAAAACTATTGTTTTGCCTCCAGTAAGGATAAATAATATCTTAGTTAGGATCAAGTACAATATTTTATAGCGATGCAACGAGCCCCTATTATGGGATTCAGTCAAATCCTGAATCCTTCATAAAACATTCAGCCAAACCCCAAATTGAATGGTTACAAAGATGTTTACTTCCTTAATTGTGTGTCAAAAAGTCATCTAATTTTAAGAACATTAAGAACAAGTTACCAAGGCCACAAGTTGTTGAAATGCAATTATTTAACCACATTGTACACAAATAGACTATATTTATGATTACAACAGGTCTTTCAATACTTAGCATTTTACTCACAACTTGTACATTTTTCCACTTGAACAATACACACATATCATAAAACATTAAATAACATCTTAAAACAAATCTTTTTTTTTTTGCAGCTAATAACAGATTCTCGTGCCTGCACTAAGGAAAAAAATTTTGTTTCTGCCTAACATGTATCTATATAAAATGGGAGCTAAAATCTTAAAGGCAAACACCAAAATTAGTAAAATAATTAAAAACTAAACCATTCATCTTTTTCACTACAAAAAAAAAAAAACCAGAGCCCTGAAAATGAATAGCAGCTGTCCCACAATAGTCTTTGTTTCAGAAGGAATGTTAAGTATATAACAGATCATGGGTTCAGTGTGATCATACCAACCAACCAATCAATCAATCAAATATTAGTTTTCATTACACAAGTAACAGAACATTTATGATTGGTTGTTATGGTTTACAGAATTAGTGCACATTTCAGTAATATTATATTAAAAATCTACTACATAAATTTTAATGTACTGAGGAAACAAAACACATTTGAAGGGAAACTAGTGCACAATGGATCCCCCAATGGATCTGGTCTATTCTATATAATAATATGATTATTTCCACACCTCCCAGCAGTGCAAATGATTTGCTTACGAGGGCCTTAACTGTGCAGGCAGGGTTCAATCACTCTCATGCTCCAATAAGGAAGAGACATGCTCTGTCGGGGGTTCTGCATTAAGCATATTGGCCTGAACTAGAAAACTAAAGTGGCCAATTTTATTATTTTTTTGCCTAATGATGGTAAATCAAAGCAGCGTTAGAATATACATTAATTAAAAATAAAAAATATTTAAAGATATATATATATATATATATATATATATATATATATATATATATATATATATTCGGCTAAAGGAGGGACAAGCCTTCTCCAAACCCCCAAACAGTTGCCATAGTATGAGAACTGCATCGATGAGAATCTTATTGTATTTTCTAGTCTTAACGATTAGTTTGAATGGACCCAGGGGCCCTAACCCAAGCCATGGAATACAACCCCAGATCATTCATCTTCCTCTACCAAACATTACTCTCAGAATTATGCATTCGGGCAGGTAGTGTTCTCCTGGAATCCACCAAATCAAGGCATTTATGTTTGTCAAATGATATTTATTACATCAGAGGATGTAATTACAATGTTAGTGACCTTAACAACACACTTCATAAGAAGAGAAGGGAGAGTAACGAAAGGGAGGGATAGAGGGGAGACCAGCGTGGAGCGAACCACCTGGACTTTTGAACAGGTACCTGCCCAGCACCCCTACATCTTTGTGCCCTAGGCAGGTGCCTCTTCTGCCTACCCCTAGTTCCGGCTCTGGTTAGGTACACAAGTGATTAAAATTTTTTAGAGGACATAGAGGACATCATGGTAGTAAATCTACTCCTACAAAATAGGGCAGTAATTAGAGTTTCTGCATCACACCTCCATGTATAGGCAGATTCCTTTATTCTTTCTATTTTGGTCAGCAGCTGAAATCTTTCAGATAGTTTCCCAAACTCCCTAACTCCTGTGGCATCATCCCCTTTTAAGATACTGTCATTAAGGATGCACTGATAAAATAATGTGTGGTCGAATACAAAAGCAAATGGGAGTTTAATTACTAAATTAGAGAAGTGATGTTGTTTTATACATCATATTTCTTTGCTGTGTTCATACTAAATACAAAGGTTAAGGATTGTTTGAGTGAGCTCCAAGAAGAGTTCCAATAATTCAGTTAAATTTGAATTGATGAAAAAAACCCTCACAATCACCAAAATTCAAAGCCAACCCCAGTATCTATTTCCCTTCTAACCAATATAGGGCTATAATCTGTTAAATGCCAGTACTTCCAAGTCATGAATATGGTATGGAAAACAATGGGAAGAAAACCGTAAGCATAGGGACTGAGGCAATATTTCCCCAAACATGATGTAATAAATCAATATTCCAATGAGAATGTAATTACTATGTTGTCCTTATAATTGACACATAACATACTCTAGTACTAAATTGAAGTCCAGCTGTTTAAATATTTTTTATAAAGGCCAGTGTTAACCAATGCTTTAACAAGAATTTGAACTCATGTACCAAAAGTGGATACATCCAATACATTGTTCCCATACACAAAAACAAATAAACTAATGACAACATTGGATTTCTGACAAAAGATCAGTTTGTGTAAGCATTTATTTATCTACCCACACCTGCATTTCTGTTCTCCAGTGTATCATCTGTCATGAGGAGGGGCTTTCATTTGCACAATCACTTGTAGGAGTCATTGTTATTTGAGCACACAAATGCTTAAAGGGTTTGCTCATCTTTGAGTTAACTTTTAGTATGATGTAGAGAGTGATATTCTAAGACATTTTGCAATTTTTTTAATTCAATTTGCAATTTCAGCAATCTGGTTGCTAGGGTTCAAGTTAGCCTAGAAGACACACATTGATTTTATTTTGAGACTGGAATATAAATAGGAGCGGGAATTTAATTAAAAGATGGTTAATCAAAAGTAGCAATGACAATATTTTTGTAGCTTTACAAAGGATTTGTTTTTAGATGGCATCAGTGACCCCCATTTGAAAGTTTGAAAGAGACAAAAGAAGAAGGCAAATATTTAGAAAACCTATAGTAAATAAATATTGAAACGTTGCTTGGCCATTCTTTACATACTAAAGGTTAACTTTAAGGTGAAAAAATCCCAAGGCACACAGGATCAATGCAAGCCAGCTGCCTTGCGTGTTTATTGCGATGTGCACTTCACAATAAAACCACACGGCAGCTTGCTTGCGTTGATCCTGTGTGCCTTAGGATTTTTTCTACGGAGCATTGTATGTGAAGCGGCCAATCCTCTACCTTAGTGCACCAGGTATCGCTACTTTAATTATTTACAGGGTGTGCGAGAGCCATAGTTGATTCTAACTTTAAGGTGAACTACCCCCTTTAATGACTGTCAGTGACAATTACAACCTATGTTTTCTTTTAGAGAATGGAAATGCATGGTAGACAATTTTTTTTTTGAACTGTAAATTATGCCAGGAATTTCAGTGATCCACTAATTTAGAAATATCAGTATAATTTTTAAGAGATATACAGTGGTGTGCAAAACTATTTGCCCCCTTCCTGATTTCTTATTCTTTTGCATGTTTGTCACACTTAAATGTTTCTGCTCATAAAAACCGTTAACTATTAGTCAAAGATAACATAATTGAACACAAAATGCAGTTTTTAAATGAAGGTTTACGTTATTAAGGGAGAAAAAAAACTCCAAATCTACATGGGCCTGTGTGAAAAAGTGATTGCCCCCCTTGTTAAAAAACAACTTAACTGTGGTTTATCACACCTGAGTTCAATTTCAAAGGTTATAAAGCCATTTCTAAAGCTTTGGGACTCCAGCGAACCACAGTGAGAGCCATTATCCACAAATGGCAAAAACATGGAACAGTGGTGAACCTTCCCAGGAGTGGCCGGCCGACCAAAATTACCCCAAGAGCTCAGAGACAACTCATCCGAGAGGCCACAAAAGACCCCAGGACAACATCTAAAAAACTGCAGGCCTCACTTGCCTCAATTAAGGTCAGTGTTCACGACTCCACCATAAGAAAGAGACTGGGCAAAAACGGCCTGCATGGCAGATTTCCAAGGCGCAAACCACTTTTAAGCAAAAAGAACATTAAGGCTCGTCTCAATTTTGCTAAAAAACATCTCAATGATTGCCAAGACTTTTGGGAAAATACCTTGTGGACCGCCGAGACAAAAGTTGAACTTTTTGGAAGGTGCGCGTCCCGTTACATCTGGCGTAAAAGTAACACAGCATTTCAGAAAAAGAACATCATACCAACAGTAAAATATGGTGGTGGTAGTGTGATGGTTTGGGGTTGTTTTGCTGCTTCAGGACCTGGAAGACTTGCTGTGATAGATGGAACCATGAATTCTACGGTCTACCAAAAAATCCTGAAGGAGAATGTCCGGCCATCTGTTCGTCAACTCAAGCTGAAGCGATCTTGGGTGCTGCAGCAGGACAATGACCCAAAACACACCAGCAAATCCACCTCTGAATGGCTGAAGAAAAACAAAATGAAGACTTTGGAGTGGCCTAGTCAAAGTCCTGACCTGAATCCTATTGAGATGTTGTGGCATGACCTTAAAAAGGCGGTTCATGCAAGAAAACCCTCAAATAAAGCTGAATTACAACAATTCTGCAAAGATGAGTGGGCCAAAATTCCTCCAGAGCTCTGTAAAAGACTCATTGCAAGTTATCGCAAACGCTTGATTGCAGTTATTGCTGCTAAGGGTGGCCCAACCAGTTATTAGGTTCAGGGGGCAATTACTTTTTCACACATGAAAATGTAGATTTGGATTTATTTTCTGCCTAAATAATAAAAACCCTCATTTAAAAACTGCATTTTGTGTTTACTTGTGTTATCTTTGACTAATAGTTAAATGTGTTTGATAATCAGAAACATTTTGTGTGACAAACATGCAAAAGAATAAGAAATCAGGAAGGGGGCAAATAGTTTTGCACACCACTGTACATAATTTGGAATGCAAAGAATGTGAAATATTTACATATTTTTTTTCTGCTGGATGTCCCCTCTTTATTATAAATCTGTTTGATAACATTGGCTAAAGCATGTCTGCTATGTATATATCCAAAAGAGAAACATAACCTCGTTAACCGTTTTTGCTGCTCTTTTTAGACCAATTCAAATAAAAAGATATTGCAGAATGTAAACTAACAAATAAAATACATGTTCATCAGCTAGTGGAGCTAGCTTTTAAGCCTTAATTTTTTAAACAAAAGCGGAGCATCTCTTCCAGTGTCAATGTATCCGATAAGCACAAAACTGGTCTTTATGGACCCTCGAGTGTCTCTATGGAAACGTGAGCTGCAGTCATGAGGCATAAAACAAAAAAAAAAACAATGAAAAGCCACAAAGCAAAAGGATCTTTTCTGATTCACTGCTTCTCTTCCTGTGGTTCCAAGGCTGATTGCTGAGTGAACGTGGAGAACCATGATGACATAGCAGATTTTGCACTGATTAGAGCTCCTCCAACAGACTGGCCTGAAAAAGTTGCACAAAAATGAGAAAACCTTGTTAACAGTAAGTTAATGTGGTCACATCTGCAAAAGCATTATCACTATCACAGAGTTAAAATCCGGGGCATTTATTATCCTTGTATATGCTTTTATAATCGATGGCTTTCCCAAGGACAGGCAAACTGCAGCTATTAAAGGAGATTGGTTTAAAGTGAACTCGTAACAACATAGAACTGAAAAACATATCTAATCCTACAGCCATGCCACTGTACTTTTAGCTGTATTGCCTGGGTACGTATTTATTTTGCTTTTTGATTTACTGCTGTAGAAGAACAGCTTCTAGTAATCCTCCAACCCAATAATGGATAGGCTAAGTCTATAGTTCCTTAAAGGAGAAGGAAAGTCTTCTTGCACTTTGGGGTGCCAAATGTTACACACCCCTAAGTGATTGCATTTACTTACCTGAAACCCCCGGGGCCGGTGCTCCTATCAGTAGAAAACTGCACCGGCCCAAGGGTTCTTCCGGTGAGCACCACGGATCGATCCTTTTCCTGCTTCTTCTTTCTTTATGTGCAGTAGAGCGAAAAGTCGAACTTTAACCATACAGTCGGCTTTTTCTTTCTACTGCGCATGCGTCTGCCCCTGGAAATTTGAAGAAAGAAGAAGACGACGGAAGAGGATCGCTCCATGGTGCTCGTTGGAATAATCTTGGGTATGTTTTTCAGTTCTATGTTGAGTAACCTTTAAACCACCAAATGACTATACATTAAAATCCTTAGTAAAACGCCCCATATTTTTATTACTCTACTTATCATTCTGAATTGAGTAAGCCTGTCGGATGACGAGCAAAAACACCTTCAAGAAAAAGAAAATACAGCAAGCCCAGTTATTACTATAGATATACTATGACATGGATTAACGAGAACCTTCAATAACTTTGCTTATCAATACTATTACCCATTACATGTAGCTAAATTGAAAAAAAAAATACCTGATTGAAGGGTACTGTAATTATGGTTTGTATTTCCTATATGTAACAATGTCAACGTTTTAGTCAGATTAGGGTAAGGCCCTGTCAAAAGGGTCCTAACCTTAAATAACTGGATAGATAAAAAATGTAGATTTGTGTAGCACCCCTGGTCCAACCAATCAATTGAAATTCTATCTCCTTCATTTAAATTGGGATCTGACACACATCAGTGTAACGATTAATTTAACTCAGATTTAGAAAGAAAGAACCCTAATTATATCCGGTTGCAATTAAACACCGGTTATTTATAACAGATCTCTCTCAAATATTTGTATAAATTCACTGTGTAGGATAATTCATTAATTTACTATAAATTAAGTTAAACAAACAATTCATTCAGGATTTATTCAATCACATTAATTCAAGTGCAGTGCAATAAATTAGAAATTCATTAAATTAATTAAAAAGAAAATGAATTCCCAAACTTTCTGTGATTCCCACTTAATCAATTGATTGTTTTTTGTACTATAGTTAATTTTGTGGTAAGTATGCTTAATAGCTAAAATAAAGTGCAGTGCAATAAATAATCACTTAATTCAATTCACTTAAATAGATTAACAGTTCGTGGTACCAAATTTAAAAATCAATTAATAACCGGTAAATTGATTTATGAATAAATTATTTAGGTTAACTGCTTGCAGGACATCATGTCCTGCAAACAGTTGATCTAAATAATTTATGATTTTCAGCGCAACGGTGTCTGATTTGCATTGAAGTGCAAGCAAAATTGTGCACATTTTTAGCACAACTGCGTCAAGCAAAGCCCAACCTTGTAATCGTTATTATGCTGCAGTTATGGTAAAATCTGCAGCATTGTGGGTAAAATAGTTTTTTGCACACTGTGCTTGTTTTGGCTCGTAAATGAGTCCCATCTGTGCTGCCTACACCAACCAACCGACAAGGGACAAACTGAAGAGCTACTATATAAAAAGCTAAATAATTCAAAAAACACAAATAAGTAAAGGCCAGTTGCTTGTCTCAGAATGACTCTCTACATCAGACTAATAGTTAAGTTAAAGGTGAACAACCTCTTAAAGTTTATTACTATAACATGATTGTTGAAGTTGGAAAAAAAGCATGTGCATTAAATCCTATTGCACACAGTTTTCTGACCCAGCACATGTGCTAAACTGTACCAGTGTAGCTGCCAGTAGCAGCCAATAACCATTCAAAGTTAGAGATGGAAAGCAAGATGTGTGTTTAGAAGACAATATACCCATCCAGTGCATCTCTTACCTACAGCTTTTCCTGTCTGGATACTCATTTATTATTTTGGTTTATAAGACAATATACCCACCCAGTGCATCTCTTACCTACAGCTTTTCCTGTCTGGATACTAATTTATTATTTTTGTTTATAAGACAATATACCCATCCAGTGCATCTCTTACCTACAGCTTTTCCGGTCTGGACCATACTTCGGCTTGTTGTAACAACAGCATTGCCTATTTTCTTTCCTCGATCACTATTCTGTACAGAGCTAAAAAAGATACAAAATTAGGTCAGAATACTAGGCACTCTAAAATACACTCTAGAATACATTTCTAGTGTGAATAGATACTTACTGTGAAAGTCTCAACCTTACATCTGTTACACTGTAATGGCCTTGAAATGGGTGACTAAAAAATATAACAAAATCTTTGATATTGGTTACCACAATACAGTAAAGCTAACCAAAGGTTATTTTTTTAATTCAACCCTCTGTTTGTTAATAAAAATATTTAAAAGTCATTAAGAAAACTTTAAAAAAAAAGAAAAAGAGCTTTTGTGTAGGAAAACAAAGGCTATGAAATGGGACCCCCTTATATTGCTAATATAGCACATTAACAGGGTGTGAAATATGTATAACTTTATTTATAAAGCACTGTAAGGAGATGCAGCGCTGTACAGTCTTACAATATAAAAGTACACACAAGGGGGACAAGTAACATAATAAATACAATAAGTATACATAAATACACAGAGCATAAGTGCCAGGTCGTAAGAGAGACCGTAGGAAGGAGGTTCCTGTCCTGTAGAGACTAAAGTCTTAAGTATGTACAAAGGTTTAAGAAAGTTGTACACTAACTTGGACACCTTGGAAGCACTTTTGACCATATTCACATTTGTGTACACAAATGTGTAATAGTACTACAGGAAAATAGGTGCTAATATTTACAATGTTTATAATGTTTTATAATAATGTATATAATAATGTTTTATAATGTTTATAATGGCACTACATTATGCTTCTGCTCTTACTGGTATTTACCAACTTTATAAAAGAAAACCACAGGAGAAAAAAATACATACATTTGGTGCAAAGCAATTCTTCATTTGTATTAGTGTATATACTATGTAGGGAATGTAATAAAAGGTCTTAAGGCTCGTACATTGCCCTAGATAAGCCCACCCTCCCCCGATCACCCCAAACTCCCACCCCCTCATTACTGCAAGCTGTTTGTTCCTAGATGTACACAGATGATATTTTCAATAAAATCACCCGTATGTTATTCAAAGTTTTTTTTTCCTACACTTATTTTCATATTATTTAATTCTAGGAATGTTAGATTATTTACTACTAGTAACACATATATTTTCCTGATAAAGTGGGGATTATATACAATGTAAGGTGAAAAAAAACAAAATGCCCAAACTGTAGCACCCTACAGTAGTGTGTGTGCATTAAAGGATCAGTATTGCTCAATGTTTCCTTACCTAGGATTTACCTTCGCTAGAGCGGGGTGCTTGTTGCTGTTCCACACCCTATAACTGTGAGAAATTTTCCATGCTCCAACGAAGGCAGAGCAATAATCTGAAAGCATTTTTTCATTATCTAGAAAAAAAATCCAAGCTTCATACAAATGTACAGTATATATTTTTTCTATTGCATTAAATCACATTTACAAGTACAGTAGGCTATTTTGATGACTGTGGCTAAGGGGGGTGCTGTAGATGAAATAACATGTGGATTAAAGGGATACTGTCATGTTTTTGATTGTGTTGCTTTTAAAAATATATGACTCTGTGATCCTTGGAAATAATTAATTCTACCATTTAAAATTTAATTTTCAAACTATTTTTAGCTTTGCATTTTAATAATGGTATGTGGGCAGCCATTTCCTTTCAGTATGCATCCAGCACAGCGTAATGCAAGTCCATCTCTGCCTCAGATATTCAATCCCTGTCATATAAAACAGTTTTTTTCCCTCCTATTCTTGTACTGGGTGGTATTCTTATATCTAGTAATAAGTGGCACAATGATGCAGTGCAGACCATTTCTAAGTTGATTTTGGCATATAGCATGCTCAAACATACGCCAGCCTTCAGGTAATCTGCTTTGGGAAGGTAAAGCTAGTGCCACACAGGGTTTTCATCCTGTGCAGGCAGTAGCTGCTTATTTCTTTTCCATCCAGAACCATTGGCTCTGGCATGAACATGAGTCTTTAATCGGCCTGATGGATGTCTGGGCACAGCCAAGAAGATGCTACACAAACTGCAAAAAGTACCATGGACTACTGCATATTTTGGAGTCCAGGCCCTGGAAAGAAGGTTAGTGATTAATGTCACTTGGGTGTGCTTAACATATAGGCACCCCTCATTAATGTTTGTATTTATTCTCATATAAGACATTAACAGATTCAAATAACAGATTCACTGTAATCCCTTGTGTGTGGGTACCTCTGATTCTATTTTACTGCCCTAAATGTACTAAATTTATAGTTAAAGCTTACCTGGTTGTACACTGGCAGACAGCAATGAATGGAGGTAGAGTGCAAACTGTGCTCTGATCCACTCATCTCCTCCCTCCCAGCCCGTTCCATCCAGAAATACGTCATCTCTGTTTTCCATGACATGCTTTACCAGATGGTCAGTGAATCGAAGATCGGCTGTTGTTGGGTTAAGGATCTTCCTCAGTTCAGGATCATGAACCTGGATTCGGGCTTCATCTACCTGAGATTTAAAGAAGCCAAATAGAATGGCATTACACTAAAGTACAGAGATAAATGTATTTTTTATTTAGTCAAAAATAATATAGAGAGAAAAACCTTTCAACCTTACAAGGTGAAAGCATAAAAATACAAACAATTCAAATCTTCTAACAAATTCCTAAAGTATCTGCACTCTAATGAATAACAAAACAGGGTGCACAGTCAAACAGCCATCAATTTCAAAATTAACAATTCCAGGACCAGCACTCACTTTGATATGTAGGGGTATATTTATCAAAGAGTGAAGTTAGAGATAACCAGTCTGCTAGAGTGAAATTTATTTCTATGGGATTTTGAAAGTCGTATTTATCAAAGGAGAAACTTTCACCCATTGATAAATACTCTTTTAAAAACCCCATGGAAATGAATAGAGAGTTATGGAATTTTACTCTAGCATGCTGTGGCGATCTCTAACTTCATTCTTTGATAAATATACCCTGTAGTGTTTTAGCAATACAGGGTATATTTAGTCCTTGCTACCTTTCTCAAGGATAATATATAAGGATGTGAGTTGGCCAAACCTTAAAATAGCTAAAACAATACAAAAAGGTGCAAAAATTACGTCATGTATGTACACACACACGTTACTGCAGAAATTGACAGCACTCCAAGGACGACTTTACAACGTAGTCAAATATGCAAAAAGTGTGGAGGTTTATTAGTGGTCCAACGTTTCGGTTCTGTACAGGAACCTTTGTCAGGAAAAACAACACTGTACACAAGTGAGCGTTACAAGGCGGTTGTGTTATATATATATATATATATATATATATATAAAATCCGGATTAAAAGCGTGTTTGTGGGTGCAGGTTCAAAATAGTTGTACTTAATTTGTCACACAGAACCGCAATCCAAAATCTTTTTAGTGAGTCAAGTCACCTTTATTAGCATGTGTGTCCAACGTTTCGGCCCCCCTTTAGGGCCTTTTTCAAGGATCCTTGAAAAAGGCCCCAAGGGGGGCCGAAACTAAAAAGACTTTGGAGTGCAGTTCTGTGTGACAAATATATTTCTTGTATAATCAAACAAACTATTGCATAGTGTTTATCTTTATTTCAGATTGATATAAAGGAGTTCTGATCCTGGGCTAATCTGTTCACATATAGACATACACTTCACACACACTTGCTGAGATACTGTACCACATGTTTACATCTTTAGACCAATAGTTTTTAAAGGAGCATTCTGAACTGTAAAACAGTAGTTCTGTTAGTAGTAGGTAGATGTGTCTGTTCACTGATTACATTTTTTGTTCAGACAAAAGGTCCTTTCCTACAATAGCCCATGAATCTATATGGGATAAACAAACGGCAGAGCAAATCTCAGAACCTTTGAAAACCTCTGGGCACATATTTTGTTATATTTAGTGCTACCATACAGAAGGTTGAAATCTTATTGGTCAGATAATAGGAGGGCCACTGTTGACAGGGTACCCATATTTTATCAACAAAAAGTAGCAACTAGGGGCTGGAGATACGAAGGGACATTACATGAAGGAGCCCATTTTTTTTTAACTCAAAGCAGCTGCTGACCTATTTTTGGATGAGAGGAGAGTCCCTGGAGAGTTTTATTGCATTTGGTCATACCATGTCAACAAAAAGGTCACAAATGTACAAACTTAAATCTCTCTCTATAGCCATGCATCCATCTAAGTCTACACCCCCTCAGAAAGCTAGAATTACAAGAAGGCCTTCTCCCATAGAGTGCATTTTAAGCAAATAATTATTTTTTACCATTATTTGCTTATTTGTAATAATAAAACACTGCCTTGCAATTGATCCAAACTGAGTTTCATACATCCATATTGATGGCAAAACAATCCTATTGAGTTCATTTTATGTTTTCTTAGTAGACTTAGGGGCACATTTACTAAGGGTTGAAGTGAATTTGAAGTGAATTTTCAAATTCAAAAACTTAAAATTAATTTTTGGGTACTTTGACCATCGAATAGGCCAAATTCGACTCAAATTGAAAAAACTTCGAAAATCGAAGTACTGTCTCTTTTAAAAAACTTCGACTTCGACACTTCGCCACCTTAAACCTGCCGAATTGCTATGTTAGCCTATGGGGACCTCCTAAAACCTATAGCCAACATTTTTAGAAGTCAAAGTTTTTTTGAAAATCTTTAGATCGATCGCTTAAATTGTTCGAATTGATCGAACGATCGAGTTTACTTCGATCACATATGGCCATATTCGATCAAAAAACAACTTAGACTATCGTACTACTGCAATTCGATGGTTGAATTTCAAAGTTTTTTCACTTCGAAATTCGACCCTTAGTAAATGTGCCCCATAGGTATGGAGATTCAAATTACAGAAAGACCCCTTATCAGGAAAGCACCAGGTCCCAAGCATTTTGGATAATGGATCCTATACCTGTGCATATGTACACTATATGTATGTAGCTGTACATGATTATATTTAAAACCAAGCACATTAAAGTCAGAAAAATGCAGTACTTCTACCCATGGGCCTGTAGTTCAACAGTTCAGTTCAAACGGCAATTACACACACCTCAACAATGGCATCACTTAGGTGCTTCTGCTGTCTGAAGAGAATATTTGTAGCTCCAGCTACAAATCCACGTACACTGACATCAGAGAGGAGGTGATGCTGTTGCAGAGCCATGTATGGCATACACAGATAGCCCTAAGATGAGAAAGAGCAGGTTAAGAACAGATAAGAAAGAATGCTCAGCATATACAATTAGCTGTGTCAGTGCTACACACAATGCTTCACTTCATTTCATCACCCAGGGGATGCCAAAAATCACAAATAAGGCATATCAGAACATATTTTATAGGTTGTACAATAGACACTTAGCTTAGCACAGCATGTAGTAGTTGCTTTATTTTACTTCTCTAGAACACAACCATTGAGATATAAGCTGAATGTAGAAAAATTTGTTTAAATTCTTTTTTTTTCTAGGTTCAATTTTTGTCACTGTTCCTACAGATCCACGGTGATCAAAAAAACTCATTTCTCATAATCACATTCTATACATTACTATATGCCATATCTAGATTTTATAATGAAACATTTACATACTGTATATATTCATGTTTTTGGATTAATCTGATGTGGGATACTTCTCACCAGATATTATCAGAAATTACTCTCTAGTTCAAACCTCCTTCGATTTTCTACTTATAGTCAGTCCCCCCCTGAGACCATAACATTTTCCCTATAACAGAAATATATATAGATGGATATTTTAACGTATGATCTCTAATATATCTTTATATTAGAGATCAACAAAGCATTCCATAAGCACATAAGTTTTTTTTACAGGTCATGGAATTCACAGGTGGCTTCTAATAATCTAATAATTACCAACATGGCGTACATACATTTTTATAATACAGGCATAGGATCAATTATCCGGAAACCTGTTATTCAGAATGCTCCAAATTATGGGAAGGTTGTCTCCCATAGACTCCATTTTAATTAAATAATTCAAAATTTTAATTACATTTTTCTCTGTAATAACAAAAACGTACCTTGTACTTGATCCAAACTAGGATATAATTAATCCTTACTGGCGGCAAAACAATCCTATTGGGGTTATTTAATGTTTAAATTATTTTTAGTAGACTAAAGGTATGGAATACCCCTTATCTGGAAAACTCCAGGTCCTGTGCATTCTAGATAACAGGTCCCATACCTGTATTATACAGCCATAACAGTGAGTTGCGCAATACACATTACATTGCTAAGCACTGATTATAACGGATGACATCACCTTTTAAATGGATACATTTTATAGAATATACATAGCTCGTGTATCACATAGGTATAATTTATTGGAAACAGGCAGTGCTGTGTTGAAACATTTTCAGTCTCACAGTTGCTCACTTTTGCAACATTTACATGGTCAGGGTATAAGAAAAAAGTACCCACTGTAAACAGTAGAAAGAAATAGTAGATACAATATCCAAATGGTGATCCTATGTTTACATTGAAGTGTATACTTGCCTGCTTCAGAACCTACACTCTCTCCTTTGTGCCCCATTGACAGTAAACTTTTGTGACTCCACCATGCCCCTATCGGGGGAAAGCCCCACAGTCTGAGAAACATTGCAATCAGTGGTACTTGTTCTAGCAGTACTGTTCTGGATAACTGATCCTATACCTGTACAGGATCCCTTATCAGCAAATGTAAGGATCTGAACACTGTCAGCCACAACCATGTTCTGCCCTTTGTGCTCAAGTACAAGGAGCATGTACAAATTCTATTTTTAGATGCAAAAATATAATTTACCCTGCTCCAGAAAATCCAGTTCTACTAATGAAAGCAAACATTTAGGGGTAGATTTGTCTAAGGTCGAATTTCGAATGTATTTGAATTTTTTTTTACTCCCAGTTCAATGTACTCATAAGTCAACTGGGAGGTTATTTATAAAAAATTGGATCGTCTAAAACTTGATTGAATGGGAACGACCTAAAAAATTAGAATATGAACAAAATTCAAATCGAATTTTCCAGCCTATTAACGTCTTCAAATGGGTCAATGGACCTCTGCCATGGACTTGTAAATAAATTTGGCAGGTTTTAGGTAGCGAATATTCAAATTAGAACTGTTTCCATTCTAAATCGAGGGATTAAAATTAGAATGTGTGAATTTTGACACAATTTTTTTCTCGAAAATTCTAATTTACTATTCGACCCTTAATAAATCTGCCCCTTAATTTCTATGGGTTACTGAACTAAAGCAAACTTTTCCCATTGTATGAAATATCTACATTCATTTCAATTTACATAAAGCTCTACATTGTTAATGTTGAAGTCCTTGGTAAAACATGTGGACAACTTACAAAAGAAAATGTTTGTGCAATACTGTATTTATTATTCCTGTCACAAATAACTGACCTTGGTAAAAATGGCCAAGGGCATTCCATACTGGTCTTCTTCTAATCCTGATACAAGGCCTGGAATGTATACAGACTGTCCTGTGTTTGACTGCGGCTGAACTGTTATGGGAGCACTGTCTGAGTTAATTGTATCCGTAGGAAGCAAGTCTGGGTGCTCTGGTGCTGTACTCCAAATTTCCTCTTCATCCCGTGTAATACATTCCTCCAATATGCTAGGATCCAAGGTTTCCCAGTCACTCTCAACAGACTCTGGAGATGTATGTGAGGGAGGCTTCAGTTTTTCAATACTGCCATTAGTGTCAGCCTCATGCTCACAAAGTAATGTATCTATCTTGCTATTCTCTGTATTCTTATTGTATTCTTGGTTTTCTTCTTTAGCATTTAACCCTGAGGCAGCCAAAGTACAGTCCTCTGAATGCGTAACCAACGGATATCCTACGTCTTCTGACATGCTCTTCCGTGGCCTGTAGTGGGAACTGTCTGTAAGGCCATGCTCAATCATCCCTACATTAAACAGAAAACAGTTTAACATTGAAATAAATATTGACTACGAACCTGACTAAACAAATTATTTGTTAGCAGTGAAGCCATAGTGATCCATCTATTTTTAATAAATAATTATGAGACGTTAAATTGGGGTTCAAGTTGAGTAAGCATCTTACCTGGAAATAGAGATAAGACAGTCATCAGTGCACCAACTAATCTATTCACTGGCGAAACATAAAACAGAACCTGAAACAGTAACAAACTAGAATTATTATTAAGTAATGATATACGCTATGAGATGCATATGCAGGTTCTACACACAAATTTTAAAATACCTAGACTAAAGGGCAGATTTATAAAAATGTGAGATTAGAGTTCACCACAGAAAAATCACTTTTATTCATTCCAATGAGGTTTTTCAAGTGTATGGGTCAAAGTTAGAGTTCACCATTTCATAAATAGACTTCTAAAAATCACATAGGAGTAAATACAAAGTGGGTGAGGTTTTTCTGTGGTAAACTCTAAATAAACATTTGAATAAATCTGCCCCTAATATGAGCTATACAACTGACTGGGACAAATTCCTAGTTCTACATGCCCTGCCTTTTCTGGCAAGCTTTATCCCTATACATTAATACACTGGGGTGAAGTAATCACATTGCCAATCCAAGGTTATTATGTTGAAACAGGCTGAGGATTTCTTACCTTTTTCTCAAGCAGGATCAATTTAAACAATATTAGAACCTATACAAAAATAAGCAAATAAACAGGAGGTCAATATAGAACAATGACATCCTAGTGTACATTATGCAGTTAAAACCAAAATGCTTTAAATTTCCTTATAGCATGGTTGCCACTAAAACGTTTTACTTTATCCTTAACATACAGTTAATAAAATTGTTAAAAAACAAAAAACACATGCACATCAAATTAAAGGGGCATTTCACCTTCAAGTTAATTTTTAGTATGTTATAGAATAACCAATTCTAAGCAACTTTTCAATCTCTCCAGCTATTAAATGGGAGTCACTGACCCCACTTAAACAACAAATGCTCTGTAAGACTACAAATGTATTGTTACTGCTACTTTTCATTAGGGTTGCACTGAATCCACTATTTTGGAACCCCCGAATCCTTTGCGGAAGATTCGGCCGAATACCGAACCAAATTCTAATTTGCATGTGCAAATTAGGGGTGAGAAGGGGAAAATATTTTTTACTTCCTTGTTTTGTGACAAAGTCACCAGGTTTCCCTCCTGCCCTAATTTGCATACGCAAATTAGAATTTGGTTGGCCTGACAAGGCTAAATCATGGCCGAATCCCGAACCGAATCCTGGATTCGGTGCATCCCTACTTTTTATTACTCGTCTTTCTATTCAGGCCCTCTCCTATTCATATTCCAGTCTCTCATTTAAATCAATGCATGATTGCTGGGATTTTTTGGACCTTTTTTGGCTGAAATTGCAAACTGGAGAGGCGCTGAATAAAAAGCTAAATAATAAATAAACAAAAACCATAAATAAAAAAATACGAAAACCAATTGCAAATTGTATCTGAATATCACTCTTCACATCAAACAACTTCAATCTCACTATGCGCTGAAAATATGCTAGAGACGCCTTTGCAGCACTTTGCCAGACGAGGTTTCCCAGGGCGCTGCTAATTCACTAAAATCTGAAGTTGCGCTCAAGGAGGCGAAAGATAGAGAAGTTGTGCTAGCGTTAATTCGTCAAGCAAAGCGAAGCGATGCCTAATTTGCATGCAGCGCCAAGTTAAAGTACAATGGACGTATATGTAGCAGAAAATACGTTACACTACACAAGCCTGGGAAAGCTTTATGAAATAAAATAGAGTTGTTATTTTGCCCTATACATGTGCATACATGTATAGTTTAGGTGCCATATGTTAGGAAATGTAGGGGGGAAGGAGGGTGCCCCCCAAAAAATGTACAATCTTTTTCATCCTATCACCCTATCAAGTAAAAGATGCCAGCATTTTTTTGGACTTAGAAAAAATATCTACTCTATTGCCCTTCGCCTGGTCTAAGGTGGTGAAGGCAAGTCTGGTACAAGAGGTAACGTTCAGTAAAATCCGCAAGTTAGTGAATTAGTGTAGTTACGTCCCTTCACCATAGCGCAACTTCGCCTGGCGTAAGGGTGCGAAGTAGCGCTAGAGTAGGTCCACTTCGCTTATGAATCTACGCCAGCACCCGTTAGTAAATTGGCAAAGAAACGAAATGACGTTGCGCTGGCGAATTTGCACTAGCGTTAGCCGATTCGCTCTTTAGTAAATTTGCCCCTAAAAGTTAATTTAAAGGTGAACCACCCCTTTAAAACTCAACTGCATCCTTCCGAATGTGTAGTTGAGCAAAAGGAGTAAAAAACACAAACCAGACACATTCTGAAATCACAACCGGTGCCCAGATGAACATTGCACGGCCTGCATTAGTATCTGTAGCCTTGTATATGTCACATGCTCAAAAAGACATTTTTTATGCCACTCAGTTATCCAGAAAACCCCGAATTACAGAAAAGCTTTCTCCCATAGACTCAATTTTATCCAAATAATCCAGTTAAATGCTTTCCTTTTTCTCTGTAATAATAAACCAGTACAGGTACGGGATCTGTTATCCAGATTGATCGGGACCTGGGGTTTGTACTTTGGATCTTCATAGCTTAGGTCTACTAGAAAATCATGTAAACATTAATTAAGCCCATTAGACTGGTTCCAATAAGGATTAATTATATTTAAGTTTGGATCAAGTTCTATTGGGTGTATTTAATGTTTAAATTAAAAACAGCTCTAGTAGCTAATATTAGGAGGCTAGGAGCCGCAAACAGCAATGTCACACTACAAGGCCATAAAGCAGAAGGCTACACTAGAAACTTAGTTTCATCATCACCTTCATGATTTTTCCATTTGTGTTGTTAGTGGTTAAGATATTATGCAATGTCCAGAACCCACCTGGGGTTCAGTTACATTAATAAGTGACTGACACAAAAACTGCTGTACAATTCTTATTTGTTAGTACATGAAGATAATAGGATATAATGATGCATCACCTTGTGCCTGAAATGTAGGACTAGGTCTCTTGGAGATAAACCTAGAATACAAAAAAAATTAGTTAGTATACGAAAATGAAAAGAATAAATGAAAAGTTTACTCTTACTTGCTACTATACTACTAAAAGTAAGATATGCAAAATGAACTATGTTCATTTTTATATAGCTGAACCAGAGAACATGCCACACACTTCCACACAGCACAGATAACAGGATGTTATGCTAATGCAAAGAAATCCTTCTCCTAGACCCAAGTGGGATTATTACACTAGTTGCCTAGAAGCACCTCACAATCAAATTCTGAGCCCCTGAAGAGGGGCAGCAAAACACAGTAAATTAGTTTCACACACATTTTCCAAATGCAACCAACACAATTTGTGCAGTGAGATAGATGCTCATGGATTTCACTTGCTGTCTGATTTCTATATGATCCAACTAACAAAAATCATGGCTAAATTGTCTGCAGTCTGCACAATATGTCAGTTTATGAATTTACAAATACTACTACAATACTAAAACTTTTGAAGACATCTATAATCAAAACACTTGTTTTGTGGCATGAGCAATTATCTCATCAATACATATTTGTTAGTTAAAGGTATTGATGGGCATGGGAAGTTGAATTGAGAGTCCATACATGCAAATTACACCCATTATAGTTTCCACATGTTGATATTTAAGATGCATTAGAAGTTAACAGTTTTTCTGCCAGTAATCTGGCAGTTTTAAATATGCTTTGGGGAAGGGGCAGTTCACCTTTATATTATTGATATTTAAAGAGGAATATTACTATGAAGATTTTCATTCATCCAGGTCATGGGATATCTAATATAAGTAATTCAAAAAAGAAGAAACGCTTTTTTTTGTCCCTTTTATTGATTATTTCACACATGGGTTTTCTCCAGTAGCAGAAACATTTTCCATTTTTTTCCCTCTTCTTCTGTGAGAATTGACAGGAACTTCATCTACTTGTCAGTGCCCACATGGACAGGTATCAGACAGAAAATGCACAGGCAGATGCAATTATGAAAGTGAAGGATGAATGCTGTTAACTTTTTTTTTTTCATCTATTTACACTATGTGGTGCCTAATTAAAACAATATACGTGCAGTTCAACATTTTGGGTATGGACACTCAACAGACATATTCTCATGGTATACTTTATAGTAGTTCACCAAGTGCCTGAATATTTCTGAGCCACCAGGTAAACTGGATTTTATTTACCAAGATAAAGCTGTGATCCTTCTATTGCACTTCCTCCTAATGAGCCATTCATGTGTTCATAAAGTTCCTAAAACACAAAATATACATATATATGTAAATAAAACCAATAATTTAACAGAAGTGATCCAACTAGGCTGTGAAATGGGCATTCCACAGCCTTTTTGCCCTTACCACAAACAACCATTTTCTCTGCTTCAAATAAAAGTTCAGTTCCTCAAGTCTACTTAAATGGTGTTTTGGTCCTTTTCTATGTGAAAAAAAGATTCCCCACTATCTGTCTAAAATGTCCTCTAATACTGAAATCACCTTTAACAGGCCTGCTGTACTGATGTTGGCATTATTTCCCATTTCTTAAACATATGGACATATTCAGTGCATGCACCATACCTTAAGAATTGAGATTTGAGAGAAATCTTTCTCTTCAAAATATGCATGAGTAATCAGTTGAAGTTTTGCTTGAAGAAGACCGTATAGAGGCTTGACAAGACAAAAATAAAATACAAAATGTTAAACAGGAAACAATTACAGAAAGGCATCTATGTAATAATTAAACTGGCGGCCCCAACAGGATTTGGTTGCTGGGGTCCAAATTACCCTAGCAACTATGCATTGATTTGAATGAGAGACTGGAATATGAATAGGAGAGGGCCTGAATAGAAGGATGAGTAATAAAAAATAGCAACAACAAATATATTTGTAGCTTTACAGAGCATTTGTTTTTAGATGGGGTCAGTGACCCCCATCTGAAAGCTGGAAAGAGTCAAAAGAAAAAGGCAAATAATTGCTTAGAGATTCTATAAAATACTAAAAGTAAAATCAAAGGTGAACCACCCCTTATAGTAGAAAAAGCTGCAGCTGGAACATTTAAATAATCAACAAATGCTTTATCAAGCCGCAAGAGTGTATAATGAAAATAAATGTATTTATATCCTTTTACTATGTGAAGTGCTGAGGGAGACAATGATGCTATAAAAATTATAATAATCATCATAAGGGCAAACATAGGGAAATTCTCAAAAGTGAGGCTCACAGTAATAGGCTATGTATTACAGCCAGTATCTCATGAGTGTAGTTTTTAATGGTGTCGTTTTTAATACTATATTAAACTGTGTGCCTTGCACATAATTCATTCTATCCTTTAAAATGTTGTTTTTAGTCCCAGATCATAATGCATGTAGATGTGTTTGCAGCACAGCCAGTACAGAATGATGCCTTTTCTTATCTCCTATTCTCACATCTGCCACAAGGTGTTGCATGGATACATAATAAGCAGTTTAGATGATTTCTCAGTTATTTTCCACCAACATTTTAGAAGGGTAAGGGGTGCCTGGAGTATTAGGACATATCAGGAGAGATATTTTCTGAACAATATATGCTTGTTTTGAATCTGTAGTGATATACTGAGACAATCGGTTTTCATTTTTTATTATTTGTGGTTTTTCAGTTATTTTTTATTCAACAGTTTGCAATTTGAGCTATTTGGTTGCTAGGGTCCAGATTACTCTAGCACCCATGCACTGATTTGAATAAGAGAGACTGGAATATGAATATGAGAGGGCCTGAAAGATGAGTAGCAATAACAATATATTTGTAAACTTGAGGTGCATTTGTTTTTAGATGTGGTCAGTGACCCCCATTTAAAAGTTGGAAAGAGTCAAAACAAGAAAGCAAATGATTAAAAAATATATAAAAATTGAAGTCCAATTGAAAAGTTGCTTAGAACTGTTAACTGTATAACATACTAAATGTTGTGAACCACCCCTTCAACAACACTCTGTATGCGTTTAGGAACTGAGGAGACCAATTGCTGTACTTCTGAAAGTGAAATGTTGCCCTGTTCTTGCCTGATATAGAAATTTAGCTGTTGAACAATTTGGGGTCTCCTATGTTGTATTTTTCATTTTATAACGCACCAAATGTTGATGTTGTTGTTGGCTGATAGGTCAGGACTACACACAAGCCAGTTTACTCTTTTACAAAGAAGATTAACTGCTGTAATACGAGCAGAATGCGTTTGGCATTGTCTGACTAATATAAGCAAGGCCTTCCCTGAAAAACCATCATCTGTGTAGCAGCATATATTGCTCCAAAACCATATTGTAAACCTATATACCCATGCCATGTGCACGAATGCTCCCCTATGCCATCAAAGATGCTGACTTTTGAACTGTGCGCCGATAAGAAGTCCTTCTCTTTAGTCAGAGAATGTGACATACTGTATATATGGTTTCTTCTTTGCATGGTAGAGTTTTAACTTACACAAATCTATACAAAATCGGGAGTCCATATGATTATTAAACTAAGCCCACGGGACTCGTCCCAGTTCAAAGAGGGCTATCAATTATAGAAAAATTTATATCAAAAAATGATATAAGTCCCAAAACTTCTTCAAGTAAAAAATATTAATTCATTGAAGTACATTATAAAAGAATTATAGCTGGTACATACTACCTCCCATCTCCCACCTTACGCGTTTCGCACCCTCCGGCGCTTAGTCATAGGTGACACACCTATGACTAAGCGCCGGAGGGTGCGAAACGCGTAAGGTGGGAGATGGGAGGTAGTATGTACCAGCTATAATTCTTTTATAATGTACTTCAATAAATTAATATTTTTTACTTGAAGAAGTTTTGGGACTTATATCATTTTTTGATATAAATTTTTCTAGAGTTTTAACTTGCATTTGTAAATGCAGGATGAACTGTGTTCATAGACAATGGTTTTGGAAGTATTCCTAAGCTCATGCAGTGATTTACACTACAGAATTGTGTTTGTTTTTGATGCAGTGCTGCCTGAGGGCCCTAAGATCATGGCAATCTAGTATTGGCTTTTGGCCTTGTATACCAAGATTTCTCTAGCTTTTCTGAATCTTTTAAAGGGAATGTGAAGCCAAAAAATAATATTTTGCTTAATAACAGAAAACATAATTCTGTGCAGCTGTGCAACATTTTCTATGGTTTTGAAATTATTTGTACATGTATGGGATCCGTCATCCAGAAACCCATTATCCAGAAAGCTCAGAATTACAGAAAGGCTGACTCCCATTGTATACAAATAATCTATATTTTTTCAAAATGATATCCTTTTTTTCTCTCTAATAATAAAAGAGTACCTTCTACTTGATCCAAACTAAAATATAATTAATCCTTATTGGAAATTCAACCTATTGGGTTTATTTAATATTTACATGATTTTCTAGTAGACTTAAGGTATGAAGTTTATGGAAAGATCCGTTTATCCAGGAAAACCCCCCAGGTCCCAAACATTCTGGATAACAGATCCCATAATTGTATATGTATTACTATTGAAAGTAGTGTTTTGCTGTCCCTTCCTATTCTCTGCCCTGATGGTTCAGACTGCTGATACAATGTATAAATCAGCTGATTAACACACCTGTCTTTGATGGAGAACCAAGACTTTTGCAACATTGTTTAAAAGTAACAACTGGGAGTTAAGCAAGTGCTGTTTTTGATAGCAATTGTTTTTACAAATATCTTTAAAAGCACTGAAAACTTTAAAAAAAATGTATATTGGAAAGTTGCTTAGAATGATTATTTTCTTTTATTAGGCACATTTTTATTTTGGGGTTGACTTGCCCTTTAAAGGAGAAGGAAAGGTTAAAACTAAGTAAGCCTTATCAGAAAGATCCATCTAAATATACCCGTAAACCCCCCAAGTAATGTTGCTCTGAGTCCCCTGTCAAAAGAAACACTGCATTTCTTTCCTTCTATTGTGTACTCATGGGCTTCTGTATCAGACTTCCTGTTTTCAGCTTAAACCTCATTGCCCTGGGCAAGAGCATGCTCAGTTTGCTCCTCTTCCCCCCCCCCCTTCTTTACTGTAATCTGAGCCCAGAGCAAGGAGAGACTCAGGCAGGAAGTGATGTCACACCACATTAATACTGCAGCTCCTATCCTAAACAAACAGAGAGTTTCTAGAGCTTTTTACTCAGGTATGGTAAAACATTCTACAGAATAAATATAGCATTCTAGCTTGCACTATTGCAGCTAATCTATTGGCAATAAAATGCCTCCGTAGCTTTCCTTCTCCTTTAAACATATTATATACCGAAGATAAAAAATCCCAAAATTATTCTTAAATTATTTTTAAATTGTTCAATATTTGCCCACACACTACTTTACAAATTCAAAATGAGAATATATTTTAAAAAATGTTTAACATTTCATATGTTGTCTTTGTGCTATTTACAATCAAATATTGGGTTTAAGTGATTTTCAGATTATCCCTTTCCATTTTATAGTGCCCTAACTATTTTGAAAACAGGGTTTTTATGTACGTTACTATGCTCTCCATAAGTATTTGCATATAGTGACAGCAGCACCGGTGCATTCATTTTGTTTGACTTGAATATTAATTTTTTTATAATTCAAAATATCCATGTATCTGTATTTATCTACTCATATATACAAAGAAAGCATAAATGTTCAAAGAAATATTCAATCCCTTGTTGATAATGACATTCATGAAATACAAGTGTCTTTTAACAGTTTAAAGTAAAATTAAAAATACATAAATCAATAAAACTACAAAATATTAAATAGAAACACTTAGTAGTAAGCTAATTGCATGCATTTGCTTAATCAAAGATGTACAAAAGCAGTATCTTACCAGTTGGCTAAGTACACAAACACTTTTCTGCACTGTTTCTCTGGTAACATCAGCTTGACGCACTTTTAAGGCCTGTAAAGCACATTTATTTAATTAATGTATTAGCACTATTTTTCTAACAATCATATAAACACATTTTGAGCAAAACCTTTAAAATATAAACAAAATTATGCATGGAAGACTCCAAAGTTATTCCTCGTGTGTGGTGACTTGGAAAAAAAGACACATTTCATCAGGGTACAGCCAAGTAGAAAATGATTGTTTGGTTTAGTTTTGGTTACTATAGTGATGCAAATTAGAATTATTAAATTGAGTGCCATACTACAAGCAACCTTTAATAAATAGATAAAAAAGTTTGACAATTGAATAAGTCATGGTAGTGTGGTCCCAGCACAGCTCCCATTTGTGTGTGATACCTAGTTTGTTTCAATTTTTGTTTTGGTATTATATGAAATTTTGCTTATTTGCGGATAAACGGTAGCAAGAGTAACAGTTTGCTCAATTTTCATTTGAAATATTAGTATACAGGCAGTTTCCAAGTTACAAACATCCAACTTACATCCAACTCGTACTTACAAACAGAGTCAGAGGTACAGTAATGCACAGTGATTTGCTTGGCATTTATTAGCATTTTTCTTAAAAACCACCAGCACAAACCCCCTCTGTCGTGTGTGGTCTACTGCGGAGCGCCCCTACACCTCTCTTGCTGCCATGTATCTTCGCTCAGAATGCATAGAAATATATACAGTACTTTGTTAAGACAAACAGCTAAGTTGCATTTAATAGGTAAATGTACCTGTTCCAACTTACATACAAATTCAACTTAAGAACAAACCAATAGAATCTTGTGTGTAACTTGGGAACTGCCTGTAATTAGAGAACTGTACCTTAGCTTCAATCTGCCTGTAACAGGAAACACCATAAACCGTTTTCTGGTCTCCACATCTGGGTGGAAGATGAAAAAACACTGTGTCTGGAGAGAATGAAAATAATTGTAATTAAACACAAAGACAATATAAAAATGACATGAACAAGATGGCTCTTGGTTCTATTGTAATCATGCTTCATAATTAAGTTAATCTACTTGCTATTCTGATCCTGCGGATACAGAGGCTAAACTAACTTTGGAGGGGAAGATCATTTTTACATACAGTTTGGAAATGTGCAAGGCCTTCTAGAAATAATAAAATGTGTATTGTATATGCATATTTTTTATTATTATGATGTACATAATATGCAAAAATATTTTATTTACTGTTTTTGGATTTAGGGGCAGATTTATCAAGGGTCGAATTTCGAAGTACAAAAAACTTTGAAATTCGACCATCGAATTGAAAAAACGTAGAATTCAAATATCGAATTCAAAGTTTTTTCAACGAATTTGGCAAGCCTACGATCGAATAAAAATCATTAAATCGAACGATTTAAGCGTACGATCGAACGATTTTTATACGATGTCTAAACACTTGTAGTTTGTAGAAGGTCCCCATAGGCTAACATCGCAATTCGGCAGGTTTAGTTTGGCGAAGTATTGAAGTCAGTTTTTTTAAAGAGACAGTACTTCGATTATCGAATGTTTGAATTTACTTCGACTTCGAAGTAAAAATCTTTCGAATATTTAAAGTCGTAGTATACTATTCGATGGTCCAAGTATCCAACAAATTACTTCGAAATTCAAACTTTTTGTACTTCGAAAATTCACTCGAATCTTAGTAAATCTGCCCCTTAGAGTAAGACTACATTTTATGGATTGCCAATGTAAAATTTCAAATGGTATAAAAAATAAAGGCGTTTTTTGAAAAAACATGAGGTGGCAGGGGGTCTAGAGGGGGGTGTGAGGGCCCCTAAAGTAGCAGCCCTCATAATGGTAATTTGTACAAAGTTAAATTTGATCTTCTGTTGTAATTTAGCTGTACTGAAGGAAAAAACTGCAATATTCATTTTAATATAGTACCTTAAATGCATTTCTTTATTTACTTACAGATTTTCATGGTTGCATATAGCACATTTTTTATTTCCAGATTTTATCAGCATCATTTTTTGTACAGGGAGTCCCTGGGTTACAAACATTTGACTTAAGCTGGCCATAGATGTTGAGATTTTTAAAAGATCCGATCGTCATCGTGAGACGATCGTACGAATTGTCCAATAACTAAAAAGACTAATTTTGCCAGGAAAACAAAGGGTAGCTGCCTGCTTGGCCCTGCAAACATAGATAGATTGCAGTGGGACCAACAAAGATTTTTTAACCTGGCAGATCAATTTCCTGACAGATGTCAACCTAAAAATTGTAAGATGTTCGATCGTTCGAATCCCACTAACCGGACTATAATTTCAAAGGACTGGTCGGACTTCGCTAAAATCGGTCGTTCGGCAAGAGAAATCTTTGAGTCTATGGGGACCTTTACATACAACTCACATTAACAAACAGAGGATTACTGTAATGTACTGTTGTTTGCTTTGCCTTTATTAGCATTTAGCTTTTATAAACCACCGGCTCAACCCCCTTTGGCATGTGTTGTCTACTGCAGAGCACGGAAAGATAAAAATAAATACTATGTTAAGACAAACATCTATGTTGCATTTAAAACGTAAATGTACCTGTTGCAACTTACATACAAATTCAACTAAATAAAAAACCTACAGACCCTATCTCATACTTAACCAGGGGACTGCCTGTAAAACAAGGAATTATTTATAGATGTATGTTAACTGGCTGGGGCTTAAAAGCTCCTTGCATTTTCCATATAGCCCCTGAGTTAAGGGGAAGTGCACCATGGTCTTTTTACTCAGTCACATTGTTTACTGGGGGACTTGATTTTAAATGCACTACAAACCTAGAATGCTAATAGTGTTGGAAGGGAATTATTCACAGGTGTATGTTTCTCACTAGAGCTCCCGAGCTAAGGGTAAGTGCACTGTTGGTCTTAATACTCAGTCACATTGGTCGCTGGGGGTCTTGATTTTAAATGCACTACAATGCTCACAAATAGTGTAGAACTCAAGTACAATGATATAAACAATATATATAAAGCACTGCGTATCTTGACAGCGCTATATAAATAAATGATGATGATATATATACACACATATATAGTTTGACCTGTAGGGGTTACAATTGTGTATTCAACTCTGATGTCACTTCCTGATAATCTCTCGATAAAACCACCTGACCACCTGTAAACTATGTGTAACTTTGGCTTGATAAAGGGCACGATGCATGCCTGAAATTTTTAATATACGATTAAGTGAGTGCTGCCTTACCGGTGTTTTTATATATATATATATATATATAGAAACAAATATTTTGTTTGGAATACCTTCTTATCTTTCCACACTCTTGTTTCCATATATATATATATATATATATATATATATATATATATATATATATATATATATATATATATATATATATATATATATATATATATATATATATATATATATATATATATATATATATATATATATATATATATATATATATAGAGGGAAACAAGAGTGTGGAAAGATAAGAAGGTATTCCAAACAAAATATTTTAGTCACAAAGCTGTTTTATGAGCTAGTGGAAAAAAAGACCTTGTAGTTTCATGTACTCTTGTGCTATTGTATATTTTAATATTGAATAGAGCAGAGAGTAACCAGCCTTCATACTGTATATACTACAGGACACTTCTATGTACCCTAATTTAACCACAATAATGTGTACACATAAAATCAGTATGCAGAAAAATGTGCAGTTTCGGCTTCAACATACATTGCCCACAACAGGAATTTGGACAGTGATGAATTAAGATGGACTTTGATGGACATGTGAATTATCCAATCCTGAGTGGAAGGAAGGGACCAAGGGCCTTTAAATGTCCATACAGTATGTATGCTTTGGGCAGTTGTGCCCAAAACTTGTCGCAACACATCAATAAATAAAATAAGCAGCATAATGTTGTGCATTGTTGTGCTCTTTCCACATGTAGAATTTCTTTGGATATAACACATTGCTACTGGTGGAAGCAAAAATGGAAGTTGTAGCACAAAATATTTGACCACGTGGAAAAACATACAAACTACAAATTTGTAGGTAAAACATTCTAAAGCATTATAAAGTAAGAAATGACCTGTATCTTTTCGACTTTTAATGTGCACTAAATGGTGATACAGTAATAACAAAGTTATAATGCTGATGAAATAGCAACATTGTAGAATACAGAGTGAACTGTACACAATTATTTGTTTTGTTTTACAGAAGTGCTGTGTTTTAATTCTCTTAAATTAAAACAGCATTACAATATGCATACAGTACTTGAGAGGTATACAGCTCAGTAGTGGACACACTAAATATGTGAGTATGTAAGCAGAGTTAACATGTCCTATAATTTGGATAACACCTTGATGTACATCTTATGGGGGTTACATGGCCGTTTTTTTTTTTATATATGTATGTTCTATTTTACATATATGTTGGCATTGCTGCAATTTTCTTTGCTGCAAGGGAGAGAAAGAATGACAACCCAAAAACTCACACTGATCTGCTACAGCAAACCACTATACTTTTTAAAAACTAGTATGCTTTTCATCTCCTGTAGACAGGTACAATTTTTATTAAAATGTGAAACTCCTTATTTATGGTGTACTACAAAGGGCATGATATAAAGTTCTGTACTAGTGCCTTTCTATTATACATTATTAACATACCTTCTTGGAAATTGTGTGCTCCATCGGGCAAAGCAAGAAACGGCAGGTACTTCCATTCCTCAGGTAAAATGTGACTATCATGTTCCTCTCCTGGTATTAAAGAAGGATAAGAGAACTCCACCTGTTAAGTAAGAATTGTTGCCATTATAAAAAATTCAGAAACCTGTTAGTAACCATAACATACTAGAGAGAGTTGTTTCGTTCTTCCAGTCTTATGGAGTCATGGAGGGATGTTAGTAGTTTATGAAGGATCTTTGTTGTTTATTTGTGGAGGGGGTGATTCAAAGATTTTGTCTATATGAGGCATTAAAATCTGGTTTGGCACTCCAGTGAATGAGGCTGGAAGATAGAGTTTGCCAGCAAATACATTTTCAGGTCTTGTTTGTCATCAGCATCTTGGACCTTATGCAGTTTGTTGGAGGCCACTGGTTTATGGACAAACAGAGACACTGTGCTGGTAGTCGCTTGGTTTCTTCCCCCCCCCCATGTGATTTTGGGATTATCGAGCTATCTGGGTATTTGTGAGCAGATTAAAATCTAATTATGTTTTGTAATCTGGACCTCTGAGCTGCTGGGTGGGGAACATCCAACATTTTGAAATTCCCAACATAAATTGATACATTTCTGAATAGAAGCTTCTGCCACTACTGATCATGCAAAGCAATTGCAAAAAAGTCACTGGACATAGCTCATAGAGCAGAATACCAACACTATAAGGGTTACATAAGGGTTACATCAGCCGGGATAAAATTTGGGGTAAATGATAACTTTCACTTTGGAGTATACATTGACCATTATAGAAAGGTGACTGTTTACAATAATTTGTTATATAGCTAAAATATTTATAAGTTAAAGGCACCTGAACAACCCTTGGGCTGCAAATTAGTGCTTGAGGCTGATTTAACATAAAGCCATTGGAATATATCCACAGATTGGATATTAAAGGGTAGATTAACTCTGGAACTAAACCTGTTGGAAATTGCTAGCTATTATTTCATTATATTAGTCATATATAATCATTCAATGTAGTGATGTGCAGTTGACCCGCACCCGACCTTAATCAGCCCCCAAGAACCTGCACCCAACCCTAACCTGCGGTACTCTCCCAATTATATACCAGCCCCAACGTCACAGAAGGGGGTGTGGGATAGAAGTGGGGCACTGCAAGGATTGCACGCTGATTACACACAAAGTCGAAGGAGGGGATTCAGATATTTGCAAATGGCCTAGCCACACGCCAGTAATGAATCCAATATATGAAAAGACAATAATACCTGTTTTTGCAGCAAAGGGGTGATCCCAAATTTATTCCATGGTGCTATTAACACTTTACATTGATCAAACATTTCGGGACTGCATGGCACTGTATAAGGGTCATGCAGTCCTGAAACTTTTGATCAATGTAAAGTGTTAATAGCACCATGGAATAAATTTGGGATCACCCCTTTGCTGCAAAAACAGGTATTTGCTGTCTTTTCATATATTGTACACTGGTTAGACATTTATTTTTTTTATTAGAACATGGTAGTGCCTTTTTTGCATAGATTTACAATTGGTTACAATGGAGAGAACACCCGGAGTTGAGCAGAGGAAGAGCGGCAGAGCGCTTGGAGTGCGCAGCAAATATCACAAGGGGTTGAGCCTCAAGCTCATTTTTTTTACTATTGATTGTGTTTTCATTTGTGTACAAATGTTCATACAACTGTGAGCTTGGAGTTTGCCTTCATATTATTGAACAATACATCACCACATCATTCAAGCAGCCTGCAAACTCACACAGAACACAAGCCTGTCATTATCTACAAAACAGCCTGCAGCAGAGCAGAGGGAATGCGGGAAAGTGCAAACAATGCAGCTAGGGCAGGAGTCTAATTTCAAGACAGGTGACATGCCTACAAAAACAACTTGGTATCCTTTGCACCTGCTACTACAACCTCCTGGGAATCTCAACAAAAGATCTTTATATACATCCCTAACCCAACCAAAAACACATCTGGAGTAGATTTAATTTTGACAATAGCACCTGACCAGCACTTCCATAGTAAAGGTGTAGGATCCGTTATCCGGAAACCCGTTATACGGAAACCAGTTATCCAGAAAGCTCCGAATTACGGACGTCTTTAATAGACTCCATTTTATCCAAATAATCCATTTTCCTTTTTCTCAGTTATAATAGAACAGTATATTGTACTTACTCCAAACATAATAATTAACAATTAATCCTTATTGGAATCAAAACCACCTATTGGATTTAATATTTACATGATTTTCTAGTAGACAAGGTATGAAGATCCAAATTATGAAAAGAGATGTTATCTGAAATACCCCAGGTCTCCAGCATTCTGGATAACAGGTCCCATACCTGTACCAATAACAACAATATATAGCTTACAAAAAGGCAGCCAAATGAAAAAAATGTCAGTCTCTTAGAGTATTCCTTGCCGACCCCTTCACAGTCTCTCAACTGTATATGAATCCACAATCGAATATATATATACCCCCAAAAGGGATATATATAGGAAGCGGTCAGCGCCTGTGGCAACAGAAATAAAAAACAAGCATAGCGCAATATGTTTAGAATATAAGATATCACCCTGTGCGTGCACTAGGATGTTAAATAAGTGTATTCTCCCCCTCTCCTTCGGAAAGCTATTGGTGAGGGTATAAATGACGATACAGGTGAGAGGAAAAAAGAGTGAGTGCTTTTCCTATATGGATGAAAGATCTTTCAAACTGTACCAAACTGCCATTATTTTTACAATAATGTACTAGCCGAGTTTGAGCATTGGTCAAATAGTTATTATAAACTGGTTAATGTCCTGATATCTCCGGCAGTGCCAACCTTTGTAAGAAGTTATTGCAGGTACTGGGAAACATAAACACTATGGGGCCGATTCACGAAGGGTCGAATATCGAGGGTTAATTAACCCTCGATATTCGACTGGGAACTAAAATCGTTCGACTTCGAATATCGAAGTTGAACGATTTTGCGCAAATCCTGCGATCGATCGATCGAAGGATTTTTCGTTCGATCGATTCGAAGGATTTTAATTCAACGATCGAAGGAAAATCCTTCGATCAAAAAATCACAGGCAAGCCTATGGGGACCTTCCCCATAGGCTAACATTGACTTCGGTAGCTTTTAGCTGCCGAAGTAGGGGGTCGAAGTTTTTCTTAAAGGGACAGTACTTCAACTATCGAATGGTCGAATAGTCGATTTATAATTCTAATCATTCGAATCGTTCGAATTCGATCGAATTTAACCAATTCGATGGTCGAAGTACCCAAAAAATACTTGGAAATTCGAATTTTTTTTTATTCGAACCCTTCACCCGAATTTCGTGAATCGGCCCCTAAATGTAAAGTGTATTGGAGTTTTAAGGTGGAAAATAATTTGCAAAGACGTTCACTAACTTCCTCATACAATTACAGCCAGTATGAATAAGATAAAAAAAAATACCAATTGTAGATTGTCTCAGAAACTCACATTCTACATTATGGCAAAATATAAAGTTCAACTACTCTTTAAAGGAAAACTATACCCCAAAATGAATACTTAAGCAACGGATTTTAAAATGGAATTTTTCTATTATGATTACCCAATGGGCCATACTACTGAAAAAGTATATTATTATGAAAATGGTTTAATTACATGAAGCAGGGATTTACATATGAGCGGTTTCATTCAATATATTTTTAGAGAGACCTACATTGTTCTGGGGGTATAGTTTTCATTTAACAAATTATGTTAAAATTGATCAACTCTGGTGGTAATTTGAGCCACTTTTATTCAGTTAGGGAATTTGGCTTACAACTGATCATATATTATGGATCAAACTGGGGAATCCAAAAGTCAGTCTCTCTCTCTCGCTATATATATCATCAAAACTTCCTGATAGTCAGGAAAGCTTTTAACAAATTAACACAGTTATCACAGCTTATACCTGTGGGAGAGTGTGTTCCAATGCTTTGAGTGGCCAAATACCAGTCTTCTATACGTGGTAATGCTCAGTGATGAAAAGCATCACAACTTAGAAATACCATTGCAGGGGAAAAGGATTAGGCCAATTATTTTCAGCACTGAAACTTGTTTCTTTAGCTATTATAAACGGTTACATCCTAAGAATAATAGTAGAGGCCAGCAAGACTCAGGCCCAGATTTGCAGCAAGGCCATAAAGGCCTGTGCATGGAGCGGCAAGCTGCCCAGCCACATTCCAATTTTGTTGGAATCACTGGGGATGTGCTGTTGTTTAAATAGCCTGTGCACCTAATCCCCAGTGGTTGCATGTTTGTGAGGGGGCACTTGCAATACAAGGGGGCACTCTCATGAGAGGAGGGGGGCGGTCGGGTGACCCACTTGCCTTGGGGAGGCCCAAATAGAAATTCAGCCATGGCAAAACTACAAAATGTTCAAAAAATAACAGCCTGATCAAACAATGTATCTGCAGGTCTACATGACTGAATGAAAAAGTGCACTTGGCTGGAGTAGCAAGTAAGCAACTAGAGTCCCTGAGGGATGCATAGCAACTCAGAACCCTCCGTGATTCTAACTTTTGTTCACCTTTAAAACCAAAAATAATACACACTTTCTAAACTTTACTTACAGAAGGTCACGCTGGAATATGAGCTTTATATGTAAAATATGCAGTTGCCCTTCTAGTGGTGCTATAAAAAAACTATACAGTAGATAAAACACAGTTTGCATAGAAAGAAGAGAGATGCAAAAAAAAACCTTCAGTTTGGCAAATAAAAACAACTGACACAAAGTATATATCATCAAAATGCAAAGACAATGACAACAAAAACTAATAGCCACGCCAAAGTTAACATTCTAGAACCTTTCATGGGCTAATAGCAATTATGACTCAAACCTTTTGGCACTGTAGCAAGGACTGATTCATTTACATAATAACATTTGCAATGTGTGCTCATACCTGCAGTGGGGCACAAAAAGGGATTGCAGCCATTCCATTTTAATGACTTATGCTTAAAAACGACTGTCTTTTACAATGACAGGAACCTGTGACGGTCTAACAGTTATTGTATAAAGGGATGGCGTGGTGCAGTTGCTTCGTTTATACTATATAAAGGAAAATGTTAAATGTAAAGTAGGCATGAGATTATTTTACTGTGCTCAGTCATCAGAAAAAGTGTGTGGCTCATTGACACATTTTTGTTAAAGCAGAACTAAAGCTTAACTAAAGAATAGGCAGAAATGTTGTACAATATGTTTTGAGCTTCTATACCAGCCCAAGGCAACCAAAGCCCTTTAGCAGTAAAGATCTCCAGAGATGCCCCAGTAGCTCCCCATCTTTTCTGCTGATTCACTGCACATGCTCTGTGCTGCTGTCAGTTTCTGAGTTTAGGGACAGTACACATAGAATATAAATGTCACAATGTAAGGCTGACTAGTAATTAATACAGATAATTGGCAGCCCAGAAACCAGTGCAATTAGCATCAGAATTTAATAATCAGCCCCGTAGAATCAGTGAGTGGCACAGACACTTTACAAGACGGTGACACCCTGTGAGAAGTTTAAAAGTCCTGGATCATTGCTGGTATTGAGAAGCTGAAACTTTAGGCTGGTGCAATAAGTTCAGTATGTAAAATATGGCATTTTTAGCCATATTCATTTTTAGGGTTTAGTTCTCCTTTAAAGTAATTCAAAATGAGTGCCTAGGAATGGCTTATGGTAACCTAGTGTTTTTGAAAAATGTGAAGCCTTAATGGGGATCTAAACCCTGAAATATGACTTACAGTACTCGGAATGATTCTCTGACCACTTTTACCATTTACATTCATTTTCAACTTTTCTTTTCAGAAGTTTATGATATATTCACAGTTTTATACTGCAAGGAAGGCTTTGCTCAACAGTTCTCGTTAAAGGCCCAGAGTGTCAGCAGTGTCTGTCTATGTTCTAGCTAGATTCAGTGGATGAAGACCCAAAACCCTGGTACAGGTATGGGACCTATTATTCAGAATGCTCGGGACCTGGGGTTTTCTGGATAAGAGGTCTTTGTGTTATTTGGATCATGGTACATTAAGGGTAAAACTCCAAGAGCGCTTTTGACAGACGGTGTCAGATCAACAAAACGCATCTGACAAGTCAAATGTAGTTGCGTGGGTCAAAATATTCCAGAAAATGAAAATCTGATTTTTAAACTACATGTAACATTTTCCATCTGACGCGGCACGACTTTTGAGATGTAAAAGCTGCGTCTTAAAAAACTGATTATTTATCAGATAAAAACTGATGGTGTCGGAAAGACTTTTTCCTGATTGAAATGCAAACTGTTGGATGCAAACGCATAAACAAACGACTCCATCTTACATTTTATCTGATCTAACTTTACATTATTGCTGTAGGGGATCAGATTTTGTAGCATCCTAAAAAATCTTGTGCTGATGCGTGGTATTGCATGGCACGATGAGATAAAATCTGACCTACAAAATCTGTTCAAAAATGCTTGTGGAATTTAGCCCTAAGTCTACTTAAAATTCATTAAAATATTAAATAAACCCAGTGGTTGCCTCTAATAAGGATGCATTATAGCTTAGTTCCAAGGCACTGTTTTAATTTTACAGAGGAAAAAGAAATAATAAATAAAAACGTGAATTATTTGATTTAATTGGTCAACGGCCTTCTTGTAAATCTGGATCTTTCTGGAAAATAGGTTTACCTACCTTTACTAAGTTAAAATGGTGTGTTAAACTTGGGTGGATAAATAGATTTTCACCACTTCAACTGATGCACTGCAATTGAACTGAATTACATAGTGCATACTGTAAATATTCAGTTAAAAATTCTGGTGGCTAAAGATATTGTGACACCTGATCTCCAAAGCCTGTGAATGTTCAAAACAGGTTGGTCAGAAGACACACTAAGCAATGCTTTGATTATATGAAAGTAGCCATATAGGCACAGTCCAATGTGAAGTAACCCCTGTGCAAATATACATTTACAAAATAGCCAGAACAGATCTATGCAACAAGTGAAACAGGGCTAAACATTTCCTCCATTATAATTTCAAATGCATGATAAGAGAACGGCTTCATGGCCCTGGTTTATAATTAACAAAAGCAATGCCAGAGTCAGACCTGCCCTTTGTAAATATTTTGAAATGAGGGCAGTTGTCAATAACTAAAACCCTTGGGACAGTATATCTGTATCTCTACAAGGGATCCAGGGTGAGCCTTATAGGCGGATACTGGGCACATATGCTAGCATCTGAATCACCTATTTAAGGTAAAAAAAAAATCTAAATGTAGATTTTGTTATGCACAGTAGGACTAAGCTTTTCTGGTCAACAATATATAGATATATATTACCTGTATATTTTAAATAATATGTTATATTTTGCTAGGGAAATAGTCCTGTGAGGGATGCTCACAAATTGAACTGTGCCGGTAAATAAGATGAGTTAGCAGGTGGAGACTAGTTGGCAGCTGTGGGCATGTCAGTATGTAACAAAATGCACGTGATCCCCAACCCCAACCTATTTTACCTGTGATCAACATTCAGATGTAAAAATAGTTGGAAAGCAACACAAGCATGAATGTTCCTGGGTGGTGGGAAATAAGGGCAGTACACCTGGTTTTTATACAACTAACATTTGCTTCCAAACCAGTAAATCAAAAATAAGCACCTGCTTTGAGGTCACTGGGAGCAAAGTTTAAGAGGTTGGTCAGCAACATGTTGCTCAAGAGCCACTGGTTGGGGATCACTGCTTAGGGTATTGGGGTACACATACAGCATATGCAAATGGTAGCACATTGGCCCTCAGTGGCAAAACAATCCTATTGGATTTATTTAATGTTAAAATATTTTTTAGCAGACAAAATAGGGTGATCAAAATTACAGAAAGGCCCCTTATCAGTAAAGCCCCATTATCTATGGATACACACACAAGATAAATACTGTATGTACTAGGAGAAAGTATTAACTGAAGTATTAAATACAAACTTATAGCATAACAGCTATAGTAGTTCCTGAAAGGCACATGTTTGTTCTGTTCTGTCATATATGTATTTATAATACACAAAAGCCATGAATATCCTGTAAATTATATCCTTATAAACGGTGAGTAGTGATGTCATCAGTTATAAATGGTGAGTAGTGATGTCATTTCTGTCACACTACTCACTAAAATTTGTGTATTATAATAAATAAAGTACCCCCAGTTGTAAAATATGAGGATATTAGAAGTTACCTCGGAGTTCCATGAACTGTATAAAAACACTCGGCCTTCTGCCTCGTGTTTTTATATGGTCATGAAACTCCTCGGTTACTAATAATATCCTTATATTTTACAAGAGGGGGTACTTTATTCACTATATATCATTATTAGTGCTACTTGCATATGTAAACACATTAATACTACGTACAGACAAAGAAAAAATAATGGGCAAAGATCAATTGCCATGTGTTAAGATACAAGAGGATGGAGGTTATTACATGGAGATCTTCTTAGTGGTCACAACCGACACAAATAGGAGGGTAATAAGTGCTAATATTCAAAATGTTTAATGTACTAGCCATAAGTGCCAGGAATGAATAATTCTACCCATTTTCTACCACATCATGAACTTGGATAAAATGAACCCAGTCTAAGCACATAACTAGGGTGTCATAACTGAATGCATAATACAATTTGAGACAAATTGCCAATGTATAAAATAAATAAATGAAACAAAAAACAAAGCACACAAAAATAAATATAATGGACACATCAGAGTATAGAATAAAAAAATATTATTACAACACAGTAGAACCCCCATTTTACGTTTTTCAGGGGACCAGAAAAAAATGTAAAATCAGGGAAATGTATAATGCATAATATATAGGTGGGACCACAAAACAACAACAATGTAAAATGAGGGGTATGTAAAATGGGGGTTCTACTGTACTTGGTTACCTTTGATGGAAATCAGAGGGAACAACTGCTGTGTTGGGCCTAATCATTTATTTATTAAGCTTCAAAGATATATTACACTGGTGTATACCACTATTCTGAGCATATGATACACTTACAAAGTGGTAAAAGGTGAATGGATATACGAGCCTGACTAAGCAGAGCACCTGTTCCTCTGAGGGGCCTGAGGACAGATTTGGGAAACAAAGCAAATCCAAACAGGTGGCAAATTAGTAAGCAAACATCCCTGTACTGAATGCTAGGTTAATCACCATTATTACTAGAAGTTAGGCAATATATATATATATATATATATATATATATATATATATATAAAACAAACAAGGGAAAGTTGTGCTCACCACTATTTTTTAAAACCATTAGGCGGGGGTGCATTGAGGGTGTGACCACAAAATACATATAGTCAACTACAAGAGGTCCTCTGCATTCAACCCATTATCAATATATTTAAGACAGCAACATTTTGTGCATACTGCTACTAAAAAATGCCTTACCCTTTAAACAACACAGGGATTGTTTGTCCATATATTGCAATATATTTAAGCTGGCCAACTACGTCAAAGTCATCCCACATCTGGCCAGTCTCACGCTCAATTTTCATCCGATTCATTAAGGGCTCTTACACATGAGCGTTCCAACCTGCGCTCCCCTGCGTTCCGTTTTTTGGCGTTCAGCCGCAGGGGAGCGCAGGAATAGACGCAAGTCATTATTTGAAATGGGGCTGTACTCACTCAGGCGCGTGTAGGTGCCGAACGCAGGTTCAGATGCAACATGCTGCATTTTTCCTGCGTTCGGCGCCTACACGCGCCTGAGTGAGTACAGCCCCATTTCAAATAATGACTTGCGTCTATTCCTGCGCTCCCCTGCGGCTGAACGCCAAAAAACGGAACGCAGGGGAGTGCAGGTCGGAACGCTCATGTGTAAGAGCCCTAAGAATTCAATTGCTTAATTATACATTTTACAAAGGGACTAAGTTTTACCTGCAACTTACTAGCTGCTTTCAAAGTAAACCTCCATACTTGGCTGCCCTTTTATTAGACACCAGTGGGATCACCTGACTATAGCTGGGAAGGTGGGAGCTACAACATGGTGCTGGTCACTGCTCCTGTATAACTATAACAAACAAGGGAAAGTTGTGCTCACCACTATTTTTTAAATTCTTAGTCCCTTTGTAAAATGTATAATTAAGCAATTGAATTCTTAATGAATCAGATGAAAATTAAGCATAGGACTGGCCAGATATGGGATTTGACGTAGTTGGCCATCTTAAATATATTGCAATATATGGACAAACAATCCCTGTGTTGTTTAAAGGGTAAGGCATTTTTTAGTAGCAGTATGCACAAAATGTCACTGTCTTAAATATATTGATAATGGGTTGAGTGCAGAGGACCTCTTGTGTGTGTATATATATATATATATATATATATATATATATATATATATATATATATATATATATATATATATATATATATATATATTTATTTAAAAGTTCTGGTTGTTTCTGAAGGTTTCAGCACTTGAAAAGTGATTAAATAATGCTTAATACTTTTTTTTAAGAAAAACATCAGATAATGAAAGGACATTTTTCTTACAATAATTTGTCATTAAAATATAAATAAATATTTTGCACAGTGTCACATTTACTCTAGAGGTGGTCCTAACTTTAATTCAGCCCACCATGTCATATGTATCAAATTCTGATGATCAGATCACAGTAAGGAAATTTATAATGAATAAGAAAAAAGCAAAGGGACGACTGTTCCACACAGTCAGAAGATCCTCAAAGATCTTTGTTAAAGGTGATATAAAGCCAGACAGACTTTTTAGAGTACTTTCCTAAATACTTTGGGCAGCTTACTGTAATTTTCTATTCTGACTAATTTAACCATAATATTAGCTATAAGTTGATTGGCAGATCTGGTGGCCTGCGAATGTTCAGGGACTTGGAGTCTTGGGTAATACTGAAGGTTGGGGTAGGTTTATACAATTGAAAAATTCTATTATTAGTTTTTGTAATACTGACAATCTTATATTTCGCAGGAACATGTTAGTATCACTTGATATTGTAATTATATCAGCAAGTTGTGCAAGTAATGAAAAGAATGCTGCTCACTTAATATTAACAGAGTTAATTTGGTTTGCACTGTAACAAACAGAACCTATCTATGTAAACAGGTAATTCCTGTTGACTTCTCTCTGGATAACTACAAATTAAACATTTAATAGCATGCCTTAAATGGAAACTGTGAAAAAAGCCCTGCATTAAAAAAAAATGTTGCTATTACATATTATTACATATTACCATATTTTAATACACTTTGTACAGATGCTTTTTCTTTAAAACTTTTTTCTACAGTGAAGCTGCTTTCAACCTAAAAAAAAATTTCAACCAAACATTTTGTTTTTACCTAACAGGCAGTACGAGTGAAAAACTGGAAAGCCAAGATGCCCAGATGTTATGTTGTTTTGCAGTGTTAAGGCCTGCATAATCAATGCATTTACATGGAGATGCAGAGCTGACATTTTTTTATAAACAAATCAAACCAGTTAAATGTTATTTCCTATGTACAACTAAGTGCAGTTCATAAGGAGATCTTCACATTTACTTAATTTTCTTTGTTTAACATTTAAATCCATTTTGGGTTTATGGTAGGCCCATTTTTTGCCATACTGCAGTTCTGAGGAATGAAGTTAAAATCATGATCACCTCCTTGACTATATGTCTCCAGCTTGACAGCCCTAATTTGAATTATCAGGTCAGGGAGGACTGTGTAAAGCTGGCCATAGACACAAAGATCTGATCGTACGAATCGATGAGTTGTACGATTTTCGGACCATGTGTGGAGAGTCCCGATATTTTTCGTCCGACAGAGATCGGTCGTTTGGTCGATCGGACGGGTTAAAAGATTTCTTTCGGCTGCCGTTAATATCTCTGCATGTATTGCCGATCATACAATTTTCAGAGGGAGACTGTCACTAGCTTTGGTCGGACATCATTTTCTTATGATTCCTGTCAGGGGCAGAACATCGGCTGATCTGTTCTTTAACTACTTTATTTGATCAGTGGTTAGTGGCAGGTCAGGCGGTGGGAAAGTCCGATCATATGGTGATTTGTACGATCATATCTTTGCGTCTATGGCCAGCTTTAGTGTGAAAGCCATTTACAAACCAACACTTGCTCAAACTGGTTTGATGTTTTCTGTAGAAAAGATTGTACATCAGTGCAGACTACATTCATTTTAATTAAGCTGAAACAAATATTCACCAAGCACAAACACACTGATGATGGACAACGTCAGAAATGGCTGAACTGGGTCTGCAAGTAAGTACAAATGCTCAAAATGAAGCAAAACTGGTTTTGCAACAGGCAATAGATGAAAAGGATTTCAATAAACAGGATTGCTAAAATGTACATGCAATTATTTCTCAACTGCTTACACTTCTCCTATTATTTGAAAGGATTTTAGTCACATGTACTGTATGTTTGCAAAGTTATGCTACTGAAAGAGCTGCCTATTTTGATACCAAAAATCCATTACGCCATTAATGCCACATGTAAAAGGGCGATGTATGCAGAAAAAAGGGTGATGAACATGCAAATCAATCAGGATCAGCAAATACAGTAGAATGGGCAAAATGAATATCAAGAAAACAGAGGTATGTGACATCCCTGATACATGTCATGAGATTCTGGGATATTTCTGAATAACAGCAAGTTAGGGGTTCACTGCAGCTAAGGGGTCTGTCACTTATTATCTGTAGCAGAAGGATGGCAGCTGTTAAACTACCATTACCAATATAGGTGGAAAATATGAGAGTTACTACTGTTAAGGATGTGAAACACACAGGTGTGTACATTTATTTTACACCACTAAAACTATTAAGACACCAATGATATATTGTAGTGTTATTCCTGTGTAAGGATGAAAGTGCTATATTCTGAAGCAAGCCATTGCATTCCTCACCTGGCAGCCCTTTTTGTGGTGAAACCCCACCACCACTATGTGCAATACAGGTCCCCCTTGCACCCTGCTGCCCCCAGCACTCTCCTCCACAGCCTGGGCATCCATACTTGGGGGTTAGTGACGGAGATGCCAGAGAAATGATCTTCTGTGTCCCCACCTTCTTGCCGTTCCTGCGGAGGGGATGGTCAACCCAGAACTGCCGTGGAACAAGTCATGGGTAGAATTTAATCCAGTTCAACACACCACAGGAATAATACCGCAGCGGGGGAATGCAGCGCGCGTGGAACAGCCTCTCACTTTAAAAGACAACTCCCTTAATCCTTTCCTCCTCTCTTATCTTGTTTCCTTATCTTTTCCGCGTTCAGCCTCTCCCTTTGTTAATTTCTCTGCCAGGATCTCCTCCTCCGAAGGCAGAGGCTCACTCCCTTCCCCGCTCTCTTTTGCGTTCTACGCAATGTCTCAGGCGCCTCTCTGCAGTCAGATGTCACTGTCAGCCCCGGCGTGACGTCACCGCCATGGCTACCTAGTTCAACCCACTTGAACAACAAGCGTGACTCGTCATCGACAAGTAGTCTCCTGATTGGCTGTTGCGCAAGACGGGGGACGCATAGCGATTGAGGTCATAGTTTAGCACGATACAGAAAGGTGTTTGGAAGAGCTTTAGATCCATGCGGTTTTACTCTATGGCCGGGCACATTGTACTAGTTGTTGCCCACGCTAACATACGCCGAGGCAAAAAGTCGCATTTTAGCAGAAACTATTCGCTTCGTATGTCCGCATGTTGTAACAGCCTTCCTGGCATAATAGCAAAGAATATTCGCCTCAGTATCTTAGTGTTGTAATTGAGACAAATCGTAACTACCCTGGCGTATTTGTGCAGACTTTTCTCATATACTTTTCAATGCGTCATTCCCTGCCCTAAAAGCGTCTAATAAAGTTAATTTCATTTGCATTGTATAAAACGGAGTTAAGTTCCCATGGCAATTGTTGATGTGTTCGACCTGCTGCATCAAAACAAACGCATCCATTAGTTCTCAGATACCTAACATCCCTTTTGACCAACTGCTTTCACAGGGCCTGTTATCTACAAGAGCTATTTTGGCCTGGCTGGGGGGTTTTAAACTCATATTAGGGGAATGCATAAGTGGGCCCTAATTAGTTAGCAGGCGCTAGTTCACAGTAACTGTTACTAGTTTTCATACAGAAAACTTATTTTTTTGAAGTGTTTAAAATTCTACAATTAATTTAATCAAAACCGTTAAAACAAAGCTGCATTTAATCCATCTAGAAATCCATTTCAGCAATAGAGGTACTGAACATTCAGGAGACTCTGCGGCTGCATACTTTTCAAAAGTTATAGAAAAGCCCCCAGTCTCACAAAAATGCATGCTAGTGTAAAATGTGGATATTTGTGTAAGACTTACCTAGGAGTAGGCAGAAGATGCAGGAGGGCAGCACGATGCAATTGAGCTCCACCATTATCACTTAGAGGCACATTTATCAAGGGTCGAATATCGAATTTTAAATACTTCGATATTCGAGCATCGAATTGGTATGCTACGATAATCGAAGGCTGTCTTCGATCGAATACGGCCACTTTCGATCGAAGGAAAACATTGTTCGATCAATCGATTCCATGCTACGATGCGAAGGTTTGCAAGTAGCGAATAGTCGAAGATGATCGAAGGTAGCCTTTGCCCCACTTCTGTTCGAATCGATCGATTTGAATTTTTCATGCCCCACTTCCTTTCTGCCATTTTTTCCAACCAGGAAGTCCTCTGGAGGCCATTTTAGGTGCATTTGCGCCCTTAATGCGCACTTGCTATTTGGATGAGCCAGGTGGAGGAGGTTTCCAAACTGCTGCGTAAAAAATGAAAAGAAGGAGTGAGGAGGAGGAAGGAGAATGTGCTTCCAGCCCTGAAGAGGTGCCCAGGGTGGCTACATCACACACTACGTGGGATGTACGTCACCACAGGAGGGGGAGAGAGGGGGACAGGGGCTGGAGTGTCAGAGGGAGGGGTTCCTGGGCTGAAGTGGAGGAGAGCCTGTCAGGTGGAGGGTCCCATAGAGGGGGAGAGGAGAGGTCTGGGAGTGGCAGGACTATGAGCTCCCCCAGCTCACGCCACGTGTCCCCCCCAACATCGGGGACACGTGGAAGGTCCCGCACCCCAGCCAGGGGAAGTAGGGCCTCCCCCAGGGCACGCCACGTGTCCCCCCCAACATCGGGGACAAGTGGCAGGTCCCGCACCCCAGCCAGGGGAAGTAGGGCCTCCCCCAGGGCACGCCACGTGTCCCCCCCAACATCGGGGACACGTGGCAGGTCCCGCACCCCAGCCAGGGGAAGTAGGGCCTCCCCCAGGGCACGCCACGTGTCCCCCCCAACATCGGGGACAAGTGGCAGGTCCCGCACCCCAGCCAGGGGCAGTAGGGCCTCCCCCAGGGCACGCCACGTGTCCCCCCCAACATCGGGGACACGTGGCAGGTCCCGCACCCCAGCCAGGGGAAGTAGGGCCTCCCCCAGGGCACGCCACGTGTCCCCCCCAACATCGGGGACACGTGGCAGGTCCCGCACCCCAGCCAGGGGAAGTAGGGCCTCCCCCAGGGCACGCCACGTGTCCCCCCCAACATCGGGGACACATGGCAGGTCCCGCACCCCAGCCAGGGGAAGTAGGGCCTCCCCCAGGGCACGCCACGTGTCCCCCCCAACATCGGGGACACGTGGCAGGTCCCGCACCCCAGCCAGGGGAAGTAGGGCCTCCCCCAGGGCACGCCACATGTCCCCCCAAACATCGGGGACACGTGGCAGGTCCCGCACCCCAGCCAGGGCTGGAAGTACAGCTATGACCGCAAGGAGGAGGCAAGAGGAGGAGGAACCCACACCGGCCTCACAGAGGAGGCCAGAGGAGGATAATGAGGACGACGACGGAGATGAGGGCCCCAGTGGGCGAGTGGCCCGAAGATTTACCAGTGAAGAGAATGCAGCACTGGTTGATGAAGTCATCGTGCAATGGGATGTGTTGTTTGGATGTCAATCCCATCGCATCAATGCTGCCAGACGAAAAAAAATCTGGCAGCTAGTAACGGACAAAGTTAACGCTGTAGGCGCTGTACACAGAGATCACAACACTGTGTACAAGCGCTTCAGTGACCTGAAGCGTTGGATACGGGCGAAGTTTGCTGCCAGGAGAGCAAAGGCCCAGAAGACCGGCGGTGGCACTTTACCATCTTTGAGGCTCCAGCCTTATGAACGCCGGCTTCTGGACATTATGGGCAGAGAGGTCTGTGAAGGTTTGGAAGGGTCATTACATGACACAGACTGGAGAAGTAAGTACATTTTAATACACAACATTCTTACTGCTTTTATCCACATTCTTATCATTTGCCTAAATAACATTTCCCCTTTATCATTTAGCTTCTTTGCTTAAATATTGCTCCTGTTTGCCATTAGAGGATTTTATGTTTCCAGGATTGTTGTTTGTTTTTGTAGTAGTTACTTACGTGCAGCTGTAACATTGCCAAAAAGGCAACCGTTTATTAACCATTTCCCTACTAGAACAGAAATGTTTATAAAGTGGATTAAAAGGGTCGTTGACCTTGAAGTTAACTTTTGAAGTAAGTTATGTTATCATTTTAGACTGTCATATCATTCTATTCCAGTCTCCGATTTCTAGGAATGTATGGTTGCTATGGTAATTTACATCCTAACAACCACATTTTCGAAATAGTCTACTGTAGAGCTGATAAAAAAAAATCAGAATATTTGGTACCATAGGAAAACATTACTTTAAGGTTAACAAACCCTTTAACTTAAGTGTGTAAAAGTGTGAAGCAACATATGTAGAGCCTACAGCACCTGTATTGTCACCTATTACATTCTGTGCTTCTCACATCATTGCAAACAGTGCCTTTGTGTCATGTATTTAACTTTTCAACCTTAGCATCTCCCTTGCAGTGCCCTGATAGACTCCACATGGACTTTACCATCTCTTTTCCTCGCCCATTACATTTGTTATTATTTTAAAGGCTAACTTAAATATTTCCGAAACATGTTGTAGGTCTGTCCATCAGCCTAATAAACAAGTACAATTGTAGTAGCTTATGACTGTCAAATTTATTTTGCACATTTCTTAACAATTGCAGCACCACCGCGGACAGCGCCACAACCCACGGACAGTGACCAGGACCTTGAACCTCAGCAACCCCAGGAAGAGGGTGAGGCTGCAGATAGCCCTCCACAAGCTCAAGGTACAGACATGTTTGTGGCCAATGTAGTTGCTTCCTCAAATTGTTTGCAACATTACTAATGTCCAATTTCACATTACAGAACATCGAGCTCCCCGGCGCGCCCAGTCCCCAGCCGTGATACCTGTGTTGCCCCCCAGACGTAAGAGCCCTTCCTTTATTTGTCTGTGTGTGTGTGTCACAAACATGCAAAGCACATTTACTGAGTCCCTTATGCAGCCTACTTTATGTGCCTCTTCAGTGTTAATGAAAAGCAGTAGGTTGTTAAAGACAGATTTTGGATAGAATATACATTTCGGGCATTTCCTTATGCGACCAAAGTGTCAATTATATCAGATTCTTCTGCTGCTCTAGCTCTGCATCTCTCCCTTCCTCTTCCTGTGCCTCTCCCGTTCTGACTGTCAGCCTGAAATCACCATACAGCGCTACTACTATTTCACTCTCAGCCCCACTTTAAAATCCTACTGATGTCTTGGTGACTGCCCTTGACTATTGGCTCTGCTCAGCGTACATTCTCACCTGTTGACTCGACACTTTTCTTTTTCCTTTTACATGGTCCATCTTGCTCCCCCTCACTCCAAGCCACCCACCGTCTCAAGTTTTACTCTGGCTCCTCATGCCTCATAGTAGTTTTCTCCCTCCATGCTGTCTCTCCGGTCTCCCTTTCCACTTGCAGGTTCCCTCTCTGTTCTTGCTCCCACCTCCTATACCACCCCTCTGTCAAGTTTCACTCCCCTCTCCCAGGTTCAATCACCACTCTCATTGTGTGTCTCATACTATCTCCTTAACTTGCAGCTGATGACAAACAAGGCAAACAAAAAACACATATATTTTGACAATATACACATTAATGTTCCATTTCAAATCCAGTATGGAATGATTTAGCCCCCCCCCACACCCAAACATGGAAACACCCAACACCAATTTATCTTCTAAGATTATCTGTGAGCTTCCTTTCCCACCTTTGTTTTTTTGTTATGGGTTATGCACATGTCCAATAAATTTATCGATCTTTATATTTGATTTTTGTTGTAGGTGATGCTGCCGAAGCGGGTGCTGTTGCTCTTGCCGCCGCTGCACCAATTGGGGGACCACCACAGGAGCAACCACAGGGACTGGGTGAGAGACGTGGGGACTATATAGGGCTTCTGACAACAATGGCTCGCCAGCAACGCCGCCAGGATCTCTGGATGCGAAGATGGTTTGCTCTCATGCATGCCACCTTACGTGACGGCATGCAGAGCATGGAGCAAACCATGGAAAGAAACATCCAGGACCTGGTGGCAGCTATTAGAGAACAGCCTCACCGACCACGGGGTTCTGCTGAGGGTCCAGTCCCTGGTCCTGCTGCTGCTCCCCCTCCACCCACTGCATCTCCTCAGCAGCGCAGAGGAAGGGGGCATGGAAGGGGACAAGGTCCTGTCCGAGGGGATAAGCGCAAACGTCCCTAGCTCCAGTCTGTGTCACTTCTCCAACTGACACTGGCCTCTTTGCCCATTTTATCCTGGCAAAGAACTTCGCCCAATTCACGCTTCAGGTGTGACTTTGTCCGTTACCCAGCAATGGGACTGACATCCAAACAACACATCCCATTGTTTAGACCATGCTGCATTCTCTTCACTGAGGGGTGCCATTTTAAGATCTATTGGCACCCTTTCCAATAACACCTGGAAAAGCACTTAAAACATCAAAGTGCATTTGCTCTAACATATTTGTCTATTTATGGTGTTAGCACCAAGGTGTGCCATATCTACCATCCATTGGCACCCTTTTCCAATAACATCTGGAAAAGCACTTACAAACATCAAAGTGCATTTGCTCTAACATTTCTATAGTAATGCTGCAATGTTTCCCAAAACATTCACTTGGGACCAAAATGTTACATGTAAGGCTCAAAGAATTGAAATACTACTCTTTTGCTTGTGTATTTTTCACTAATTACTTCAAACATAACATATGTTAACATATGCTACCTCTGGCTACCCAGCACTCCTAATAGGTGCTAACGCCTACTACCTCCTCCTCCTCCTCCACCAGTGCTCATTCAATAGCAAGTCCTAGGTGTATGATATGCCTTATAGGCACAAATGGTTGTTACTTTGCACAAGAAGTTATGTTGCCTACCTCTGGCCTACTTTGGCTACCCAGCACTCCTAATAGGTGCTAACGCCTACTACTTGCTCCTCCTCCTCCACCTGTGCTCATTCAATAGCAAGTCCTAGGTGTATGATATGCCTTATAGGCACAAATGGTTGTTACTTTGCACAAGAAGTTATGTTTCCTACCTCTGGCCTACTTTGGCTACCCAGCACTCCTAATAGGTGCTAACGCCTACTACCTCCTTCACCTGTGCTCATTCAATAGCAAGTCCTAGGTGTATGATATGCCTTATAGGCACAAAGCCTTGGTTGTTACTTTGCACTATCAAGCATTGTTGGGTGTCCAACACTCTACCTGGCCAGCACTAATCTCATATTGTTGATGCTTTTCAACTGGCCAAATTGTCATATATTAACAAGTGTCATTTGTACATCATATTGATTGTTATATTATTGTTTTGGACACAAGCTTATCAGGGCCAAATTTTTGGATACTGTTTAATGTAAAGTTGGCCATGATGAATCCTGGGGTGCATTATCAATGTCATGCAACAAATGCTTTGTAAAACCTTTGTAAAGCTTTTGCCCTTTAGTGGTCTATAGGGGCTGCTATATTTTGAAATATATGTTGAGACCAAATTCCTCCTGTGCCTTCCAGCTAAGGTACATATTTTAATGTTTTAAAATAACTATTGTATGTTCCAAAAACAAACAAACAAACTTTATACAGATATATATTGTCTTTTTATTGTTGTTCAACTGTTTTGGATTTTGACAAAGATTGTGTCAGTAAAGGTACTAAAACATTACTGGGTGTGTTTGTTTTTCTTTTTTGACAAGGTGCTAGTCCAAAATAGTAACATGGGTAATGTCATTTCAAACAAGAAAACAGAAGAAGCCATACGTGTGGATCAAACAAGAAAAATGCATTAACACAAATCCAAACAAATTTAAGTAGCCACACAAAAGCCTGACATTGCTAAACAAACACTGCCACTTACTGATATGTTTTTGAAAGGTGACCACCCAGGTTCAAATGAGCCAAACAGCTGTCAGTTCATCACATCTGTCGCTTGTGTTGAGTCCAATTTAGTGCTTCAGGAAAAGTTTGCACATGGAGAGGCTGCAAAGTCACAAATAATATGGTAAGTTGTTAGCAATATCTTTGACAATTCCCTGAGTAATTCCTAAATACCTGAATAATGGAGTTGGAGGCGTGGCCAATCAGTCAGTGTCCATGTCTGTATCCTCTGTGGGCAAGTACCAATATAATAAAGTAGAGTATGACACACATGAACCACAACCATAACACAGTAGGAGGCCAGAAAGATGAAATGACAAGTACAGATAATGGTTTCTCTTGAATATGTGTATACACATGTAAATTGTTTGTCATCTCATCATTTTTCTGCTTACAGCATAAGATGTTACAGGAAAGCATTCACTGCTAGGGGCACGTCAGCACATCACCATCAGCAGGCTGTTCATTTGGAAGAAAAGTATAAAAAATTGTTTACTTTCCAGATATCCATTCCAAACAATTTCATTTCACATCAATCATATAGGCCTAATAATCGAGATTGGTTATAAAGACCTGACATATAACACTCATGACAAGGCAAACATATTAAGGCCAAACAACTGACCTAGGAATTAATGGATTTCAGACATTATTGAGTTGATCTAGATCATGACATTACTAAACCTCATTACAGGGGAGCGCAGGAGTAGACGCATGCAGTTATTTTCAATGGGGCTGTACAGATTGAGACGCAACATGCTAAATTTTTCTTGTGTTTGTGGAGTACAGTCCCATTTCAAACAACTGAATGCGTCTACTCCTGTGCTCCACTGTGGCTAAACACATAAAAACAGAACGCAGGGGAGCGCAGCTTCAAATGCTCGTGTGAAAGAGGGCTAAAGGTTAAGCAAATGACCAGATTTACAGTGGAAAAACATGGTTTGAAAGGTAACTGACAAGATTGCAAACAATCACAAAAAATGCCCATATGTAAATATGTACCACTATTTGGCCCTTGAGAAGTCTTAACTAGTACAAATTAACTATTTGTGTGGTTTGTTCAACTAATTGAATTTCTTTAGTCAGCACCTATGTCTCCCAATTCTCATCAGTCCTGGTGCACGTCCAACGGTTTCCACCATACATCCGTTTAATCAAACTCCATAGATATCGACAGCACCAGTCAAAGATTATGCGGTTTAAAATGCCTTTATTGAGACATGGGTTGCTGGCCCCAATACACTTGGCAACGTTTCAGACCGCCATCGGTCTTTTATCAAGCCACCTTGACAACACCTGTGCTCCGAAATATATACAACATCACACAGTGACCTCTAGTGGTCATCCCTCAAAGTGCAATCCCACACATTTCCAAACCATCACATTTGTTGCAATAATTATTCCGCTACATAATACAAAAAAATTCCTCTCTACCTTTATGCAATAAAGTGTCCATATTTCTTTAGTGTCCATAAATATCCCTCTGAAAAGGTGAAACTGTAAAAAAGATACATAATAAACATATTATCAATAAAAGATTCTCATTATGGAATTTTCCACTATTCAACTTTAAAATATTATTAAAAACAAATTTACCGATAAATTTTACTCAAGTCATATTCCCTGTTGAGGCCATGGGGAGCCAATGTTTCCAATGTCCTAATCCATCTAGCTTCCTTTTTCAACAAAATTTTTTCTCTATCACCTCCTCTACGCATTCTTGGCACATGATCTATTATTTGGTATTTTAGTTGTTGGACCCCATGGCCCGCAACAAGGAAATGGTTTGAAACCGCTTGATCATTTTTCTTAGTATTTATGGCGGACTTATGCTCTCTTATCCGTTCCTTAGCACTTCTTGTGGTCTGTCCAACATAGGCCAGTCCGCACGGACACTTAATCACATACACTATAAAAGAACTTTCACATGTATAAAATCCATTTATTTTAATTGCTGTTCCTTTCCGAGGATGGTAGGTGCTGACTAAAGAAATTCAATTGATTGACATTCCACGTAAGTCGTGCACCATTCCCCATTTGAAAATGTCTTTTGCATATACTGACCTTGACAAGGTGCGAATCACTGAAGCAGCTGGCGGACAATGTGATTTTCTAAGCACTAAGGATCATGTCCAGGACTTTAGAAATTTAGAAAATATAAAGAGAAAATGTGTTTCATATGACCTGCACTTGCGGACTCTGGCAGAGTATGTGAGGTTACAACGCATACCTCGGGGGCTTCGAGTAAATTTATGTCCCACACTGTTTTCAAATGAGAAAGAATTTTGCAGTAAATGGGAATCTATACTGAACAAGTGTTCAACAGATCTTATGCTTGCCACCATGGAACGTTTGCAGCAAGAAATACCTGTAATCAAGCAGGAAGCCGAACAAGCTGAGAAGGAACTGAAAGAACAGTTCACAGCGGTTGTAGTTACAGACGGACTGAAAAAACTGACGGAACATATGGGGAGATTCGATGCGGATCTGAGACAGCGGAAGAGATCCAAGTTCCAACGTGATGCGGTGGATTACACCACCGGCAATGTGTATAGCTGGCAACGGAGAGGGAATGAAGTCGCAAACACAAGGCGGGGACATATGGGGAATCCACATGGTCGCAGATATCCATCGCGAAATGGAGGTGGTAGCACCCGGGAACGCTCCGACTCCGCATCTACTTCTGTCTCTTCGGCATCATCACAGATTTCTTTTTTAGGTGGCTCTCTAACGGCGAACGATACGCCAGGCCCAGGAAACATCGAGGGGGCCGAAAACATAGAAACAACAAGAAGGAAACCACCCAACAAGCACCGCTCCAAACGGTGGTGAACATTTCAAGCACTACTCTGACTGAGGAACAGATGCAGGTACTCTCTAAGGGACTTTCCTTTGGTATAGTATCGGGTCCTGATTTTTTTGAATTGGACTGTGATTTATATAGGTTTTTTCGCAATATCAAACTTAAAGTAGAATTCCAAAATAAGGAGAGTCAAAATACCATGGCTGGCTTTGGCACCTTTAGTGGAAATGATTTACAAATGAGGAAATTGAGTCAATACATACCACGGGGAGATAATGTTTTTGTAGAAACGTTTATTAAGAATGTGACTAGGGAGATAAATGAAATAGAAGGAGAATTTAGAAAAGGGAATTTACGTACTATCCCTAAGAATTTAACGGAGGGGGAGTTTAAGGCTTTACAAAAATTAGTAAAAAATGATAAATTGACTATCAAGCAGGCTGACAAAGGAGGAGCACTGGTTGTCATGGATACTGAATATTATATTCATGAAATTGAACGCCAGTTATCAGACGAAACGACATATAAAAAATTGACAACCAGTCCTCAACCTAACATCAGGAGACAAATAGCATCACTTATTAAGGGTGCTCGTGATGCAGACATAATTGATGGACCCCTGGGGGAATTTCTGCAAACAGAAAATCCGATTACACCTGTCTTCTATATTTTACCAAAAATTCATAAGAACTTGCAGAATCCCCCAGGGCGCCCTATTGTCTCATGTGTGGAGTCGATACTGTCCCCATTCTCTATTTTTGTAGATAGGATTGTAAATCCTTATGTTTTGAAACATTTTTCGTATATTAAAGATACAGGAGATTTTCTGGAGAAAATAAAAAAACACAAGAATCTACCCGGGGATGTCGTGCTGGCCACGCTTGACGTGGAGAGCCTCTACACCTCCATCCCACATGATGGGGGTGTGGAGGCTGTCTGCGTCGAGCTGGGCCGGGATGAGTCATTGGATGGCTCACAGAAGAATTTTGTCCTATCTTGCTTAAAAATGGTTTTGCACAATAATTTCTTTCTTTTTAAAGACCAATTCTTCTTACAAATACGTGGAACGGCGATGGGGTCCAATGTGGCCCCGTCATATGCAAATATTTACATGAACGCATTTGAGGAGAATTTTGTCTATACGAATGATCTATATAAAAAACATTGTTTGAGTTGGTATAGATTTATCGACGATATTTTCATAATATGGTCAGGGCCACAGGGGACCCTGGAGGAATTCCATCGCCAAATTAATCATACCAGAACCAAACTTAAATTTACTTTACAGTGTGATGTAAATCAGGTCTCTTTTCTAGACACCCTCATTAGTCGAAGTGAAAATGCACTGTCCTCGGACCTCTATATAAAACCAACCGATAAAAATACCTTATTACATTATAAATCATTTCATCCCATACAGATTAAAAAATCGGTACCTAAATCTCAGTTTAGTCGAGTAAAAAGGATTGTGTCCGACGACAGTGCATTGGAACTTCGACTAGATCAAATGCAAACGAAGTTTGAAGAAAGGGGATATCCCTCAGAGCTATTAAAAAAACAGCGAATTGATGTAAACCATAATAAAAAAAGACCTTTGAATAATCAAGTACAGAGAATTCCATTTGTGTCTCGATATAGTACCATAAGTACACATGTAGAAAGAACAATTAGGAAGCATTGGCCCTTATTGCGAGAAGGTCTGCCAGATATTAATGTATTCAAAAATACCCCTTTAGTCTCATATAAAAAAGCCAAAACTATAGGATCAATGGCCATAAGATCAGATGTGGGAGGGACAAAAATACAGGAGCGACTGTTGCGGCCAAGGAAAAATGGGACATACCCATGCCTTGGTTGCAATTGTTGCTCTAATTGCACAAAGGGAGAGATTCTGTACCATCCTCGGAAAGGAACAGCAATTAAAATAAATGGATTTTATACATGTGAAAGTTCTTTTATAGTGTATGTGATTAAGTGTCCGTGCGGACTGGCCTATGTTGGACAGACCACAAGAAGTGCTAAGGAACGGATAAGAGAGCATAAGTCCGCCATAAATACTAAGAAAAATGATCAAGCGGTTTCAAACCATTTCCTTGTTGCGGGCCATGGGGTCCAACAACTAAAATACCAAATAATAGATCATGTGCCAAGAATGCGTAGAGGAGGTGATAGAGAAAAAATTTTGTTGAAAAAGGAAGCTAGATGGATTAGGACATTGGAAACATTGGCTCCCCATGGCCTCAACAGGGAATATGACTTGAGTAAAATTTATCGGTAAATTTGTTTTTAATAATATTTTAAAGTTGAATAGTGGAAAATTCCATAATGAGAATCTTTTATTGATAATATGTTTATTATGTATCTTTTTTACAGTTTCACCTTTTCAGAGGGATATTTATGGACACTAAAGAAATATGGACACTTTATTGCATAAAGGTAGAGAGGAATTTTTTTGTATTATGTAGCGGAATAATTATTGCAACAAATGTGATGGTTTGGAAATGTGTGGGATTGCACTTTGAGGGATGACCACTAGAGGTCACTGTGTGATGTTGTATATATTTCGGAGCACAGGTGTTGTCAAGGTGGCTTGATAAAAGACCGATGGCGGTCTGAAACGTTGCCAAGTGTATTGGGGCCAGCAACCCATGTCTCAATAAAGGCATTTTAAACCGCATAATCTTTGACTGGTGCTGTCGATATCTATGTGGTTTGTTCAACTTACAACTAAAAGTGGGCACAGATGAGCCTTCCACGCACTCTTCTTCCCTCTGGTTGGTTGTCCCTCTGTCTGCCAACATACCCCTCAATCTCAGGTTCCAGGTCATCATCAATGTCTGCAGGTAATCCATGCTCCCTTGCCACATTATGCAGCATGGCACAGACAGTGATGATTTGTGAAACCTTCTGGGGGGAATAAAGCAGAGCTCCCCCAGTGACAGAGGCATCGGAAGCGAGATTTGAGCACCCCAAAGAGGCGCTCAATGATATTACGTGTCTTCCGATGGGCACGATTGTGCCTACGTTGGGCAGGTGTTTGGGCAAACCTCACAGGGGTCATCAACCAAGGCAGAAGTCCATATCCTGCGTCTCCTAAAAATGTAAACAAAAATATATTATAGTAATTGATTCTAGTTGTCTGTTGTGTTGACTATTCCAATGCTGTAGTTATGTCCATTGTGTAGTAGTAAAATCTTTACAAACAGATCTACACACAAATTCTTTGCTGTTGGGGTACTTACTTTACCCCTTTTGTTAGCCAAACAACATTGGTGGCACAATAAAAGAGGGAATTCCCCTCCCCCCAAATGTCAAAAATTGTGTGTGTGCAGATCCATTAAGAAATCCTCCCCTTAACACATCTCACCTGTAAACTGAATCAGGTGCCAAGAATTAAAAGCCCTAACAAAGTTAGCTGATTGAACTAAACTACAGGTCCCAAGATGCATAGTGCATCTATTGTAGCCAGACTGAAAATAGGGCAACATTTCTTGAAGATACATACATATCACCTTTAACATAATATTTGAAGTGTCTTTGTATGAAATTGCAAATATAACTTACCCACAAGCCAGCCGTCTGGCATTTCTCCTCGGGTGAAGAGGCCATGGAGAGCTGACTGACGCAGGATAGTGGCATCATGGACACTTCCAGGAAAGCCAGATCTCACACTCATGATGCGCATGTTGGAATCACACACCACCTGCACATTGATGGAATGGGAGCGCTTACGATTTCGGTAGCGCTCCTGCTGATGGCGAGGTGGTGTGAGCGCAACATGAGTGCAATCAATGGCTCCTAGGCAATTTGGAAATTGGCCAATTAGGAAAAATTCCTGTTTTAATCTTATCCACTCTGCCTGAGTTGAGGGGAAGGAAATGAGCCTTCGCGAGTGCTGCAGTAGTGCCCTGAGCACTTGTGCTAACATCCTGCTAAAGGTGGGCTGGCTCATGCCAATGAGGCGTGAAGAAACCTGCTGGAAACTGCCAGTGCCCAGGAAATGCAAAACTGCAAGCAGCTTGCACATCCCAGGCAGTGCCTGAGACCGTGCCGTCACAGGTTCAATGGCCTCACTGATGAGACCATAAACCTGCACTATTGCGGCACGACTCAGGCGGAACATCCTCACAAGCTCATCATCAGACAACTCGTACAAACAAAGTACAGGTCTCCTGAAGTGACGCGGCTGCCTGATCCTAGCAGGGACAAGGTGTTCCTGCTCCTCAGCCTGCTCTTGTGCCTCCAAAATGGCGGCTGCCAAAAATTCCATTTTTAACAAATTCTTAGTCAAATGGCATCTGGTGGGGGGGTTTTTATAAGTAAGCCAGTGTTTCCCAGCATTCCATGCAGCTTGGAAACATTTAACCATTTAATGAAGCGTAAGGATAGATAGGGTCAATTAATATTTGAAGTGATGTTGAAAAAAAATAGAAATAAAAAAATTATGTTTTAAGCCATTGATACTTGAAAATCTTAGCTTATATAGATGATAGATGCAAAAACAAACATGTTTCTGGTGTCAGTATTTATTTTAATGTAATTCCCCAAACCTCTAGTGCAGCCAGAACTAAAAAAACAGTTTATAAAGTGATCCCTAGGTGTCACTATACACCCACAACAGTGGAGAGCACAGCAAAGAAAATAGAAGAAAATCGAATAGTCGAATAGGTTTTACCTCGACCATTCGATTCGAATCATATCATATTCGAATGTCGAAGTCCAAAATCAACTTCGGTAGGTCAAAGATGGGGTACAAATAAAACTTCGGGTGAAGATTTCATAAATAAGGTATCCTTTGAGTCGAGTCGAATAGTCGAATAGGCAAACTAATACATCCTTCGATAATCGTACTTGTCCACTTCAATTATCGAATTTGACTATTCATCTGATCGGAGGATCGCTCGATTGTTCGAATCGAAGGTCGAAGTCGAAGTAAAAAAACAGTCGAGGCTTAGTGAATCTGCCCCTTAAACAGGATCAAGCAAAAATGTGCTAGACTAGGTATTATTAAAGCCAGTTGAACATTTCCAAGGGGGATATTGCTGCAAATAATCACATTTACAAACTTGTGGCAGGCACAGTGCTTTATGCCTAGGTACATTTTACAATTTATGATAGCTATGGGGGGTTTATGGGGTTAAAAAAACAACCACTTTCCCAGCATGTTTACAAATTGGCACATGAGACAGAGCAACTGCCACCCCACTGATGTTGCTAATAATACCAGTCACCAAACCAAAAGTAGTTCTTAGTCAAATCAAGAATAAAGACAATCAGGCGTATATCAAGCAAGGTGGTAAGTCTGTAACTAATGTAACCTGTTCTCTTAAGCCTTTTCTATTTTACATAATAGATCTATTGTGCATTCCTTAGGTAATTCAGGATATTACAAACCAAAGGTTGTCAATACCCCAATCTATACATTTATAGGGAAGCTGACATCCATAGCTGAAAATCCATAGGAACTAGTCAGTATTACCAGAAAGTTGTGCTAAAACGGTCTGCTTCAAGTTAGTAATAGCTTTAAGTCTTAAGCTGGCCATAGACGCAAAGATCTGATCGTACAAATCGAGGATTCGTACGATTTTCGGACCGTGTGTGGAGAGTCCCGAAATTTTTCGTCCGGCGGAGATCGGTCGTTTGGTCGATCGGACAGGTTAGAAAATTTCTGTCGGCTGCCGATAATATCTCTGCGTGTATTGCCGATCGTACGATTTTCAGTGGGAGACTGTCACTAGCTTTGGTTGGACATAGATATCGTACGATTGCTGTCAGGGGCAAAACATTGCTGATCTGTTCTTTAACTAATCTGACTGGTAAGACTTTGATCTGAATGGTTAGTGGCGGGTCGGGAGATGGGAAAGTCCGATCGGATCTTTGCATCTATGGCCAGCTTTAAGGAGGGGTTAGTTTATAGAGAAAGTTTCTAAGTGAACTGGCAATTTGCTTAGACAACTACTAGGAACCAATACATTGGGTGTTGGTTCTGAAGATACGGCATTCATACTGTTGAGTTCTAATCTAGTTTATTAAAGGGGTTGTTCACCTTTGAGATAACTTTTAGTATGATGTAGAGAGTGATATTCTGATATAATTTGCAATTTGTTTTAATTTTTTATTATTGAAGGTTTTTGAGTTATTTAGCTTTTTATTCAGCAGCTCTTCAATTTGCATTTTAAGCAATCTGGTAACTAGGGCTCAAATTACCCTAGCAACCATGCATTGATCTGAATAAGAGACTGGAATATGAATAGGAGAGAGTCTGAATAGAAGGATTAGCAATAAAAAGTAGCAATAACAATACATTTGTAGCCTTACAGAGCATTTGTTTTTTAAAAGGGGACAGCGACACCCATTTGCAAGCTGCAAAGACAAATAAACTATAAAAAATAAATAATGAAAACCAATTGAAAAGTTGCTTAGAATTGGCCATTCTATAACATAATCAAAGTTACTTTAAAGGTGAACCACCCCTTTAAACAATTGGTTCCAAAACACTGAGTTTTAGAAAGCAAATGTAACACATATTGACCAGAAATATTGATTTATATTATGAAAAAAAAAACTTTTTCTAGCCTTGAAGATTACCATGCACAGTGCAGTAAACCTGTAAATGCCCAATTTCTAAAGTAAAATTAAAAACAAACAGTGATAAAGAGGTTAAAAATGTTGCTCATCCATAGCACTCGATACACTATGTTGTTCATGTAATGTTCAACACCTGGAAGAGCAGGCAAATGGTGTCATGCCTCTAAAGAACATTACCCATGTACTAGGAATGTAGGTTAGCTACTGAAGTCACAAAGGGGTTCCTTACATATTGGGGATGTCCAGGTTGTTTGCCTTTTCTTGTTAAGAAAAGTACATATGCATTTTTAATTTAACACTACCCTACAAAAAATTAATACAGCAATACATTGTTTGTTTTCTGGATAAAGTATATTCCCTTTAGATGCCAATTTTTAGGCACACCACAGTGGCTATTATTTACTGCCTACAGGGCCGCCATCAGGGGGGACAGTACATTTCAAATTTAAAATGGAGCCTGGGGCTGTGCTGCACTTCCTGGATTAGCCGGCCCCCCTTAAAGGGGAACTATAGCGAAAATGAAAATTTGATATAAGCTTCATCATAATGAAATAAGAAATGTTCTAAATGCAATTAAAAATTCTATTTGTTTATGAAATAATCAAGTTTATCTTCACTATCCCTCTCTCAGCATCTGTTTCTCTTCATTGTCTTCATGCAGTAGTTGGGTGTCAGATATTTGACAATTAGATCCAATATATCTTTTAGGGGGCTCCTTTTGCCTAGAAGATGTATTAGAGCTCACTAGTAATATCAAAAATATCAAAAATCCTATCTCTCTACAAGCAGAATTTGTGCAAAAGGCAGTTATTTTGTTAGATTTTGTTTGCACTGGAATCAGGTCTGGACTGAGAATCAAAATAGGTCCTGGCATTTCAAGTACACAGAGGCCCAAACAGCCCCCACCAGTCCACTAAATACTGACTTTCTATGGCACCTTATAGCAGCCCTGCTGGCATTTGCCAGAACCCACAGATTGCCAATCCGGGCCTGACTGGAATCAGTTTAGTGAGTTTTAATTCATCTGCTAGGAAAGGAAGCCGCTCCCTGTAAAATTTTTCATTGATTGTATTTAGAAATGTTATCATTTCATAATGATAAAGCTTGTACTAAATTTTTAAACCAGGACACCGCCTAGGCCGCCAAAAGGAGCCAGAGCCACCGAAGAAGCTGCCAACGTTGAGACAAAAGAAGATTGCAGGTCAAACTTTAAATGTAAGTTCCACTGAAAAGCAGTTTGTTTTATAAATCTACTATGGAGCCACCAATGTTTCCTTTATCTTCTATGGGGCCCCTGACCACCAAATTTTTTTTTATTCTTCTATAGGGTTGCCACCTTTTCTTGAAAAAATAGCAGCCATCCTATATATTTATCTTTTTTCCCTATTAATAACATTGGGCTGAACCATAATCTTTACCGGCCAGGTGGCAACCCTATTCTTCTATGGGGTTTTATAAATCTTCTATGGAGCATTTGACCACCACTGTTTATTTTTTTTAACTTTAATGGGGGACCCCTGACCACCAATCGTTTTTTTAACTTGTAGAGGGTACTCTGGCCACCAATAGGTGCTCTCAAGTGAGGGTACCTTTGTGCCTCAGCCATTATGTTCCAAGATCATAGGTATGCCCCACAGCTAGGCCAATTTAAGATGGTCACTTGCAAAGCATAAAAACCTTAGAAAAAGTCATGTACCTATCCAGGTTGGCCCAAGGGATTCCTAGGTCCCAGACTCCAAGCAACACGTTCTGCATTGGTCAGATGCATTGCATTAGAGATTTGTTTAGCTTCATTGTGATTGCAAGGGTCCATACTGAAAAACGTCATCGTTTCCAGAGCTGTTGGCGATGCAATAGTTGACACAAAAGTCTGAAAGGGCAGTGCATCCGACCAGCTTCTTCAGAACTCTATCCTATAGGGCAGTACGGCGCTTTTATTCTAGCCAAGCCTCATGTTACCAGCCCTCCTCCGGATCGTCTGTTGATTACTCTTCCCTAATCAGGAAGTTTACGCGCACAATTAGCTCGACAATCGATTGCGCTAGAAAGGTGACTGCGGGAGATTACGAAAGCACGCGGAAATCCGAAGCAAGAAATACTAAAGATGGCGGCTACCGTGCCTCCCAATTCGTCGCAACTTCTCCCGCTCGGTAAGCACGCTAGGGAATTTATGAGGAGTTTCATATACGTGCAAGACGTTTTTGTTGCTTATTGGCTTTTATCTGCAATGGCGCTGCCCGAGAAGTATTTTATGCGACATGCTTTCTGCCAACTCATGTTTGTAGTTTAGAATGAAAAGTGCCGCTCTATTCATGAGGCAGCACATTTAAATCATATATTGATACCGGTGAACAAAGTTGATATCTCATGGTAAAAAAAAAAAAAAAATATATATATATATATATATATATATATATATATATATATATATATATATATATATATATATATAATTCTTTTTATTTTAAATAAAACCTTCTTTTGTTTTCACGTGTATATTATTTGTATTCATTTTTTATTTCCAATCTTGCAGAACTTGTGGACAAGTGCATAGGATCTCGCATCCATATCGTTATGAAGAGTGATAAAGAAATTGTTGGCACCCTTCTTGGCTTTGATGATTTTGTCAGTATCCTTTAAGTCTGGCTGTGTTTAGAATTTATTTTATTGCATCAGTTATGCTAAGAATACAATATCCTGTAGTTTCCCACCAACTGCTGAACTATTGGAGTACTGCTGAGAGTTAAAGGAGAAATCAACCTGTGGGGAACCCCCCCACACCCCAGGTAGACCTCCCCCTCCCCCCCAAGGCTAACTACCCTCCCCTGGGGAAATGCTCCATACCCCATACTTACCCCTTGGCGCAGAATCTTCCAGCAAAGTTCTACACATCCATCTTCTGCGTCGTCGGTAAGCTGACTGGGAGATCGTCAATTTCCGTTTAATTCCGCTCATTAACTGCTCCAACTGCGCATGCACAGAAATACAGTCAGCTTACAGAGCAGCCTGAAGATGGATGCTTGGAACTTTGCTGGAAGAATCTGCGCAGAGGTATGAGTATGGGGCATCTCCCTGGAGGGGGGTAGTTAGCCTGGGGGGAGGAGTGAGGGAGGTCTACCTCGAGTGGGGGGGTAGGGTTTTTTTTTTTTCTTTTAAAGTTTTTTGCATTGCCAAAAGCACAGCTTTTCATGACTGTGTTTCCACTTTCATAAACTAAAAATGTGGATGTTGGATGTGGCATGGTGATCAGCAGAGTCAAATCAATCAATTGCAGGTCCTGTGTCTTTCTCTCATGCATTTTGGCTGTTTGTGTCGACATAGAAGCTCATACCTATAGGATGGGTGACAACCTCTTCTAATCTTGTAGCAATAAATGATACTATGTGGTTTTACTCTTGTCAAAAAATTACCATTCTCTTTAATAATGGCCTCTTTATTGAAGCTCACCATAGATCTGCAAAGATAGGATTTAGTGACCTGTTAGGTTCACCTAGCTTCTCATTGGTTCCTATGCAGTGGCATGCAGTGCACTCTTATTTTAATTTATATTTTCCCTTTAACCCTGATTCATTTCTTCAGACATGGTGTTAGAAGATGTTACAGAATTGTAAGTATACATTTCCATGAGGATGCACTTTTTTTTTTATTCTTGACAACTGTGTAGTTTCAAAAATCAGAAGCCAAAGAAATGTTTTTTGTACAGTACTACAAAAGTTCAGTTTAAGGGGTAAAAGGCTATGGCACTGGCCTAGCCAAACGCCAGCAATTAATCCAAATGCAGAAAAAACGCCAATACCTTAGTATGCTGCAACAGGGGTGATCCCAATTTATTCCATAGTGCTACCAGACACTGCAGGTACAATCAAACGTTTTGGGAACACCGGTCCCTGAAGGTGTTCCCGAAACGTTTGATTGTACCTGCAGTGTCTGGTAGCACTATGGAATAAATTGGGATCACCCCTGTTGCAGGATACTAAGGTATTGGCGTTTTTTCTGCATTTTGTACAGCACTTCACACAAACATTTATTATACTGAAAGGTTCTCTTGGTGATTTGGTTCTCTTAAGCTGCTAAATCAGACAAAGAATTGTTTAATTCTTGATCCAATAATTGCATACAATGGGATTTTGTGACTGACCTATTTAATATTTGATAGAAAACCAATCGACAAGGCAGTTGTATTGGGACAATATATGGGCGATTGGGAGGCTATATCAGCAGTTATTTTCTGCCTGTAATCGGACAACTGAATTCAACTTTATTGTATTTATATAGCACCAGAAATATATGTAGTACTTTACATTACATAAACACAAACGGGTACAATTGGTAATTAAACGGCAAGAATAAATACAGGAGTGTGGAGTTTCATTACACAGCTGGAATGAGATCCCTCCACTTAAGAGTTTACAATCTATGGGGAAGAGGATGCCTGACAAAGGGGTTTACCCTGAAACATTGCATGCTGCAGTAAATTCTAAGCATGGGCTTTACCTTGCTACCATTACCTTGTGTGCCAGTGATTTCTTGTACCACGAAGTGGAGATAGACACATAGTGAAAGTATAACATAGTAAAAGAACAACATAGTAAAAGAACAATTGCATTAAGTAAAATGCATCTGAAATTGCGTGTGGTGCACTCAAACGTACTGGTGTCTGTGAGACACTGATTGGAAGAAAGTTAATTTGCATTACAGAAAGCCTCAACTTGATAATTTTACTGAAATAATGTTTGTGTTGTAGAATTAAAATTATTTTGCTAGGTCTGAAACTGTCATTCTTGATTTGTTTGTTAGTGAAATCACACCGGAAGGAAGGCGAATTACAAAACTCGATCAAATATTACTGAATGGAAACAACATAACTATGGTAAGCTTTTACCAGGCAGTGATTGAAGCAAGTAAAAATTATGTAATGTGGTTGCACTATGAATGCAGTTAACAAATATTTGCACAATTTGCTGCTACAACTTAAAACAATTGTGTTTCCCAATATATTTTGTGACCTACCCCCCCCAATGGGATTTTGCCAGTAAATGTGAATTTACTCATTACCACTGAAGTGTACATTTTTAGACTGAGATTTGCCCCATGGTCATTCAACGATTTATGTTTAAATTGGTGCTTGCCAACTTTTTTTATTTAGATAGGCCTCTTATCCGTGATGATGTACAATGAAAGTAAATGCAGCATTTGGGAAGGCTAGCAAACCATAACTGGAGACATACAAACAACCTACTGATGTGCAGTTTGATAATTTGTGTATATTCCTGAAAACATATTTGTTTATCTGACTTGCATCATGATAGATGCTTGACAGATGTGAAACAAGTGTGCTACAGTTATCTAGTGTTTTATGCATTATCTAGTGTTTTATGCATTCACCTACTGCCCTCATTTTATTTCTTTTACAGCTGGTGCCTGGAGGTGAAGGTCCTGAAGTATAAATGGATTCATTAGAAAGGATCAGCGTATCTATTTCTTTTTTTATTTTTGTATTTCTTTATTTTATTATTTTTTTTCTTGCATTGTTCTAAAGGTAGCTAGTTCCTGCATTTCAATAAACAAAATGGCATAATGCAAGAAGCTAGAATTCTAAAAATACAAAGTTTTTGTTTTGTAAACTTTACACCATTAAAAAAAATGTAAAATTGTTTGAACATGCATTGTAATTCAAATAATGATTTTGTTTTAGCCTTATAATTTGTTATTATAAAAAAAATGAAACTTGTTTTTTTTTTTTTCTTTAAATCCACATTTCTCTCTGCCTGTTTTATTGAAAGTACAAAGTATATAATTATATCCTGGGCACTATACAGCTAACATGCTTTCATATGGGTCTTTTTGGGGGTAAAGTACAAAAAGCACTTTAGCCATGTGGCAAATCTGTTTGGCAGAGCCTGATCGAGGTGAAGTTTCAAATTCAAAAAATTTCAAAAATTCAAACATTGAAATTTATCATGTACTGTCTTAAAAATTCGACTTTGACCATTTGCCATCTAAAACCTGCCAAATGCAGTTAACATACTTCCACAATTTGCTGCCACAACGTAACACAATTGTGTTTCCCAATATATTTTGTGACCCCCCCCGCAATGGGATTTTGCCAGTAAATGTTAATTTAGGCTATTCTCATTACCACTGGAGTGTATGTACATTTTTAGACTGAGCTTTGCCCCATGGTCATTCAACAATTTATGTTTAAATCGGTGCTTGCCAACTTTTTTTTTATGTATGTATAGGCATGTTATCCATGATGATGTTCAATGAAAGTAAATGCAGCATTTGGGAAGGCTAGGTAAAAGGAAAAACCTTTATACTAGGTCATCAGGATTATGACACGGGTGAGTCAAATCTTTTTTTATTTTTCTTTGCAGCAAATCCTGTGTTGCATCCTGTGAGCTAATGATACCTGACTTTTGCTCATAGGTTTTTAACGTTTTTTTCTTCGAGAAACTTCCACCGGAACTTACTTAAAGGCCTGAAACAGTGTAAAAATAATAGTGTCAAATCTGCTGTTTGCATATCATTAAGATAAAACACACCTTGATAAATTCACCATTTATTTTCAGTTTTTTCAGCAAATTTCTATTACGCACCGTAATAAGTGGGCTCCTAAGGATCAAAACATGTAAAGTGCTGTTATACAGTATAGTAATATACACAGCCACAAGAGGGTGCCAGCCGCACAAACAAACGCACTCCAGCATGCTAGTGTAATCCATTTGTATGAAGAACTGATCGGACTAATTTACTCTGAACAAGCATTGTTTGGATATTCAGTAATTATGTAGACTAGAGAACAAATAATGAAATGTGGAACAGCACCATGGATGAACAATTAAAATATTCTATTTTAGAGAACCTAAATGCATGTAGAATAGCGAACATATACAGTTAGGCCCATAAATCTTTGGACAGAATTTTTTTCTAATTTTGGTTCTGTACATTACCTCAATGAATTTTGGATGCAGTTGAACTGCAGACTTTCGGCTTTAATTCAGTGAGTTCAACAAAAAGATTGCATAAAAATGTGAGGAACTAAAGCCTTTTTGTAGCACAATAACTTCATTTGTGACAGCTCCTCACCGTTGCTGAAGTTTTATTCATTTTGTATTTTTCTCATTTTAATGAAATTTGCTCTCCGTTAGAGATATTTTTGTACATTACGGGGGTTATTTATCAAAGGTCGAGTTTGTGAGGTTTTTTATACCTCATATTAACTCACAACTCGAATGTCTTCTAATTTATGAAAAAACCCAATAGTAAAAAACATGAATCAGTGAATTCTGGGTGAAAAAAACGAATACTCGAATTATTCGAGTTTTCCTCTGGAAAAATTATTCAGTCAGTGTGGCCAGGAAGTTTCAAATGATTTATTTGTGATTCTTTGTGATTATTCTTTTAAACTTCAAATTTTACAACAGCTTCAAACCTACAGAAATAGTTAACAAAGTAGTTATCATAAATCATAAATGGAAACTCAATGTCTTTAAGAACGATTGATCTGATGTTCCAAAACAAATGAATCACAATAAAGACACTTTTGGGGTTTTTTTACCAGTAGAATTCCTATACATAAATGTTATATGCTTATTAGAAACAGCAAGAGGAGTGGTCTGCAGATGTTACTATGAGTACTACTGTACAAGTGTTCCAAACAAACATAGGAAGCAATATTTTTTTCAGTTAGTTTTGGAGATAGTTGATATTACGGCTAAGTAGTCCTTTTCTTTTGTAAGCTTGTGAACATGCTTCTTAACAGGGCCGTATTTACATAGTGGGCGCCCCTAGGCCCACTGCCGTTTGTTGCCCCTGTCCCCTCCTCTTTTATTTGTGCAAATTTTCATCATCTGGATTGGAGCAATGGGGATTTGCGCACAGGAAATTTAAAAAATGATTGTATCTCCAGCCCATCCCCAGGGTTTTTGCACCAATGTGGTGTGGTTGGTTAGCATGCCGCCCCCCGAAAATCCTGCTGGCCTAGGTGGCCTTTCCACAAATCCGGGCCTGCTGTCTAAGCTGTGTATTGTGGTTTAAAGTATCTATATCCTGATAGAAGTGAGCAGAGAATTGTCAGGACTAATCAGCAGTCCACTGAGAAGTATAATGAGCTGCCCTTCATCGCAAATCAGGCTGCAGCTTATAGAAGGGAGGGGTTTGTTTATGTAGAAAGCTTCTCAGTGGACTGCCAACTTTTTTTTTTTAAAAAAAAAAAACCTCAGAAACAGGGCTGGAATAAGGTGTAGGCAGCAGAGAAATAATTCCAATGGCCTGACAGAACATTGGGGTAGCAGCTGAATCATTGAGCAAGTGGATAAATGTGTGTCTGTGTTGGAAGGGGTTGGGGGTTGCTGGGCCAAGCAGTATTGCCTTGAATGCAATGTTCCCTCTAAACTGTGGACTTGTCCACATGCACACAAATTTTGAGGCCAGCACACACACAAATTGTGGTATGCACAAAGAATGTATTCTTACCTACGCACATAAGTTTAAAATTAACAAACAAAATATTTTTTTGCGCACATAGCCAAGAAGGAATTAGAGTGAGCATTGCAATGCCAATTGTTCTTAATCTATCGCTGCTCAAAGAACTGGAAATAGAAAGTTAGTTTATTTTGGATTTCAGATTTTGCCCAGTTTAGCACGAGAAATTATATATATATATATATATATATACCCATATCTGTACTAACTGTAGATTTTAATATCACAGTAGCTTTGGATATTATGCTTTACCAAGAAAATATCTAAGCCCTCTTAAAGGAACAGTTCAGCGCGAAAATAAAAACTGTGTAAATAGATGGAGTAAAATAAGATGGAGTGATTGGATGTGTAACATAATAGCCAGAACACAACTTCCTGCTTTTCAGCTCTCTAACGCTGAGCTAGTCAGCGACTTGAAGGGGGGCCACACGGTACATATCTGCAGGGCCGGAACTAGGGGTAGGCAGAGTAGGCACGTTCCTAGGGCGCAAAGCTTTGGGGGCGCCAGGCACGTACCTTCGACTACTGCCTATCCCAGTCCGGGCCTCTGAATTCGACTTTGCTGTTGCCAGTGAATGATGCGTCAGTGCGCATGCGTGCGCTTGTGTAGGCGCGCATGCATGTAGTGGCTCGCGGCGATGTGGCCAGCTGGCGATGTGCCTGGGGCACTGAGCTGGCCCGGCCCGGCCCTGCATATCTGTTCAGTGAGTTTGCAATTGATCTTCAGCATGCAGCTCAGATTCAAAAGCAACAGATATGACCAAAATCTCTGATTGGCTACTACCTGGTAACCAGGGTCACTCAAGTCTTTATAGATAACATTTTTGGCTAACTAACTATATTAGAAACATTTTTTATTTTGCACAGCCTATTTACCCAGTTTTATTTTTACACTAAACAATTCCTTTAAAGGCATTAATAGAACCTCCCATCACAACATCACCCTGCAGGCATTCCACAACCTCATTGCCCTCACAGTGAAGAACCACTTAGGATGCGTTAAATAAAAGTTATTTTCCTCTAGTATGTAGGGGTGGCCTCTGGCGCAGTGAACCTCTTTATGGTAAAAAGGTCCCCTGCTATTTGTCTATAATGTCCTCTACTGTACTTGTAAAGTGTAATCATGTCCCCTCGCAAGCGCCTTTTTCTTTCAGAGAAAACAACCCCAACCGTGACAGTCTACCCTCATAATTCAGTAAAGTCTTATATCCCTTTAACCAGTTTAGTTGCATGTCTCTGCGCTCTCTCCAGCTCATTTATATCTTAAGGATTGGAGCCCAAAACTGCACTCCATACTCCAGTTGAGGTTTTACCAGGGACCTATAAAGAGGCAAAATTATGTTTATGTACTTTATTTCCTTTAGTAGCCATACAATGACACTGCTAGAGCATTCTCAGTTAAAGAAACACCCAACACTTTTTGCTTTTAACTTGCATTTATATTATTTCTGCCAAAGTGCATAACCTTGAATTTATCAATATTGAGCCTTATTTTCCAGTTTGCTGCCCAGTTTTCCAATTTAGTCAAATCACTCTGCAAAGTGTCAGCATCTTGCATGGAACTTATAGTTCTGCACAATTTAGTATCATCAGTAGTGATGGGCAAATCTGACCCATTTCACTTTGTTGAAGTGAAGAGAGAGACCATCTCTGAACAGAGGTGGGGGCCTTCGACACCACCCGTCTGCTACATACAATGCTGTTCTAACATCTGTACCCCGGCGGATTCAGAACACTTCACACATCCATTCATGCAACTCTCACAAGTAACACCTGTATCTAGGAGTTGCCTGACACATTGGATATTCCTATCACAACTACACAGAATCAACACCTCTGTGAGTTTCTTCAGATGTCACCTCTTTGAAGAGTTACAATGTGCCATTGTAAATGGATTAGTGGAAGAGTTTATATACCGAGAACTTCCCACACCAGTCAGTTGAACTGAAGAAGCTGCTCGGATCAGTAGTGAAACGTCTTCATTGATTACTCAGCAAGTCCAGTTGTTTTTAGATTGACCTATACTAGTTATTCGTTAAATGGCAAAAAAATCACCAAATGCAATTGGATGAATTTTTTTTCACTCATTGGAGTCTATGGGCATTTTTTTCACGGGCAAAACCTGGCAAAAATTCACTCATCAGTGATCATCAGCAAAAATAGAAACAGTACTTGAAAGCAAAGGACCAAGTACAGAGCCCTGTGGTACTTCACTAACCACACTGGTCCAATTAAAAAAAATGTTCCATTAACCACCACTCTCTGTAATCTATCTTTTAACCAGTTCTCTATCCAAGTGCAAATACTATGTTCCAGGCTAACATTCCTTAATTTTACCAGTAACCTTCTGTGTGATGCTGTATAAAATGCTTTAGCAAAGTAAATCACATCTGCTCACTGCTCACCTTTTCATAAAGAGAAATCAAATTAGTCTGGCAAGATCTTGAAGTCAAGCATCTTATCCCTTAAAGGAAAACTATACCCCCAAAATGAACACTTAAGCAACAGATAGTTCATATCATATTAAGTGGCATATTAAAGAATCTTACCAAACTGGAATATATATTTAAGTAAATATTTCCCTTTTACATCTCTTGCCTTGAGCCACCATTTAGTGATGGTCTGTGTGCTGCCTTAGAGATCACCTGACCAGAAATACTTCAACTCTAACTGTAACAGGAAGAAGTGTGGAAGCAAAAGACACAACTCTGTCTGTTAATTGGCTCATGTGACCTAACATGTATGGAGTACTCACATGTTTGTGAGTACAGTGAATCCTACGATCCCAGGGGGTGGCCCTTATTTTTTAAAATGACAATTTTCTATTTATGATTACCCAATGGCACATACTACTAGAAAAGTATATTATTATGAAAATGGTTTATTTACATGAAGCAGGGTTTTATATATGAGCTGTTTTATGCAATATCTTTTAATAGAGACCTACATTATTTGGGGGGTATAGTTTTCCTCTAATACCCCTTTGAAATGCTTTCCTACCACTGCTGTCAGCTTATAGTTTTGAGGCTAAGAACAGGATCCCCTTTTGAATAGCGGCACCACATTAGCAATTCGCCAGTCTCTTTGCACTAATGTTTGCTCTAAGGTGTGCCCTCACAAGTTTTTCAGCACCCGAGGTGGTGGCGTGAAGGGCCAATGTGAGCGGAATGTAGAATGGTGGTCATCTTTGACAAAGAAGTGGCAAGGAGAAATCTGGAAATCCAGATTGGCGGGACAGTGCAGTTCGGTTAAGCTACTATGAGCGCCCCAAGGATTGGTAATGTATAAATCGACGTTGCTATGAACGGGCAGCAAGGTCACTGCTTACAATTGAGTTAATTTTGTATGATTTGAATTAGGGATGCACCGAATCCACTTTTTTGGATTCAGCCGAACCCCCGAATCCTTCGCTAAAGATTCGGCCGAATACCGAACCGAATCCGAACCCTAATTTGCATATGCAAATTAGGGGTGGGAAGGGGAAAACAGTTTTTACTTCCTTGTTTTCTGACAAAAAGTCACGTGATTTCCCTCCCCGCCCCTAATTTGCATATGCAAATTAGGGTTCGGATTCGGTTCGGCTGGGCAGAAGGATTCATCCGAATCCTGCTGAAAAAGGCCGAATCCTGGCCGAATCCCGAACCGAATCCTGGATTCGGTGCATCCCTAGTTTGAATGCTGTTATGGAAAGTGCCTCAATTTTAAATGAATGAAACTGTCTTTATCAATGTATCACATTACTTGTGATGACGTTACTACGGTCTATTGGTAACAACATTGCTAACATTTGACAGCCAATATTCAAGCAAGGATTTCCATTGAACTGTTATTGACTTTCATTTTATCTCCTGTTGCCACATTTAAAGAAGGATTCACAGACACAGCAAGCCTTCATTTGATGAAACTAAGCTAATGTAGTTAATCAAGCTTGGGAATGGGATAAAAGTTGCTAATCAAGCTTGGGAATGGATAAAAGTGCAATTGCCAATCAAGCTTGGGAATCGTTAAAAGTGCAATTGCCATCAATATGCTCATACTAAAACCTCCAATGTTTTTAACAGTTAGATAATTATGAAGTACTAACTTGAATGAACTGCGTTTCTATTTATTAATTACACAAATTGATGTTTGCTATTAGATGCAATTAGATGAGTTTATTTATTGAACAATTAATAGTAACGGAATATGAATTTGGGCTGACAATATGCAATTGCAATTAATTGATGTATTACATTATGAATTTAAATGATTGATAAATGACTTAGGAGCAGGCCCGGACTGGCAATCTGTGGGTTCTGGCAAATGCCAGAGGGGCTGCTATAAGGTGTCATAGAAAGTGACTATTTAGTGGGCTGGTGGGAGCTGTTTGGGCGTCTGTGTGGGCTGATTGGGCCTCTGTGTTCCTGAAATGGCAGGGCCTATTTATTTCTCAGTCCGGACCTGCTTAGGAGACCCCAGGCTAATTAAAATGAATTGATTGGGAATAATTCTACCGTGTGCGTTCTATGAGACACTTTTTAAGATGGTACATTTTTAATTTATTTTTTGTTCTCACACACCACTTTAAATTCAAAATAGTATAGATCCCTTACGTAGCAGGAGAGTGCTCAATCCATTTTTATATAAAAAAAAGTTAATCATCTATCCATCCAATTAAAAAAAACACAAAAAACAAGAAGTTTAGACTAGTTATAAATTGTCTCAGGATATCAATGTCTACATCATGCTAAAAGTTATTTCAAAGGTGAATTACCCTTTAAGTGCTCAAATGAGTTGCATTGGAGGATTTATATTCATGTGTGATTATTATGGTCATTTTTTGTAAATAAGTCCTACTGGGTGTGATACAATGAATTACAAATCTTTGGTAGCAGTTGCTGCCAGTATAACTTAAGCTCTGCATCTAGGATATTATTTTAAATGCTCAGTTGTCATAGTTTTCATAGTGATAGCATATATCTGAATATTGGATATTTTGCTGTCCTTTTTTAAAGAAGTTCTGTCCCTTAAGATGAATATGACAAAGATCAGATGTGGAAAAATTTAATAATCATTGAGGCACAGAATCATTTTGTCTCTTGGGCTGCTGACTCATTGCAACCTCAGCCCCACATGACTCTCACCATGGTTATTTATTCCTTCCTATCATAGTCAGTTGATAGGCAGAGGCAAATGCATCTGTCCAGGTATAACTGAATAAACACAACATGAAGTTTCCATGCTATTGGTTAAAACGCAAAGTAATAAATAATGGAATATGCAATATCAAGTACAGGTGATAAAGTAAAATCTAAGCTAAATTGATTGTACAGAGAAGCCTTTCTGAAGATAATTACATGCTAGTTTGCTGGGACTTTGGATTTGGAACAATTTAATAAATGCAACTGTTTACAGAATGTTGGAGAATAAAAGTGTACACAATGATTATATAAGGTGCCTACAGTGGTCTGTGTAGTATCAATAACCTATACCCTATGCAAAGAATATGTACCAGTCTTCAGTCTAAGAAGAGGGTGGGTATTCTGGAGGACCTGAAACAAAGGTAGGCCAAACACTGTGAATGAGGACTTTAGTTAGTGTGAGTATTATTCCTGTCATGAACTCTAGGACTGAAACTAGTTAAGGTATGATAAGTTCTATGCTCCATCGAGGAGAGAGTATGGGGTTCAGAATCCCCAGACGACCACCTCCAGACTAGGAACCCAAGTAAAAGGAGCCCAAACAGTACAAAAAATCTATGGAGTATTTCAAACGTTACACCAAAAATAAATGTTTTTTTCAATTGCATTCTATTTTTTATTTGGTACTGGTTAATCGAATTTAAAACCAATTTGTTTCATTTTCCTTTCTTATGTTTCATAGTAACAGCTCAGTAAGCCAGGTTGGTACGTTAGTTCATACATTCTGATTGAAGAATATCTGCAAATATCATGTATTATAAAGTATCAGTTATACCAGTCAACTAGTGAAGTTCGGGAAACATTTTCAGCATTGTTGAAGTTGCAACTAATACAGCAAGTATAGAGTTTAGTAGTAAAGGAAGTTGTCAGGCAGAAAATCAGAGCAGCCCTCTTTCTGTTTACTGACAATTTCCTTGACTACTTGGTGGTCAAAATGTTTAGGAACTGACCAGCAAGTGCTGCTACTGAAACAAAATGAATTTAAATTAACAGTACACGATTCCCTTAATATTCTGCAAAAACAAAATAATGAATGTAAATTACAAAAGTTCTTAGAATAGCACTCTTATCAATTTTATATTCATTTATTTTAAAGGTTTCTTATCCATTAAAGTATTGTTTTGGGATGTGCTCATGTAGCAGGTCAGTGTCAGAGAACTGTTTACTGGGAATTACAGCAACTGAGTTAGGGAAGCATGGGACATAGAGAAAGCCAATGGCCATGGCACCTGTCATGGCAACAAACACAGTGCTAGTAATAGTGCAACTAGAAATGCCTCTAGTATAAAACTTTAAGAAGGATAATGCACCCTACACTTTGGGCTAGCAATGTTGATTTTGCAAGGCCAAAAAAAAAATAGAATGGACAAAAATGATCCAGCTAATGCATGCTAAGGGGCCTTCGGCTGCTACCCTATCAGCCCTATTTTCTATTAATAATTGGTAATTAGACAGAGTTCTCACACAGATGCAGGAAGCTTAACAATAACATAGTCTAACCTATTTCTTAGCACATGGACATGAACTGTCATGTCTCAAATTTTTATCTGGCCAACATACTCTCCGTCACTTGGATACAAGTTTCTGGATTTGCCTTAAAGGCCAAATGACAACTTGATATGTTTTTTAGATTGACAGATGTGGGGACACAGTGGATTATTCAAAGATACATTTGGTAAGTGAGTGTGGGTTAAGCAAGAGAAAGATCAGAAGAATTTATAGTGTGTTAAAAATCTGTTAATACTGAGGCAAAGAATTCAGCAGCTCCCTGGTTGCTAGGGTTCAATTTACTCTAGCAATCATGCATTGATTTGAATGAGACACTGGGAATGAATTGAAAAGGACCCAAATAGAAATATAAGCAATAAAAAGTAGCAATAACAATAAATGTGTAGCCTTACAAAGCATTTATTTTTAGATGGGGGCAATGTTTAAAGCTGAAAAGAAGAAGGCAATAATTCAAAAAGTATAAAAAAAAAAAACTGAAGGCCAATTGCAAAGTTGAAAAGAATTCCACTCTACACCATACTAAAAAAAACAACACCACTTTAATGCCATATGGGGGAATGTAATAAAAGTCGGTAACGAAAAAAATATTCACAATGCGAAAAGTTATGCCTCTTTGCAAACAAATTTTCCTTTGTGCAAATTTAATATAGCTTTTGCGAACCCGGAAACTGTTTAGCGACCACTTCCAACAGTGGAAGACCGTTTGTGAATTATATAATTTGCTCCAATGCTCAGTAAATGTAATAAAACTTCTTACTGAAAAAGTTGTTATGTTTGCTCCAAAAGATTACAACCCTCAAGCACTTCTTAAGTTTGCATAATTAAAATTCGCAATGCAATAACAGTTTAAGGAACAATATTACATTGCGAGATGTGGATTTTTATTCTTATTGGTGCGAATTGTTTTGCTCTTTGCGACTTTTATTACATTCCCCTGATAGTGTTGTACTGTCCACTGTTTCATAATTCCCACAGGGAGGTCCATGTCACAGGGAGATATGAAGCACAACACATCTCATTTAATCCAAATAATTGCAGCGTACTTCCTCAGATGGGTATCTAAAAAAGGCTCCTCACTATGGCAATGATCTCAGGGGATAACAAAGCATGAGCCACAAATGCTCACTGGAAGGAGTAAAATAACTGTTTACTTATGACCATATAAATGACAAGAACCATTCTTGTGTAATGTACAGTATATTCTACTGGGTAATGGAATAGTTGCAAAGTGTACTTTAATTTCAGTAACCCAAAAACAAGTAGTCAACAGTGTTTACCGGTATAATGGTTTAAAGCAGACAACTAATTGATCGCTATGGTGCTACTAGACGTGAAACAAACCTTGTACCTGTTGTGTCAGGAGTTAGCTATTTTCATTGCATTATACAGGAGAAGGAGTGTGCTTTAAAAGTTGCTATTTGTTAGGGATGCACCGAATCCACTTTTTTGGATTCGGCCGAACCCCCGAATCCTTCGCTAAAGATTCGGCCGAATACCGAACCGAATCCGAACCCTAATTTGCATATGCAAATTAGGGGTGGGAAGGGGAAACTGTTTTTACTTCCTTGTTTTCTGACAAAAAGTCACGTGATTTCCCTCACCGCCCCTAATTTGCATATGCAAATTAGGGTTCGGATTCGGTTCGGCTGGGCAGAAGGGTTCGGCCGAATCCGAATCCTGCTGAAAAAGCCCGAATCATGGCCGAATCCCGAACCAAATCCTGGATTCGGTGCATCCCTACTATTTGTGCTATTTTACTAAAATTTTTCCCAGAACCCTATTAGTGCTGCCTACTATTGCAGTATATTTCTCTGTGTGAAGGCAAAGGTGTGATTGGACTACCAACATTCAGGACCAATTCTATCTGGAAAGCTGTGTTGTGTGCCCATGCTGTTTAAAACTTAGACTATATGATTGTCTGAGAAATTAATTAGCTCTTGCTATCCCATTTTCAGTGTGCAATTTTTTTCAGAGATACAGCCTGCCTGGAATCCCCTGCTTATCTGTGACAATCAATTTGGCCTTAGTAATTTTCCTGACTCCATCATAGAAACCTAATCTAACTCTTTCCTATCTTTCTCTTTCACTGTTGGGAATAAATTAAATATAAGCAAAACCTGATAAATGCCCTGTTTAAATGTCTTAGTAAACATTTATTCTATTTATTCATTTATGCATTAATGGGTTAGAAAGATCCAAAGCTAAGTTGCGCTGGACTCCATTTGCTGGAATAGACGGAAGTGGCCTCAGAAGGGTGACAAAGAAGAGCTAGCTAGTGTGTGGTTAGATCCTGTAATGGCAGAGAAGATGAGGAGAGCAAGAGTTACTACATTAGATGTTACCCACAAGCGTAGGGGCAAAAGTAGATAGAATCAGAGATTGAGAAATACAAACTAGATGCACCAATGGCCTTAGCTGTAGGTACCTTTTGGCCTGACAATGAGGGCAGTGATGTGGCAGGTTTTTGCTAAAGTTATTGTTTTACATATACGTACATATAATGATATATATTATTTACATAGGCTGAATAGTTTTTTTCTCTGATCTTTGGGTTAACACATTTTTTAATTTTTATTGAGATTTTTCATTAACAGTATTAAGAGAAACAAAACAAGAAGGGTAAAGAAAACAGTAAGAAGGGGAGGAAGAGTGGGTGGGCACTCTAATTATCATTGAAGTATAATTGCCACTTAATACACATTGATTATCCTGAAAGTTCAATTATGTCTCCTGGTCCATTTTCCCCAATGACTATGTGCAGTTATCATATTTTTAGTGCACTCCTAAGGCACAGGCATAAAAGTTTCATCTTGCAAACAATGTAAATTTTATCAGTGACATACTTGTTCTTTCTCCAACAGGCTCTTTTGCTGTCAGGTTTCAAAGGATGATGACCACATTGTGTGGCTACTAGAAAATAAAGGCTGTCAAACTCCCAGAGGAGGAAATTTCATTGCCGTAATTTACAGTTCAGTGCTTGCCAACACCTTAATAGTAATGCCTTAATGAAAATCAAAGGTAGAAAACAGCAACAGAGGAATAATTTAAATTACACAGCAGAATGTAGACATTTTACATGCCCCCTTTCCTTGCAAAAGGTTAGAAACATTCATGCAAGAATAAGATGCAAAATATATACAGTAGATTCAAATGGGTTATTTTCAAAACCTTGCAAAACTGACTGAGATTTTTTCTAGCAAAGTATTTTTCCATGCACCTTCTGTTGTTCTGCTAATGAGCTTGTAAATAATGGTTCATAGTGGAACTTGCCATCTAAATGGACAGGCAGCCTGCACCATAAGGCTGCTGTTTCTCCTGTGGCCTGCTCCGTTTAAATCCCAGGAGAGATTCACATTCTGTTATTTATTCCAGTGTTATTTATCATCCTCAGACATAATAAGAGAGTAATGAAAGAGTGCTTTAATTAGAGCAATACAAACAAAATCAAATTAGATACTTGGAAACCAGAATTATCTAAAGGCACAGATCTTTTCCATATTTGAGCTAGGTGGTATGCCAAATCGGTCTGACCCGATGACTTAAATCCCTTACTTGACGATTGTATCACGTACATTTGATTATATGACCTTGCCACAGTTGGAGCATAGTATATAGTAACTTGCAGTTCTTTAGTATATAGCATGGTGGCGTCTCTTTTTTCAAAAAACAGATTTTTTTATGATTATTATGGAAAGAAAGGAAAATGAAAATGTGTTGGTAAGAAACTATTATTATTCTTACTCCCTTATATAATAAAATTCACTATGTTTGCCCTGGAGCAGTAACCCACAATATCCAATAAGATGTCTGGTTTTAAACAGGTTACCAGTAAATGCAACCTGCTGATTGGTTGCTATGGGTTAGCGCTCCAGGGCAAACATAGTACCTTTTCTTACATTATCCCCTAAGAGACTAATACAAAGCAATTAATGACAAGTGAAATGTTTTGGCAAGTATTGATTTGTGGCAAAATTTCACATTTCAGCATAAGCTCATTTTTTTTGAGAAACAACGGGCACCGTAAAATAATTCCCGTTGACTTCAATGTACTGTATTTTGTGTAAAAACTGTAAAAAATGCTAATTGCCTTTAATGTATTTTGTTTCCAGAAAAAAACACAGTGATAAACTCCCATGGACTTAACTGCAATCTGCGAAAAAATGAAAAAGAAAAAATGCCCATTCAACGGTTTGCAAAATTTTCTGCAGTAAATGTTTCTGTCAGTACTGCCCTAATGAATAAATTCAAACTAGACCCCCTCAAACCTGGAGGGGTATCTGAAGTTGGTTAATTTTCAGGTCTCAGAAATTCTTCCCATGGAATAAATGAAGCAAATTAGAGCCCATCCTCCATAGCACAAAGACAATTTATGAGGAAAATATTAGGATGGGGGAAACACCACAGCCATAAATAAATAATTTCCCAGATACTACGCTAGGTATAAATATATATATATTTTTGAGTTTGAGAAAAAAATGTGATTGTGGGGAAAAACTTGTCCAGCCCTTTTCACTGCCGTATTTAACTAAAATTGTTAAATAAAAATTATGTCAATTTGCTTGATTTCTTCAGACACAGCTCTCACTGACTTTATCATTGTTTATTTTATTGCAGTAAAAAATAAGAATATTAGACATTACCTTGGAATTCCATGACCTGTAAAAACTTTGATGCCTTGTGTATTTATATAATAAAATCCTTATAAAAGGGGGGGGGGTATATTATTCATTATCTGTTCATGTATGTATTATTCTAAAACTCATGATTTAAAGCTAGCCACTGTTACAAATTTCTCAAATATCTTTTATAGTAACAATAAAAATAATGTACATAATAATACACAACAGAGTAAGTAGTTGCTTTAGAAAACTGTGATGAGCAACTGAATAGTGCAAAAAATAACATATAAAAAGTGAATACATTAACAAAAAATAAATCAGCCCTATTTAGGGCAATGGCACACACAGAGCCAGTGGTAAAATGCCTTCTTCTGTACTTTACCATGATTAAGATGTATCCTTGTATCCTTGCATGTAAAAGATCATTTGTCCATATATTGCAATATATTTAGGATGGCCAACTACATCAAAGTCATCTCTGGTCTGGCCAGGCCCCTATTATAAGGAATCTGCAATTCTATGTTAGATTATGACTCACATTATTATTCTATAAGATGCATGATGTAAAACCTGGAAAAGCTGGATAACCAAAAAATCTGTAAAAAAAATTGTTTAAAAAAATGCCTTACCCTTTAAACAAAACAGGGATGGGGGCGTGGCTAGCCGTGCTACGATACTGACACACCTTTACAGAGCTCCCGGGGCCAAGTTCATAATCTGCCCCATCCAGGTCACAAACAGCCCCCAAGCTCAGGGGCGGATTAATGCCTAGGGTGTAGCCTAGGGGCCCATTGTGGTAGGGGGCCCATAAACTTTAATAAAAAAAATTCTGAATTAATTTTTTTTTTTTTTTTTTACCATCCTCCGGTCCAGTCCGGGGGCCCCCTACCGCTTGCTGCCTCGGGTCGGGTCTGTCTGGAGGAGATTCACAATTTGGGCTGGGGGCCTGGGGCAGCTTGTCAGGCAGGCAGTTGTGTGAAGGCAGGCGCAGGCGCACGTCACAGCAGCGCGTGTGTGTGTCAGTGTGCTGTGTGCGCATACGCCGACGCTCTGCTGCCTGGGCTGGCCCTGGCTGAGTGCGCAGTGACGCACGCACATCGCACGCTGGTGACGTCACTGACCTGCGCCGTGCCTTTATATAGTTGAGCGCGTTGGCAGGCTGGCACACACAACGCGCAGTCTGACAAGAGTCACAGTAGCAACTTGCTCTTCTCTTGTTGGCAGGGGCGGATTAATGCCTAGGCTAGCCTAGGCTGTAGCCTAGGGGCCCATTGTGGTAGGGGGCCCATAAACTTTAATAAAAAAAATTCTGAATTAATTTTTTTTTTTTTTTACCATCCTCCGGTCCAGTCCGGGGGCCCCCTACCGCTTGCTGCCTCGGGTCGGGTCTGTCTGGAGGAGATTCACAATTTGGGCTGGGGGCCTGGGGCAGCTTGTCAGGCAGGCAGTTGTGTGAAGGCAGGCGCAGGCGCACGTCACAGCAGCGCGTGTGCGTGTCAGTGTGCTGTGTGCGCATACGCCGACGCTCTGCTGCCTGGGCTGGCCCTGGCTGAGTGCGCAGTGACGCACGCACATCGCACGCTGGTGACGTCACTGACCTGCGCCGTGCCTTTATATAGTTGAGCGCGTTGGCGCGCTGGCACACACAACGCGCAGTCTGACAAGAGTCACAGTAGCAACTTGCTCTTCTCTTGTTGGTTGTTGTTGCTCGCCTCAACTAGAGACTAGACTTTTGAATTGAGAATTGATTTGTCACTCTCACTCTTTTGTTTTGTGAACATTATCTTAAAATAAGATTAAGAAATTAAGCTGCAGACGACGAGAAGGCTAGCAGCACCTTCCTTCTTAGGCGTAGGCCTAACTGTCTGTGACTTAGTCAGTAGTACCAGCGGTCAGCTAGCTAGAAAGCAGAGGGTGGGGTGGGGGCCAGCCAGGGCCACCCAGCCAGGCCAGGCAGAAGCAGCCGGTAGCACTAGCAGCCAGGCTACTGAGGCTAGCCAGCCAGCACCACTAGCACTGGTCCAGTCAGAGGGCAGGCAGGCCGCAGTCAGCCAGCCAGGCACAGAATTTCAAGCCGCAGCAGTGCACAGGGGGCACCACCCGGCCTGTAGAGCCAGGTGAATTTCTGCAGACAGTGAAATAATTTCTGCAGACACTGAAATAATTTCTGCAGACAGTGAATAATTTCTAATACGATTAAAGAAGCAGTTATGGCGGAGCTCACCTCGGCGTCCAGCGTTTCCTTCCTAGGTCGCAGCTATCGCGAGACTTCGGGTATTATCCCCAGATACTCCAATCTTCACACTATAGGTTCCTCGCTAGCAGCGCCGGCCATTCAGCGGAAGGAATACTACTGTTTAATATCAATCCGGCTTTATTCTTACACACAGTGCGGAGTTACAATTTCAGTGGGTGTGCTGTGCAAACCTACGCGTTTCGTGTCTAGGTAAACGACACTTCCTCAGGGTTACAATTACATCACGTGTCTCAGTGTTTAAATGGGGTCAAATAAGGTCAAAGTGCATATCATTTCGAGATTAAAAGTGCAATAGTGCAATTAATTAATAATAATGTGTACAATCATGAAAATACATCAAGATGCATAAAATCTATTTAAAATCTATTTAAAGTGCAAGTGCTTATATTGTATATAATAAATAAAACAATTTGATTTGTGTTCAAAATTTATGAATTAAATAAAAAAATTTTTTTGTTAATTTTGCATGAATTCCCATATAATTATTCATAATCAAAGTTATATGTATACAGTGAATTTAATATCAATAAACATATCTATCTGTCTTGTCTATTCAATTTGTTTAAATTATTGTTTTTCCGCATCTTAAAGATAATCAATTTAATTAAATAAAGGTATTGAAATGAAAACACCCATCATGTAGTTTTTGTGTTGTTATTTCTTAACACGTTCCAGTAGTAATGTTGTAAAATAAATATAATTTATATAATATCAATGGATAAGGTTCTATATTAATTCATAACTTATTTTGTGAATAATATATTCAGAGGACATTTATTGTATTAATTAATATTCAGATTCTAGTATTTTTTGATTCCTCTTTACCTAACGCTATTACGGAAATTATTTCATCGGACTGTAGATATATTAAATATGGTTTACTTCCCTTAATCAATGAAAAACCTAATCTCACAGTCTTTGTTCAAACCATATGGTACTACAGTCTCCAATAATGACATCCACTTGATTTCTCTCTTAGATAACAATTTGTCTATGTCCCCTTTCCTTTTTCCCAGTCTTACAGTTTCTATAACCTGAAAAGAGATAAAATTCTCATTAGCACTATGTTCATTAATTATATGTGCTGCTATAGCTGAGGATATGTCAGATCTGTTTATGCAGGCTATATGTTCTAATATTCTATCTTTAACTTTCCTAGATGTTTTTCCTACATATTGCTTTCTACATCTGCATGTAGCAAGGTATATTACATTTGTAGTACGACAATTAGCATATGTCTTATTTTGGTATGTTTGTCCTGTCACTGTACTCTGTATTTTTTTGGAAACATTCATAAATCTGCAACATTTGCAAATGTTGGCCCCACACTTATAGGTCCCTATTGTCTGTAGCCAGTTTCTTCTGTCAGTTTTTTCGGGCAGCATACTAGGCGATATTCTATCCCTGAGGTTATACCCACGTCTATAGACAAATTGTGGATCTTGTAATCCGAGTTTAGATAAGATCGGGTCTGACTTCAATACCTTCCAATGTCTTAGAATGATGCGCCGTATCTCCTCAGCTTCTAAATTATGTGCAGTAATAAACCTCATTCTCCCTATTCCTTGTGTTGAATGTTTTTCTTTTTTACTTCTATAGGTTGAGAGTAATTCTTCTCTGTTAGTTGATACTGCCTTTTCATATGCTCTTTTTATGTTATCTGTTTTATATCCTCTGATTAGAAGTCTGTCCCATAGCTCCATGGATCTCTGCTGGAAAGCATCCCAAGTGGAACAGTTCCGTCTCAGACGTATGAATTGTCCAGTCGGTATGCTCTCCAGCAAAGATCTCGGATGGCTACTTTGTCTTTGTAGGAGAGAATTTCTGCTTATGGCTTTTCTATAGACGTCTGTGTGTACTACACCATCCTGTGAAATAAACTGTATATCTAGAAACTCAATGGTGATAGGGTCACATTTGTATGTAAATGCAATGTTCTTTCCATTGTTGTTACAGTAATTCACATATTCTTGTAATTGCAATTCATTCCCACCCCACACCAATATCAAATCATCGATATAGCGATAGTATTTTAAAATTTTTGAAAAATGTGGGGCATGTTCATTAAGAATATGGTGTTTTTCTAACCAACCCATAAATATATTCGCGTATGAGGGCGCGAAACATGCCCCCATCGCGGTACCACACTTTTGTAGGTAATATACCCCATTAAACATGAAATAATTATGGGTCAGAAGATATTCCACAGCTTGCATAATAAATTGATTCTGTTCCTGTGTGTATAAATCAATTTCTCTTAGCCAGTAATATAATGCATGCAATCCCTCCTCATGTCTTATGGACGAATATAGTGCTGTTACATCCATTGTTACCCAGAGGAAATTTTGTTTCCATTCCATATCAGATATTTTATTTATGGCGTCTCCACTATCTCTCAAATAAGATGGTAACTGGGTGGCAAGTGGCTGTATCAGTTTATCTATGTATTCACTCAGACCTTCATTTAGGGATCCTATGCCCGCTATTATAGGCCTTCCTTTTGGGTGTGTGGGGTTCTTATGTACCTTGGGAAAGGTATGAAATATTGGGATTTTAGGGCATTCCACCCAGATATACTCTCTTTCATTCTCATTAAGAATCCCCATTTCTTTCCCGTATTGTACTATTTTATATAATTTATCCCGAAAGCACGGAGTGGGGTCTCTATCTAGTTTTTGGTAGTTTTCCTGATTATCTAATTGATTTTTGATATCCAATTCATAATAATCTCTGTTTAGTATGACTATAGAGCCCCCCTTGTCAGAGTTTCTCACCACAATATTCTGATTTTCAGTGATAGATCGCATTGCTTGATATTCTAACTTGGTAAGATTATGTTTCTTTTGTTTGCATCTTTTATTACTTATTTGTTGATTTCCACTGTTCTTAGTTAACATTTTTAAATCATTGACCACCAGGTCATAGAATCTTTCAACAAATGGGCCTCTCTGTTCTATAGGATTAAAATGTGATTTTACTCTCAAATCTATGTGTATTATTTTTTTCTCCATACTAGATTCTCCACAGGGTGTCATAGTTAGTTGTTCATTATTCATATTTGTATCTTCATTAATTTGATCTATAGCCTCTAATACATCTTGTGTGAGGAAATTGGTTGTATCATATTGTTGTAATACCTCATTCTGAATTGTGTCCTTTGGGCAAAAGAAGCGCTTTAAAGCTAATATTCTAGTGAATTTGTTAAGATCAATTATTGTATCTATATACGAAAAATGTAAAGAAGGACAAAAAGTCAAACCCCTATTAAGTAACAATTTTTCACTTTCAGTCAATGTATAGTTAGATAAATTGATTACCAAGTCCTCATTGTCTTTCTCCTCAGAGTCTACTTGTTCTTCCCCAACTTCTTTGTTTTGACTCCTTTTGGTTTGATCTCTCTTTTTTTTCTTTTTCTTTTGTTGGTTCCTCCCCTGGTTCCTCTTTTTCGACTCTTCTTTTCTTTTTCCTCTTCATCTTGTTGTACTCCGGATCTTGTTCTTCTCCTGCGCTCACCTCCAGGTCGCTGTTCGATGTCACTAAAAAAGACACACTGGGAGAGGTACTATCAGAATCAGCATAAGACATATTATGACTCCTCGCCGTTGGTTTATTCCTTCTATCTGCCTTCAGTGTTGGTTTCATACGTTCCCATCTACCTCGCTGTGTATTCAGTTTCATTCCCCATGAGAATACTCTTTGTTGGTCATAATCAGCTTTATCTCTCAAAAATTTCCTTTGTTTGATATCTGTGATCTTACTTTCCATAATATCCAATTCCTTCGCTAATCTTGTATTTAATCTCTCAAAATCACTTGATTCTTTATAGATACTCAATTCAGTCTCCAATTGGTTAATTTCATCCTCCAAACGTCCCTGTTCAGATTGATACTTTGTTACCAAAATCTGCATCAGTTTCAATGAGCACTCTGTGAGGGTGTCATACCATTGATCCATTAGATCTTTATCCTGGATTTCAAAGGCTGGAAATTTTTTAAGCCTCAACCCTCTAGGTACACGTTTTACTTTGATGTAACTTTGTAATGTCGTTATTTCCCACCAGAGTTTCTGCTCTTTAATAGATATTTTTTGTAATGTCTTAAATAATGCAACCATATTGGTAGTTGTATCATCATTATCTGTGACAGAGGGAGGATTGTCTGATATATCTACAACTTCAGGTTCCATAAATATGGTACAAGCTTTAGTCATTCTAGTCCGTGTGCGCTGTAATATTTCAGTCCTTTGTTCCATTGTAACAGCTACACCCACTGTCTCCTTAACTTGTGCGCTATATGCCATATCAAATTAATATTGCTAGTAACGTTCGTTATGGTGGTTAAGCATACCTTTCATCCGCTCAATGTGTGATCCGTATGTGAATAATTTCTGCAGTGAAATAATTTCTGCAGACTGAATAATTTCTGCAGACAGTGAATAATTTCTGCAAACCGTAAAATAATTTCTGCAGACTGAATAATTTCTGCAGACAGTGAATACTTTCTGCAGTGAAATAATTTCTGCAGACAGTGAATAATTTCTGCAAACCGTAAAATAATTTCTGCAGACAGTGAATAATTTCTGCAGTGAAATAATTTCTGCAGACAGTGAATAATTTCTGCAGTGAAATAATTTCTGCAGACTGAATAATTTCTGCAGACAGTGAATAATTTCTGCAGTGAAATAATTTCTGCAGACAGTGAATAATTTCTGCAGACAGTGAATAATTTCTGCAGTGAAATAATTTCTGCAGTCTGAATAATTTCTGCAGACAGTGAATAATTTCTGCAAACAGTAAAATAATTTCTGCAGACAGTGAATAATTTCTGCAGTGAAATAATTTCTGCAGACAGTGAATAATTTCTGCAGACTGTGAATAATTTCTGCAGACAGTGAATAATTTCTGCAAACAGTAAAATAATTTCTGCAGACAGTGAATAATTTCTGCAGTGAAATAATTTCTGCAGACAGTGAATAATTTCTGCAGACTGTGAATAATTTCTGCAGACAGTGAATAATTTCTGCAGTGAAATAATTTCTGCAGACTGAATAATTTCTGCAGACAGTGAATAATTTCTGCAGTGAAATAATTTCTGCAGTCTGAATAATTTCTGCAGACAGTGAAATAATTTCTGCAGTCTGAATAATTTCTGTAGACAGTGAATAATTTCTGCAGACTGTGAATAATTTCTGCAGACAGTGAATAATTTCTGCAAACAGTAAAATAATTTCTGCAGACAGTGAAATCATTTCTGCAGTCTGAATAATTTCTGTAGACAGTGAAATAATTTCTGCAGACTGTGAAATAATTTCTGCAGACAGTGAATAATTTCTGCAGTGAAATAATTTCTGCAGACAGTGAATAATTTCTGCAAACCGTAAAATAATTTCTGCAGACAGTGAATAATTTCTGCAGTGAAATAATTTCTGCAGACAGTGAATAATTTCTGCAGTGAAATAATTTCTGCAGACTGAATAATTTCTGCACACAGAATTAGAGTGCTCACCTGAACGTAATTACCCTCTCGGGTGCCGGGTGCTAAACAGTCCACAGGACCTCCTGCTCAAGGTCCAAACATCTCGAACATCCAAAGGAAAACTGTAGCACACCGATCAAACTTGTCTTGTGAAAAAAGTGTTTTTATTGGCTCACGGCAGACATAAAGTTTGGCAACGTTTCGGGCCACGCAGGGCCCTTTATCAAGCCAAGGCTTGATAAAGGGCCCTGCGTGGCCCGAAACGTTGCCAAACTTTATGTCTGCCGTGAGCCAATAAAAACACTTTTTTCACAAGACAAGTTTGATCAGTGTGCTACAGTTTTCCTTTGGATGAATAATTTCTGCAGACAGTGAATAATTTCTGCAGTGAAATAATTTCTGCAGACAGTGAATAATTTCTGCAGACAGTGAATAATTTCTGCAAACAGTAAAATAATTTCTGCAGACAGTGAATAATTTCTGCAGTGAAATAATTTCTGCAGACAGTGAATAATTTCTGCAGTGAAATAATTTCTGCAGTCTGAATAATTTCTGCAGTGAATAATTTCTGCAAACAGTAAAATAATTTCTGCAGACAGTGAATAATTTCTGCAGTGAAATAATTTCTGCAGACAGTGAATAATTTCTGCAGACTGTGAATAATTTCTGCAAACAGTAAAATAATTTCTGCAGACACTGAAATCATTTCTGCAGTCTGAATAATTTCTGTAGACAGTGAAATAATTTCTGCAGACTGTGAAATAATTTCTGCAGACAGTGAATAATTTCTGCAGTGAAATAATTTCTGCAGACAGTGAATAATTTCTGCAGACTGTGAATAATTTCTGCAGACAGTGAATCATTTCTGCAAACAGTAAAATAATTTCTGCAGACAGTGAAATCATTTGTGCAGTCTGAATAATTTCTGTAGACAGTGAAATAATTTCTGCAGACTGTGAAATAATTTCTGCAGACAGTGAATAATTTCTGCAGTACAGTGAAATAATTTCTGCAGACAGTGAAATAAAAGGGCCACTTCATATATAACTTTTAGACCAGGATAGCACCCTGTCTATAGTGCCACTACTCTCCCCGCCCTGCTGGTGCACCCTGCTGCAGAAAGGCTCAAATAAAAATTAAAATATTTTCAAAAAAAAAATAATAATTCAATTTGCTATCGATTTGGCAATTTGTGTCACTCTCCCGTGCTGCAGGTGCACCCTGCCTGGCCTACAGAAAGGCTCAAATAAAAATTAAAATATTTTCAAAAAAAAATAATAATTCAATTTGCTGTCAATTTGGCAATTTGTGTCACTCTCCCGTGCTGCAGGTGCATCCTGTCTGGCCTACAGAAAGGCTCAAATAAAAATTAAAAGATTTTCAAAAAAAAATAATAATTCAAATACGGAGACTTGTGTTAGTTATTCTTGTGGTGCTGTTTGTAATACAGTTGGTTTTAGTCAAAAATGTCTGAAAAAAAATTCCTTAGTGGGGCACAAAAGCGAAAAGTTCAGAGGCTGAAAGACAAGCAACAGGTGAACCTGCTTAGGAACATCCCTAAATTGACTGGGTATTTTCAGTCTGCTGGATCTCCATCCACTCATTCTGAATCAGGCCTTGAACTAACCACTAAAGGAGCGGTTACTTCAGAGATCACAAAACAAGTCAACAATGATTGCTCTGAGTCCTCTGACGGTGATGTATCGACAAATGAACTTTTGTCAGCATCACTGACAACTGAAACACCCGTCGTTTCTACTAACAAACCAACATGCGCTGATCCAGATGTGGCAGTGACTGTTGTGTCTGTCGAACCAAATCTGAGAGTGGAAGCAACAGGATCAAATTCCTACAGCTCAGACCCTGCCTGCTGGGGTAAAGTCGATGAACAATTGAGGACATACTGGACCAAAATGGGCCCAGAGTTATGTCAAAACAAAGATGCAGATTTTGCAGCATCAGAAAGATTTCAAAAACATCAAAAGAGGTACTTCTCTAAAACACTTTTCAAACGAAAACTAGCAAATAGGGAATGTGTTTCTAGAGATTGGCTGTTATATTCCCCTTCAACAGGTAACATTTACTGTTTTGCTTGTAAATTGTTTGGTGATAGAGACAGCCATTCTTCCTCTTTGACAACAGGTTACAGTGATTGGAAGAATGTATCTGTTCGCTTGGCTGAACATGAAGGTTCAGAGAACCACAGAAAGTCGTTACTTTCTTATGTTGCTCGGTCTGCCAAGAGTGGCACTGGCAGTCAAATAGATTCAGAACTTAAAAAACAATTTGAGAGTGAATATGAATATTGGACAAATGTTTTAAAAAGGGTGGTGGTCGTAGTTACATTTTTGGCAGAGCGAGGACTACCTTTTAGGGGACACAGTGAAATGTTTGGGCATCCTGATAACGGGAACTTTATGGGTGTCCTTGAAGTAATCAGCGAGTTTGACCCCTTCCTTAAGAAACATATAGAAAAATTTGGGAATGCTGGCAAGGGAAAGCCCTCATACCTTTCATCAACCACATGTTTAGAATTTATTGAGCTGATGGGAGAACGCGTAGTTGGCGATATTATCAGTAAAATAAAAATTGCAAAGTACTTTTCAATTATTGTCGATTCAACCCCTGATGTGACACATACAGACCAGCTAACATTCATAGTAAGATATGTATCACTGGATGGATGCATTGAAGAGCGTTTTCTTAAATTTCTTCCGATTCTAAGTCACACAGGAGAGTCACTTTTTCATTCAGTACTTACAACGCTAGATGACATGGGACTTGATATTAGAAATTGCCGTGGGCAGTGTTATGACAATGCAGCCAATATGTCAGGTGCTTATAAAGATCTGCAGGCACGTATCAAAGAGCATAATCCTTTAGTTGAATGGGTACCATGTGCTGCACATACCCTAAATTTAGTTGGGGCAAATTGTGTGAACTGTTGCTTCGAGACAGAAGAGTTTTTTAATTTTGTTCAAACTCTTTTTAATTTTTCATCAAAGTCTTGCGCCCGTTGGCATATAATTACAGCAGGATTACAGCCAAATATCAACAACAGAATAGAGACATTAAAAACCCTTTGCGACACCAGATGGTCAGCACATGCACAAGCCACCAAAGCATTAACCGTGAATTACGACAACATTCATGAATCATTGAACAACATAGCAGATGACCTTAACCAGAATCTACCAACTCGTGATGAGGCTAAGTCACTCTGTAAAAAAATGGAAAAACTGGAAAATGCATTTCTTTGTGTTATGTGGAACAACATATTGAGCCGATTTCACAAAACAAATACTGCTTTGCAGGCAGTTGACTTGGATTTATGCAACGCAACTGATTTGGTCAGGTCATTGAAGGGTTATGTGGCTGGTTTACGTGAAGAATTCGACAACTTTGAGAAAGAAGCAAAAGAAATTTCTTCTTCAGTTTCCCAACAGTATAAAGTGGATAAACAGCGGCAGAGAAAAAGAAAAAAAACATTCAGATGAAGCAGCAGAGACAGAGTGCATACAGACAGGCAGAGAGAGGTTCAGAACAGGTGTTTTCTTAGCTGTAATTGATCGACTTGTTGCCGAAATGGACCGGAGGTACCAGTCCTACAGTGGTATACATCACACATTTGGATTCTTGAACAACATTTCTTCTGTTTCTTCTGATGATCTTCATATACTAGCAACTAATCTTCAAAAAAAATATACAGATGATTTGGAAGATGATTTTGCCAATGAAATATGTCAGTTGAGAGAATTTTTGGAAGGACATGAAACAACAGCAGCAAGGGGCCTACTACAGTTAATAAGGCAGAAGAAATTGCTGTCTGTTTTTCCGAATGTTGATATTGCTCTTCGGCTCTTCATGACATTACCTGTAACAAATGCAAGTGGTGAGCGCTCATTCTCAAAACTGTCACTTATAAAAAACAAACTAAGGTCAACAATGCAACAGAGTAGGCTGAATCACCTGGCACTGATGTCAATTGAAAGTGATGTCCTACAGAAAATGGATTTCACAAGCCTGATCAAGGAGTTTTCTGTCAGGAAAGCACGAAAGAAAACATTCAATTGATAACTTGTTTTATATATTTTTTAAATTTACCTGTTTATCTATTCATTGTTATTGTGTGTTCAGCTCAGTTACAGTGCAGTAGACACAAACTATTAAAGTGCAAGCAATGGTTGCTTTTGATATACATTTATTCAACCAGGTCTCTATTGTTTTCTTTCTTGTTTTATGATATGCCTAATGCCAAAGTGTAAGCTTACCATTTGGTTGTTTTCTTTTTTTTTAGAAATTATTTTACTATTACTGATAGTTAATAATTTGGAAGTTAATTGCAGATCACTGTGTAAATATGCTAGTGTCATGTGCCATTGCCTAAGCTTTAAACCACTAGCATATTTACACGGTGGTTTGCTTTTTTTTTTTTTAAATGGCGTGTACTGGCCTAGAAGGGGGCCCTGTGGAAATTGTAGCCTAGGGGCCTCACATGTCCTTAATCCGCCACTGCCCAAGCTACCTGCTTCCACTCCAACTGGCCAGAGCCCAGCATCTGCCGCCAGAAAAGCCGAAATTCGGCTTTCTGGCACTAATACAATAGGAGCGCAGATCGGGGCCTACTCAAGGGGCCTGGGCCTCAAGTAGGAGCGCAACCCTGAGAGGTGGGCTGACTGGAAGTTCGGTGCAACAGCAAGCACCTGGCACTGCTGACAGCCCCTGGAGACATAACAGGGGGTAAGTGCCCTGAAGCCTCTACATGCCTCACTCCCCTGCTGCACTGCTAATACACCCTCTGCAGCCGCAGGCCCTAATACAAACAGGCTGGGAGGAGACTGCAGGCCCAAGTTGTTAGCCCCTTTGGAGCTCGACTGACTGAGTAGACAGACAGACTAATAGGGCAACAGGACAAAAAAACCCAGCAAATTCTACCTGCCCTCACCAGTCTGTGCCCACTTAAAGGAAAACTATACCCCCAAAATGAACCCTTAAGCAACAGATAGTTCATATCATATTAAGTGGCATATTAAAGAATCTTACCAAACTGGAATATATATTTAAGTAAATATTGCCCTTTTACATCTCTTGCCTTGAGCCACCATTTAGTGATGGTCTGTGTGCTGCCTCAGAGATCACCTGACCAGAAATACTTCAACTCTAACTGTAACAGGAAGAAGTGTGGAAGCAAAAGACACAACTCTGTCTGTTAATTGGCTCATGTGACCTAACATGTATGGATTGTTGGTATGTTTGTGAGTACAGTGAATCCTACGATCCCAGGGGGCAGCCCTTATTTTTTAAAATGGAAATTTTCTATTTATGATTACCCAATGGCACATACTACTAGAAAAGTATATTATTATGAAAATGGTTTATTTACATGAAGCAGGATTTTACATATGAGCTGTTTTATGCAATATCTTTTTATAGAGATCTACATTGTTTGGGGGGTATAGTTTTCCTTTAAGCTGACGCGGCATGGAACACAGCTTTATTAAAGGGGACAAACAGCCTTCTACCCATACACAGTTTGATTTCCCTGCACTGTTTAGGCAAGTCATTATAACACACAGACTCTGCTCTGGGTGCACTATGGGTAGTGAAACGGTGTCAGCTGCAATCTCGCATCAGCCATGTGTGTATGCTAACCAGCACCATGCAGTAAGATATCAAATAAAGCTATGCTGTACATGTGATCTCTATCCTCAGTGACCATCATAGACTGGCGGCATTGAATATTGGATACAAGTGCGTTGGCTGGTAACACAGAGACTATATTGCTATAGTAACTATTCATATCCACTCTTCCCACTACGGGGAAATTTATGCAAAAAACTAGATCTGATGTGGCGGCCCGTTTGGAGCAGTATGCTCACAACACTGCTCATGAGAATGCAAGCTCCATTCCTCCCACCCCACAAGCATCTCCCCCACTCTCTGCCACGGCTGAAAGAGAACTGGTACCAGATACACCTGTAGCTCCCACTCCAGCAGACCTTATGTCTGCCATCTTGCAGTGTCAAACTACTTTAACCTCAATGTTCACCTCTAAGATCGAGGAACTCAAGGTTGACTTTTCACTGATCAAGCAGGACATCCAGAACATTAGGGAGAAAGGGTGAACTTGAAGAAAGAGTGGGTGGAGTTGAATCGTGTACTGCTACTCTGCCTCAGGAAATAAGTCACATCAAGCATCAGCTTCAGGATATGGCAGCCGCATAGATGATATTGAAAACCGGCAACGATGCTCAAACATCTGGATCCTAGGTCTCCCTGAAAGAAGTGAAGGCTCCAACCGCGATATTTTCGCTGAAAACTGGCTCAAAGAAGTGTTGGGTCAGAATATATTTTGCCACTATTTGTGGTAGAACGTGCACATCGGGTTCCGTTATGACCCCTACCTCCAGGCGCAGGTAGATATTGCGCTCAAGAATGCCAGGAAGAAAGGGGACATACAATATGCTGGAGTTCTGATTTCCCTATACCCGGATTATTCATCTATAGTGCAAAAGAAACGCAGTTCATACATAGGAGTCAAGCATAAACTTCCAGACCTTGGCTTGGAATATGCCATGTTGTATCCAGCAAAACTAAAAGTGATGGATGGAGGAAAAGCGCATTTTTTTGAGTGACCAGAATTAGCACACGAGTGGTTGGAGCATAGACCCGCCAACGCCCGAAGTCCTTCAAAGGAACAACTTTAAAGCACACGACACTGATAAGTCCTGTGGATGTACAAATTGTATGACTTCCAAAGAGTTGCGCATCTATTTCCGTTGGCAGTTTTTAAATTTTTATTTTTTATTTTTATGCTTCACTAATGGGGGAACTCATTAACTTAACACTTGGAATGGCCAGTCTACCATTTCACCCTACAATGAGTACAGTTTGTCTCTAAGATATTTGAGTGCAACTGAACTGGTATATTGCAAATAGTACAGCACCCTTATGCGATTATCACTCTTCTTGGCTAGTTAGCCCTTTTTCTATTTTTTGCCACACCCCCGTTTGGGTATATTCTGTTTTGGGAAAATGTATCTCCTGGTTGGGGGGAGGATACCGGGTGGGGGGATCTAATGCTGCGGTTTATCTGTTATGTCATGCACTCTTTTTTCCTATTCTCTCTGCTCTCTCTCTCTTTTCTACCACACTCTCAAGACGAGCTCCCTAAAATGTGTAAGTACCAATGTGTTGCCAGTTTTTGTACTGTTCCATAAGAGATTAACCATATAATATGGCAGAAATCAGTCTTAAAATTATCTCCTGGAATGTCAGGGGTATAAACAACAAAGTGAAGCATTCACTAGTGTTGGATTTTCGGGGAGAAGATATTCTCTTACTCCAGGAGACACATTTGATAAGCCAAAGGGTTCAGGTGTTGAAAAGAAGGTGGTTAAGTCACACTTTTCATGCGGAATATTCTCCGTACTCCTGGGGGGTGGCCATCCACATCAGGAAAACAGCTAGAGTTAACATTGAAACTGTGGTTTCTGATAGAAATGGGAGGTTCATTATTCTCAAATTAACTACTGTACAACAAACCTTGATATTAGTTAATATGTACTCCCCCATGCCTGGAGAGATAGCTCTATTGCAGGACATACTACTGAAGATAGCAGACTTAGGGGACCATCCCACCCTTTGGATGGGGGACTTTAATGCGTCCCAGACCCAGAGACGGATAGGCTCAGGCCACTCAGGGGGGAATCTGGGGCTCTGGGGGATTGGCTGAATGCCACGGATGTGTGGAGATGGGCTTATCCAGCAGAGAAGCAATATTCATGTTATACCACGTCCACCTCAGCGCTGTCCAGAATAGACTTGGCTGTAGCATCTCCCCAAGCCCTTTTCTGTAATAAAGTCTATCTCCTTCATCCCAAGAATTTGCTCTGACCATGCTCCCCTCCAGGTAGAATTGCAGCTGGGAAGGAGGAGTAGACTGAAGCAATGGAGACTGCCTCCAAAGTGGATTAGTCATGAGCAGGTTAGGGACGCCTTCGAAACACAGTTCAAAGAGTGTTGGGCACTTAATCAGGGATCCACCCAAGAACAAGTAGTTTGGGACGCAAGCAAGGCATTTGCGAGAGGGGCATATGTCTCGTTAATTATGGCAGCTAGAGTCAAACAGGATGCTGCACTGGAGTCTCTTTAAGGGAAGTTGGGAGAGGCAGAAGCAGAATGTTTTAATGATCCGAATGAGTCACTGGTAGCAGACCTGGCGGCTGTGCAGAGGGAGGTTAATTTGGCATATGTCCAAAAGTATTCATACCAGCAGCATTCTGGTATGATAAAGGGGATAAAAGTGGGAAACTTCTAGCCATCCTTTCGAGGGATCCCAGGCAACTAACTTCAATCCCTAGGTTGATAGCTGAAGGGGGCCAAGAAATTCGAGCGCAGGATCAGATCCTCGAGGAATTTGTTAATTTCTACACTAAGTTATATAGTTCTAAGTGTCAGAATACGCCTGATACTTTGGACCATTTCTTACGCAGTACACCAATTCCTAGATTCTCTCCGGAGGAGGCAGAGGGTCTTAACAAGCATATAACCTCTGAGGAGGTGGTTGAGGCAATAGGAATGTTTCCCAATGGTAAGACCCCAGGTCCAGACGGGCTCCCCAAGCTCAGTTCAATTTGTAGTGCAATCCCACGGGGGGCTCAGTTACCGGATAGCTCCAAGCTGGCTACAATTACCCTTATACTAAAAGATGGGAAACCAGCGGATAAGTGCGCATCCTATCGGCCTATTTCCCTATTAAATTCGGATATAAAAATATTAGCCAAAATACTTGCAAATATAGTATAGGGCCACTGATATATTGGTATATGCCTGCTGGTGGCTCCATCTGGACCCCAGTAACCAGGCCACAGTAGTAGAGAGGCGGCAGTCAACTCTTCCTTCGAAGCTCTAGCCAACCAGCTGTATAGAGGCTTACCCGCATTGTACCCAATGAACCCCCCCCCATGAAAATGGTAATCCGGGTGTTTCAGAAGATTGTGGTGTCAGATCATAAAAAATCTCACACCTGGTCCAAATGGACCCCTCTCTGGGGTAACAATGCACTAGGAGAATTCAGAACCTTGCCTGAGGTTAGTTTCTGGGCTAATGCCAAGGTGAAATACTTAGGGGATATAATTGGAGCTGGGGAGCTGAAACAGTATGCTCAGCTCAAGGAGGAGTATGGCCTTCATAACCAGATGTTCTTTAGATTCCTACAATTAAGACATGCATTTCAGGCCCAGTTTCCAGAGGGGTCGCCACGGATAGCTGAGTCTACTCTTGAACGATACCTTCGTAGACCCGAATTAACCAAGCCCATTAGCTGGTTTTATGCAATTGTGCTTCAAGGGAACTTAGATCCCATACGTCAGGTGTGTAGGAAATGGGCCTCTGATTTCCCATCACTAGATGAAGAAACATGGGCAGATATTCTTGAACAAATTCCAGAAACTAATATATGTATCAGAGATCACTTTATTCACATTAAATTCTTAAACAGAGTATATGTAATTCCACACACGCTGGCACGTATGTATCAGGGTCATCCAGACGTATGTCTTAAATGCAATGCGGAAGCTGGTACCTACTTGCATGTTTTCTGGGGCTGTCCTAAGATTCAGCAATATTGGGCCACAGTACTTTATTTATTTATGATTTATGAGTACATTTTTGGGACTACCTAAAATAAGGTCTCCGGAATTTAGGAAAAGCCCTTCTCTTGACTTAGAAAGCTCCTGAACCTCCTACACTTGGCTTCTGGAAAAAATTAGTAGATGACACCCTCCCTAGGCAAAAACTGACATATACTGCCCGTGACTGCCCTAAAAATTTGGGAAACTCTGGGACAAATGGCTGGCCATTCCTTAAATGGATATGGTAACCTGTTTGCGGTTAAACAAATGCATGATATGTGCGAATCAAAGGGGATGTAATTTTATGTAACTGGGAAAGCTCATCTTCCTTTGCTTTTCTTCTCTTCCTTTTTCTTCTTTCTTCTATCTTATGTTAATTGAAAATCAATAAAGAAATTCTTTTAAAAAACAAAAAACAAAACAGGGTTTGTTTGTCCATATACCGATATATATAGCAAACTTTGACGTAGTTGGCCAGGCTAAATATATGAATTTTGTGGTCACAGTCTGATTGCACCCCTGCTTAATGGTTTAAAAATTAGTGGTGAGCACAACCTTGTCTTTTTTTAATGATGTAGTTGGCCAATATATATATATATACTGTAGACATATTATATATATAAAATTTAGTCCCTGTGTAAATGTATAATGAAGCAATAGAATTCTTAATGAATCGGATGCAAGTTGAGCGTAGGACTGGACATACCAGGGATGACTTTGACGTGGTTGACCATCTTAAATATAACCCTGTTTTGTTTAAAGGGTTTTTTTTAGTAGCATAAGGTCTTAATGCCCTAAATATATCGATATTGTGTTGAGTGCAGAGGGCTTCTTGAATTTGTCAATATGCATTTTGTGGTCACAACCTCATTGCACCCACGCTTAATGGTTTTAAAAATTAGTGGTGAGCACAACTTTCCCTTGTTTTATATAAATATATATACAGCACTCACATGATTTATGTACAGTATTCATTTTAACTCAGCTTCATGTTTTGATCCCACACTGGGATTTTCTTCAGGAGAGTACAAACAAGCAGAGTCCCACTAAACTCAACAAACATAAAACCTTTTACCATGCTTTGATGCCAAAGTCAGTTATTAGGCAGCCACCATGTAATTGCATAGTTATACCCAAAGGGAAGTGTGTGAGTGCATGGGAAGTGGAGAGCTAAGGGAAAGAAAGGAAAGACAGAAAAGGGTATAACAAGCTATGAGGCCAAGATCAAGGATTAGAAAATTGCAAGACACGAGGAAAGATTAAAATCAATATATTGGAGGGCTGCCAAGTAAAAAGGACATTCAGGATTGACCAGAGAGTGTGGATCTTTATCGAGTGGTGTGGAAAGTTTGCTGATCCTGTCCCTTACCCTGACCCAGGCACATAAACATTTTCGTAAGTGGCAGCATATCGACTAACTATATATATATATATATATATATATATATATATATATTGTTTAAAGGGTAAGGCATTTTTCAGTAGCAGTATGCACAAAATGTCTCTGTCTTAAATATATTGATAATCGGTTGAGTGCAGAGGACTCTATATATATATATATATATATATATATATATATATATATATATATATATATATATATATATATTTCGAGTAAATCGGCACTCACCATTCATATAGTTAAGGGCCGGGTGCTAACCAAATTTGTAGATATCAGTCCAGCGAAAGCACTTACGGCATTGACACCTCAAATGTATATCGAAGGATTTTTATTAGTGTACATACTGTACATACATAGATACATACATGTGTAAGTATATGGTAAATCCTAATAAATATCAGTTGCACAGAAGTAAAAATGGATTCAACCTTTTCATCTATTATTTATTAACTGATCTGTTTGATGCAAAAACAAAATAATGTGTCAGCTGCGAAGTTTTCGGAACAGTGCCAAATTTTACATGCGGGTGATAAAAGCCAGGTTGTTCATAAAAAGTGACTACAAAGCCACACACAAGTCATTTTACATTTTATTCTTTTTGATGTGGTCATGAAATAATCACAGCTGCTTTTTGAGGACTCCGTAAATATAAACTAGATAAAAATGTGGCTGCTTAGTTAGAAAACAATACAAGTACAAATACAGTACAAGTCTGCCATCATATTCTTACTGTTAAATAATTACATTTACAAACAATAAAATGAATAAATACATTAAAAATATATAACTGGTAAATAATTCAGATCATAAAAATAGTCACATGGTTTGCAAACACAGAATATACAAAATTTTAACGCTACAAAAAATGTACACATTCTGCCTACAAGAGAATAAGGCTATCTTTGCACTATATAGCCTGCTTTTTATTGCTACTGTGCTCCTTTGAACAGAAGCCACATTGCATCGGTCAGAAGCATACATCTGGCAGTATGAAAACACGTAAATAATACATGAAGGGGCAGATTTATCAAAGGTTGAAGTTAAAAAAACTTCGAACTTCGAATTAAAAAAGACCAACCGACTGGTGGTCGAAGTTTTTTGGGGTCGAAGTGGGCCTACTTCGATGGTCGAAGTACCCAAAAATTTTAACTTTGAACCTTCACTTCGATCATTGATAAATCTGCCCCTTACTGTATGTATTGTTTGGTTTACACCATATTTGTAAAATGTTATATTTTGAGTATTAACATTCACAGTTGTAATAGTTCCTTATTACTTTTCCTTTTTTTATATACAGTAGTCTTCATACATATATCAGATTTTGTGAGGTTATATCAGAGCATAAAAGGCCCAACAGTTATTGCTGCTTATATATGTCAGAAGGTGAAGCAGCACAGTAGCACAGCATGGGAAACAGGAGGAGGAGTCGGATTTCATTCAGCAAATCTCTAGGGCAAGGATGAGCCACAATGAGGAACAACAAGCAACAAAGCGGTGATCAGTGCAGTTATACTTCTCGCAAACTTGGTGGATATTATTAGTGCCTCATCTACACCGATGGTGTTGCAAACCCCATGTCACCAGTCTGCTGGCAGACATCATATCCGCCTAAGCCTTCCCAATTAAAAGAGGGCTGTGCAGACACATAGTTGCAGCAGGGCAGGGGCATATGATAAAAGAGTAAATGCACCTGTTCCTTCAGCTGAGTGATTTGTAAATCAGCAAATGGCACAGAGCAAGTGTTAAGCCTATGGATTTACTACAGTGACACTTTTTTCGAAGCATTGTTGGACATCATTGCACTATTTAACTGAATCTCCTTTGTTGTCGAAACCATTTATAGCACCAAGGCATGGGGTCAGTCACTTCAGCTCTCACAAAGTCCAAGAACAACGTAGTGCAGCTAAGCAAAGAGCCTGCTACAGATCTGGAATGGACAGAGAAACAGGGAAAAGGAAGAAGATGCAGAGAGTCGGATGGCATGGTGAGAGGGCTGCCTCACAAAGCATGGGAAAGACCCCAGCCAGCAGCGAAACCAGGAAATCTGTCCATGGTGCTGAACTCACCCAATGTGATGGAGGAATCAGCACACACTTTCCAACCAGGGAGCAGCAGCACTGGTAAGTCCTCTATAACTGCTTGCTACAGCAAGAGGGGAAATTTAGAAGTTAAGTAGAAACATTTGGTAGTTTATTTCAGACATTTCCATCTCATGGTCTACGGGTAGTTGCTAATCTACATTTTCCAGCATATCCCCAGTAGGATTTCTTGTTCAGCAAATGATGGAGGCCCCCAGGAGTATTTAACCATCTAGCTTAAGAATGTTTCTGCCTTCCCAAAGATATAAAACAAAAAGCATCTCTTTGTGTCATTACCCTTCTCCTATAGTTTTATCAGTTTATTTGCAATATATAATATATCCTTTCCATCAAGTTGCATGACATTATTTCTGGAAATAAATAATAACATGAATAATAAAATTTTGTAAGTAAAAATGACATGTATGTGTATTTTCTTTTTCATAAAATGTCAACAGAGGTATGTTTAGCTTTAAAAACAGAGAGAAAAATATTTAATTATTCCACTATATTAAATTGGAGTCATATTTTAAATTAACTTTTGGTATTATGTAGAAATTGATATTCTGAGACCATTTGCAATTGGTCTTCACTTTTTACTTTCAGTGCTTATTGAATTATTTAGCTTTTCGTTCAGCAGCTTTCCAGTTTGGAATTTCAGCAGGTATCTGGTTGCTAGGGCCTAAATTACCCTAGCAACTAGGCAAGTTTTTGAAGATGAGACTGTAATATGAATAGGAGAAGAGCCAAACAGAAAGATAATTAATAAAAAATAGCAATAACAATAAAATGCTGTTTGGCTGCTGGGGTCAGTGACTCCTTTCTGAAAGCTGGAAAAAGTCAGAAGAAGAAGGCAAAAAATGTAAAATTGTAAGAAATAAAAAATGAAGACAAACTGTAAAGTTGCTAAGAACTGGCCATTCTATAAACATACATAAACGTTAAGGTGTTAGGGTTAAGGTGAAGCACCACTTTGACAGCAATATTTTTCTGTGAAGTTAGTAAATTTAATTGAAAATTGAGGACTAGAAGTTAACCTGTGCTCTGCCCCTGCATGGTGGAACTATTGGTCTCCCCATAGTTCCTTCTGACCCATTGGTTTCTTTTTTTATATTTATTTTTATCCCTGTCCTGCTGTGATGGGTTTCCATTCCGTAATAGGGTAATGATTAGGGAAATGATTGCCATTTTATTAGTTAAATGTCTACATTTCACTACATATTATTATTATTAGATAATGCATATAGATATATAGATAAATGCATATATTTCATTTATATGTTTGTGTGTTTTTGTGAGTTCAAAATGCACCTCTGTGTTCTATTGTATACTGAGCACACCTCAAGCACACAAAAATGCAGCATGTTGTAATTAAAAAAAAAAAAACATTTTGTTTAATGGTTTCCCGTCATCGGAAAACATGTTTTTTTTTTCAAAACAATAGTGCTACTCCAGCAGACTTCTGCACTGAAATCCATTTCTCAAAAGAGCAAACAGATTTTTTTATATTCAATTTTGAAATCTGACATGGGGCTAGACATTTTGTCAATTTCCCAGCTGCTCCTGGTCATGTGACTTGTGCCTGCACTTTAGGAGAGAAATATTTTCTGGCAGGCTGCTGTTTTTCCTTATCAATGTAACTGAAGGAGTCTCATGACTTGGGGCAGCTGGAAAATTGACATTATGTCTAGCCCCGTGTCATATTGAATATGAAAAAATGTGTTTGCTCTTTTGAGAAATGGATTTCAGTGCAGAATTCTGGTGGATCAGCACTATTAACTGATTTATTTTGACAATTTTTTTTCCCCATAACAGTATCCCTTTAAGGAATGTCTCTTTTTACCCAGTGCTGCCCACCAAAGTAGCTGGTGAGCTTGCACACTGGCTTGGCCTTTACATATATCACTGTATGGCATACTCGGGGGAAATTGCGATATCATCAGTTATATGATAGTGTGTCCAATGTTTCATTTACATAAGCCTCTATTTCTTGCTGCACTTTCTCTTTAACATATAGTTAAAATCAGCTGACATAATTTATTTCCCTTCTTTGGCAATTTGCTCTGAGATTCAGTGGCAGTTATACAATACCTGTTAAACATTGTTTGTTAACTTTAGATTTAATAGAAGATAAATTTGATCAATTTTTTCCATTAGCTATGCAGAATAAACCACTAAGCCAGGAGTGCCCATCCTTTACTAAAGAGGGGTCTACTTTCAGTGGTGTTGTCCCGTTAGGATCTACATCCATAAAAGCATTCCGTTCCATTGAAAACATTATTGATTTATGAGCAAATGTATATTGTTCGATCCCGGTCACAGTCTTCTGCCTTTAGCAACCGCCTTTGGCTTCAGGAGGAGCCCTCAGCTACTCAGATGCCACCAGGTCTTAAAAGGACAGGAGCAAAGCAAAAGTACTGGACAAAGGGACCCGATCGTTACCAAGTTTTAGGATGGAAGGCAATACCAGTTTCCCAAAGGATAAACGAGATATAGTGAGGTCAGGTAGGCTAGGGTCGGTTCAGGCAGAGTTCAAGCAAGGTCAGACAGGCTGGGATCAAAACCAGAAGATATATACAGAATAAGCACACCCAGGAACTAACAAAGTAGACCTAACAACTGGACAATGAGTTTTGGCCTGCGGCCCCCTTTAAATATTCAAACTTTACTCCAAAGTGTGATGACATCATGTTGCTTGGCGTGTAAGCCCCGGAAGTGCAGGCCACACATGCCATAGGAACGAGCACCTTGGAGAGGAAGGACTAGGGTTGTGGGCATCTCTGCTGGCCCCTAGTCCCCACTAGGATGACAGGTAACTTTACAGTAACTTTAATAAATAAACTGTTATAAATATCTTAATGAAAAGAATGAAATAGGAGGGTGATTTAGACAAGCTGTTTATTGACAGTGTCTTGAGATCTACTGATCACCAGCTAAAGGTCTACTGGTAGAGCCAGATCTACCTTTTGGGCACCCCTGCACTAAACAATATTTGCATTGTTTGGTTTCCATGGCTACAGCTTTCAGCATTCTGGATGCTTAGTCCAACTGCTTTACATTAGATGTGTATTTAATAACCTGAATGATACTCAGAGATGTCCGTGTTACTACTGAACATTTTAAAAAAAATATTTTTTCACATTTTGTGAAAATGTTTAAAGTAAAAACAGTATACCAATTGTGCTTCAGTCGAAAGGCTTAGCTAAAGAGAAACTGTCACTAAATTTTATTGGATGTTGTATAAATCTGTTTTAAAATAATTTGTATTAATTATTTTTCTTATTTACATAATAAATTTATTGTGATTTTATCAAGATAACACATTTTGCAGCTGCCACCAACAAACTTGTGCATTTTCAATGTACCATTCACTGTCTAGTAGATTTTTTTTAGTGAAAGTCCCCTTCCTAGCAGTATTATATTGATCGTTAGGTAAAAATAGGTTATTGAGAGAAAAAAAAAGGGTTGAAAACATATACTACATGGCCAAACGTATCCAGAAACCTGCCAGTCCAACATCTTATTTCCAAGGCTATTAATATGAAGCAAGTTCTTCCTATTCTAATATAACAGCCTTTACTTATTCAAAGAAGGCTTGGGAGTTGAGAGTACTAATGTGCAGGTTGACCCAAAACCTGTGGGACTTAGAAACAGGCAACTATTGTGTGTTTGGGTGTGGGTCAGACCGAGGAAGTACACTCCTACTCTGCTCCCAACGACTCCCTATCTTGGAACCAGAGGTGCTCACATAAGTAGCATATGACGTTGGTATGGGTTGGGTGCAGGTTCTCCTATAGTAAGATTTTGCAGTTTAGGGTCTGTTAAATGTCAAGTTTTTGCAGGTTGAGTTTTTTCTGACCCATACATCACTTGAGCCCGCCCCTACCCTGATGATCAGTGCCTATGCAGATGGTCCTGCTATACTACAAATTTGGTGATCACTGAAGAACAAGGTAACACCCCCCTTAGCTGAGGAGATTTTTTTGTGCATTTTTTATTTACCATATGGGTACCTGATGGCCTCCCCCTAAAGCTGCCTCCTTAAGCAAGGGCCCTTGATTGCCTATATGGTAGATACAGCCCTGTCTGCAGTACCAGGATATCAAATGCTAAAATAGAGCGCAAGCAATATATTCAAAGGATAGTGAAACATTTTTCCCACTGACTCTCTGCAACTGCAAGTAAACATTTCAGCAACAAAATTATCCTGTCAGTAAGATTTTCATAAAGAACGTATGCCTGCAAGCTGTAGGATATGGACATGTGACTGTGGACATCTAATGTGGCCACATTCAGTGCAGTTTTACTAGTTGTTAAAGAATATGCACGTTGTATGCATCTTTTTCATATTTATGCAAGATGAACCACACAAGTTGGATGACTGGGCCATCCCTGAAAATCTTCTCTTTCTTTTTAATTATGTTTATTGGCATTTTTAATAAACAAGAAGAGTAACAGCAGGACATTTTGCTCATCAAGACATTTGTAGATTTTGCAATAAAAGAAATATTACAGAACAATTCATTTAGAACAAAACAGAACGAAACACAAAAGATTGATCCTTAATATTAATCAAGAAAAATCAAAATAAAATAAGATAAGTTAAAATAAAATAAATGAAAATCTTCTATTGTTTATCTTGTACTAAGCTAATAAACTAAGCAAATATATTTTTGGCCCATCGAGAGGAATCTGTGTGCCTCTGTCACTTTTGCACTGAAGCCGTTGATGTAGTAATAGAAACTGTAACAGAAATTGAGTCAAAGTAATAATTTTACTAAAATCCATTAACTTTAGAAGCATCTTATAACAAAATTATTAATGTGTTTCTTCTCTTCTGTCAAAAGACGTTCTTGCAGTCATTTTCAAATAGTTCATCGAAAATAAGAAACTGGAATATCTGTATTGGTTGATTTATTTTCAGTTAGTAGCTGCTGTCTTTCCCTGTACATTGCTTGCTCATTTTCCTCCCCTTCCTAATAGAGGTTTTCAGTGACAGTGATGACATTACCATGTGACTTTTAGCCTTCCCATGGGGAGTTCCACATCTGCTGCCCACAGTTATCTTTTCAAGCTGTTCCAAAGCTTTGTCAGGTTTTCCATTTTCCTTAGAGAGCATCTTACTTAAAGAAAAAACATCACTGCTTTTCCTGAATATCTTTCAGCAAAAGTAAAAATAACAAGGAAACCCATATTCAGTGGATCATCACCTTCCTGGCTCTATGCCCATTTAATCCATACACTAGAATTGCCCATTGTTTTACACAGTCATTTTCAATCTTTTCTTCTTGAGATACTATAAAAGAGCAATAGAAACAATCACAAATAATTAGAATTCAATTATACATCTTGGTATCATTAGCTCGTATATGCAAAGGAACTACAATGGCATCCAAGAAGACAAGACAGGCTATTTTACTGGGGGCATTGGCAGCAGGTACTGTAATTCCTGTCTCCTAATTCTATTCAATGAAAATGTTTGCTGTAGACTGATGATTGTGGCTGTACATAAATTACTGCAGAAAATTATAAATGTGACATTTATTGTGAACTGTACAAACGTAAAAGACAATTAGTAGCTACAGTTATACCTTAAAATCCATGGTGATGCATCTTACACTTAAGGTTGAATATATCTTATTAATTTAGAATTAAAAAAAACTTTATCAAAAGCATATGAAACAATAGCATTAGTGCTACTGTCTCTATTTGTAAGATAAATATGCTGCAGTTGTTGGGTCCTCCCACACTTATTTTTCACCAGCTTCTGTCAAGGGTATATCATAAGAATGCTAACTGCACTAATATGGACAAGTGAATATGGTGATATATATAACAGCTATAGAAAAATTATAAAACAGCAGGAAGTGCAGGAAAAATAAAACGCTTAGATCTGGAAATTAAAGAGAATGGGAAACACACCAGAGATTCAGATAAAGTGATCACATGAACAGCTACCTGTCTAAGTAAATCCAAAAAACGGTGGCATGGAAAGTAGTCAGCAAAGTGGCAGGAGAAATGAACACTAGGCAAAAGAGAATGACCAGCATGCAATGTATGGAAAAGATGCAAAGATGATGTATCGATAGATCAAATAGCATAGAAATAAAATTACTATCATGATTAATGCATTTGATAATATTTATTTGTATTCACTTGCATTTAACATCATGTTATGTAACACAATATGGAATGTTTCTGTATGGTATTATAAAATATAAAGCTATTTAGCACCCTGTATTTCTTATATAGTAATGCTTTGAGACAATGCAGAATATTTTTCTTTTGTGACTGAATTAATTTGTTCCTTTTAGATGACATAGAAAGTTACACTTCAGTGGGGATGTAGTGGCACACATAGATTGCTCAGCGGATTTTAGTTGTGCTGTAGTTATTGATGTCATATTCCCTCTGCCATTATGATATTTTTAATATATATTATATATCATAAGCCTATTTATAACTGTTAACCTAGTTATAACATTCAGTGCCTTTAGCACGTCCAAGAAGTTTGTTTATTTCTATTATGTTGCAGAATTTTATATAATGTTCGGTTATAGCAATCAAATGTTTCATTTACCTAGTTTGCTGCGGCCAAGAGGAATGGCTCCTAGAAGCAGAAGATCTGTTTTAAGATGTAAAAGGCTCACATTTTTACCATATCAAGGTCAACCTCATATGGCAGTACTAACTATTAACCATATTTTTTCATAGGCTTGCACATGTCTGTCTAGTTGTATATTCTGGGGAAAAGTGTATTCTAAATGTATTACCGCAGGTTGATCATGTTTAGGAAGGAGAGAGCCCCAATATCAAAATACAATCCTCCTTAGTCCCAGACCACTGTGCAATTGGCATGTGGAAGATTTAAATAACTGTCAAATCTATTGCTCACCCATTTTCAAGTACTCTAGAAAGAAAATTGTGCTGCCCTAGACCCGGGCCTTTGTGGCCTTTCCACAAATGGGTCTGCTGAAAACCAATTAAGTATGATGGAAGTTACTAAAGTGGTGGCTCTCAAGGCCAGTTTAAGAACAAAAATGAAGACACGTAATTATATGTGCACATATTATTTTTAAAAAAAGGTTTAATTCATTGAAATAGATTTTTGTTAACATTGCACTACACATAGCATAAGGCTGACGTTGTCACAACATCAATTAATAGCATTATTTCTCATTGTTACTATGGTTTTATACTAATGTATAATTTGCATCTTTTGAAAATCAGTCAAGATATCCCTAAATAGCCCTTTGAGGAAATACGGGCAGATTTATTAAAATGCAAGATTCGAGTTTTCCATAGAAAAGAATCACTCATTTTCTATAGATTCCTATGGGTTTTTTAGAATTGTATCTATCAAATGGTAAACTCTAACTTTCACCCACTGATATATACACATCTAAAAATCCCATAGGAATGAGTAGAAAGTGGGTGAATTTTTCTGTGGTAAACTCTAAGCTCACATTTTGATACATTTGTTTCAAAAGAAACGTTTTATCTACCCTACTCCATGTATTTCCACTACTTGCTACTTAGAAGTGCCTTCCAAACACAATTGAAAGTCTGCCTGATGTGACTGCTTACCTTTGTGTAAACTTTAAGAGGTATCAGTACTGAAATTAACTGGCCTCAAATTCACCTCCTGCTTTGTTCACACCTGTTATCCCCTCTGTACTGTTCACACCTCAAACCCAGACTAAAATTGCCCACATTGTTCACACCTTATACAAACTGCTGAAGGGGCACCAGCATTGTGTCACTGTATGAAGCACAGTATGAACTGTTCATCTTAAAGTGATCCTGATAGGTTTTCATGTCTCCTGCTCTTTGTATGTGCCATACTCTGCCTGCCCTGTGCTCCTTGTGTGTGCCATACTTTGCCTGCCCTATGCTCATTGTGTGTGTCATATCCTGCCTGCCCTATATTCCTTGGTGTGCCATATTCTGCCTGCCGTAGGCTCCCTGTGTGTGCCATACTCTACCTGCCCTATGTTCCTTGTGTGTGCCATACTCTGCCTGCCCTATGTTCCTTGTGTGTGCCTTACTCTGCCTGTGTGCCATGCTCTGCCTGTGGGAGCTGAACCTGGTGGGGGTAAGTTAGCATTTGGAAATACTTATTAAGGTTCCCCATCGTGTTTAATTATGCCCTGGGGCTTGCTTTGTTATCCACAGGTTAGGATGAGGCATATGGATTTAAGGGTATGTCTTAATATGACTTACTACACTTGTTTCACATATGAGTGATGAGTGATATCCCTGCAGTGAGCACCAACCATTTGTTTTTTTGGTGTGCTACGACATGGGTGTGGTTTAAAGTGGGTGTGGTTTAAATAAACAGGGATTGGTCAACACGGCTTCCATTATTAGCGCTTCACCACGTAGGCCAGAAAAATGACGGCCCTCGTGCCACAGAAGTTGGAGAGTACTGCCCTAGAGCAAATTCCAGAAAGATTTTTCCAAGTTCAGTTTTTGAATCTTGTGTACCTGACGCCCTATAGACTTGCTAAGCTCAAACATCAGACCTTTGCCCCAAATGTAATTTGCAGTAGGCTATGCAAATTTATGTTTGGATTTGATTTGGGATTTGGACAAATCTTTGTGGTGTATCCAGTATGACCAAATGCTAAAATTGCAGATTTAGTGCATACATTCAAAGATCCTGTGCCTGCTGAATACATTGTCAGCATTGATAAACGTATCAATACTTCAGTATATTTTTTTAGTGTTTGTCTGTTTTCCATTCAATTAATGGGAAACTAGGACTTAATTATAATAGGTGTGATATTGTGAAACTAAAGTCTGTGTTTGTACAAGCCCTGAGTTTTGTGTACTGACTGGCATAATGGTGAAAACATATACATACTGTAAATATATTTTTTTTTATCATCTCCAAGGTTATATTTCACCAAAACAAATTAGTGCAATTATCCCTACACAAAACAATAAACAAATAAATCCACAGAGAACAATTTATATTGCAGTCTTGTGCCATAAGTTAAATTACTACCACTCTTGTTTGTCTTACATGGGCACTTATATACCTATACACACAATTTCTCTTAACCTACCTCCTTTTTTTAAAGGGGAACTCCGGCTTCCAACCAAAATTTAATAAAGAGGCCTACATAACACAGAAACCCCTAATATACACATTGCAGTTACCTGTTTCTTCAAAAAGTATGAATAGATGCCATTTTCTACACTGAAATCAAGCTGTTTAACAGTTCTTCTTTTTCTGCATCATTTGAAATCCTGGCAGGATTAAACACTGATGTTGCAAACTGTAACAACTTCTCCACAGTTTACAGACAGCATGCAGGAATTACATAACCCACAATGCATTGCACTGTGATGTTCCGTTCCTTTTTGAAATCACGTGTGCAGGGAATTGTGGGGTTTGGAGGATGCAGGCTAAGCACAGATACAAAGTATTAGTAGTCAGCCAGCTCAGCAAATTAGTCAGCCAGCTCAGCAAAGTAGTCAGCCAGCTCAGCAGGGGGCTAGGCTTAGGGAACTGTCAGAAACCATTAAAAATCATGAAAAGTCTGCATATTTTTTTAATTGATGCATATTGCAAAGTTACTTGAAATTATGTTTACTTCTCAAAAAGCTTAAGTTATGTTTTTGTGGAGTTCCCCTTTTAAGGAAGAATAATATTTTTTTAAATAGCTGCAGTGATACAGAATATTAAACCACTGTGATTAATCAGCATAATTTACAGACCTGAAAGTGCTTCCTAAAGAAACTAGCTTCAACAGCTAGGCTCACTTATGAATCCAAGGATTACAGAGGTCTCAAAATAAGAACTTCTGGGAGTGTTATCTTATATGGTACAGAAAGTTCCAAATTACAAGAAGGCATTCTCCCAGAAACTCAATTTTGATTACATTTTTTTAAATGATGTCCTTTTTCTCTATTTTAATAAAACAGTAGTACTTGAACCAAGTTAAGATTCAATTAATCATTGCTGGAGGCAAATCAATCCTATTGGGTTTAATTAATGTTTAAATGTTTTTTTGGTAAATTTAAGGTATGAAAATCTAAATTACAGAAATACACCAGGTCCCAAGCATTCTAGATAACAGGTCCCATACCTGTACTAGTTACAATTAAATACAGACAGACACCAGTTGTTTGTTAAACACTGAAACACAGGAATAAAGCTGGTTGCTTTTGATTTAGGCCAGCAGAAAAATGTTTGTATTTTAAAGAACCACTGCTACAAGTATGATGTTTTTAGAGATGTGCATTAACAAAATTAGCCAGTGCACAAGCCAGCAAATAATTTGGGATTTTTCACAATGCTTTTCATAAATCTTACTGAGGTCTTCTTACTACATTAATGTTAGCAGTATAACTTGTTTAACTTTGTATAACTTTGATTAGGGGGTTGTTACCTTTGAGTAACCTTTTAGTATGATGTACAGCGTTATATTCTGAGACTATTAGTATTTGGTCTTCATTTTTTTATTGTTTGTGGTTTTTGAGTTATTTAGCTTTTTATTCAGCAGTCTCCAGTTTGCAGTTTCAGCAATCTGGTTTCTAGAGTTCAAATTACCTTAGCAACCATGCATAGATTTGAATAAGAGACTGGAATATGAATAGGAGAGGGCCTGAATAGAAATATGAGTAATACAAAGTTGCAATAACAATACATTTGTAGCCTTACAGAGCATTTGTTTTTTGATGGGATCAGAGACCCCATTTCAAAGTTGGAAAGAGTCAAAAGCCAAATAATGAAAAAAACTATAAAAAAATAAAAAATGATAACCAATGGAAAATTTAACTTACGACCTGTCTTGCAGGAGTTATATTTTTGCACTTGCACTTTTTGTCTGTTGTCCGGTACATCTATGTTGTGTTGTGTAGCATCATGTTAATAGAGGAACGTTGTTTCGTTTCACTGTGTACTGTACAAACGTATATGGATGAAATGACTATAAACTCACTCTTGACTTGAACCATCCCGTAAATAGAGAAAAACCCATTGATACTGACTAGTTGAAACCTTTACAGAAACACAAATAATTGCAAATATATTTTGTGACCCTTTTGTTTCTCATGCTCCTTTATACACATTTCTGAAATCTCTGCTGTATAATAAGAGTAGGGTATATTTTAATTTTTGGAAGTTTAAAACAGGAAACCAGTTCCTTCATTTACAGTAAATTACAGATAAAAAGGTTCATTAAAGTATATCAGTGCAGAAAAAGTCCAGTAAAATCTGTAATTATATGAATCACTGTAACAAGTATGATTTCTATTCAAATGTTACCAAATGATCTACGCTGCAGGTGCCATTGAAACTCTAATTCATATTATTACAAGGGATTTTTGAACATCAATACTTACTATAAGCATGTGTTGCATTGACACATTGTTATAAATTTAGCTTGATTACTGTATTTGGCTGAACTGATAATATGACTTTACTTCTGATTACCCACAGTATTAAACAGCATGCAGCTTTAAGTTTATCTGTCAGTGTATGCCACCAACAGTATACAGATATGGGACATGTTATCCAGATTGATAGGGACCTGAGGTTTTCTGGATAATGGATTTTTCTGTAATTTGGATTTTCATACCTTAAGTCTACTAGAAAATCATGTAAACGTTAAATTAACCCAACAGGCTGGTTTGCTTCCAGTAAGGATTAATTATATGTTAGTTTGGATCAAATATAAGCTACTGTTTTATTATTACATAGAAAAAGGAAATCATTTTAAAGGAGAAGGAAACCCTAATAATGCCACGTTTTATATATTTATTTATTGCACCAACCAAAAGTTTCAGCTTCTCAATAGCAGCAATGATCCAGGACTTCAAACGTGTCACAGGGGGTCACCATCTTGGAAAGTGTCTGCGACACTTACATGCTCAGTGGGCTCTGAGCAGCTGTTGAGAAGCTAAGCTTAGGGGTCATCACAAATTATCCAGCAGAAAATGAGGTTGGCCTGTTATACAAGCTGATGCTACAGGGCTGATTATTAAATTCTGATGCTAGTTGCACTGGTTTCTAAGCTGCCCTGTAGTAATTATCTATATTAATTACTAATCAGCCTTATACTGTGACATTTATATTCTATGTGTACTGTATATTTTGAGTTGGTCCCTAAGCTCAGTAAGTGATAGCAGAAGTTTATTTGTCAATGTTTCGGTCCAGTCTGGACCTTTAAGGTCCATTTTGAGTTGGTCCCTAAGCTCAGTAAGTGATAGCAGAAGTTTATTTGTCAACGTTTCGGTCCAGTCTGGACCTTTAAGGTCCAGACTGGACCGAAACGTTGACAAATAAACTTCACTTTGCTTGATCTCATTATGAAATCCTGGAGTGCGTCATTCCTTGGAACACGACTATCTGCACTATATATGACAGCACCCATGCAGTAAAACTCTGCTGGATTGGAGTGCACCGCAGCCTGAACTGTATGTATGTATATATATATATATATATATATATATATATATATATATATATATATATATATATATATATATATATATAAGTCCATTCAGTGTATGCACTCTTACCAGATGTTCCAAGCAATTTAGGGTGCGTGGGTCAATATTGTTCAGATAAGATAATCAAAGGACTCGCACTCCAATTCCTTTTTTGTGAATAAACGTGTTAATTTATTTTTAGTTGCATTTTTCCAACGTTTCGGCCCACATTAGGGCCTTTTTCAAGGCCCTAATGTGGGCCGAAACGTTGGAAAAATGCAACTAAAAATAAATTAACACGTTTATTCACGAAAAAGGAATTGGAGTGCGAGTCCTTTGATTATCTTATATATATATATATATATATATATATATATACAATATATATATATATACTTGAAGCTTATGGGAGATGGCCTTCCTATAATTTAGAGCTTTATGCATTACAAGTTTCCAGATAATGTATCCCATACCTGTACTAGCAAATAGAATGTGCATACCTCACTGACAGGCAGTTGTACTATTACCGCCTGGCATGCGGTGTTTATGTCTGTTGTGTGAAAAGTTTAAACAAAGATTTGTGTTCTTATCTGATATTCCTTTCTAACAATGAACAACAGGTATGGAATGCATTATCTGGAAACCCATTATCCAGAAAGCTCTTTATTACAAAAAGGCTGTCTCACATAGACTCCTCTTCAAGTATTCCTTATTGGAAGTAAAACCAGCCTATTGGGTTTATTAAGGCTCAGATTTACATAGGGTTGAATATCGAGGGTTAATTAACCCTCAATATTCGACTGCCGAATGTAAATCCTTCGACTTCGAATATCGAAGTCGAAGGATTTAGCGTTATTCATACGATCGAAGGAATAATCTTTCGATCGAACGATTAAACCTTCGAAACGAACGATTTGAAGGATTTTAATCCATCGATCGAAGGATTTTTCTTCGATCAGAAAATTGTTAGGAAGCCTATGGGAACCTTCCCTATAGGATAACAATAGCCTCGGTAGGTTTTAGGTGGCGAACTAGGGGGTTGAAGTATTTTTTAAAGAGTCGAACGATTTTTAGTTCGAATTGAAGTCGAAGGTCGAAGTAGCCCATTCGATGGTCGAAGTAGCCAAAAAAAACATTCGAAATTCAAAGTTTTTTTCCTCTATTCCTTCACTCAAGCCCCTCGAGCCCCTTAATGTTTAAATTATTTTCTAGTACTTAAGGTACAAGATCCAAATTACATAACAATCCATTATCTGGAAAACCCCAGGTCCTGAGCATTCTGGATAACAGTTCCCAAATCTGTACTAATATTTTAGGCAAAGCCCTTGCATTAATTTTAAGGAAGGAAATTTCGCCCATTTTGATGTTAATGCCATTTTGGAAACTGGAGTGACTGGAGCCCAGTTGATTCCCCGAATTGTGTTTGCTTTAAATAATGGACAAGACTAGTTGGTGATTCATCTTGTTTGTAGAATCAGTGATAGCCTCAGGGAATCATGAGCTCCAGATGACTGGTTATTTCTGTAGTGTTCGGGAAAAGGAAATATTCCCCTTTGATAGAATGAGTCAGTACAATGATTACGCTGTAAGATGCTACAATTCTGAATCTTGTTTCTAAGTAATAGTAATTACAGTGACAGAAATACAAATTTGCGGAACTGTGGAACATTTCAGGGTGGAAAAAAACTCAAGGGGCAGAAAACTCAAAAACATGAATGTAGTAATATCTGGCAAACAGGGCCTTTTTGTGATGTAATTTCTAGTTGTAAATCGGTAGTTTGCCAAACATGCTATACTTAAATCTGTAAAAGATATCTTTCTTTTTTTCACAGTAACTAATATGAGACAGTGTTTTTCAAACCAATTTGACTGCTAGATGCCAGTTGATTTAAGTCTAAGGGAAACATTTTATACACAAAGATATCAGAGGAACTTGTGTGTCAGATTCCAAAAAGTGAGATCTAGAATTCATTCGTTTTTTTTGTTCTGTTTGTCTCTTTAAGTTGAATTATTACTAGCATTCTTACTACAAACTGTGTGAGAGAAAAAGCAATGATTTGGATACACAGACGCACAATATGACGCAGGTCAAAGCTCTCCATGTCTGTACTGCTTTAAGTCCAGGTTATATGATTATGAAATCAGCTCTGCTTTTTACACTGTAAAATTCTTAATTGGAAAATCACCTTTCCTGCCCTGTATGATTAACTACCTTCCTAGATTCTCCTGCTTATTTGTGTCAATAAATCTGGCATCTGTCTTTTCCCAGACCCCATTACTGAGTTCTGAACAACTGGTTCCCTATCTTTTTCATTGCTGGGAATAAATGAAAGCACAAACAGAAGATGGAAAAGGTAGAGAGGAGTTAAGGTGACCATACATGGACAGATTTAAGCTTCAGACCAATTTGTCAGGTTCAGGTCCGGACCGAGAATTTAAATAGGCCCTGGCATTTCAGGTACACAGAGGCCCAATCAGCACACATAGAGGCCCAAACAGCCCCCACCAGCCCACTAAATACTGACTTTCTATGGGACCTTATAGCAGCCCCTCTGGCATTTGCCAGAACCCACAGATTTCCAGTCCGGGCCTGACCAGGTTATGTACCCATGTATTGGGCCTTTTTGACCAATATCTGGCCATTCATTAGCTGGGTCAAACTGGCCATAGATGTGCAGATTTTATTCTTTGTATGACAAAATATTGTTTGTTTCAATGTAACGATCTGCAACTAACCATTCAGATTAAATAAAGTAGGAGAAATAATGCCCTTTAATTGACTGACAGCAATCGTGCAAAAGTTATGTCCGAGAAATTGTAGTGATGGTCACCCACTGATATTGTCAGAGACAGGCAATACTTGAAAAGATATTGTCATTAGCCCACAGAAATCTTCTAACCTGTCCAATTGACCAATCACCATGGTATGAAAAATCTTGGAACGATTATTCTGACTCCACACATGGTGCAAAAATATATGAGTCTATGACCAGCTTTAGAGCCGTTACTGTGGAGTTTTGTGGCATAATGCCAGATTTTAGGGGTACAGCAGATTAATGTCAGAGAGGAACAAAATCAAATATAAATAACACTTTGATTTGGTGTTTCCTGTTTTATGTTTGTTTTGATTGAACTGCAGTATTTTTTTTAGGGCAACCATTTGGTAATTATTGTCACTATCTTCGTGTCTCAAGCTGTACTCGACTGTAAATAGTAATGGTTTTGGAAGCTGTGTTCAATGGAAGGATGGGAAAATTGAGAGGCTTAAAATAATCATGCAGCACATATTATTGCAAGACGGTTTATTAATAAACTTTATCACTACCTGACTATGACATGGAAATTTGCAGTGACATCCTTTCTGGAAAAAAACACAGTGACAAAATTCAAGAAACTGTCTCCAACCAAAGCTCGAGGTATACTGTATATTGTGACCAGAAAAACATCGATCTACACTTCTTGGGTATATTGTAAGGAAATCAGTCTCCTTGGCATTTTTCAGTCATTTGAGATACTGGGTTCATTCAGCTGCAATTGTTGAATTTGTTATTGTATGTGAAAAAACAGCTTTTTACATTGAACTCTGCTGTTCATACTGGGCTAAAACCCAGGGCCTTGCCAGGTTTCCCTGACATTATCTCTGCACTACTGAACCAGACTGTTTGTATTGGGCATTCACAAGAGATTTTACCAAATCTGCTTTAATGCAGCAGTGGACCCAAGGCAAAATTCTCATTGGTAGACCCCTACAGCCACCCTAAACATTTTGTGGCAGGACTACCCTCCGGCAAGCAAAAAAATGAAGCAACAAAGAGATCTAATTTTTTGCTAGCCAACAAAAAATGCAGACCCTCTCAGCTCACCTGGAATGTCACAAAGAAAAAAACTTCCCATCTAAAGCTTGTTTCAGTAGGAAGTTAAAGTAAAATAAAAGAATATAAATGAAAATGTTTAAAATGAGAAACTCTGCAATTTCTGGGGAATGCTTCAGTCAGAGGTTGGTGGGCCCTGGCCAAATATATAATGGTTTTGATTCTACCTTTACAGTCAGGTTCCCAGCTCTCATAAGTTGGGATCAGCTGCACTACACAATTAATTTTTCATTCCTGAGCTGCAATAAAGCTTATTTAAGTTTGCAAGCATCAGTTCTGCCTCTGTTGCAACTCTGCTTTCTACGTACTAAGTTACTACGTACTTACTCAAACCACTATGACCAGTGGCCTCCGAGACTTTATAGTGGTCTCAGAGTCAACAAAAAGCCTTGAGTCAAACTGTTTCATGTGTGAAATCACACTCAGCAGCTTATCTGAGTTCTGGTTTACTTTGTGGTACATTTTGGGTAATACCAAGACGTATTACTTACTACTCGTCGTCATGCACCAACTGCCAGAGTCTCCAGCAATGTGACTGGGTGTGGATATCACTTGGCGTCCCAAACCATAACATACAGAGAAAATGATAAATGCCGCAACACTGGACTTTAGTAAAAGGCTTTCTTCTTTTATAGTTAAAACATGCAGCATACAATGCCTGACGCATTTCAGGCACTTCTGCCCTTAATCAGTAGCGCTCTTAATAGGTCAGATGTTGCATGTTTTAACTTGTAAGAACTAAAGAAGAAAGCCTTTTACTTAAATCCAGTGTTGCGGCATTTCATCATTATCTCCTCTATACACTTTGGTGTCTCTGGTTTTTCTCATACAGTTACTTTGTATCCCTGGAAAAGCCTGCCAAAGAATAATCTGTATTATATCTGCATTGTACTATATCTCAGCAATAGTTAGAGGGCTGCAGCTTGGTCACTTATAGGCCACAATGTATGTTTTAAATATTTGCATGTACATAGCTTGAAATATATTATTCATACTGCCCCAGGTCACTGCTTTTAAAATGCTGGCAAAATGGTACCTGTATAATATATCTATATTTCTCACAACCCATTTACTGAACTGAAGTGCTTGAAGTACTTATGTAGATGCTTTGATGTAAATGTCAATGTAAAATTATTCAATTCTAAGCACTCTGAAGCATGGGTTAATGAATGCAGAGATTCCCTTGACTGGTTATCATTCAATTATGTGTACAAAATAAATGTTAAAGAACAACTGAAGAACACAAAGGATTATATTAGTAATTATGTACTTCATTGGGCCTACATATAAAGCTGTGTAAAATAATTTATACAAGAAAAACAATCTAAAAACTGCTGTAAAACAATATATTTATAAAGTAGTGTATTTTTTCCTACATGTGATTTTACACTAAGGGGCATATTTATCAAGGGTTGAATTTCGAATTGAAAAAACGTCAAAATTCGAATTCAAAAACACCAACCGAAATTGAGTCAAAGTATATTTTTGGTCGAATAGGTCAGTTTTCGATTGAATATGTCCGTATTTGGCCGAATTCAAATCATACAAATTGAAGGAATAGCGCATTCGATCAAGTTCGATTCAAAGTTTTTCCCCCAAAAAACTTAGATTTTTCAAAGTCCTCCAATTGACTCCAGATGGGTTCTAGGAGGTCCCCCATAGGCTAAAACAACAATTCGGCAGGTTTTAGATGGAGAGTGGTCGAAGTCGAATTTTTAAAGAGACAGTATATGATAAATTACGATATTCAAATTCAAATCGAATTTGGACTATTCCCTAGTCGAAGTACACAAAAAAACCTCAAAATGTGTTTTTTTTTTCATTCAAAAATTCACCTTGACCTCGGGGCAGATTTATCAAGGGTTGAATTTAGTGTTTACGGGAGTTTATAAAAACGCCCATAAACTCGAAATTCGAAAAAAACTGACCAATCGAAATGTATTACAATATTAGAATTTTTTAATATTCGGGTGAAAAGGATCGACCTGCAAACTCGAATCGAATTCTATTCTAATTTTTTCACAAAAAATTGTAAATCATTTAAAAGTCCACAAAACGACTCCAAATTGATTGTAGGAGGTTCCCCATAGGCTAAAATACAAATTGGGCAGGTTTTAGATGGCAATAGTCACGTTCGAATTCTGAGAGGGACAGTACAGGATAAATTTAAAAATTCTAATTTTTTAATTTTTTTCAAACTCAAATCGAATTTGGACTATTTGGCCACTTCACCCTCTCCCCGGCGCATGTGTAATGATGTGCGTGCTGGGGGGGGAGAGTGCACAGAGGAGTGTGCTGGTGGGGGTACAAGGATCTTAACCAGGGGTAGGCAAAAGAAGAGGTACATGCTTGGTGCTTCATTGCGCCCTAGGCACTTGCCTCTTCCGACACCAAGTTCTGGTCCTGCACTAGATCAGGATGGTGATGTGTGGTGTATTTGATTTGGTGTATTGAATTGCATTTGTCTGCATTACAACCAGGAAATAATAATGTACAGGTATGACACCTGTTATCCAGAATGCTTGGCACCTGGTATTTTCCAAATAAGGGATCTTTCCGTAATTTGGATCTCTATACTTTAAGGGGCAGATTTATTAAGGTTCCAGTTGTGTTTTCCATGAAAATTCGAATTTTCAAGTTGTATTTTTTGGTCAAAACTCACATTTTTGGTTTTAAAAAAACTTATATTATTCAAGTTTTTTTTTTTTTTTAAAAAAAACTAGAATAGTCAAGATTTATTATACCCCAACCCTGGAAATAGCTCAAATCCTAAAATACACCATCTAAAACCTGTCAAGCTCAAATAGGAGGTCCCTGGAACTATTTGAATATGTTAACAGCTTGTTTGATGTTCACGTTTTTTTCCGGAGAGTTTAACCAGAAAGCTTCAATGATTCGAGCAATTTGAGTTTTTTTACTGCCGAACACTCAATTAATTTGAGTTGTCGGGTTGCGGCACTCACATATTCTAGTTTTTTCCATTCAAGTATTTTTCTTAAATAAGATATAATTTGAGTTCATTCAAGTTCATTCGAGTTCATTCGAGGTAAAAAAAAAACCACTCCAACAAATTCTACTAAAAAATAATTTAAACATTGATTAAATCCAATAGGATTGTTTAGCGAGAAATAATGATTACTTATATTTTAATTGTGATCAAGTACAAGGTAATCACTTTAAAAATGTTTTATTATAATGGAGTCTATGGGAGATGGCCTTTCCGTAATTCAGAACTTTCTGGATAACGGATTCTATACCTGTTACACGCTTAACCCTTTAAAGATGCAAGATATTTTTTTTGTATTGTGATACAGAAGTAAACTAAACATAACGCCTGGCTCGGTTTGCTTTATTATAAAGTTTAGATTTTTGTGAGAAAAAAATCTGCATTGTGATTGGATTATGATTTTATGTGTTTTTGCCTTTTGCGCATTGTAATTGCATTCGTAAATGAACATTAATGAGATACACAGTCACATACAGTGACTATATATTCAGTTGGAGTGCCACACAAAGATAATGCTACATTCCTTTAATGAAAACAATTTTCTCTAAGGGTTTTTTTTATTAAAACCCAATTTTTTTCAATTCCTTTCAGTACTCCATTAATTTTTTTAAAATACATTTCTAAAGGAATGTTTACTCTTATTTTGCCTAGTTCTCTACCTTTCTGATACATCATACATTACTGGCCAATTGGGTGTGTTTTTATGTATATACCATATTCATATTGTTCAGCACTTATTCATCTTAATATAAACAAAACACAGAATGCTCCCTGTGAAAGTTTTGTTCCAGTTTTACAGGGCAGCTTTTAAAAAGAAATTCAAAAAGGTCTTATTTCATAATTTACAACCTAACATGTTTCAAGCACATAATATAGGGGCACATTAAAAAATCAAGTGCACATAAAAAAAATGCAAGCCTGCCTTATTTTTGCATGTACCACTAATGAATACCTTGGTACAAATAAAAATCCAAAACACAAACTCTTGCATTTTTAAAGTGATCATCTAATCGATCATAGCCACAATTATAGTCTTTTCAGATAATTTCCAGTTTTCGGTCACTGCACAATTTCCCTGAAAAACAACACTGAGCAAAATCTTAGAAAATCTGTTTGCACTATAGTAATTAAAGCAATCATTATCATCTGTGTATAAGAACATCTTTCTGACTATGGCACTTCTTAAGTCATTTGTACCATTAACGTAATTAATAAGCAATGAAATCAGAGCCAATTTGTTGGTTTGCCATTTCTACAGCACTCAAATTCTTTTATGGAATAAAAATGGTGAACTGGTAATTCAAAAACAGCTGTGTCTTCATAAGTGCCTTTGAACAGCGTAACCATGCCAACAAATAGTGATGGATATTGCATGCTGAGCCTCTCAGCCCACTAATTTCTATGTGTCTACCACATCAAAAGTAAATTAACATCCAGCAGCAAAACGTTTAAACTCCACATAAACTTCAGGCAATCTTTTTCTATGTTTGACAGTGGAAATGTCACCATGTGTTAGAACTATGTGTATGCTTTAACATGGACTGCAATTTTATTTACAGGAGGGACTTTATCATCTCCTAAACAGAGTAAACTAAAAAAAAGTAGCTTGATATGCTTCAATGGATTAATACAAGACTCACATATAGTGAAATTTTTAGCAAATTTTGTCGCCAGCCATGGATTTGTGGCAAAATTTCTGCACTTCGACATTTGCAAATGTTTTTGTGAAACTGCGGCAAACATTCGCTGAGAAAAAAGTCAATTTTAAGACAATGTATTGCATTTTTTGCACAAAAGTTGCCACAAGAAAAAACGCCTATTGACTTTAAGTGCAGAGACACACGTGCAGATTCGGGGAGATAAGTCACCCGGCGACAAATCTCCTCTTCTTCGGGGCGACTAATCTCCCCGAACTACCTTCCCTGCCTTCCTGCTGGCTAGAATGAAAATCGCCGCCGGATGGCACTCGGAGCGCTTCGCTGTCCAAAGTCGCCCCCAAAGTTTTCTCGTTTCAGAAGTCGCCTCACGAGGAAACTTCCGGCAACTTTGGAAAATGAAGAGCTCCGAGTGCCATGGAGCTGGGGATTTTCATTCTAGCCGATGGGAAGGCAGGGAAGGCAGTTCGGGGGGATTAGTTGCCCCAAAAAGGGGAGATTTGTTGCCGGGCAACTAATCTCCCCCCGAATCTGCCCATGTGTGACTGCCCTAATGCATTTGGAGCAAGAAAAATTGTAGCATATGTAAAAAATTGTTGCATGTAAAAATGCATTTTGCTCATCACTACTCTGAACATGCATTTCAACACTAGTGCATCATTAGAAGGTGCTCTATTGTTAAAAAAGTAAAAACATACATTCAGTTACTACATTGAAAACCCAAATAAAGGATATAGGAATACCGGCTGGAAATACCTTTTCCAGTAGCACAATTTACTCCTTTTATATGCCCAGACCCTATAGCTTCAAGACATTAAGAAGACTTAAGATATTATGACAGAAACTGCTTCATTGTTTATTGTTTTTTACCCTACCTGGGTACTCTAAGTATTCTTGACCCTACACAGACTTTAATCATGTACTCAATTCTTTTCTTTTCGTCAATGAAGCAATTTGGGGAACACACAAGAATAACTGAATAATATTCAGTACAGGTTTGCTAGATCCATGAAGCAAAAGTTAATAGCACATGTCTTATTTCTGCGTAACTAGTACTAACTGGACACTTCCCAGGTCAATTACAACATTTAACAGGCTGCACCTTTTATGGTAGCAGAGTGTTGTTCTGTGTTACCAGAAATAATAAGGTAAGTGAAACTTTATTGGCTAACATAATAGATGATAATATGCAAACTTTCTGGATTGCCTAGGTCTCTGCTTAATGCATAGTTTATTACAGCACCTGAAAAATCATTACATTTATATAAACTAGCACAGGGTAAAAACATCATTCTGACACGTGTATATAAATGTATCTGCATTCATTTCCATGCAGAAATTAATTAACCTCTATCAGCTAGGATCCCTCTGCTGATCCCTACCTTCCCTACCCTACCTTCTTCTGACTCCTGTTTTCAAATGGGGGTCACTGACCCCATTTAAAAACAAATGTTCTGTAAGGCTACAAATTTATTTTTATTACCCATTTTCTATTACCCTCTTCTATTCATATGTCTGTCTTTTCTTCAAACCAATGTTCAGTTGCTAGGGTAATTTGGACACAAGATTGCTGAAATTGCAATCTGGAAAACTGCTGAATAAAAAACAAATTGTCTCACTCATACATCATGCTAAAAGTTAATTAAAGGCAAACATCCTCTTTAATGAAAGCAACACCTAGTTGTTAGGTTCCAGAATCCTGAGGTAAGTGTATTTAGAAATCTGAAAACGTTGTTTGAAGTGTGTCCACTGGATAATTTAATTCCCACCCAGACAGTATCAGGGTGATATTAGCAGTATTCATATCTGAATACTAGGACATTAAGCTTCTATCACTGTTGAGGCCACTAAATAGGGTGTCACACTTTTGCATACATTTATATTGCCACTCTTTCCACTCCTGTTGTGTTTTAAAGTTGCCCAATAGTATCTAAACTCGTCACTGCTATAAAAGTGAGCTGCTACTGGAAGATCCATTTCTCCACAGTTGATATTGGATCTGTGGGAAGACATTCACTAGAGTAAAGTTTGTCTAGTTTCCCCATATATATATATATATATATATATATATATATATATATATATATATATATATATATATATATATATATATATATATATATATATATGCTAAAATATGCCTTTATCTAATTAGTTCTTTTCACAAAACTAGACATTAGAGAGGTACTCAGGAGTATCTATTATACAACAAACAAGCCATCTTCTATAGTCTCAGGAGGACTACTAGAATAAACAACAAACAAAAGCTTTTTCCACTACAAATGTATTCTTCACATCTGCTGTAAGTTTACTTCCCTAATGCTCTTTTACAGAACCTTTCTTCAGAATACCAACAATCAATTATATATTTTTGTGCTTCTGCCTGTTCTTCCATGTAGAAAAACCATAGGAAGAGTAACACATAATGGCGGATTGTCTTGCAGATTAACTTGATTAACTGTTACACACACTAAACGTGCCTTATGTTTAATACCGTATGTCAAGACACCGAGGTTACCCCTCTGCATTTGGAAGCCAGTGGCTTTGAAATCCACCAGGACTGGGTTAAGACTCAGTGCTCACTGTTGTTGTCCCTTTTCTATGTGATATATTTTATAGACTGTGAGTTTGTGAGCTAGTTAGTGCCTACATATTTAGAAAATAAGCCCCTGGTTCATTTGGAAGGATTATCTTTTCCTTTCCTTTAGGCTCTAATTTATTGGAGAACATTGTTTGTGTACATATTTTTTTTCCTCCCAAAGGGACCATCCATAGGTATATCCCATCCAGATCCCAATAGGTGGAAGTTGTAGCACTCACAAATAATATGCAATGAAACAACTCCACCAGCAATGTTTCTGCCCCTGGCTTGTTAAAATATTATTAGTGCTCCAAAATGTTGCTGATGGTGTTATGTACAGGTATAGGATCTATTATTCAGAAACCCGTTATCTAGAAAGCTCCAAATTACAGAAAGGCGGTCTCCTATAGAATCCATTGTCCAGAAAGCTCCAAATTACGGAAAGGCAATCTCCCATAGAATCCATAATTTTATGTATCCTATATAATAAAGTTGAAGTGTCTCTGCGTCCAGTCCCTGTGTCCGTGGGATTGCGCTACTGCGCATGTGCCCCACGGACCGTCTCTGGCAAAGTGGTGCGAGATCACGCGGCAGCATGCAATTAGCTAAGCACCTGCTCAGTAGCTCCAATCGCAATAACTTCCTGGGCACAGAACGCCGATCACGCGGCACAACGGCTTCTAATATGAATTAACCTTGTGGTTTCTGCACCAGCGGAGGCGGCACTTCCGCTTTGCTTCCGGGTGGCGCTGGGATGTGACGTGTCCGGTTGGAGGAGAGGTCACACTGTGGTGACGTGTTGTTGTGGCAGGAGGCGAAGTTCAGTACAGCTGAGGGAAGAGGTAGTGAAGGTGAGCTGTGTGTGTGCGCGTGCGTGGGTTGGCAGTGTGTATGGAATGGGGTTCGCTGACTGTGTACAATTGCGTGAGTTGGCAGTGTGTGTGTCTATAATGGGATGAGCTGGCAGTTTTCTGTATAATGGGATGAGCTGGCAGTTTTGTTTCTGGACAGTGGGATGAGGGGTGTGTGTGTCTATATATATATATATATATATATATATATATATATATATATATATATATATATATATATATATGATGGGATAATCTGAGAGTAGAATGGAGATAGTTGGTAGTGTGTTTGTATATCCTATTCCAGGGACTGGAATTCGTCCAGTCCCTGTGTCCGTCTGTTTTTATAAATGCTTGACTACATATGTTCTAGCGCCCGTTAATTTAACGGGCTTAATGTCTAGTATAATATATAATATACAATATACAAAAGCCATGCATATCTTGTAAATTATATTGTGAATTAAGTACCCCCTCTTGTAAAATATAAGGATATTATAAGTTACCAAAGAGTTCCATGATCATATAAAAACACGAGGCCGAAGGCCAAATGTTTTTATACAGGTCATGGATCTCCGAGTAATACACACGTTTTAGGGAGTCATGTGACAGAAATGACATCAGAACTCACCGTTTATAACTGATGACATCAGAACTCACCGTTTATAAGGATATAATTTACAGGATATTCATGGCTTTTGTGTATTATATCCTTATAAACAGTGAGTTCAGTGACTCGCTGAAACTTGTGTATTATAATAAAGTACCCCCAGTTGCAAAATATGAAGATATTAGAAGTTACCTCAGAGTTCCATAACCCTATCGTTACTTCAGCAATGCGAGCAATTGAAAATGAAGATGCGCTAGCGTTCATTTCTGCCTAGTGCAAATTCGCTAGAGGTCTAGTGCTCAAGCTAATTTGCATACGGCGGGAAATTTAACGTTGAATGGACGTATATGTTGCAGCAAATACATTACACAATCCAGGGAACCTTAATAAACAAAATAAAGTTGTTATAATGCCCTACACATGAGTCCACTGTATAGTAAATGTTCCATAAGTTAGAAAATGTATGGGGGAACCCGGTTACCCAAAAAAAATTATAAGAACTTTTGGAGGCTATCACTCTGAAAAAAGGAAAAGACACCAGCGTTTTCTGGACTTAGAAGCTTTTTCCACTGAAAAAATATGATGTAAGTAATAGAAGATTGAGGAAGATCTATTCACTCCAGTGCACTTCACCTGGTCTGAGCTGGCGAAGACAATGCTAGCGAAAGAGGTAAAATCCGCATTTCATTGAGTTTGCGGTTTAACATCCATTCGGCAAATCGAATTGTCGTCTGGTGATAGATTGCAAATGACCCCTAGCATCTATCTCTTTCACTAGCGGACTGACACCTGCACCCGTTAGTAAATTAGCGATGTCCCTGTGGGTGGTAACACAAACGAACTGACACTAGCGTTAGCCACTTTGACCTCAAGTAAATCTGCCCCATAGACTTCATTTTATCCAAATAATCAAAATTTTTAAAAATGATTTCCTTTTTCTCTGTAATAACAAAACCGTATCTTGTTCTTGATTCAAACTAAGATATAATTAATCTTTATTGGAAGCAAAAGCAGCCTATTGGGTTTATTTAATGTTTATATGATTTTCTAGTAGACTCAAGGTATGAAAAGCCAAATTATGGAAAGATCCATTATCCTGAAAACCCCAGGTCCTGAGCTTTCTGGATAACAGGTCCCATACCTGTTGTCACTTTTTTATTATACATATATATAAAATTTGTAACATATTTATATTTTTTATACACCATTATTTATTTTTATGTGAGGTACAATTACACCCCAAAATATATTACTTTAGCCGACACTCCATCATAGTTTTTAGGTAGCATTTATCAAATCTGATTTAGAAGTCCAAATCCTCAGTGTGCCCCCTGAATAATCACAAAATCCCTTATCTGCAGAGCTTTGTCTCCATCTAGAGGCAACATTAAAGAGAACTTTTTATAGTGCCTTTTGCTACATATTGTATTTAAAGAAAAAAAGAAAAATTGATCAATGCACATTCCTTTGTCCCCTATCATATCAGTAATCTATGCAGATGCATGTATTTACAAAGACAGGGGTTTTTTTAGTTACAAAATTATGATCATAAGATTGATAAGCCACCATACCACGTCAAGGTAAAACCCATATGGCGGTCCCTAACTATTTACCTCTGGTCATAATTTCAAATGCTAAAGCCTCCCGGCATAAGAGCATTACCTGAAAAATAAGGTCTCCTTATTAGGGATAATTTACTGTCAGTGGGACAGGGTGAAAAATTAAAAAAACCAAACACAAGTCTATGGTTTTGCACTTTGCTCCCTGCCATTCAGCCCAAGTCCTTAGACTCCAGAAAAGTCACACCCCTTTGTGCTCTAGCACTTGCATCTGGGTTTTCGTAAATACCCCTATAATTTCATATAACAATTGGTGTTAATATACCTAACAAATGTACAGCACAATAAGGAAATGCCTCTTACTATAGAACAAGACTGTGACAGTGCTGTAAATAAACTGCAGCATTATCATCATTTATTTTTCAAAAATGCAAAAAAGATCACGATGTTTTGTGCCCATTTATTGCACTTAACACCCTGCCTTGCACCTAAGCCCTTGATTGGTTGTTGTAGTTGAGCAGACTTTGAGCTTTTTACCCCAATTCTTTATACATTTTTAATACAAATATCACCCAATCCCATTGCCTTATGATGTTAAAGGTTTTTATTATATTGAAATGCTATCAACTAAAGGTGAGATGTCAGGGTGAGAAATGAGATGAAACCTACAGTATTCTACTATGATTCAGTGAAGTTAAGGGTGCAACACTCACATGGCATACTGTTTTATTTTAAACTGCATGATCACAGCAAGGTATTGGATTTCCTGAGTTGTTTTTCAAGCTGGCAAAGAAGGAGCAGAAGCAGCTTTATGTGAGGGTTTGTATCGTAGAGATTGTGCAAAGTTCTATGGTTGCTTGGAAGAGGAGACATGACAATCAAAAAGTCCTTAGGGTATTAAAAGCCCGAGTAGTTACCTATTACAGTGGAAACCATTTCCAGAGGAAGGGTTTTTGTCAGTAAAACACAAATCATTAAAGTAACTGAATAGGAAAACTGGGAATTGTACACAATGCACACAATTTATACAAAGTGGCTTCTTTTAGATCAAAACTTTGTGTGAGATTGCACACATTATGCTTTGGTACAAGCCGTGAATGATATGCAAAGGGATTATTCAGAGCACGATTCATTATTCCAAGGTCATTGACGCCCAGCATCCTTATATACAATGGTATGCATGAGTTTGACATCTAACCGTAATATTGAGAGTGATAGACTAAATTTTCCCGGTATAGATATCCAACAGCATTATGCAGAAAGCCATGAAGACTTTGTAGTTTATAGATTATTATTTACTATAAAGAAATGTATTTTCCAAAGTGAATAGAAATGAGCCCAAGCTTTGTTGTACAGGACTTTCTTATTCAATTTCACTCTTTAGATACATTGGGGGTTATGTAATAAAAGACACTAAGTTTGCCCAGGAGCAGTAATACATAGCAACCAATCAGCTAATAGAAGCAAACATCTTATTGGTTGCTATGGGTTAACGCTCCTGGGCAAATGTAGTGCCTTTTATTACATATGGTGAATTATCTTTTGAGCAGTAAATGGCTTTGTAGTGCTGGAAAGAGTTAGGGAATCTAAGGATTAGTATGAAACATTCAGTACAGAGACCTTTGTCACATCTGAAACTCTGTGAAATCAACCAGTCAAACAGTTTACTCTCATATTTAACGTCCTGAAAATTTGAGTTATATTAAAAACATACCTGTAACATATAATTGCAGTATTATATCTTTGCAACTCTATTGACATGAATGGTGATTTCCAGCGAAGTTGCAGCAGGTTGCAATTCCACTTTACCATAGCTTTTACTTGATTGGGCAGCTCCATAAGGCTTCAGTGTGATATAAGTCACCAAATCATTTGCTATTGCAAAGCAAAAGTCAGAAGAACATTAGTGAAACTAGCTAACATTTAAAAATATTAAATTAAGCCAGAAGGTGGCACCAACCCTAAAGCTTGTCTGTATGGGATTCTCCCCTTCATGACAGAACAAGAGACAGCAGTCGCAGAGCCAGACCAAGTGGTAGGCTGCATCCTGTGAGGTCTAGAAGGTAATTTAGGAGATTGGTATCCATTCACTCCAGGATTGAGAGATATCCAGATTAGCCAGAAAGGACCATCTGTTATCCTGACAAGGAGTCAGTGTGGAAGCCCTAGATGATTGTTTGTCAGTAATAGGTTAGTGGAACCTATTGGAGTTATTTGAGACAACTTGGAAGAAGCGTATATACTGTATGCTGGACACTATAGAGAAGTAGTAGGAAAGCTTTTTTGGGAGAGGGGCCCCCTTAAAAGATAACGGCACTCTGCTACTGCATTTCCACATGACACTGGAGGCTACTGGAAATGGAATGTGGTGTGAATGAGGATGTGTGTGGTTCCTGTGGAGAGGTGTTTATTAGTGTACTGATATACTCCAACTTCAAGCGCTTTGCTCTCCAAATCTGCCATCCCTTAAGGAGTTGTTTTATAAAGTCTTCCTTGGTTCATTGCACCACTAAATGAAATGTTTACTTTATACAGCAAAGGCCTCTTGAATTCCCTTTCCCGTAATGGGAGTCTACCAGCCATGGGTAGCCCTGTTACAAATATAATACAGGTACAGGATCCCTTGTCTAGAAATTCGTTATCCAGTAAGGAATCTGTAATAATAAAGCCGTACTTAGTATTTGATCCTAACTAAGATATCATTAATCTTTATTGGAATCAAAACAAACCCACTGGCTTTATTTAATGTTTAAATAATTGTTTATGTTATATCTAAATTACAAAAAAGATCCCCAAGTCCTGAGCATTCTGGATTCTATATTAGCACACACATTAGCACATCAGTAAATAATAACCTTTTTATTCAACAATAATAAATAGTGGCTGGTACCCTACTCAATTAAAACATTTCATTAGACAATAAAAGTAAATAAATACAGTATATGTATACACTGTACTTAAAATCCTTAATTTAATAAAAATCCATGCTGCTCAACTGACCGCTGCTTTAAAAATAAGTCAATAAATAAATAAGTGAAACTATAAAAAGAAAAAAATATCATTCAAAAGTTTCAAACCCAGGGAGAAGACACACTTGGGAGTTGTATATAAAATCAAATTCCTCACCAATCATAGGACATCCCCTAAGGCTGATAATAGATTAGGAATTTAGTCGCCCTACAATTAATCTCCTCTAGCACAAGTGACTTTCATACTCTCCGAAGTAGCCCAACGTTTTCTTGCAAAGAAACTTCATGCAACTTCGAGCTACTTATATTTCTACTGCAGCAATTTGCATGTTAGCTGCTGTGGGAGCATTCAGAGGACATTAGTCACCCGAGCCAGAGGAGATTAATCACAGATTCTGCTTGTCTATCAACAGCAATCAGCAATCATCAGCAATGCATCCCCCATCAAGTTGTTCTCCACACTGCACAGAATGATCCTCAACTCCAAATGAACCCAACATCCTTCGTGGTATCAGCTCCCAAAACACTTGATGTTTCCTCCAGGCATTTTCTTCCTAAAACTCTCCAATCCAGAATGGCAGCCACCAGCGTCTCAGTGAGCATTCCCCAGTGCATAGAAAATAATTATACTCATAGCTGACACACTGATGAAGTTCTCTTTAGCAAATAGTATTTTAGTATTGATTAATTGTAAAAAAGTTTGTCTACTGCTACGCATTTCACCTCTCAAGGCTTCATCAGGCATTAACAACATAAAAAATAACACAATTTAGCATTTCCACCATTCCTGTAAACAGCATGTGCATCTCCCATTGGGCAGTTGCATTTTGGGTAAAACGTTTGAGCTTCATGTGACCATTGCACCTCCCCCAAATAGCATGTTTAGCAACATACATATGGTGGTGGGATGCAATGGTTAGCATTTGTATCCTGTCTGAATATTATGTTTACATTGATTTACATGGGCCCAGAACAAAAGGAGACAGGGCCATGGCATCCAAGACTGAAGCAGACTAAAGTATTATGAGGAGGTAGGTGATAAACAGAATGGAGTGGGAATAGGGAGGCAGGCTGGTGGTGTAACAAGCAGTCATTACAAAGTTATCGGCGAGTACATTTCGCAATATTTTGATTTGTGATGTAGGGGGTTCACAGATTTTTCTTCTCAATTTGATTATCATAACTTCCTTTGTTAACTAAAGTTATACAGACAAAAGCATTTTTATGAAAATAATTAAAAAATTCTGTTTCTGCCAGTTGTCTTGGAAACCATGTCAGGCATCTAATTGAAGCACATTTGATAAAAAGTCATGAACATTATTATGCTAAAAAGTACAACAATGCTTAAATATTATGCTTAATTAACTTGAAACAATGGGCAGTTGTGTGTATGATATTGATCATAATAACACATTATATGTATAAGGGTCGCGTCAGATCGCACCGAAAACGTCCATGTAGTCCTAAAGTCCCTAAAGGTAACATCCTGAAGGGAAACATTTGAAGCTTGTAAAATCCTCAAGGATATAAAGTGCCGATCAGGGCCGGGCCAAGGTAGTTTGGCACCCTAGGCAAGAGCTTCAATTAGCACCCCCCCATCGAGCATTGTCATTTTCCACCTTACAATGACAATATTTAAATAAAGAAAGCAAGAAAGTGTACAACACATTAATTAATGAAACTTACACATCCATCATACTGCCCCCTTGTACCTGTGCCAGCAGCCATCCATACTGCCTCCTGTACTAGCAGCCATCTATCATACTGCCCCCTGTGCCTGTGCCAGCAGCCATCAATGTCCCCAAGGCGTCATATACCCATTTAACCAAAGCAAGGTGCATACAATAACTAATGGCAAATTAGCCCACATTAATGGAGGTGTCCACACTTCCTTTAAATTACCATATTAACCCACACCAATATGGGACTTAACCGCCGAATGCAATTAAACAATACTAGATAACCAATGGCCATACAAGAATGGTAGAGTTAAAAAGCAATATTTATTATCACCATGCCAAAATTACTAAAACCATTTAAAATAAGCAGCGCTGCTTGGGGGGGGGGGTCCCAATGTCCCAAAGCCGCGGGGAAACAGCTGTCGAGGTGCATCGCTGCACGGGGAATATTGGAATCCCTCTCTCCGAAGACGATGCGCAACAGTGGAACAAGCGGCGGTGACATTCGGATGTGAGCATGGAGCGTTGAGTTTATAGTGTGGGTGGTGATCAGCTACGGTCAGTACATTCTCTTACTTAAACAGTGGCCTGTCACAGCGTGGTTGGATGAATACCACTGTATAGCGATTGCTATTTATGTATCCAGAAAGTTTCCTCTTTAGAAATTAAATTAGTTATATTGCCACCCCGCCAGTGTGCTTTTTTAAGAGTTATTCCCAATTCTGATCCTTCATTACTGACTTTTATGGGAATAACTCTTAAAAAAGCACACTGGCAGGGTGGCAATATAACTAATTTAATTTCTAAAGAGGAAACTTTCTGGATACATAAATTAAAAACACTAACACCAAAAGGATTAAATATTGAAATAGATTTGAAGTGTTTTTTAAGTGATTAATTCCATTTTTTAATTGAGTAATTTCGTTTTTAAACGATTAAGTTAGTTCTTAGAAGGTATTTTTAAACAAATTATCGCTTCACCTGTAGCCTAATGGTTTCTCCGTTGTACCAATTAAGGCAATTGACACACCCACCCACATACCTGATAAATAGGAGTGGAAAGAAATGTGGGATTTTCGCCCCTGAGGAAGTATTTTACTGATACGAAACGCGTTGGGCCCATTTTAAGTGCTCTGTTAGATTTAAATTTTGAAAATAAAAGTGTACATTTCACAAACACCGATGCTGTGTCTAATTAGTGCCTGAAAATATTTTTAGCGCTTACAAACGCTAAAACCCGAAAAAGTGACACACGGGGAAGAAGCCAACGCCTGGTAGCAGCCTCCAGTGACCTGTACGACTAAACTATTCCAGCAGACCGTCGAGAAGATTGTCAGGAATCCCAAAATGCAAAATAGGACCGCTACCCGTACGGGTTATAAGCGTAAAGTAACATCAGAGTTGGGTAAGCATATACTCACCTCCTTCCCGTACTGTGAAGCCGACTCCTCTGCGCTATGTGGGTTTTTTCTTCCAAACAGGTGTCACGCTGAACACACTGACTCCGGTGGAACACTGTAGCTGCGAGCAGGCAACTGGCGTGAGAATCAGTCAATCTCCCACCGCCTAACTGATCTATAAGACCGAGAAGGAAGGCATTAGAAGACAACTACCAATGTCTGGCTACCAAGAAGATCAGCTTTACTGAAGTCAAGAGGAGCCTTATTTGCAAATCTAATCCACAGATCCCCCGTGAGTAGTTTTATAACACACACTACCCCTTTAAAAAAAGAGGATAATACACCATCGAGTCCCCCTCTTCTCTTTTCCAGGCAATTGCTAGTTAGTCCGGCAAAGCGCACCTGCCTTTTGCTTCATAGATAATTAGACAGTTTGTTGTTGTGTTATGATTACTGAAGAACTTAGCAGTAAATTAACTGATAAATAAAAAAATCACAATATAAGCATAGTGCTGCATGCAACCAAGTTAAAGCTCAACAGTACTTTGTGTTTTATGCCACAGGGCAGCCTCATGTAAGTATGTTCATGTAATAAAAATCGACTTTCATTTATTGTCTTGGCTGTGGATTTCTGTGATTGCCAACCTACATATGGATTCTTAGTAAACCAAGAACAAAAGGTTTAGCTTCTCTGTGTTCTGTAAGAGTATTTGCATTTTAGGTTATTTTTTATGCATTTTTCACTCATCTCAGTCTGAATGGAAATCAAAGTATTTGGTTCAGAATAACCCTAATGCACTTTGGGGAATCAAATATCAGCATGAAATCTAGCATCGTTGAGTAAGAGCTGGGCAAGTCATATAATACTGCTTACTCACTACAGATAAAACTAACTGTACATAATGCTTCTCTACAGTGTAGTTGTGTGATATTCAACTTTTTCTGTCATTCCTGACAGTTTTTACACTACATGGTGTTTACAGAGCATGTGACTGCATATTGGGATGCTTTATGTGATATATTTCTATTAGGGGTATAGTTTCCCGTTAATGTCTCAAGTCAAGTACCACTTTGATGTTAAAAATTTGGCAATGATGTAAGTGCCACTTTCAACCCTGGTTAGTATGATTACATGGCCTTTAAGATCTTTCTCATACTCTCTTACAGGTTTCCTCTCTCTTCATCTCTCCATCAAAGGAGTAGGGACAGATGAATCTCAATGCAAAAATGCTTGATTCCACTTGTCACTGCTCCACGCTCCCCCTTTCATTGCAGTGATTAATATACCATTTTCTGCCCAAATATATTATCATGTAGTCCATCCACTTGTTCATTTATATCAAATACACCCTAGTCTAAAGTTAAAATATGGACCCCTCACTGTAGTGTTCCTCATACCAGATAATAAAATAAAAACTTTTAATTAATTCAGTAAAAAAGTATGGATGGAAAATAACTGATGATAAATGGAAGCAGTTTTTACAACGTTTAACGCTGTATTTATTGATACCACTGAATATATTTCATTCCTATACATACTAAACAAACAGGCTCTGTGCGTTGACATAATATTTTATTTAAATGTGATCTTTAAGTGGCTTTTTTTTCATTTGGTAGTTGCTAATTGCCTCTTTGTACACAAAAGGAAAATGTTTTTCTTTGTATAATTACTTTGCTCATTAAATGCTCTACTGCCTGCTGCTGTTCAGATGATATCCCTTTATGACACAGAGAAAAAAAATCATGCTGTAATAACCACTTAAAATCAATTCAAAGCTAAATAATGACTGTTAAGAGTATTGTCGATGCACAAAGGATGCTTTGAAATAAACCTGTAAATTCTTAATCCCAACAAGAGGCTGATTTCAGGATATTACATTTGTGTAGCACCCATTTGTACAAGAAAACTTTCTAATGAAATGTAATATATTGTATTATTTTGAGATCATATTGCTTTTTCATTCATTTTCTGGTGTAATAACAGTAAGCTTATCACAGAAGTTGGATTTCATGCACATGGATCCCAGCTTAAAAGGTTGAAAAGTATTAATATTTTAAAAATTTTAAATATTAAATACTTTAAAAACAAATCTTCACCTGGTGGATTCAAAGTATTCTAAAAATCCACGAATGACCAGAACATTAAGGGGCAGATTTACTAAGGGTCAAATTTCGAAGTTAAAAAACATGTAGAAATTCAACCCTTGAATTGAAATCCTTCGACTTCGAATATCAAAGTCGAAGGATTTTTTAGCGTATTCTAATGATCGAATAGAAATCGTACGATCGAACGATTAAATAGTTCAAATCGAACGATTCGAACGTTTTTTAGCGATCGATCGAAGGATTACTATTCGATCAAAAAAAACTTAGAAAAGTGCTGTGGAAGGTCCCCATAGGCTAACATTGCACTTCGGTAGCTTTAATTTGGCGAAGTATGAAGTCAAAGTTTTTTTTAAAGAGACAGTACTTCGATTATAGAATGGTCGAATAGTCGAACGATTTTTACTTCGAATCGTTCGCGTCGAAGGTCGTAGTAGCCTATTCGATGGTTGAAGTCCCCAAAAAATTACTTCGAAATTTTAACTTTTTTAACTTCGAAAATTCACTCGAGCTTAGTAAATCTGCCCCTAAATCCAGGGCCATCTTTTTACCTGTGCACAAATATAAACTAAAAGGACAGTGAAGATGAATGAAGAAGAAAGAAATAAAAACTAATGCTTAACAAAGAAGTAGGGTAGCTGCATATTATTTTTAGGGGTTTTGTACCAGATAAAATCAACCACAGCCCTTTAGTAGTGAAGATCTGTGCCTCTGAAGATGCTTTAGCAGCTCCCTATCTTCTTTTCTGATGATTCAAAGCACATGCTCTGAGCTGCTGTCAGTTGCCTGAGCTTTGAGACTGACTCCCAGTACTGTCCCAGTACAAGACTTTTTAGTAATTTATTCAGATTCACATTACACAGAAGATCACAAACCAACACAATTAGCATCAGAATTTAATAATCATCCCTGTAGTATCAGCTTCTATGACAGGGGAATATTATTTTCTGTAATAATTTTCTGGATTATTTGCAACAAACCAACCAACTACTCAAAGTAACTGGCTTGTTTGCCACTGATCATCCCACTCAATATCGGACTGGGATGCCAGGGGCCCACCAGAAAACTTAAGACTGAGGGCTCACTTTCCAAACTATTATTATCCCTCCTCTCCTCACTCAACTTCTTTATTCTCCTAGTCTTTTATCTCTACATACTAACCTCTATTCTTCCATTAGTAAGCCCCTTAAATAAACCTGGGCCCACTGGGCACACTTGGAATAAAATTTTATATGGTATAATTAATTATTTGCAGTGTTAACATTGTAATTTAGAAATAAAAACAACAAAATAAAAATCATGACAAATCCACTTAAATAAATATAGTTGCAGGTTTCTGACTGTTGGCAAAAACATAACATACATTTTTTTTATGAAAACAAAGTCGACCTAACTCCCATCCATGAATTTAACAAATTTATCAAGAAATCAGCTCCAAAAAAAGTCATTGTGGGAAACAGTTGCAACAGAATTGTGCGACAACTTGAAACGTATGAATTATTACCTGAATCGAACAATCTTTTCGAGTTGTCTCCCGAAAACTTTATCGGATTATCCAGTGCAGATCATGATGTCAAGAAACAACTTCAGGGACATTGACATGAAGTCTAGGGATGTAGCGAACTGTTCGCTGGCGAACTAGTTTGCGCGAACTTCGACTGTTCGCGTCCGCCGAATGTTCGCGAACGTCGCGCGACGTTCGACAATTTGAGTTCGCGTTCGATTCGAATAAAAATCGTTCGACCATTCGACCATTCGATTCCTTCGACCGCTAAAATCGAACGATTTCCATTCGTTCGAACGATTGTAAGCATTCGATCGAATGAAAAGCATTCGATCGAATGGCTTCGATCGTTCGATTCGAACGAAAATCCTTCGATCGAACGATTAAAATCCTTCGATCGTTCGAATCGAACGATTTTGCGGGTGTTCGAAGTTCGCGAACTGTTTGCATTTTTGCCGGTGTTCGCGAACGGCATTCACGAACACCAAAACGGCAGTTCGCTACATCCCTAATGAAGTCAAAGATGGACTATTTTCCCCTTTAAAAATTCCACCAGAAAAACGAGGCTTCATACATAAGCCCCAAAGAGTCAAAACAACAACAAAACAGCAGAATATGTTTACTTAAAGGATAAAAATAAGTGAATGGAAAATTCAGTTCTATTCTAAACACTTTTGCAATGTACATTCATTATTTATTTATTTTTAATTCCAAGATATTAAATGATTCATGTACTGTTAACATCAATGAATTTTGTTACAACAGCGGCATCTGCTGATCATTTTCTGACCGTTTGACCACCAAGTAGTCAAGGAAGTTGTCAGGTAAAAGAAAGAGGCTGCTCTGATGTTCTTCTGGTTAGGAACGTTTTGAGAAAGGTTTCTAAGTTTTTTTCCTAACCAGAAAAACATCAGAGCAGCCTCTTTCTTTCTCCTGACAACTTACTTGACTACTTGGTGGTCAGAATGGTCACAAATGACCAGCAGGTGGCGATGCTTTAACAAAATTCATTGATGTTAACAGTACAAGTAACCTTTAATATCTTGGAATTAATTCATTTTACTTAGTTAAAACACAAATCATAATTCTGTTGGCTCCCTCTGTGCATTTAGTTACATTGTAGGCACAGCGGCAGATGGTGTATTGCAGAATTCCTGGAACCTTGTATATGCCACAACACTCATATATTACTATCAAGAGTAAAACGAAAACATATTTAGTGGATCAACATTGTGTAGACAGGAACATCTTGCATTTTACTTGGTAAATGTCAAATGTTATTTGTTCCCCCTGCCTCCCACTGACTATTGTGATTGATTGTGACTTACAAATCCAGGAGCACAGTCTATTGGTTTCTTTTTGTCATGCGATCTATAGTATATAACATTTATATATGTGTTTTTGCAAAAAAAAATCAATGTTCTGTGTTTTTTTGTCCCAAGATGTTAAAATGGCATTGTGTTATAGCTTGCTACTATTTAGCATTGTACAGTATGTGCCATAGGACTAGCCATAAACAGGCAGAACAAATTCATGTTTACAAATAATACACTTATGTTTGGTGTTCTGTTTCTACCAGGTGTTTTCTCCAAGCCATTATCCATATGTTAATATTTTCCCCATATACTGCATATTGTTATAGTTTATTGTAAATTTCTAGTACCACCATGGCAAAACAGCATTTGTCTAGGTAAACTGTAAGTTGCTCTCTTTGTTGGAATTTACTTTTCTTTCTATCCTTAAAAATTATTTTTTTTTTACATTGCCCTGCACTGGTAAAAATGATCTGTTTGCTTCAGAAACACTACTATAGTTCATATAAACACGCTGTTTGTATACACTATTGCTAGTGTGGTATCAGGACTTAAACCAATACAAACAATGGCAAAAATACAACTTATTTAAGTATATGAGTGCATTGACATTTACAATTAATATTAATGATATTTACAAGTAAACACAGCGAGCAACAAAAATAAATGATGAATTTAAAAGACAGCAGAGGAAAACATTTCAGAGGAATTAGTGTCCTTTAACATAAGAAAATAACAAATATTTAGGAAAAACAAAATATAAAGCCATATACAATACTCTACCACTGTGAACTAGAACTGGACTATACAAAGCAACAAGGCCCACATTGGGAGGGGTTCCTACACAGGATTACCAAAACTCATTTACCAATGCATGTACAGACCCATATGCAAAAATAAGACACATTTTTTCCCACAATGTAGCATTTTCCCCAGAATTCCATCAAAATTTCACTTGCTGCACCATGTGCACAATCCATAAATCATGCAGAAGTTGTGGTCTAGTGTCTTAGGGGCACATTTACTATTGGTCGAATATCTAGGGTTAATTAACCCTCAAAGTAAAATCGATTTACCGCAAATGCTTTGAGCGAACGATCGAAGGAAAAATTGTTCAATTCGAAGGATTTTAATCCATCGATCTAAGGATTTTCCTTAGATCAAAAAAATCTTAGAAATCTTACGGGGACCTTCCCCATAGGCTAACATTGGTGCTCGGTAGGTTTTAGGTGGCGAAGTAGGTGGTCGAAGTTTTTTTTAAAGAGACTATCGAATGGTCGAATAGTCGAACGATTTTTAGTTTGATTGTTCAATTCGAAGTCGAAGTCGTAGTCGAAGGTCAAAGTAGCCAATTCGATGGTCGAAGTAGCCAAAAATATACTTCGAAATTCTCAGTATTTTTCATTCTAATCCTTTACTCGAGCTAAGAAAATGTGCCCCTTAGTGTAGATTAAGGGAGTCCTGAAAATAATACCTACTCAATGTAGCTGATCATTCCAGGCCTGCCTTGTGTCCATACAAATTGTACTTTATGCTGTACATAGAACTGCACACAGTTTATCAAGGAAAGCTGAACAGCACATTTATTCTTGATCCAAGCTGCAAGAAGTGTTTAAAGGCACAATTTTGTGTGCAAATATACAATACATTAATGCTATGGTGCATGTCTTAAATGTTATAGAATTAGTCTGTGTATCAGTGTTGGATTTATAAAGCCAATGATGGAAAGCAATTTTGTACCAGAGACGTTATAAAATACTCTTGTTTGTTTTTAAGAAACATAAACAACAGAAAAAAAACAAACTACATGGTTTCAAAAGCTGAGACATTTTCTTTATTCATCCAGCACAAGCCAAGATTTACTTGAAATTTAAGATGAGGCCAATATGATACAAAATTGAAACCTATTTTATTTAATATATTAAAATAAGAACGATTTTTTTTCCAAAAAATGTGAAACTCAGGTCCAAGCACATTTTAAATAATATACTATTTTGTTCATAACACTATTTAGTTGTTCATTACTTGTTAATTTTTTTTACCAGTGAAAGGGACAGCTGTTTACCCATACCGTTATTGCTCTATGGTTTCTATTTATAAGGGTATCTTAATCTAACACCCAAAAAGTGTAAAAGTAGATGCCTATTAATAAATCTGAGGCTTTAGTACTAACAACGAGCTTCCCCTTTTGGCTTAAATTCCAATGAAAATGCTCTATTTATAAAACTGTGTATGACTGTTATGAGTTATTTTATCATTTATACAAATATCATACACTTCAATGGTGAAGTCCATTGAATTGTATGGCAAGAAGGTGCCACAAGTCTAAACTTGTACAGGAAACAGGGTGGCGAGTAAAATTGCATCTATCTTATGGAGCTTTACTAGCTATGTCTATTTTTATGCTATTTTATACTGTGTGTATTTTATAAATATAAACCTAAGTTTATACCTACATTGCACAAAAAGGCAATATTCACAAGCTTGACCACCCTATTTATATCCTTGCCTACCCGTTTGACTGGACATTTACTCCAGGAGGCTGAAATGTGAACTGATCAGAGCAAAGCACAGAGCAGCATTTCAGATTGGATATGTACATCTGGAAATTAAAAGCTTCTTGTCTGTCAGTGTTGGGTAACAATAAGATAATGTAAAGGAACGGGGGCCCACAATAAAATTTTAGCTTCAGGGCAAGTATACTGTATAGTCATCTGTCAGGCTGTACTGTAAGCTCCATGTTGGCTCATATGGATATATTGCTTCCTCTGGGATCCTCTAACTCCTGGTGATCTGCTGCAGGCATGACCCCTATGGCCAACTGCTTGGTCAATTTTTGACCATGTTTCTAAATAACCCCTTAATCATTTTAAACTGTTATCCAGTTTCAAATGGCCTGCCAGTCAGAAGAAAAAGGCAAATTATTAAAAAATTTGTTCTTTAGTTAACTTTAAGGTGAACTGCCCCATTAAATCGTTCATAGACCTATCCCAAGAATTGTAATTAGCCTGCATCATGATTTAACGGTACCTCTAAATACGCCATGGCTTTCACACTCAGCTTCAATCCTTGCCCAAATTGGAGCTTCCAGCCTTGGAGATGGTCCTTCGTGTACCAGATTATAAAAAGCATGTTTATTACCTGCTTAAAGAGGATGTAAAGGCATAGAAAATAACATTTTCACTTTCTTTAATGAAAAAGAAATCTATCTCCAATATACTTTTATAAGCAACCTGACTGTATTCAGTGAAATTCCCCACTGTTTTACTTGCTCTGACTGGTGAGGATCGGAAACTTCCAACGGTCCCTAACTGCTTTGCAGGGAAACAATCATACTTTCAAACAGCAGATTGGAGCTTCCCCCACCTTACTTCCCTGACCTTGAGTAGCTTTGTTTCTTTCCCTGTAGAGCAGCCGACGACTTTGTAGAGATTTGTATCTGTAGACAGAGTGCAATCTGCATATTCTGATTACTTGTGCTGTTGGACAATTTATGACGATCCCTAAGTTTAACCTTTTCGAACAGAAGTTAAGACCACACTGAGCATGTGCGTAGTCTTGGTTTTGCAAAAATGTCTGACAAAGTTAAAAAATGACAGCCCCCTGCAGTCAACTTTGAAAGCATAAATCATTTCTTTTATTAGGCTTCTGATGCCGTAACTTCATGTTTATGTTTAGTATACCAAATACAGCATTTCTAGCATTATTATATTTTAGACTTTAGCTCCCCTTTAATGCACAGAGATGAAATCCATATGGAAAATGTTACAGTAAATGGGTTCAGCACATAACCACATTGGACACTGATGACTGGGACAATATCACAGACATTTTCATGTCGTCAGTTATTAGTGGTGAGGATATCCTTATACAATACAAGATAATTCAAAAAATGTATTACACACTGTTACATATGCACAATATGGGAATATTCCCCACTGATCTCTGTTTCACATGCCAGTCTACCCTGGGTAACAGCATCCAGCCTAGGGCTCATACATAAGTTGGCCCAGCACTCCCTGGGGGAAATGATTTTACTGAAATTTTAAAGAATCATATTTACCTTAATATAGTTTTCCATGCTGCTTTGTTTCTTACATCTCTTGTCATCTTTATTTTCACTATTGACTCTCTAATAAAAATTGTTCTGAATCTCAACGACAGTGTAGCATCAGAAAATCTAAATGTCATTTTTGGAGCATGGTTTTCTTTTAGTCCTCCTCTGTGACATAAACTCATGACTCTTGTCTCAAATTATATTTTCCAAAACTCTGAAAAGAGTATCCGTCACGAATAAGTAATCTGCCTAATGCAAATATTTTTGTACTATTTGTTCTACATGCTGATGGCTCTGCGCAAGTGCCTCTGGTCCCCCTGCACAGTTTGGTAAGTGTTATACTTTAATCATTACATTTTTTTAGTGCAGCTGTCAGAATCTAATGAACACAATCTTCTCACATTCAGATGCACAGTATAAGTGTGACATTGGACAGAGCTACTGGCATTGATATTTTTTACTTATATCTTCCCCTCCACTTAGCTTTTCTGTACTATATTCTCACTTATATGACTGTGATTTCACACATGCCTGAGAATTATCTGTTTACAGCAATACTGTATATGTTCTCATTTTGTCATTTCATTTTCTGACATTTACTAATATTGGTTATTGTACTGTCATCCGGTGGACAAGTGTAGCAACAACGCTTTTCTTGGTTGTAAAAGCTCTCCCTTCCCCTTTCCTCCCAACTCACCAAAAATACAAAAACTGCCAATTTTCTGTCCAATATAGGACAACACATACTTGTAAAGAACCATCAAGTAAATCCTTTAAACAAATCAGTTTCCAAATAACAATGTTGCAGGATGCAGTGCCATCTGCTAATACTTACCTAAAGTTGATATTTCTTTTTGAATATGATTTATGTTGTCAATTCAGAAAACATCTGGTTATGCATTTATGAATGCCCTCAGAAGTAAGCCAAGCCAAGATACAAAGATGAAGTGTGGTTAAATATCTAGTGACTGAGGAATAATTGTAGCAGTGATCTTGCACTTAAAACCTTGTATTCAAAATGTCAAATCACAAAATCTGTTTTTCTTTAATTGAGTATCCTATTAGTAGGACTATGAAAAGAAGCATTTCTGATTTAAAGGGGAACTATCGCGAAAATATTTAATTAAAGATTCATCTTACTGAAATAAGAAACTTTCTAAATATAATGAATTAAAAAGAGTCTACTATTTAGTTTTTTTGTGCTGAGATGAGCTAGCTCTAAATCATCTGCTATGAAAGGGAGCCCCCCCACAAAAGATATATTAGACCTACATGTCAATCAAAATCTGACCCAGACCTCTACATGAAGAAAGCATGAAGAGTGACAGGTTGCTGAAAGTAAGATACTGAAGATTAACATGATTATTTCATAAACGGTACTGAATTTTTAATGTATCATATTTAGTAAGTTTGTTGTTTTAGTGAGATAAAGCTTATATTACATTTTTATTTTTGCAAAACATCCCCTTTAATCAGTTGGCAAATTGGCTTCTAATGTTTTAATTTGTTGACCCTTTCAGTGTCACAGATTTTTGAATGCTATTTTAGAATGCCGTGACTTGTAACACTTTTGGGTGCAGAGGTGCAGTAGAGACTTAAACAGTTCACTTCTGATTTGGTGCCCTGACTCTAGGCAATGAGCAGAGGACTCAAAGCTGTGTCTGCTGTTCTTTGTTCCTGAGCCACTGGCATTGCTCTCTGCAGTCTCTGGCCACATGGTAGCCCCCATTGCGGCCATTCTATAGCCCAGCCTTGCTTTCCTTCATCCATGTAAGTGAAACATACACAATTTTACATGGACACGCATGGACGGTCTTTGCACACTCATCACACAAACGACATTCAGTTTCTAAAGTTTCTGCACAGATATGCAAAGTTTCTCACTTTAAAGGGGAACCATTCTGAAAATTAAAATTGAATCTTTATCAAGATAATCTATAGTATTATGCATCTCAGCAATCTGTCCTTCTCTTCATTCATTCTGCAAACAGAAGTCAAGGTTAGATTTTGACTGACCAGTGACCATATATACTGAAAGACAGCAAGCTGCATTATGTAGTCTGGGCACACCAATAATTTATTAGAGCAGTCCATAAAACAATGACTCTGACTTCTGATTTTAGAAAAGTGTACATCATTTGTAATTGATTATAATTAGAAGTCTCTTATTTCCATGAGATGAAGTGCATAGTTAATTTTCCTTTTTGTGATAATTCAACTGTAACTAAACCAAGTCCTTAGAGAGAGAGCATATATATATATACGTATATATATATATATATATATATATATATATATAAATATATACATATATATATCTATATAGTGAATAAAGTATTATAAGTTACAGAGGAGTTCCATGACCATATAAAAACACAAGGCCGAGTGTTTTTATACAGGTCATGGAACTCCTAGGTGACTTCTAACATCCTCATATTTTACAACAGGGGATACTTTATTTATTGTAATACACAAGTTTCTAAACTACAACAAACAAGGGAAAGTTGTGCTCAACCATTGAGCAGGGGTGCAATGAGGCTGTGACCAGATAAATTTATATCGACAAATACAAAATGTCCTCTGGTGACATGGGAAAACATTTTTTTTTAAAAAAACTTGTACAGCATAGTTTTCAATTACTCTGCAATAATAGTTATTTTAAAAATATATTTCAGAAGATCGGTTTTAGAATTCATTAGATTAAGATCCATTAGATAAAAATACTGAGGCTGATTTACAAACATAAATTGTCATAAATTGACAGGCCTTGCTTAATTTTCTAAATAGTAGTTCACAATAATTGTTATATATATATATATATATATATATATATATATATATATATATATATATATATATATATATATATATATATATTCACACACACACAAAGCAAGAGAGCATACTGTGTTTTACCACTGCTTTAACTTCTTTTCCAGCTGACAATAGATACTCAAATATTGCTGACCTCCTGTTATAATCAATGATGCTTCATCTTATATTAATGTCACTGTAATTACGTATCTTTGCACAACATATTCGTTATCACCTTTAACGTGCACAATGAATGAATATTGAGTACGAATACTGCATTTAGGAGTCATTAAGCAACATGGATATTAATGTTGTGTAACTAGGGAATTCTGGTTCTTTGGAGAGTAGAATTGTTTTGGTCTTTGTGTCTCAGAAATCCCTTGCAGCTTGCTGACGTTAGTTCCCTTAAAGCTCAGTGCTACATAGGAATACAGCTGACAGCATTATAATTACTTGAATGTTTAATATTTTTTTAGCACAACAGGGATCAATATGCTGTTTTGATGACATATACATAGTCACTGTACTACTATGGCTTGCTCTACAAGGTAATATGAGGTTAAAGTTATTGATTCATTTTAAACTCCTGTTCAGGCTTTACAACCCGTGTGGACATTAAGGAAGATGTAAAATGACAGCCAGATCAGTTTACGGTTCTGTTAAGAAGACAGAGAATCATGACTGAAGGCATGGGTGGGTCACATGAACCATTCCCCTTTAGTTCAGTCCACTTTTATTTTTTTATCGCTAAATTGTTTTAATTTATATTATTTATATTTATTTTTACTATTTTAAATCAAGCCGTTAATGTAAATATATACAATTATGAATGGGTTCTGAATTCTGCCACTAGGTGGAGTAAGAAAATCCTGGGAGCGCAGTTTTTGCAATTGTTGCAAACGCTTCAGAGATTAGAGAATCCATGGTATTGTGCTAGAAAGGAGCATGTTTGATTTCCTTTGTTGATCAGTAAACTTCTCCACTCTACTGTTGGTTTGGCTCAAATAGCTTTTTCTATGAATTGTATAAATATAATTACAATTGAATGCTTACTGGATTCATTAAATTGCTATAGGGCTGCCTCAGGCAATTAGGTATACTATGCATACCTATTTTATTGCATTGCTATACCCAGTGCCAGGTTTTTTGCCTTAGACTTGTGGGAGAAGTGATTGCTTTATTGACTGCTGATTAATGGACTGGCAAGAAGTTTCAGATGTGTTGCTCAGTTCCAGTTCTCTTACCAGTGCTATTTACTCAGTGTCCCTGAACTGTTGCATCTTCAACTGCTTTTATTTAATTTACTTCTGTACATGCTTTTCAACTAACATAGCTGGTTTGCCATCCCGTCTTAAATCTATGGATTCCATTGCATTTGCGTTGCTATCTACTTTATAAACTGAAGCAAACTATGTGTATTATTTATATGCTGAATTAATTCTTCTTGATCAATTATATCTGTTATTCATTGTATAATTGTTTTTAAATTGTTGTTGTTCCCTTTTTATGTGTTTTTGCTGAATAAATGGAATAATAGAAAACCAAACTTATATGTTATTGTTGTATGAAGTCTGTAGCAAGACACTGAAATGGTTGCGACCAGGTAAAGTGCACAATCACGAGAAAATCTCACCACTTTTATTAGGTTGTTAAAAATGTTAGGTTGATAAATATTAGGTTGGTAAAATTCATACCTGTGCTCTGCTCTTAAAATATCGGATTCTATCTAACCTTACTTATACACACTTTTATGCATGGATAATATATGGTGTCGGAGAGAGCAAAATTTGCACAAATGCTACCGTACTGGAGACCCACAACATTCCATGTTACATTCCGACTCCAGCTGTGCAACTAGAGACCTGGTGAAAATTAGTTGCCTGGGTGAAAATTTTGCCCACGCCCAATCCCCAGGGAACCTGCACATATGCTTACTATCCTGTACTTGAATATTGTGTCCTAAAATCACCACTGTGGGCCCCATGGGTGGCTGAGACCAGGTGTAGATACACTCCCTGCCCCCAGTGTAACAATCCCTTGTACAATCACAATTCTTTAAAACTTTGTAGCTTGAGCTAATGAGTATAGTGAAGTTTAATATACATACAATTTATATTCCACATCTCAGAAAAAAGCAATGATTAATGTCGCTTTGTTAATATCAAATAGTGATGACAGATGGGTCATAATACTTCATGAATGATGAAGGTTAATTGCTTGCACAAAGAACAGTGTACAATATGACTGTTTTGTTCAGTTTTCTGTGTTTGTAGTATTCCCCTGTCACCAATTAGTGTATCTGTGTACAATATCGTTGGGTCCCTTGGATACTGTGTGAGGATTTCACAAGTGGAAAAAAACATCTAGGAGTAAACTAAGCAAGGCAATCTTTATATACTCAAATTATACTCAAATTATGCTTGTGTTTTTTAATTAATGACTTGCAATATACTAATTTATCTAATTGGAGTCCTTTTCTGGCAGAACAAAGCACACTGAAAACCTCTTGAAAAGGGCAATGCTTAGCGGCACATTACATGCTACTGCTGCATTTGGAATATGGAAATAATAATGAACCTGAGAGAAGCCTTGTAATATTGAAGGTTTAGATACACATCTATATCATGATTTGTTTTAAAACGTTATTTATTTTTCAAGTAGATGGTTGCTGTTTCCTTGATATTAAGCCTTAAACTGTGTTAGTCCCCTGCTGAGACACAGGATGTAACCAGTTATTATTGGAATTATTGGCCCATCGTTTAAAGGAAATATCTTTTGAGGCACATCTGCATTTTGTCATCAAACCAAAGCTGTAATTATACTTCTTCCTTTACTTTAAAATGCTTGACTGCTGGTGGTGTATATTCTGTATTTATCCCTATTATTGTTATTTACATTGCTGGCCCTGGATTCCACAGTCTTTATCCTGAGCCCATTAGTTATATTCTGAATCTCATTTACTCAGTTACTCTGATATGTTATTACACGGTATAAATGTCAGCTCTAGCTACTGTCTTTCGTCAGTATTGTATGGTTGCCATGCTATCCCTGCAGTGTATAGCACAAGTGCCCATGGGCCCTTGTGGTATAACAAAGTGCAACTGACCACTCTGACCTCTGAGATCAACCCTTGAGGAGCTTGTTTTTTTACTTGTGAAGCCAAATCTCTTCTCCTAGCAACCTATTGTCTCTCTGGTTACTTATTAAAGTGAATGTCATATAGGTGACAGTACAGTGACATTGTAAAAAATTATTTATTTTATGGCCCACCACTGCATCATCATGTGGGCTACAAATGTATGCCTGGACCACAGGCACATTTGCTTAATCTCAAGGTTTAAGGCCAAAGTAACCATATAAAAATAAATAGTCTCTGTTGAAGTCAATAACAATATATAGTATTATCAATTTTAGTATAATACTGTTTGGAAAAAACAATCATTACATTTTTAAACCAAAGCCACGGCCCGCACCCCTGTCTCTCAGTGCATCAAGGATCTTATTAATGTGTGGCAGGAACAGGAAATTGCTGGACACATGTGTGAGTAGGGGGAGTTCAGGAAATCAGATGCTTTTTCTGCAGTCGTGTTCCTCCTTCCAAACACAGATGAGTAAATTTAAGAAACCTGCCTCTATGTGATCAGTGCAAATGGACATGTGCAAGTCAGACTAAAATTAATGGACTGCAGAAAACAAGGTACGACTCATGTCGATGTATAAATAAGCAAAGCTAAGTGGCATTAAAGTATATGTGAAAGAAGACACTGGGGGTCATTTATAAACACTGGGCATATTTGCACCTGGGCAGTAACCTATGGCAACCAATCAGATTTCTACCAACATAGCCATACCAAAGAAATAGCCTATTAATTAACAAAATATAAATATAGAGATGAAAAAATCACTATGCCTAAATAACTAATAATGAAATAGAATACAAATACAGCACATGGAATCATAAGTGCCTAAATGGAATGCAATATTCACAACCAAGGGAGGCTGGGGGGGAATCATCTTAGTGTTCCAGTGCATGGACAGTGAAAAAGGTGGCAGGGTAAGGGGCTCCCTATTATTAAAAATTAACCCCTCCCTGATGTATCTATGCAAACTCTCTACCTTTAAAATTCCATTCTGACTTCCAAATTGCTGCCTGGTTGCTAGAATAATTGAGCCTTAACAACCATATAGTTGTTAAAATCCCAAGCTTGACAGCTGCACAAAAAACTGTGGTTAGCAAATACAAAAATAAATGGAGACCAAGTGCAAATGTCTTTGAACACAATTGTCTACATCAAACTAAAATTTTATTATACAGTGAGTGGTAAAATTATTATTTTTTCTATACCCAGGTATGGGATCCATTATCAGGAAACCTCATTTTGGCTGGGTAACTGTTGCCTACAGTGTTGCCTGGGTATGTGGGAGAAGCTACATTTGGGTTCACGTAGGGTTTGGGTCGAGTGTCACAGGTCAAGATGCAGGTAAAATGTTATCATTTAAGTACAGTACACTGTCATTTTAAGCATCAACTACTATATAAAGATATATTTATGGCGGACTGTGAAAACTACCTATTGTTCAGAAAAAATAGTTAAACACTTACATTGAACAATAGATAATTTTGAACACCATGGGTAACTTCATAAGAATGAAGCAGCATGGAGACATGATCATACTATAGAATAATTTTTTGAATGTAGATCAAGTATAAATGTAATTTATTTTCATTTCTACTCTGTTTTCTAGAAATGTATATAGTCTGCCTGAAGGTTTCCGTAATCCCTAATAGGCAGTTCATCATTAATAGAAATGTATTTTACAGAATAGGTTGGAGGTTATGCTTTCCTATGATCTCTAATACAAAATGAGATTCTCTTATTCCATATCAGAATGCCTTGTCATATGCAATCATTTCCTAGCCTTGTCAATTACTGGCCTGCTCTTGCTTTGTTCTCTAGTCCATGACCTTATTAGGCAATTACAGAAGCTGGTAATGGCTTTTTGATGTTTAAAAGCGTAATCCAGAATCTCTGTGCTGTAAATAAGTGTTGTTGAATGAAAGCATTTTGGACTTTACTTATACTGGAATGACTGTAAAATGTAAATACAACAATGTAAAATTGCAAAGAAAGAAAATGCTGGTTTTAATATATCTAATAATATAATAATATATCTATATATATCTAATAAACGTACTACAGCAGAAACAGAAACTAAACTGGATGCTAATACGGGTTCTGCAAATGTGTTGGAAAAGAAAAAGCACAGCCATTGCATAATGAAATTTAAAACCATTGTAAAATGTGTATATTCTTTCTGTTCACTGTTTTAACTGGATGCTTAAGGGGAGCTGATTGATAAGGTTGATTGATAAGGAATTTCAGTGTATGTTTGCAAAACCATCTTAAAACCTAAAGAATGGTTACTTTACTCTTATACACCCATTTTATTTTATTTTCATGAAACCTAATAGCATTAAGCTTAACATTTTAGAGCATTTCCTGCTATTAACATGATACATCTCTCAGCATTCTAGTATAAGTACTTCAGAGATGAGTTATTGAAACCCATTTTCCATAAAGCTGCAAACTACAACAGTGCTAATTTTCATAGAGCCCATTAAAACAATTATTATGTTTTAATGATTTCTCTTATAATAAAACAGTATAGCTTGTTCTTAATGGTAGCTAAGCAAGCATAATTGCATTTCAATGTCAAAACAATTCTATTTTTAATATTTAAATGAATTTTATTAGACTTCAGGTATGGTGAGCCACATAATATGAAATATATCATCTGAGAAACACCTTATCCTAAGCATTTCAGATTAAATACTGCATAGCTGTAATTGTAGCAATTTGACCTGCCTTGCTGGTGGATCCTGGGAACAGGGACATCATAATTGGCACATATGGAACTGGAAGTGCCTAGTCTCTCACACTGCTGTATCAATAATAATTGAGGCTTTATGTGCCCATACCAAATTTACATTTGATGATCAAATTACTAATATGTTCTTACATGATAACTCTGAAAGCTAGACGGAACAGCAACTGCACGTTATTAAATGGCCTAAAATATCTAGGTCAAGAGAAGTAGTTGTCCTGCAAAAAGCAATGGATTATAAAAAGTATTTCATGTATTTTTTAACCTTTTTCTGTGAAAGGATCTTACAATATAATCAAGCAGTAGCATTTTCTATTATAAAACTAATGCACTTTTGTCAGCCCATTTCTTTTAAAAGGCAACTATCTCCTTAATCACATGTTTTAAAACCAGTATTGCACTGTACTTTTCAATTTTGCCTGGAACGTGCACGTGCATAAGGTGCAACAAAGTGGAGGCGCCAAGTACATACCTCTTCTTTCACCTATCCCTAGCCCAGAGCCTTGTTCCCTTACGTACACTTGTCTCTGGGAGCCTCTGTGCACCCCCCCCTCACACACATTGTTCACGTACGTGCCAGGAAGAGGGCAAACAAGCCAGCCTGGTTGCCTAGGGCTCCCAGCCAGCTTGGCCTGGGCCTAGTGGTAGTCCAAGCAAAGAGAGAGCAATCTGGTGCAGTATTTTAATAGTGTAAAATCAGGAAGTTTTTTTTAATGTAAGTAGCCATGCTAATATTGTTTGAAATATAATACCTGAGAAATATATATACCTGAGATACAGTATGTGATAATAATGGGGCTAATGGACTATCAAGGTCAAAGTATAAAAATACACTCAATCTACAATTCTTTTCCAACTGTCACTTTGACCCTGACTTTTTAGGTTTACATTTTTGTTCCAGTAATTAAATAGCAAAATGCCATTGCAACAGAATATGTGTGTCATAGTGAAAACATGGACCCTTCCCTCAACTGCCCTTGTTAAAGGGAGTCCTGTGCTTTATGTCTACACTATGACACACATATTGATAAAAGTACAGGCCAACTTTGCTCTGCACTTTTATTTTAAGTGTATGGTGCTTTAATGTGCATAAAATAGCTGGTGTTTTTGCACCTAGCATTTGTGACCACAGTAAAAAATCAGGCCCCCTGTTATGAGTGATGCATAATTGATTCACATGTAAGTGGAGGGGTTGATGATCAAAGCAATAGGGACAAAACCCCTGGAATCAGAGTGTTTGCCAAGCCCAATGCATCCCAAACAGGTATATTTTAAGATAATGCTGTCAAAAATCCTGTCTTGGTTGTTCATGGTACATGGAACATGGAACAGGGCCGGATTTACATAGTGGGCGCCCCTAGGTCCGCTGACATTTGTTGCCCCTGTCCCCTCCCCTTTATTCGTGCACATTTTCATCATCGGGACAGGAGCATTGGGGATTGTGTATCCCCAGTGTTTTTGAACCAATATAAGTGTGGTTGGGCAGCATCCTGCCCCCTAATAACCTGCCGCCCTAGACCCAGACCTTGATGGCCTTTCCACAAATCCGGGCCTGACAAGGAACATATAGTGCACTTATCTATACCACTATCTTTATAGCACCACCTGTCAGGTAAAATCTCTTCAAAAATGTGAATTCCATAAGTTCAGTTAAATGTTACCCTCTTACAGGCCTGGATTTGTGGCAAGACCACAAAGGTCTAGTCTAGGGTGGCAAAATGTTAGGTGTGGCATGCCAGCCAGCCACATCCTTAAGGGTACTGGGGACTCATATCTCCCCAGTGCTCTGGTGGTTGAAACTGCTCACACGCATTGGGACCATGCGGCATTGGGGCGCCACTTCTCGAAGTCCGGCTCTGCCCTCTTATACCACTAACTTATCTATAATGCCAATTTTGTCCTGCAAACACTGTTTTAAATGTGCACTCTAGGGGGTATATTTATCGAAGAGTGAAGTTAGAAATCGCCACAGTCCACTAGAGTGAAATTCCGCCACTCTCTATTCACTTCTATGGGATTTTTAAAAGAGTATTTATCCATGGGTGAAAGTGAAAGTTCATCCTTTGATAAATACTCCTTTCAAAATCCCATAGAAATTAATGGAGAGTGGCAGAATTTCACTCTAGCAGACTGTGGCGATCTTTAACTTCACTCTTTGATAAATATACCCCTAGAAGTGATGCTTCTCCCACTATGAAAAGTGATGCTTCTCCCACTATGAAAATACTAGACACAACTTGCACATGTTTTGAATTAAAACTCAATATCAGTTTTGTCCTTTTTGACACATTGGCTGCAATTGCCATGGACACAACTTGGAACAAGACCACAATTGCACAGTAATTATTTGTATTTTGGGTAATTCTGGTTAAAAAAACATGGAGATTTATTTCCATTACACACTGCAACCCTGAACTATGTGAGCAACCCTGCAGGCTGCTCACCTGGCCCAGTGGTTAAAGCATTGAGGCAGAAATCCAAAGGTCTCTGGCTTAAATCCCAGCAGAGCCTGAAAATTCTGTGCTTTGTCATCTTCAGGAAATCCCTCTACCAGTTGTTTAAACTCCTGAAAACACCTTCGACTCTTGATCTGTTATACAGTATTTCATAAATAACACGTCCAAAAACCCAGCATCTCAGATCGAGGTCATGCATAAGTCAATGGCAGATGTCCCTATTCCAATGTGAAGATATTGTGGTCTGCGCTGGGTTTAGCCCGATAATGGGTATTAAATCGAGCAATTCGGGAGTAAACTCCAAAAAATCAAACGGTTTTTGTTTTCACTCGATTTTATTGAGTTTTTTCCCGATCGCGTTTTTTGAGTTTTTTTATTGATAAATAAGGTAAAATCATAGATGGGGGTTTGGTTGAGCTTTGTTTGATAAAAAAAATTAATACAATATACAATATAAACATAATTTTACCTTTTTACTGAACATTGGGAGTGATGTACTTACTCTTGGAAGGTAAAATAAATGGTCCTTCACAGATTTAAGTGAATCAGTGACCATTGGTAGCCCTATTAACATAAAATTGTAAAATGCTTGCTTATTTGCAGAGCACTGACTTTTGCAACAAAACTCCCCTGAGACACCACTGTTTTATAAACATGAGAATATGAATCATATTATGTCCCTTTAAATATTTCTCTTATTCTTTTTACATTTTCAGTTACTTTTTTTTCTTCTGGATACTATAATCTTATAGATGTTATAGTATATGTGTTATATTATAGTTAGATATAGAGGTTTACCAGCCAACAAATGTACTATTAGATGCATCCTAAAGCTTGGCTAACTTTACAAACCACAAAATAGCTCTCACGCTGGAAAAATGCAGAAGAATAATACAAGGCATTGAGGAAATCACATTAACATCACTGGTGTAATTGACATTAGGAAGGCCCCTGGTTATTTAATTCAGCGTAACATGTCAGCAGCAGTATCATGCCAGTGACAGTCTCTGTGGGAGGAGATAGTGTTGGGTGCATTTCTCCCAGCCTTAGCTTTCCGTGCATAAGGAGATGTGTGAAGTCGGGTGTAAGTGCTGCCACAGGCAGGCACACAAGGACTGTCACTAGCTTGCTTTCACTCTCTCTCATCTGCTAGAAGAAGAAAAAGAACAGCAATTGGAGAAGGAGTAATTATTGTCAAAACACAAAAACATGACTGAGCCCAGCAGTAGGAAAGAGGGATTTAAAAAATGCAGGAGTGCCACTTTCAGTATTGATGGCTTTAGCTTTACAATAGGTAAGAACTTTTTGCTTTGTTTTGAAAATGATTCTTTGCAATAGTTGTTCTGGGTTTTGACACATTGGTGCCTAGTATTAGTAAGTCACCTTTTACTAGTGTGTAATTTACAGCATGGATAGTTAGCGTCACTAGTCTTTAATAAATCATTGAGTTCAGTCCCCTTCCCCACTTGTTATTTGTTTATGTTGGGGTGAGCTGAATATTTGGAAGTGGTGAAACTTTAGTAGCAAATGTGGTTTTAAAGTCACACTGCTATGCCACTCCTGTTTCATTAATTACATTCTTGCCTTTCACTGTTGTCTGAGTTTAAATTACACAACCAGATAGATTTCTTATGGGTTTGTTATCAAGGCTAATCCCATGTCATCACTGAGATTTTATCTGATTTTATCAGATCTTCAGTGTATTTTGCTGTTTTTACATAGTGGAATAAGGTTGGTATCATTCATCTACTTCATTTCTACTCCTGACTCTCTTATCATTGAGGTCAGCAATGTCTACCTTGTGGGTTTCCACTTTCCTGTATAAGATCCCACTTCCGGCATCATTCACCAGTCAAGATGACATGGCATCTAGAGAAGGCATGGAAATGTTGTTAAACTAAAATTCACAGATTTTCCTGGAGGTATGCATAGAGTTGTATTTCAACATCTATACAGCCTCCAGATTTCCAGCCCAATGTGCGGTAGATAAATAACAGGAGGGGCCCAGATTCCACATTACTAGTTTAGATACACAGCTGAGTGTTGCTCTGAGCATTAAAATACACTCTTTTATACACTGGGTTTCATTTGATAAATCAGATTCTCTTTTTTTCTGAAAAGGATAATTCATGGTGTGGCATGGAAACTGGGTTGCTGATGATCAAATCTCTCTCTAATGTACTTTTACTTTCTTCTGATCTTCATCTTTCATGATAACAGCCCTTTGTCAGACTTTCAGCTAATGGCTTCATGTGTCTGTAGCCACTCACATCATTCTTTGCCTGTTCCACTGATCTCGGTAACAATCTGAGTTACGGTATTGTGATTTCACTTTACAAGTGTTACTCAGAAGATCACACAATCCCTTCTCTGTTGGATTCATCTGTGCTCTGTATGCTCCGTCCACTCTGCTTAGCTACTGTGTTATGTGACAGGTGAAAGATAATACAGACCTGTAAATTAAATGTTATTTTTAAATGAGATCATACAAAGCTGCTATTGCACTTATTGGCTTTAATGCTGCTATGGCATGATGGCAATTGAAGCATGTGTGTGTAATATATATATATATATATATATATATATATATATATATATATATATATATATATATATATATATATATATATATATATATATATATATATATATCAGCACATGCAAAAATTGATCAAGTGATTATATAACACTGAATGACATACAGTATAATACCTTGAGTATGGTACTGGTAGACTTGGGAAGCCAGTAGGGTTCAGTTGGCCTCTGTGCAGGTGTGTCTGCTCTGTCCCTTATTGTTACACTGCTGGAAAAGCTCATTAGGATGAATTCTATAATAACAAGCTAAGGATGCATCTGTTAGCAAAGGTATTAACTACCAAGAGAAATCTACCACTCTCTCTTCAGGATTTATGCTTTGCTAAATACAGATGGTTAATAAATATCCCACTACTGAATTTTGGAACATTTTGGGATAAAGTCTGACAGCAAGATATGAAGATGAACCTCAGGCTACTGCTTACCAAATCATCCTGTATTTGTATAACATTTTTTTTCTTTAGGAATATTTTTAACAGGACCTGACCTCGCACCTTTCTGTTAATCAGTTCCCACTCTTAAAGGCTGTTTACTTAAGGGCAAGAAGTGTAGTCACCAAATAAACTCACAGAAAAGCTGCACATTTTCTGTGGATGTTTCTTTTTTTTTTTTTAACTTTGACCACATGGTAAAAGTCAGATACACGATACAGCTCATTTACTCCTTTATTTTTTGCTAATTTACAGAAAAGCACATCACACAATGCATTCGCAAATTCAGAATAATTGAAGTGGAGGTGACTATGCATAGAAAATATAATACCGTATGTTTTATAACATGGTTTTGTAAAGTGTATAATTATTGCAACACATACCATAGTTGCAGGTTGGTCTTGGATTCAAGGGATTCAAGGGAATCCATTTAGATAACATGGAATTGGATGCCTTTTTCAGATAGGTTCAATTAAAGCAGCGTCAGTTTACAATTTATTCAGCTTTAAATCAATTTCAAAGGTACAAATATTGGTAGAATTAATAAGGTTTTTCTTAAGGTTTACATTTAATAAGCAAAACGCATACATAGATGCCCCCCATTAAGGGCCAGATTCAATTCAGTGAGAAAAAGATCATGTGGAAAGTCATGAATGAGAAAACCTATCTCACGGTTTATCACGTGAAAACTCTATTGAAGTGTATGAGAAAAAACTAGAACTGAATTTGGAGAAAAGTTTTTCCTCCTTGAATTGAATCTGGTCCATGAGTTTTCTCCTGAGAAACCGTGAGATAGCTTTGATAGATGGGCCAGGGCTTCAGACCACTATACTGTACATGCCAATCAATGCAAAACAGCAGGTTACATGACAAACTGAGTGGCATAAAATGTGCATGAGTCAATTATAAGTCAACATTGTTAGGCATGTTAAGGGACATACTTCATATACTTACTGCTACCTTGAGCTGACATTAATACAGGGCTTCATATATAACTTGTGCTTGTAGGTACTTTTTATTGTGCCTTAAATGAGACAGACAAATAAGGGTCATTCAGGTGGACCCCCATGTGACTATTGTACCCTAATAAAGTGATATTGACAAATCAACTGCATACTGATTACATATTCAGGAAATCAAAGCCAAACACCCCATTTTGTGTATGCATGTGCCTTACAGAAAGATTATTAAAATATATACAAATGCAAGCAGCATAAAACAGTCTGAGCCGCGAAATAAAAACACATTTTAAGAGAAGAGGTTAAATTACTAGAACAAGGATGTCGTTTTATTCTAAAGCTATTTACTTAGTAGATTTACTGGCTGTCATAGAGTGAATGGTGTTACTGGCCAATGTCCCTGAGAGACACTTCCCTAAGCTCTGAGCTTTCTTGAAAATCAGACTACAAGCAAGTCATAGTACTATAAATGTGAGCAATGTTTTCATTCACGTTTATTATTCTGAAAGTGTACTCATGAATATAGGAACAAATTGTTTTTAAGCATTAATGTTCCTTTTATATAAGAAGGGCTATTTGCAAGAAGCCATGTTTGCCTTCCCTATTCCAGTACCACTGAAGGAGCTCCTCTATATATGACATGTCATACTTGGTGGCATTCCAAAGAAAACCTGTCTGCCAGCTACATAGCTTCAGCGCTTGGGAACTTATCTGGCAAGCCTTTATAGGTCATATTCCCTGTCAACAGTCAAAGCTTGTCATACTCAAATCCAACATGTTAGGGGTTTTATAAACTTGTAGTACACCAAAAAAAACACGTAAGTTAACAAGTTGCTGTATGAAAAAAAGATGTATCAATATGTATTTGCAATTTTTTCCTCCATACCTTGTACGTCAGCCCACTTGAATTTTCTGGGAGTCAGATGGATTTATTTATGATACAAAACTTAAGGCATGGTTGTGGCATAACCAAGTGTGACCAGTTCCAAGATGTCATCCCTGCAGTTTGATAGCATAAAATAAACTTTTTGCCAATTTATAGTGGTAAATTGTTGCAGTGAATGTTGGAGATTGCATTGCATTATTTCATTCAATTTAAGGAGAGGAGGATGGGCATGGTCTGGCTACTGAGGAATATGGCAAAACATGGGGACCCACATTATCATCCTCCAGTCCATCCTTACAAACACACTTGAGATCTTCAGCAATACTGTCTTGGTATATTAAATGATATATATATATATTATATACACTATATAATATACAAAAGTTTATTTCCTCCCCTTCGTAATCACAGAATTCAAGAGAAAATTAATCAAATTAACTTAAATTCTAATAAGCAAACCAATAATTTACAATACAGGTATAGGATCCCTTATACGGAAACCCGATATCCAGAAAGCTCCAAAATACGGAATGGTTGTCTCCCATAGAATAAGTATGCATACGTATATATATATATATATATATATATATATATATATATATATATATATATATATATATATATATATATACATACACATACTGTTTACGTAACTGTACAGACCTCCTACACTATAAATCTCCCCTCATATCTTCAACGATGAATTAGGAACTGCAGAAATGGAAGACATATATCTGTCTTGTTTCATTTGAATATTACCAATTGTAAATGAATACATATTAAGTGGGGAAATGTCTAACATCCCTATTTAATGGGCATTTCTTATCATATAGAGTAAAGTTGCTCTGAGTGATCTGTTTTCGGTTTTGAGCCATTTAACAATTATTAGCTGTTGTCTGCAGGTTCCATCTCCAAAGCATACGGCTACTTGTGTACCTTTGGGATTTTAGAGCTTTGCTGACAGCTGGAGGGAAGTGAAGTGAAGAAGGTGATTTTTTCCAGCCCAGTCCAAGTTCCCAAGCCCAATCGCTTCCCTAAATGGAGGGAAGTTAGACAAACATTTTATATATACTGTTACAGTTAGGGCAGCAGCAATGTTTTAAGTAATAAAGAGGGGGCATTGTATCGAGGTGTAAGTTACAACTGTTGAAGACAAGAGAAGTGAAGAAACCTTGGTATTTTTCCATAGTTTGTCAGTATTCTTAATACCTGTGCAGGGATGTGTGCAAATTCACCCACTTATCTTAGATTATGTTATCTCACACATTGGGGGTTATTTATTAAACCTTAAATTTTTTTGGTCAGGCTTTTTGGTGCAATTTTTCAGGATTTATTATACCCTGATGCTGCAAAAAGCCTGAATTTGAAAATCCACTATCTCATACCTGTTGAGGTTCTGTATAAGCCAATGGGAGAGGCACCTATCCCAATATCATGGTCTTCGGTGGGTTTAGCCCGAAAATATGACTTTTTCAGGGTTAAAAAACTAGCTTTTTGGGAGAAAAGCCTGAAATAAATGGATGAGTCTCAATTTTTTTGACTTTTTTACTGATCCGTTTAAATCAAGTGAATTTATTAATAAATAAGGCAAAATCGTGCATGGGAGTCAGGTCAAGCTTTTTTTATTGGGATAATGAAATAAATTCAGATTTTAGTAAATAACCCCCTTAATCTTTAAAAACACACACAGTTGAAATTTTTGCATAAACAACCAAATGAAGGATCATTACCTCCTTAGTATCAGGTGGGAATATTTAAGGTTCCAGAGGCTGAAGGAAGTCTCGCTACTGGATTATGTTGGGGACCATGAACCCGTGAATGAAGATTTAGCAGGTGTTAGTTACTAAGATTCCCCAGGCAGTACTCGCCTAGTGTAGGTACCACAGTGTTGCAAGAATCTATACATTACTGGGAGTTGCCCTTCACCAGGCTGTGCTGAAAGTAGAAGTAAAAAGGCAGTTTACATGGTCCTTTTGCATAGTGATCCACATAGCATTACATCAGTGTTATTTTCATGATGTTTGATGTGCCATACAGTCTCTGGGGAGCATAACATTGTTAGTACCCATAGCATCCGCATAGTTGGAAATACTCACTCATGTTATTTTGTTAGCAAAGATTGTCTTTGTTATTCCCCAGCCATGGGAATGAAATCTCCATTTGTTTACATCAGTGTATATTATGTTGGTATATCTGTAAAGTGTATTCATGCCTTTAGAATATAATGATTTTAATAGTGGGATATGTGATTATAATATCTTCTTTAATTAATCTATAATGAGATCTCTTATGGTTGAAGTAATTGTTTAAGAGGTAACAAGCAAAAGAAGAGCTACGCTCCTTGCATTGGGCTAAAAATAATGATTGTGTGTATTTATATAGCTTTCATAGGTCTAAGAGGAGGATGCTGGAAATTAGAGCCTCGTCTTGTCTATGCCAGCAAAACGATTCATGAAAATTCTCAGTTGCAAATGTGTTAAGAAAAAACTCTGGTCAAAAATTTCCTTCCTAGCTGTATGTCCTCAGTCAACCAACTTTGCATTTGCTGATGCACTTTCCTGCATTAACCTGCTTATCTCCAGCTAATACAGTTATATATATACAGAACAGAGTACTGACAAAACTTTTCAAAAGTGTAGAACATATTTAAATGGGCCTGGAAAAAGGAGATTAGCATTGTGGCCTAGGAACATCAGGGTGGTCCCTGGGCACAAGTTATTCTTTTCATTTAGGGCAGGACTACACGGCCGATTCCACCGCGATCTGACACACTGCGCAAATTCGCAGGCATCACATCAGATGCGACGGAAATAAAGTAAGTAATTCAGATCGGTAGTCCTGCCCTTAGAAGTTTCAGTAAACTCATATAAAAAGTAGCCAGTCTAATCAAATCAAAATTGAATCCAATTCCGATTCCCAAGACACTGACCACAGGAGCTTGACCATATAATCAACCAATCTTGAGAGATAAGATAACGTTTTTTTTAGGAGAAAAACAAATTGAATATGGCAATTTGATGATATACACTTTTTTCTAGAAAGTGTATCAATTTTCTACAGCTTGATTTTTTGTTTTTATGGAATAAACCATGGAGGAGGCATACTCAAACTGGAGGTGTTGAGAGAAATGTTTCTGTGTGTCTTTACTAATCATTAAAATGTACACATATGTGACACTTTTACTCAGTTCACTGTGCATTTGGCTTCTGAATGTACATTTGCAAGTTAGTGTGCTAACCTGAAATAATACAATAATACACCTGTGAATACTGATTCAACTGTAATGCACCATCTGGTGCAGCCTGTATTTGCTATGCTATGCAATTTTGACACAAGTAAGGCAATTATTAACTTTCTAATCAATTAAATAAAATACATGGATACATTATCTGGGCTATATCCGATAAAATATATGGGGTAAAATAAGTGGGGTGTTAAACAGTAAAAAATAACAATTCCCCCAGGCAGAAGTGCAAGACCACTAATAGGAATGTTGGATGTTGTCACTGCGTGCATCCGACACCACGCAACTGTCTGATGTGAATGCCGCATGATGCGTCTTCATCTGATTAGTCTCAGATGGTATTTTATTGAAAGTAGCCCGAGGAGCTATACCCTAAGGGGTGCAAGAGTAATTGCAGGCAATCTTCTATTCAAGTCTCTGTGCATCAAAATGCAGTTAAAGTTGCTGCACCATGTTAGCCAGTTATAAATGTTACAGGGCAACCCTTTTGAAATAAAAAAATAACAAAACTGTTATAAAGGCGATACCTTTATTGGCATCAAAATGCAAATGGCAATTCTGAGATGGTACACATTTTGCCCTCTTTGCACTTTGCACTCTGCTCAGGAGATTGTAAATGGCATCTTAAATGTTTCTTTACTTGAGGTAATTCACAAAATTATAATGGATAGTAAGCTAGATTAAATGCTCTGTATTTTTCATTATCTAAACCGAGCAGAGATAGAACTATGGATTGGCTGAAGAGGCACGTTCCAATGGGAAAGGGTGTGTGGCGGGGCAGTAGGTACATACCTCTTTTGTCTGCCCATACCTAGTTTGGGCTTTGGGTGAGGGACTTGTAGTTCTTGAAATACCCAGGCAGGTGCCTATGTGACTTGGCATGGCACTAAAACTGAGAAACACGGGTTATTTGCATTTGGAATTAGTTCAAACAAGTCATCTAGGTGCATTTATGTAAATTATAGATAATTTGTTCAAAGGCCTATTACGATAACAGGTGAAGAAATTATATCTGCTCTAATGCTAATCAGCATTTACATGAAAGAGAAATTATGATTTTACAAGACATCACCTTGTGGATTACAGCTGCATGAATGACTAATGTTTTATGTGAGGTAAACAGATAAACATTCTTATACATGCTATTAATACGATACTTAGGGTTGCCATCTTTCCGCCAAACAAACTCCAAGGGGAAGCGGGGCTGTGATGCAGCAGGGGGCAGTGGTATAGTGGGCGTGGTCATGATGTCTGGGAATTGCTATGAGGTGTTTGGCGATTGGCCTTGCCTCCCGCTGGCATATGGTGAGGGGATTAACCTAATAAGTGACTCTTTGGATTTTTTTTTGGTACAGAAGCCATAGAGTGTTGGAGATCTTGTACAAGGCAGAATCTAGTGTTTGAATTTACCTTGAGCGGTATGCTCCCATTCATTTTGCCTTTTTAATTGAATCTTCTTGTTCAAAACCTATAATATTCCACCTTTAGTAAATTACCATATCATTTTTAATTGTTATCAATGACTATACCCAAGATACTGAAAAACATTTAAATGTTTTACCTTGGGCTGCTATTCTTTACCGCTCTTTCATTTCATGGTGGACTCCTGAAAACATGACAAGTCCCATTAAACTTTTTCTCACATTCCCATGTACTAGTTCCTTGACCACTGCTTGTCTGGCATCCTGATCTTCCTGTCATCCATATTTTCATTACTGAGACTATGCTTTGAGCCAGTGTTAGATATAATTCTGCTTGAACTTTGATACCAATGTGAACTTTTGCTTCCAGTGTGTTTATACTTGTGTTGGGATTCCACCTTTGTTTTTGAAAATATTGCAATATGAGCCTGTACTAATAAAAAATGTAAAATAAAGGACAAACACGGACTGGCTCACATTGTAGAGAATGAAGTACATTACATAGAGTTGGTGAATGCTTCCAAATGCGTCCAAAGTCTTCACTCACCAATTTGTTAATCCCTACTTATGTGGGCAAAGAAGGTTTTTCAGGGCATAGGTTTACTACAGAATAACAAAGTTACAGTAATTACTTCTAATGGACTCTACTTACATAGCATGGATCAGGTGGCGTACAATAAGAAGTATGCATTACCTTTATTTAATGCTTTCTGGGGGGTGTCAATTAATTTAAAAAAAACTATAATACTTACTTTCAGGATAATATCACTCTGTTTTTAAAAAACTTGTATATGAGACACTTACATATTACATTTATTTTTACAGGAAAGCATAGGTAGTATTATAAATGCATTTGTTAAGGTGGCCACAGACGCAAAGATAATGACGTATGAAACAAAAATTTGTAAGATTTCTGAACCATGTGTTGAGTCAGTATGATCGTGCCAACATTTTTCTTACAATGGCGATTGATCATTTAGTGGATTGGTCAGGCTAGAAGACTTTTGTCTGAAAATATCTCTGCATGTATTGCCGATATCAGTGGGTGACTGTCACTGCTTTTTGTTGGACATAACTTCTGTACGATTGCTGTCAATTAATGGGCAGAATATTTTATGATTTATTTTTCCTACTTTAATTAATATGATGGTTAGTTGTAGAAGTACATTGAAACAAACAATCTTTTGTCATACCAAGAATAAAATCTACACTTCTATGGCAATGTTCTGATTTGCATTATCTTTACATTTGGTGCTGTCTTTTAGCATTTATATTATTGCTACACTATTACAGCTTACTGTTTGTAACCCATCTAAGAGCATAGGGTGCCCCTATGCTGTTAGATGGGTTACTGTTTGTAACCCATCTAAAAGCAAAGGGGCATCCTCTTAATAAATATAGTCCTTATATTTGTGACGTGGGATATTGTCACTTGGACGATGATGATTAAATAATTCTGGCTTTTTGTACAGAAAGGAAGAAAAAATATTTATGAAAAATACAACTTTTTGTTTAAATGTTGACCTGGAACTCCAATCAGTTATAGCTTATTTGGGTATTTTGTATTTGAAACTTTAGAAGTGTCTTTTATCTCACTCTTTGATCTTATTTAACTGTTGTAATATTCTAATCATTTGCCTGACCTGACTTGTTAGACTTGCAAACTCTTTTGTTACTGAAAGGAAATCACAACAAAATATGAATGTTAACATTACCCCAGGTTGTCTGTATTGTGAACACGGACTTTATTCTACTTGATTCAGGCTGTTACATCCCAATGTTAATAGACAACATGATTAAACTCTATTGGATTATTATGTAGTGTTTCAAACCCTTTCTTGTTTCTATAGCAACTATAATTACTTTATTAGGGAAAAAATATATTTTCAAGAGAGAAACCTCCATTGGTCTTAAGGATTTGCTAGCTGATGAGAAGGAAACCCTAAGGACACAAAGCAACATAGGGTATGAAATGATTTACGAACAACTATTCTACATATTTTTATTATTTAGTAAAAAATCATATTGTAGATTTAAGCACTTTTATAACAAATGTTCTTTGAAAAAATTATGCTGCCGCAAACCAGAAGCCAGTTTTTTTCCATGTGGTATTGTATGTATATTTTGAAAGCTTTAATCACTAGGTGCCAAAAGTTAGGCACCCCCTAGTTATTGTAATCGCTTACCTGATACCACAGGCTCTATGATACTTGCACAGATGTACCACCTGCTGGTGTAGTTTTCTGTTTACAGGAGCACTGACCCAGGGTATTAGGTAAGTGATTGCAATCACTTGGGGTGCCAACTATTTGCCACACAAATGTTTTATATTCACTATTCACTAGTTTTGTACCAGGTTGAAACTAGTGCAGTTTAATGTTGTGTATGACATCATGTCATATGACCTGAGTTGTCGCTGAATGTAATAAATGTAGATGCTGGCCTGTTAGATGTCAGCCCAAGGGGACATTTCTCTCCAAAACATTTACACAATCTGCAACTTTTTCATAAGGGACAATCTTCTACTTCTGGACACACTTTAAGCAGAAATTCGTCAGTATCATAGGCATGTCATTATTTCCCCACTATGATAACTGTGAATCAAACAGGTTCCTCAGTTTGAATTTGAATTAATATGCCCCTAAACAATTTTTTAATGGTTCCAATCAATACAATAAACAATAATTTCATATAACAAATGATACATTATTACATCATAGCATTCCACAGTATATTATATTCCACTGCATGCATTTCAGTTTTACAAACCCTTACATAAAATAGCAAAATTATATTCAAGAGATTCTCTTTTATACCAATCATAAAATGATATATGTTACTAGGACTTATTTCTCACCCGTAAGCTTCCTAGTTAGCCTTGAAAGGTCCAGACCTCAATTATTCAACCATTCTTTCCATTTTGTTATAAATACTCCTGGTTGGTCCTTCAACTCAAATGATCTTTTATACATAGGTAACAGCTGACCCAATACTCCAGTCACTGTATTATGTCCAGGGGCGATGCTTGCATCCAGTACAATACAAGTTTCTTACAAGCATAAAACTGTTTTAAATAAGATCCAGACCCAGGTGGTTGGATCATTAGAGTATATAATAAGTTTGCATATCTGGCAGGCCTAGGACCCCAGCTTCAACTGGCAAGGTTAACGTTCTACAGGAGAATCTTGGTTGGGAAATCTACCCAAACAAATTAGGTCAATACTTGTTGCAATTTCTTAAACCAAAAAACAGGGATGATTTCTAGTACATTCACCAAGTAGAAGTTAAAATTTGGCTGATAGATAGATCTGACTTTCCTCAATTTACTTTGAGACCTGAATATGTGTCAAAATTATTTATCAAATACTGTACATTACTTTTGGAGTGAGTTTATGAAGCCTGAATTTGAGAATATAAAGTGGATGCAGATGGAGGACCCACAGCTTGTGAATAATAACAATAATACGTTTTAGATTTAGCCTTTGTTCTAATGCAGTAATTTGGCAAAGCTCCCTTCACATTTATTAATGATATCCCTTTCATACCCACCCTAGAAAAAACAAGTTTGTGGTAACCACATCAACAATACATAACAGAGTTTCATATCCTCATAAGTCTCTCTCTGAAGTGCTGCAAACACAATTATGTTTACATGGTATTTGTTTGCTTAAGCACTTGCCTAGAGGTTTAGCATCTGGTATCTTTTCTTCTCTTTGCTATATAAAACAATGAATAACAACTCAAAATCCAAATGAGTTGCCTTGTGTCTGTGTTTGAGTGAAGGGAGGGGGGTTGGAATCTTTATTTCAAACTTTTTAAATTAAATGTACAAAGATGTGACAACTTTTTTTAAACAACAAGTAGATGACAAAGGAGAAACAATGTACATGTTATCGTATTCTCTGTAATATTGCAGCAACAGTCTGCTTGATATGAAAGATATTGCGCGATTGAGCAATCGCTGATCACCATGTCAAAGCCCACCTCCGACATCACGAGCCACCCCCACAGCATCACAGCCCTGCCCCCATTGCATAACGGCCCCACCCCCTGCCTGGATTCAACCAGCCCAAAAGGTGGCAACCCTACGTTGAGGGCTATATATAAGGTATATTTATTTAAAGGGGTTGTTCACCTTCCAAACACTTTTTTCAATTCAGTTGTACCTTTTCCCTGCCTTTGATTAAGCTGCACTCCAAGCCTTACTCTATAGTGCCATTTACCAAATTTCCTTCCGTCAAGAGAGACCCATGTATCATTTTTCTTATTTTAGTGGTTTTAGAGGTTTTTGAATAAACAAACCATGAATAAACACATTTTAAAACCATGAATGTCATATCATTTATTAAAAGATCAGAATATAAAAAACACAAACGAATGATGCATTAAAAAATATGAAAATCTCCCTTTTTTCAAGATTTGAGTTTTTCAGTTACTAGTGGAAAAAAAATCAGAAATCTTCTAAAAGTCTAAATGGATAAAAAAAGGTACTATAGGATCAATGCATCTCCCATTGACTTAATATAGGACCTTTACCCCCATATGTAATAAAAGGCACTAAGTTTGCCCAGGAGCTTTAACCCATTGCAACCAATAAGCTATTTGCTTTCAAACAGGTGACATTCAAATATTATCTTATGATTGGTTGCTATGGGTTACTGCTCCTGGGCAAATGCTGTGCATTTTATTACATAACCCCCTTAGAATTTTAATTATCAGTGGGTGAAAGAGTTCACCATTTGATAAATATGATTCTAAAAATACCATAGTAATGTATAGAAAGTTGGTGAGTTTTTGTGTGGTGAACTCGAATCTCACAATTTGATAAATCTATCCCTAAATACAGTATGCGCAGCAAAAACAAGATATTTTATTAAATTACATTTAAACATGTAAATGTAAACATTAAAATAGACTTTAAAAAAAATGTACCTATACATACACCAAGAAAGTTGACTAGCATGCACCATTACGAAGGTCCTACAAAAGCAAATGAATCTATGGCTGAACTGTAGATCTACAGAGAACATTATATATGTTCCTTCTCCTCTTTTTGATTAGACATTTTGAACATTATTATTGAACTCCTAATAAAAGTGTTTTCATGATTGTCTATTTATGCCAAAAACAGACCCACTTATCAGGCTAAAGGGTTTCTCCGTTCAAAATATTAATATTTTTATTAGGTTATGATTCCCATCAGATTTTCGAGTTGAGTCATGCTAAAATTCACATGCTAATGTTGACCTTATATTCACACACAGATTATTATATGCTAATATTGGCTGATTATTACTGTGCACAATTTTTACATTCAGAATCCATTAAAACTATTAGGGAATCAAGGAAATTGTCTCTTTTAATGAAAGAAAAAGGAGCAGAATTATCTAAAGGTTAATTTTCAATGCAGATGCAAGTATTAGTACTATTCAAGACTTGTCACATTTAGCTTTTTTTCCCTTTTCATTGATATGCACTGAATTCTCACTTGGCGCATCTCCAATGGCTGAACAAATGTGTGGTACAATTTATTACGTACATACTGCTAGCATAATCTCAACATGCAAAGCAGGTGGATTTTTATAAGGGAAATACTTTCTGAAGCAGAGATAAATATATTCCCACAAAAAGAAATACGAGAAGTTCCATTAGTGCATTGATTTACTAAAATGGATTGAAAATGGCAGCAAAATGCAACTACTGCTAGTCCTTTTATAGAAAGGAAAACACTGTAACAGGTAGACAGACAAAAGAGAATAAATGTCCAACACCTTTTACAAATTGCATATAAGAGGTTTTATTATTATCTTTTGTCCAGTTATTACTTAAAAGTAGATAGAGTGCCATGCTATCAAGAATAAAATATTAAAATATTCCTTCAGAAACGTTATAATATTCCTTAGACCAGTAGCAAAACTAGTGTGTGCCAGGCCCCCCTGCAAAAAAACTTTGAGGGGGCCCAGCACACAGAGACTTCTAGACAGCCGTCCTAAACCACTTCATCCTGATACCTAATGGGGGGGGGGGGATTTCATGCTATAGAGGAAGCCAACCCTGCGGTCCAGGATCCACTTTTCCACAGGCCCCCACAGGGTCAGCTTCCTCTATAGTTACGCCACTGGTGCAGAATGCAGCATGCAGGGTGCTCCCAGAATGAGCATTAGAGTCAACTTCTCATATATTCAGATTTTCTAGTTAATAAATCATTTTCATTATATTCAGATAATGTAAAAGTTGCTTAACTTGTATAAGACTATAAGCATATCATTAAACTATGATGAATTATTGGAATATAAAATATACTGGCCACAAGCCCCCTAAGAAAGTGACATTAAAAAAACAAGCCGTAATTATTAATAGTGTATAGAAGAAGACTGCAATAAAGTAATATAGGTTTGTACAAACACAATTCACACAATAATTACCATCTAATGGCTAAACTGATAGGTCTGTTGAGACTTACAGTAAGGAGTCCACAGTGGCCGCCCTTGCATTAAAACTAATTTGTACCCAAATGGGCAGATCTGAGGGAAGCATTAAATAATGTGTGAACACAAAGCAAAACACAAATATTATGATAAACTAATGGTTAGAGCATCCACTTCATTTAGTGACAGAAAGGGGCTGATATAATTATTTTAACCTTATTTTGACCCTATAGAATTTTACCTATGGCCTTACCGTGTATAACACTTTTGGGTTTCAATTTTGTCTATAATTTTTATTCAGGCTTCTTAAAACACACATATTATAGGCTATTGTTTTCTCGTAAGTTGTATTAATATCTTTAATAACTTTTCAGCATGCGGAAAATGGACCTAACCTTTCTTGCCATGTCAACAATATACACTATATTATATTATAAAGAGCCATAGGGGTTTCTAAACATTTATTGCTAAGCAACGCCAAGCTTTGTTGCCAAGAGGAAGAAAGAGCATATTGTTTCCTAGCAACATGCTCATCACTGCACTGAAGTTCTGAAACTGTGTTTTTAATGTTTAAAGTCTCATGTCAAGGATTAGTATATTTTATCTGGGAACAATACACACAGCAATTTCAATAGCCTTGGACATTTGTATAACATTGTAGTGAAGGAAACTAGGATTTAGGGGAGAACCTCATGTCTTTTGTTTCTTACAGCCCATTCTACCTTATTTTCTAGGTGTTCCAAACATTTGCTTCAGTTTATATAGTAAAATCATGGGACCATGGTGTACCAGATAGGCCTATGTATGGATGCCTTAATAGCTACAGTATATAATTAGAAAGATGGCTTGTGCCGCACATGTTCCAATCAGAATGTTGTTCCAGTCCAATCAATATTAAATATTTATCTATAATAGTACATTTTATCTATTTAATAGTACATTTTAATGTTACATTTACATTAAAATATTTCACTTATTAGTTTAGAAACTACTGCTATAAAATGTGGAGGTGCAGTGTATCTTTACACTGAAATTTGTATTTCCCCATTATTACTACTACTATCATAATCCACCTATTGCTATCACTAAATATATGACTGTATATCCTAAAACATAGAAGATTTCAGTAGGCTCAAGTAGTGCGAAAATAAACAAATAGTACTTAGTGGGTTCTTATCAATTATTTAGGGAACTATTGGAGGGCTATGAGTTCCCATTGGCTATTCTTAATGTTGATCAATGCCTCATATTATCAGCAACACAAATGCTACTTGAGCAATAAAGCTCATCCAATACAAATAAGGTCATAAGTCATAGGCTGGCTTATAATTGTCATACTATAACCATATTGTTTAATATATATTTAATATATTTAAAGGCTGGCTTATAATTGTCATAATATAAACACATGGTTTAGTATATTTAATATACTCATAATTGAAGAGGTAAAAACCCAATAAGGAATTATTATATCTTAGTTGGGATCAAGTAAAAACACTATTTTGCTATAGAGGAAATATATTTTAAAATTTAAATTATTTGATTAAAATGGAGTCACGGCCACGCCATAATTTGGAGACTTCTGGATAACGGGTTTCAGGATAATGGATCTCACACCTGTAATATAATATAAGATTTCTGAAAGCAAATGGGCAGTTACCCACTGTACACAGAGGGTTTAACATGTAAAACATGCATATGGGATCTTTCTGTAATTTGGATCTTTGTACTTTGTCTACTTAAAAAATCATTTCAACTTTAAATAAACCTGATGGAATTGTTTTGCCTCCAATAAGGAATTATTATGGGATTAGTTGGGATCAAGTACAAACACTATTTTGCTATTAGTGCAATAGAGGAAATATATTTTAAAATTTAAATTATTTGATTAAAATGGAGTCACGGCCATGCCATCATTTGGAGACTTCTGGATAACGGGTTTCAGGATAACGGATACCACACCTGTAATATAATATAAGATTTCTGAAGGCAAATGGGCAGTTACTCACTGTACAAACTGTAAAACATGCATAGATATAGGGTTTCATTTATATGGAAGTGCAAACTTTGATCACCTTGTTTCCCTTTTATAATCATATCTTGGTTGATGCATGGAAAAACCCCCACAAATTATATACTCTGGTGCCTATATCACTGGTACCAGTAACAGCAATGGAACTAGCAATCGCATCACTTTAAATACACTCCGTTTTAAATGTAATCCAACCATGAATGCAAAACTCTAGTCAGATGCAGCTTAAAAACAGGTGCAGAGGAAAACAAAGAACACTAGAACAAACAGATCAACATCCCTGCTTGGGGACTTCTCACTTTCAGACTTTTCCTCAGATTATAATTATTTGCTTTGCAGTTGACCTTTTAAAAGGAGTAGTTACTGAGCTCAAAATTCTTCTTAATTTTCTTCGATGAAAGCCAAAGTAACAGGGCAGGTGGTGAATTAATACTTGGAGCTTCACAGATACAGTTCTGGCAGGACATGTTTCCAATCTATAAATATTATCTTTGAGCTTATAAGCTTTTAAAAATTTCACAGTTGGGCAAATGGTTACAGGGAGAGCACAAGTAACAGATGGTAATGTGATATAACTCTCCCAACAGCCTAATATATTTGGTACATGTCAACCGTTATCAGTGGCTTAATTGCAGTCATAATGCACCTGTACATGTTTAAAGGGAAATTGAACCCTATTCATGCAGTTTATATATAGCTGAATGGATGAAAAATGTAAGTAGTTTGTAATGGTACTGATAATATTGGATTTCCTGAATGGATATTTGTTATTCCTACAATTTGATCTGACTACATGGACCTAAAAGATTAACTAAGCCATGTCTTAAGCAGTAACTCCCTCTGGGCATACTGAGGAGCAAACCACAACAAAAGCATATATGTGAGGATTCATTCTACTTGAGAGTAGGTCCCTGGGCTGCCTGAGTTTTTTTTCTTATTTAGGTTTAATATATTATATTACAGTATGAGCTAAGTCCAGTGTTTATGTTTGTTGGTTGCTATTACTATTTACATTTTTCTAGTTCTTCACTGTTGTTGTGTTGCCTTCTTTTGTTGCATTCCTGAATTGGCCATATCTATTAGTTCCTAATTTCTTGTTCAAAGAAATAGCTTTTTTGGCAATTACATACTAGCGCTACATTTACAAGAAACGTGGTTAGTTGATAAATGCACAAAACACCTTCATTTTTGGCCATTGAACCTTGAGCCTATAGGTGAAATTCTTTGCTTTGAACTACACAGGGCTGTATTTTGGAACTGGACCATTTTTGCCTCATTTGACACATGTACAATGATGCTGGTGGATATGACATCAAAACGTAATGGGCCTGTGTGTAACGTCACTTCTGCCTGTGATCTGCACCAGATACCCCCACCTCTACCACCAAATTCCGTGGGAATGTATCTGGAGAAAAAAATGTATTTACCGTATAGCCAACCGAGGGCCGACCCCCCTAAAGCTACTGCCCTAGGCACATGTTCTCAAGTGCCTATATGGCATATATGGCCCTGCTACCATCTGCGTCAGAACCGGGGGGGGGGGTGGCCACCCAAATTCTGTCCCTCTTTATTAAAATGTGGTCCCTGACAAACTTAAAATCGCTGACGGATTCCAACCCTTTGCAGGGGATAGAACAAGAACACAGGAAAGGAAAAAGTATAGATAAAGGGGTTGAAGGTTAAAGAAACCCGGAATTTTTCATATTACCGGACAAAACCCAGCACATATCACAATATCTTCAAATTGTAAAAGGGACATCTGCCATTGACTACATAATAGTGGATTTTGGGATTAGGACTTTTAGCAGTTTCGGGATAGAATAAATTCGAGTTTCAAGGTTTAGTAAAGAACCCCTTAAGAGTCTATTTACAGCCTGTGTTCAGCAGGGGAACCTTCTATTTGCAACCTGCATATTGCAACTGGGTGATAGTAAATGAGTCATCTGAGGACACCTGTGTCTGATGAACTCCCGTCACTAAATAAATGGTTCAAAGGCTTTTTTTGTGAAAAGCAGACATGTTACACAATTGTGCCATGAAACAATGCACTGGGTTTGGTAAAGGTACAGATTTGAGCACTGGAAGTCCTACTCTCCCTGATACACAAGGTACACTTCAAAATGCGTCTCCTTCTCTCACACACTTGAGTTCCCACTCAACTGGGCTGACAGACCTCATGGGCCCCCACCGGCCCAGCCATGCTACCCCAATCTGGTGCCCCCTTAAAAAACAAATTTTGATTCTGCTCAGGCGTGTGCCGCACCGGCATTCGCACAGGCGCACACCACACCAGCGTTTGCTGAGGTGCACAGAGGGAAGCTAGGAGGGGGCCCAGGCCCTTGACTGCCTGGAGGGGCCTTTATGTGGCTCCAGTCCGACTCCAGTCCGACCCTGTTCCCACTCACAAATCCTCCAGTGCTACTGTCATGCATAAATACACTAGCAGAGTGCCCATAGCCATCCTGGCGCCCTCCTCTTCTGTAAACATTTCCCTTGATTCAGGTACAACATGCAGTCTGCAAGCTTCCCTTGGACTGTCTTAATGCAGTACCTGTAGGTTCTCCCTAACCTTCACACTTCAGTCCCTTAATGACACACAAATGACCTCAGTCCTACCCCAAACACTAACTGCTCATCAAGCCTTTGCTGACTATCCTGGATGCCTCTTACCTCTGAGGCAAGCTAGTACCAATTCTCCTAACTTTTACCTAAACTTTTACCTAACTTTTACCATCTGGTATCAGGGCAAAAAGGAAGTTCCTGGTTTCTGCAGTTCCTAATATATTTTCTTAGTATGGAATTCTAAAGGACTAGATGAACTTACAGAAAAGCCTTGGTCTGTGCCCCTCCTCTCCTCAGGTCTGATCCCAACCTGTTGAGGTTCACTCCATCTCTGTCCCTGCCCTACCCCATACCTCTGGGACTCCTGAAAACCATGGGCCTGGGTGACAACCCTTATTGCTCTTATGGTAATCTTCTAGTTGAGGATTCTAATAAATGTAAGTTTTTTCACTTACAAATGAAGAAGGTAGGTATCAAGCTGAACTACAGTACATGCAATAAATACACTCTTTTTATACCGCAATTAGATACACGTTATCTTTTTCTATGGTTTACTGGTAGGAAGGTGCCAGAACCATCTAATTGTTCCCTGATCCTGCTTTTTTGTCACTTACATGGCAGGTCATGTTAAGCTTTTTGGTGCTACTGTTCCTCTAACATCCTTAAGGACTCATTAAGAAATGAAAGCACAAATGCAAAATTGTAGACAATATTTTTTTTAAAAAATTTTTTTTTTAAATTTAAGTTTTTTCTATCTTTTTGTACGGATGCACTGAATCCACTATTTGGGGATTTGGCTGAATCCTTCATGAAAGATTCAATAGAATACCAAACCAAATCTGAACCCTAATTTGCATATGTTAATGAGGACAAGGAAGGGTTAAAGACAAGAGTGCATGCAGCACATGGTTAAATATTTTTTAACTTCCTTGTCTGTGTGAGGAAAGGTCACAAGATATTTAGGACTTTTGTTCAGCTAGGCATATAATCATGGGCAAATGCCAAACCTGGATTTGGTGCAGCCCTAATTTTTTAAATTGTAGACCTATTGCATACCTCCCAATTGTGCTGTTTTGCGTGGGACAAACCCAATTTTGACAGCTCAGCCCACAGTTCTGGATTGTTACTGAAATGTCTCTTTGGTCTGAACAGCCAGAAAAAATTAATTGTTTCTAAAACTTAATTGGCTTTTGGCAGAGAGCCCAGAATATATGGCAGGTGCACTTTGATACATTTGTAACAATAAGTGGGTCTCTTGGGGAAATTGACTTGCAGCTTAAAGGGCAATTCACCTTCATTAGCAAAACTGTAATAACACATTAAAAAACACAGAAATGTGTTCAAACTTTCATAACCTGCCAAATTTTGTAAAATGAACAAGGGGTGTGGCCACAAAATGGGAATGGTCAAAAAACAATTTTGCCACGTTCTGTGTGGCAAATCTTTTTGTCCCTTTTCTATTAACAAAATGTTGGGAGGCATTAAAAATTAAGACAACAATATGAATTTGGTGTATTCATGTAATTTTCACAGTTTTAGTCAATCAAGTTTTTTAGATTTTTAAATAAATAATCAAACAAGCTTGGTAAAAGTATTCACATTAAAAAACATTTAAATTCACAAATTAGAATTTTGATAAAGGGATCTCTCTGTGTGCATTAATATTATTCACAAAGGTACTTGTATATGTGTATAATATGGTTCAGTTGAATGTTGAGAGATACAGGTTGTTGTATTGTTCTTTTTTTCTTTCTATCTATGCTGCATGTATGTATGAGTATATAATATATATATATATATATATATATATATATATATATATATATAATTATTATTATACAGCCTAGATAGATGGATAGAATATATATATATATATATATATATATATATATATATATATGTAAAAAACAACCAAGGGGTCGGTGCACACAGAACACAAAATGGATGCCTAGGTGCTGGAGCAATTGAACATATTATGGAGATAGCAAGAAAGGTCCGCACACACAGTACTTGAGTGAAGAAAAAAAAGTTTGTTTATTCAACGTTTCGGCCCAGTCACATGAGCCTGAAGACGGCTCATGTGACTGGGCCGAAACGTTGAATAAACGTAAATTTTTTCTTCACTCAAGTCCTGTGTGTGCGGACCTTTCTTGCTATCTCCATTATATATATCAAGGATAAAGACCCCAAAGAGGGTCGAAACGTTGGAGACACTGTGAGTTTTGAATAAACCATTGAATTTTTTTGGAACACGGAGTGGTGGTCCTTTCTGCCATTTTTTATATATAACTATATTTGACCAAGCACCCGGCAAAAAAACGCATGTGAAGGAGTGCGGGTATTTTTCTATAATCTTGTTATATATATATATATATATATATATATATATATATTCTTTCTATCCATCTATTTATGCTGTATGTATATAATATATATATATTTATCGTTACATTAACAAGTTTATGAAAGGAAATAATGCTTCACTTTTGAGTATATCTGTATCTGACCAGTCCATGCCATTTTTGATTTGTCTTCAATTATTTTAAATTTCCTGGATGAGGAGAGAGAGACACATTAGACAGTTTCCAGCTGTTGCCTTCCCATTAATGGCATATGGGAACTACTTTGTTTCCCACTGGAACAAAATGAAGCTCTGCATGCAGTGAGATACTCAGTATAAAGCACTGCCCCCCTATGTGACAGAAAAAAGCTACATCAATTTCAAACTAGAGATTGTGATTTATCACTGATTACTCTCAAAGAACTTTGATTCTTACCTTTTATATACTGTGCTGTTCTTCAGAGTAGCACAAGGTCCTGTTCCATCACACAAAGTGTGTGCAGTAGGATATTCGTGCTTAAAGGGATACTGTCAAGGGAAAATTTTTTTTTTCCAAAATGAATCAGTTAATAGTGCTGCTCCAGCAGAATTCTGTACTGAAATCCATTTCTCAAAAGAGCAAACAGATTTTTTTATATTCAATTTTGAAATCTGTAATGGGGCTAGACATTTTGTCAATTTCCCAGCTGCCCCTGGTCATGTGACTTGTGTCTGCACTTTAGGAGAGAAATGCTTTCTGGCAGGCTGCTGTTTTTCCTTCTCAATGTAACTGAATGTGTCTCAGTGGGACATGGGTTTTTACTATTTAGTGCTGTTCTCTACCAGGCAGCTGTTATCTTGTGTTAGGGAGCTGTTATCTGGTTACTTTCCCATTGTTCTTTTGTTTGGCTGCTGGGGGAGAGGGGGGTGATATCACTCCAACTTGCAGTACAGCAGTAAAGAGTGATTGAAGTTTATCAGAGCACAAGTCACATGACTTGGGGCAGCTGGGAAATTGACAATATGTCTAGCCCCATGTCAGATTTCAAAATTCAATATAAAAAAATCTGTGCAGAATTCTGCTGGAGCAGCACTATTAACTGATTCATTTTGAAAAAAATGTTTTTTCCCATGACAGTATCCCTTTAAGGAACAGTTTTGTAACCAAAAATTCTGGAAGAAATTTAGTATCAGCTTTATTCTGGAAGAGATTGCAAGTGAAACCAGCTTACCAGAAAAAACAATGTTGGCACTGTTTAAACATATTTAATGAATAATTTACCCCCATATTTAAAATATAAGGATATTATACGGTAAGTCAATGTAAAGTTCTATGACCATATAATGTCACAAGGCCAAAGGCCGAGGCTGTCAAATTTTACAACAGTGAGTACATTTTTCTGTTATCATGTGAGCCATGTGACACATTAATATATGGGTCGTGCAACTCCGATATGACTTCTGATATCATGGTATTTTAAAACAGTGGATGGTTTGTTACTATAATACACAAGTTTCAGTAAGTCTTTTGTCAGAAATGACTACTTCACTAATCACTGATAATAACTAATGACTTCAATAAGCACTGTTTATAAGGATTTAATTTACAGAACATTATTGGCTCTTATCCATTATAAATATATAATCTCCTAATCATTTTTTTTTTTTTGCATTTAGAGAGGAAATAATTGTAATCCACAGTTTTTTTCGAAATGAAAGTCAGTTACTTGACAGATTAAACCTTCAATTGCTACTCAGTATGATTCTTGCTACCTACTACTGAATTAAACAGAACACCAGCAAAAGATTGATTATTACATTTAGTTTAATTATTGCTAAATATAGAGCTTTATCATCCAGGAGCTAAATCTTATAATGAGCCTAAAAGGTTTCAAAGTTAAAAAAAATGCAAGTTAGGTGTCTGTTTCATATAGAGACATGAAAAATGCCAAGAGGGATGAAGACTTTTGTAAGGCAATGTACATTAATGACTTAAAAAAATGCACATAAATCAACCAGAATCATTATGGCTATCTTATCTTAAACGCACACGGTCACAGGAAATTCTGAATTGAAATCCATTTTTAAAAGAGCAAATTTGGCATGGGGCTTCATGGCAAAGGGGGTCAATACCTATGCACCTATGCACATGCCAATTTTCTTTTCTTTTTTTATATGTATATTTTTCTCATTTCACTTCACCAACTTAGACTATTTTGTGCAGATCCATGTATAAATATATAAGGAGGCCATATACCGGTAATACATTTTCTTATGATTTATTTACGAGGAGGTCCTTCAGAAAGACACAAGGGCACCCATTATAGAAAGAAGGTTTAATCTTAATACTCGAAAAGTGAGTTTTACAGTGAGAGCTGTGAAGTTGTGGAATTTTCTCCATGGACCAGTTGCACTTCACTTTAAATTAGATAGCATAAGAAGGGATTGCATGGCTTTTTAGCAAGTAATACAGGGTTATTGAAAATAGCTCTTAGTACCAAGATGACCCAGGGACTGGTCTGACAGGAGTCAGAAAATATTTTATCCCCCACTGGGGCAAATTGGAGAGGCTTCAGTTAGGCAGGTTTTATATTAACATAAAAGGCTGTGTCTCTATATGAAACAGACACCTAACTTGCATTTTTTTTAACTTTGAAACCTTTTAGGCTCATTATAAGATTTAGCTCCTGGATGATAAAGCTCTATATTTAGCAATAATTAAACTAAATGTAATAATCAATCTTTTGCTGGTGTTCTGTTTAATTCAGTAGTAGGTAGCAAGAATCATACTGAGTAGCAATTGAAGGTTTAATCTGTCAAGTAACTGACTTTCATTTCGAAAAAAACTGTGGATTACAATTATTTCCTCTCTAAATGCAAAAAAAAAAAAATGATTAGAAGATTATATATTTATAATGGATAAGAGCCAATAATGTTCTGTAAATTAAATCCTTATAAACAGTGCTTATTGAAGTCATTAGTTATTATCAGTGATTAGTGAAGTAGTCATTTCTGACAAAAGACTTACTGAAACTTGTGTATTATAGTAACAAACCACCCACTGTTTTAAAATACCATGATATCAGAAGTCATATCGGAGTTGCACGACCCATATATTAATGTGTCACATGGCTCACATGATAACAGAAAAATGTACTCACTGTTGTAAAATTTGACAGCCTCGGCCTTTGGCCTTGTGACATTATATGGTCATAGAACTTTACATTGACTTACCGTATAATATCCTTACATTTTAAATATGGGGGTAAATTATTCATTAAATATGTTTAAACAGTGCCAACATTGTTTTTTCTGGTAAGCTGTAGCTCACACACACTTCAACAGTAGGGATAATGTGGTCCAATTCATATGCCTTGCCGACTTCTTTCCAAACATGATATTTATATTTTAAATCATAAAGTTTCGTATCAGCATTCATTTAAAGAAATGTTAAGGCTTCTCTAGGTGGTGTATTGTTTATTGTAAGTGTAGCACTATAGTAAACCGCTTTATGAGAGGGCAGGTTTAGCTACTTTCCTTTGTGGGCTGAGCGCACAGATGAGCTCTTTTTCTCAGGGGTAAGCCCTCGCAGCGGGGTGGAGGCAGGGTGTAGTGTAACTGTAACTGTGTGTAATGCACAAGAGATTGGGCGCCAGTAGTTTTATTTGCTTAAACAATGAACGGAGTTTATTAACCAAAACCAGAGTTCACCATGGAGCATGGAACATAGAGTAAAACAAAGATCAATCAAGGTAACAAGGCATACTCACTGTATTATATAGAACAACTCTCTGAAGAGTAAAGAGTACATGTAGAAAACAATGCAGCTTGTTGGAAGGTATTTCCCCAATCTTCAGGATTACCTTAAGTGGAACTCAGAAACTCATACTTCCCTGAGCTTAACACTTAGGCCCTACTATGGGGTCAGTAATACCCGTGATCTTAATCCCTCTAATATCCTCGTCGGAGCTTGGAGCTGCTCAACTACATACCCTATCTATCACTCCTAGAGTGATCTATTAAAGGGTATAACTATCACTTCACTAACTATCCACCACCCCTAACCTCTGTGGCCTAACAGAGGAAAGCTTCAGCTGCAATGGCCCCTACCTCATGGCTTTCTAGCCCTATTATATTATACCACAGTGCCATCTAGCATTCACTGTGAGAACTGCAGGGATGACATAAGCACAAGGTCCCCATAAGGACCCACTGAGGTGTCCATATTACTAGGGGTGTGCCTGTCTGTAATGTGTAAGGGTGTCTAAGATTTTCACATCCCTACATAAGCAATATCTTTTGGTGGCATTGATGCAGCAATGGCTTTTTTGCCAACTTTATCCTGCAGACCATTTTTTTTCAAGTATTGGCAACAGCCACATCACTTTGTTTCAGAGAAGCCTGTCTTCAGTAGTAGTTCAGTCTTCAGTAGCTTGTGGGTTTTTCTTTGCACATCAACAAATGTTCCTCACAATTTTGTCTAAAATCTTTATTGGTCTACATGAACTTGGCTTCAAAAGCTTATTGAGCTTTCAAATCTTTGGATCTTTTTGCTTGCAGATCCTTTGACAGTTCTTTGATGAACTGATGCTTCAGTAACCAGCAATGTCATTACAGCCCTGGATAAAATGGACATGGGTTTCTCAAGAGCAAAGCAACCCATTAACTTTGTATACACTGACACTAATTACAATCAAACAAGGTAGGCAGGTACAGGTGTGGATACTCACCCTTCACTGCCATGAATGCCATCTCAACATGTGAATGCCAACTTTAGTGTATATTATCAGCCTAGACATTCAAGGATATGTAAACATTTGATTAGGGCAATCTGTGTGTTTTCAGTTATTACCACAATTAGGTGATGATAAATAGCTTTACCTGATCAATATTCCTAAATGTAAAAATGGTGTTTTGCAGGATCACACATATTTTTAAAAAAATTTAAAAGATTTAAAAGATTTTACCAATTCTGCCATGTGTATTAAAACATAAGAGCCTAACTGTATATTGTGGTGTTTTCTGTACTCAGACTGTTACTAGGTCAGAGGAAAAAGATACTGTTCTCTAATAGAAGCTTGTAGAACTGTGCTTGTTAAAAGGGTGCAAAGGACATCACGATATGTTAAAGCACAAGACACTTTTACTTAAATTAGTAACACAGGATTTCATATAAGGGGACACTATCTTGCTTCATTAATTTTATTATTTCTAGCAGTTCATTGTATCTCCGTTATCTCTCACAGAACATCTTACATATAATTGCTGGTTGAGCACTGTTATTTAGTTAATTAGAGATTTCTACACATTTTTCAAGAATATCAAGAAAGAGTTTTCCAATTAAGTTACTCACAAGCACAATCAGTTTTTATTCCAATACAATATCCCTAAACCTGAGCATAAGAGGTAGCAAATAACCTATAATAATAATAATAATAATGATAATAATATTGTCCCAGAGGACAATAATGATATACCTTATGACGTCACTCCCACCGACTAGAGCGAGATGTGCACTCCTACCCCCCCCCCCCAGCTTAGCGGCCAGATTTGCCCAAAAGTCTCCGGCTGTGGCTGGGGAGATACATTCATACAAAAAAATGAATTTGTTATCTAGGCATGAGGACTGCCCTTTTTAAGCTGCAGTCCTAGACACAAGCCCTTAGGTGTCTATATATAAACACAGCCCTAGGCTGGGTTCAGAAATACATAAATTAGTTAAAGTAACTCTAAATAGCACAAAGTACAAACACTTGTGAAAATGAAATTAGCAGTTAAGCAGGTTTTATTTAAAAGGTTAAACTTGATTGACATTAGTAAAGATTATTATGAAATTAATGAGATAAAGGATCAATTACATCCACCTTGCACTTTGCATACTGTCTACCTGTCTTGCAGAATTTCCACAGGTCTCTTAACTGTTTCTGAGCACATAGACCTGTGGCTGTCCCAAATAATATAGCAATGGCTGCCTCCATCAGCTCTATATTCCTGAAGGGTAGGAGGGGAAGGCATGTAGGCTGCATGCTGGAACGGGTACATGGTAACTGCAGGCACCATGGTTCTGGCATGTTTTTTGTAAGGAAATTAATTTTAGGAAAAGTTGCAGAGCATTTATTTATACAGAGAATGCCTGGTGATAGATAAATGAGTTTAGTATATCCTTATACAACCTTTTAATAGTATTTTGTTTTTCTAATGTGAAACTATGCAGTGTTTCCTTACAAAAGAGTAGAAATGTTACACGTGGATTTGACATGTAGCAAAAATATTTAATCACCACAGATCCAGTGAACTATTCAGCCCCAGGAAGCTACAGTAACAGTGGTATAGATACTCCCACACAGACTGATATTCTCTCTTTTTTTTTGCTTGTTTTGTCTAGCAGATAAGTTTTGTTTTTGGCTCTTGGCTAAAAAAGATTGGTAGTGAAGTTAGGAGCTATAGTTATATTTATGTCTTCTGGCACGCAAATCGGCAGCAAGCCAAAGTTTTGTAGGAACTTGGAAGGGGGGGGGGATCAAATTAAATCCTGCTGCTCTCAAAGTAGAGCACACCTGCATTTGACACGCTTTCTCAGGTATGCTCTTTCAGAAATAGTCGAGTAATTTAACTAGAACTAGAACTCCCACTCTCAAATTAAAAAAAAAAGTCTTGGGATCCAGGAGCAATACATAAAATAAAGGAAAATGCTGCATTCTGTATAGTGGATATTCAAAGTATTTATATTTTGCATGATTAATGTTTCCAGGAGAATTTTACGGTTTCTACATAAGACTGTCTGTCTACATGTGTCCAACTGCTAGTATACTTCAGTGATTGCATCCCTGAGACTTGAAAACTTCCCTGGGATCTTGCTGTGGTGGGTGCTGACTGGGTAATATTAGGACCACACTGTGTCTCTCAGAGGAGCATAGATAGTGCCAGACTGGGACACCAGGGGCCCACCAAAAAACTTCAGACTAGGGGTCCACTCTCAGTACTATTTTCTGCCTCTCCTCACTCAACCTCTATTCTCCTAGACTCTTTTCTTTACATACTATAACCTATTATTCAATCTGTTAAGCCTCTTTGTTCTCATAGAAATAAAAAACGACCATGAAATAGGCCAAATGTTAAGCAGCATGAGGGCCCACTGACACCTGGGCCTGCCGGGAGTTTTCCTGGTATCCCTGTGTGCCAGTCCGACAGTGAGCATAGAACGGTTTAGTATAGCTGCCCTGAGCATGGGTCCACCTGTCCAGTTTTGACCCAGATCTGGTCTTTACAAGGGCTGTCTAGTTTTCATAATTAGAAAAAAAAACTGTACTCTCCTAACTAAGGGCTCTTACAGACGAGGGTTTGAAGCTGCGCTCATCTGCGTTCCGTTTTTATACGTTCAACCGCAGGGGAGCGCAGGAGTAGACACATTCAGTTTTTTTCAATGGGGCTGTACTCACACAGGCGCATGAGGCGCCGAACACAGGTTGAGACTCAACATGCTGCATTTTCCCTGTCTTCAGCGCCTACATGCGCCTGTGTGAGTACAGCCCCATTGAAAAAAAATGAATACGGCTACTCCTGCGCTCCCCTGCGGCATAAAAACGGAACGCTGGGGAGGACAGCTTCAAACGCTCGTCTGTAGGAGCCCTAAGAAATCCAGACAAGCCTCTCATTCAATGAATTGGCAAATGGCCAATCACTGATTGGCACATCATAGTCCTACCCTCTAACATTATGAACCCGCCTCTGGAGTCACCCGCCTGGACTTATGAAAATGAAAATATGTTAACTCTAGCTAGTCTCACACTAAGTAAAGCCCTCTTCCACAGGGTCTCTGTCCTCAAATTATTGAAAAGTATATTATAATGTGTGGCCTGCCACTCTTGCTTAGATTTTCATCATCAAAAGCCAACCATGATCATTCTTCCTTTTGCCATTCACAATTACATTTTTATTCTCCTTTTCTTAGAGTACAAATCTGGAAATGTGTTTTCAGTTTTTTTACACAAATTACACAAGATATCAACATCAAAACTTAAAGGGATACTGTCATGGGAAAACATGTTTTTTTCAAAATGCATCAGTTAATAGTGTTGCTCCTGCACTGAAATCCATTTCTCAAAAGAGCAAACAGATTTTTTTATATTGAATTTTGAAATCTGACATGGGGCTAGACATTTTGTCAATTTCCCAGCTGCCCCTGGTCATGTGACTTGTGCCTGCACTTTAGGAGAGAAATGCTTTCTGGCGGGCTGCTGTTTTTCCTTCTCAATGTAACTGAATGTGTCTCAGTGGGACATGGGTTTTTACTATTGAGTGTTGTTCTTACATCTACCAGGCAGCTGTTATCTTGTGTTAGGGAGCTGTTATCTGATTACCTTCCTATTGTTCTTTTGTGTGGCTGCTGGGGGAGGGAAGGGAGGGGGTGATATCACTCCAATTTGCAGTACAGCAGTAAAGAGTGATTGAAGTTTATCAGAGCACAGGTCACATGACTTGGGGCAGCTGGGAAATTGACAATATGTCTAGCCCCATGTCAGATTTCAAAATCGAATATATAAAAATCTGTTTGCTCTTTTGAGAAATGGATTTCAGTACAGAATTTTGCAGGAGCAGCACTATTAACTGATTAATTTTGAAAAAAGTTTTTTTCCCATGACAGTATCACTTTAAACACACATATACATACAACATATAATGATCTCCTTTCAAATGAATCCAAACTATGTAAGAATGTAAAAGACTTCCTTGTATAAGAAACTGGATGCATCCCATTAACTTCAAATATACAAAGCCAAATGATTACTCTGATTATTATTCTGCTCCAAACCATTAACAGCTGACCATTTAGCAGTTTATAGCTGACAACTTTAATATTTTTAATATTATTAATATCTGACAACTTCTGAAGCAAAGTGTTTACCAAAAAATAAATAAATATGCATCAGTTCCCTTGGAGATATGCTTTAAGGTTTTTGATCCTTGTTTTTGTGTCTGACCCGCTTGCTGCCAGTTTCTGATGAGCAGATTTACTGATATCCATTTTACCATGAGTTGTTGTATATTTTCCTACTGTGAAAGACATCAATGGCTTATTTACGGAGACCTTCCAAAATAGATTTTTTTGCTAATTTATGGCCCTGTTATTTGCTAACTGTAATTAAGAGATCCCAAATCGGAACCTACCTTTATTCTTCACTTATTTTAATTGTTAGCATTTATAACATATGTTGGGCTGTCATTTATATTGTGCTGCCTTCTTATATTCATATACATACATATAAGGTACCATATTAAAGGGTAACAGGAGCACCTCTATCATTTATTAGAAAGAGATTGTTGGCTCATATTATTTACATACAACTATGAGCCTTTATATGAACACGTGCTATGTGCCTAGGACTAGGCCTCTCTCATATGGAAAGCTAAAAACAAATTTCCTCCTTGATAGAAACTCAATTTAAACTGATTCTCAGAGCATAGGTGGCAGGTAAGTGATGTTGTTGCTTGACTAATTAAAGGAACAGTAAATGAAAATGTTTGTATACATTTAAATATAATGCATTGTTACCCTGCACTGGTAAAAATTGCTTAATTTCATCAGAAACACCACTAAAATGTATACATGTAAGCTGTTGTGTTGCCATGGTGGCAGTCATTCAAGTTGAATAAGGCAAAATGGCTCTTGTTTACATGGCAGATAACAGTTGAACTAGGTAGAACAAAATGGGTTTGGCTCTATATTGGACTATAGAATTAAAACCTCTCACATAAAATAAGATTTTCTTGCCAAGAAATAATTTATTTGTACCTACTAATACAAATTTAAATGTAATTTTGTTTTCACATTTTGAGGTTACCTGTCCTTCAAGAAGTTAATTGCCTTAGGCATGGTACTCTATAGGGTTTTTTACATATCACAAGTACAATTGCAGTTGTGTACATCTAGCACATTGACTAAAAGAACCTGCCCTCCCCCACACAATGGCCCGTGTCAGTTGACTCAGCAAATAACCACCTAAAAAAATCTGGTGCATGCATCATTTTGATGCCAGGTGCCTAAAGTGACACCATGCAGAAAGTATTCAGTGCATCTCCCCCACAGGGATGTAATGATGCTGGAATTAAGGGAAAATACTTTGGGCTATACTAACACGCTTACCAGGATTTGCAATTAGAACTTGTTAATGTTACTGTTTATTATGACCAAAACAGGTTATAAGAGACTTCTGAAGTTAAACCTCATTGTTTGATATCATAGATTAAATCAGTGGAGAATATATACGAGACTATTATATCTCTGCAATCGGCCCTCCTAAACACCCTAGTGAATACAGCCAACTGATCTGGCCCCTCCCCAGTGCATTAAAGAAAAAGTAACACCAAAAAATGAAAGTGTTTTAAAGGAATGCCAATATAATGTGCCCTACACTGGTAAAACTGGTGTGTTTGCTTCAAAAACAGATAAGTTCTGTTATCTGCTGTGTATCCTGTGCCTTTTCTCATTTTTCAGCTTTGAATGGCTGCCCCTGTGGCTATACATGAGGCTGTTAATACTGTATAAACCATAGTAGAGTTTCTGAAACAAACATGCCAGTTTTACCAGTGCAGCACAAATGTACATTATATTTTTATTACGATTTTCATTTCTTTGGTGTTACTATTCCTTTAAGATCTATGGGAGCGGTAAGAGCTCTGTCAGTGTTCTGTTAATGAAAAAGTATAGTATTCTCTTCTAGAAGATAATATCGCCTCTGCATCATGTTGTATGTGCTCTGCTGTATTTACTGTGTTTTTTCAGCAACTTTACTGAGTCTGCACTGCAGATTAGCTGAAGTATATAGTGAAGCCCTGCAGAGCACATGGTGCATTCCAAGGTGGCTGAGCAATCTGCCCAGTCTGAGCAGCACCCTGTTACAAACACACGCTCAGGTTGGCGGAGATTAGTCGCCCAGTGACAAATCTCCTCTTCTTCTGGGCGACTAATCCCCCAAACTGCCTCCCGCCGGCTAGAATGTAAATCAGTGGTGGGATGGCAATCGGTGCGTTTTGTTTTCCGAGGAAACTTCGTGCGACTCTGGAAAACAATGCGCTCTGAGTGCCATCCAGCCGGCGATTTATATTCTAGCCCGCAGAAGGCAGTTCAGGGAGATTAGTCGCCCTGAAGAAGAGGCGATTTATCAACGGGAGAATAATCTCCCCGAAACTGAGTGTGTGTCTTTGCCCTTACTTGATTATGAGTTTTTTTTTATCACACTGCAAGGGGATAGGAAAGCCCTGGAGCTATAAATGCAGGGGCTGCATGACAAGGGATTCGAATGACCAGCAGCCAGATTACACTAGTTTATCTTTAAAGATTCGCAGAATCAGATGTTGCTGTGAGTGGGTGAGAAGGAATGAGTTAAGGCAGGGGAAAGCCAGGCTGGGGGCGGAGAAAGAATGGGATGTGATGTCAGGGGAAGAAGCTGTTCACTTCCTTATCTTCTGAGCAGGCAGAAATATGAGGCAGAGCTCTCTCTGTAATATAATGTTATAAGCTGCAGTATATTCACATTAACTCCTCAGTAAACTACTGGCTTTGGGGGTAGAACTATTTGGGAAGCTATTTGTTAGTTTCTTGCTGTTTGTTTGCTGTTTTACAGCAGTTCATCTCACTATAGCCACTGAGACAGCATGGAAGTCAGCCTGGGTCCTAAAGGCATCCTCTGTATTATAAAGAAATCCAGCCTGTGACACTGAGCTGCTGCTACTGCAACTCATTATACAGAGATTATACAGAGAGCTGTAGTTGGACTATACAGAGAGACAGTGGACCATATGTAGATTACAGTATTTAAGGGTGTGTGCATATGCAGTATATATATATATATATATATATATATATCAGACAACACCAACATACAAAAGTTCTCACAGTGCCTGTGTCTTGCAACAATATCAGGATGCCTGCCTTGGGGGGTGATGGCCAGAGTTTATTGGGCTGCGTAGCCAATGGGTAGCTAGACATGCTCTTGATGGGCAGGGGTCCTGCAGGAGTAGTGAAAAGTGGCTGCCGGGTAACACTTGCCCACTTGACCCCTAGCTGTTGGGTGGCCGGCATGCCAGGTAGTCCAGGAAGGGACATGGCGTTGATTATTGCAAGCATTCTCTCTGGGAAAGGAGTTAATTTCACTTTATTATTTAAGTTTGCATAAAATCCATAGCACCTGCAAAAAAACAAAAATAATAGTAATAATGTACACGTAGCACAAAGTTGCTTGCAATTGGGGGTTAGAGGCAGTTAATTGTATTTGGGCAACTATATAGAATTAACAGCCCCCAATACTATCATATGGGCCTGCTATTGCAGCTTCCTTTTGTGAGCCAGGGAGAGAGGTAGGTTTACCATAGTTAAGCTTAATTCCCGGCACAATGCTAGCTTTTATTTTCATAGAGCCTAGTTTTAATTGTCTGGGCAGAAGTCAATTGGAGCACGGGCCTCCACAACATGGAAGGGCTGTCAGAGAGCGGGTCTCCACAGCATGGAATGGCTGTCGGAGCGAGGTGCTCCACAGCATGGAAGGGCTGTCTGAGCACAGCACTTCACAGCATGAGCGGATCTTCACAGCATGGAAGGGCTGTCAGGAGAGCAGATCTCCACAGCATTGAAGGGCTGCCGGAGCACGGGGCTCCACAGCGTGGAAGGGCAGGCGGAGAGCGGGTCTCCACAGCGTGGAAGGGCTGTCAGAGCGTGGTGCTCCACAGCATGGAAGGGCTGATGGAGCGCGGAGCTCCACGTTTCGGGGCGAGCCCCTTTCTCAAGCATCTGAGAAAGGTTGAGAAAGGGGCTTGCCCCAAAACGTCGCACGTCTGCACAAATAAACAGCAAGGGGTCACCCTGCACTGCAAATTACCTTGTGTGCCAGTGTATCTTTACTGGGAGCATGGGGTCTCCACAGCATGGAAGGGCTGTCGGAACGCAGAGCTCCACAGCGTGGAAGGGCTGTCAGAGCGCGAGGCTCCACAGCATGGGGGCTGTCGGACAGCAGGTCTCCACAGAATGTTTGGGCTGTCGGAGAGTGGGACAGCATGACAGAGCGAGTCTCTACAGCATGATTGGCCTGTCGGAATGAGTCTGCACAGCAAGGTTGGGCTGTCTGAGCGAGTCTCTGCATCGTGGATGGGCTGTCGGAGCGGGCAGCTATGGGACCAGCATGGTAAGCGGTTGCTTCACCTTATCCTCTGAGCCAGGTAAAAAACGGCTGGAGGGGGTCTTAACAGAGCTTCTATGGAAGAAGCATGATAAGTGGTTGTTGACCCTACCCTCAGAATTGACAGGGGCAGCTGAGGGCCCCCAGAGCAGAAGGGTAAATTTGGTATCTGGGATGGAATCAAATTGCCTACCATAGTTAAATTAAATTGGGCTGAAAAAAGACAAAGTCCATCAAGTTCAACCCCTCCAAATGAAAACCCAGCATCCATACATACACCCCTCTCTACTTTTAATTAAATTCTATATACCCATACTAACTATAGAGCTTAGTATCACAATAGCCTTTGATATTATGTCTGTCCAAAAAATCATCCAAGCCATTCTTAAAGGCATTAACTGAATCAGCCATCACAACATCACCCGGCAGTGCATTCCACAACCTCACTGTCCTGACTGTGAAGAACCCCCTACGTTGCTTCAAATGAAAGTTCTTTTCTTCTAGTCTAAAGGGGTGGCCTCTGGTACGGTGATCCACTTTATGGGTAAAAAGGTCCCCTGCCATTTGTCTATAATGTCCTCTAATGTACTTGTAAAGTGTAATCATGTCCCCTCGCAAGAGCCTTTTTTCCAGAGAAAACAACCCCAACCTTGACAGTCTACCCTCATAATTTAAGTCTTCCGTCCCTCTAACCAATTTAGTTGCACGTCTCTGCACTCTCTCCAGCTCATTTATATCCCTCTTAAGGACTGGAGTCCAAAACTGCACTGCATACTCCAGATGAGGCCTTACCAGGGACCTATAAAGAGGCATAATTATGTTTTCATCCCTTGAGTTAATGCCCTTTTCTATGCAAGACAGAACTTTATTTGCTTTAGTAGCCACAGAATGACACTGCCCAGAATTAGACAACGTGTTATCTACAAAGACCCCTAGATCCTTCTCATTTAAGGAAACTCCCAACACACTGCCATTTAGTGTATAACTTGCATTTATATTATTTTTGCCAAAGTGCATAACCTTGCATTTATCAACATTGAACCTCATTTTCCAGTTTTCTGCCCAGTTTTCCAGTTTAGACAAATCACTCTGCAAAGTGGCAGCATCCTGCATGGAACCTATAGTTCTGCACAATTTAGTATCATCTGCAAAAATAGAAACAGTACTTTCAATGCCCACCTCCAGGTCATTAATAAACAAGTTGAAAAGCAAGGGACCTAGTACAGAGCCCTGCGGTACTCCACTAACAACACTGGTCCAATTAGAAAATGTTCCATTTACCACCACTCTTTGCAGTCTATCTTTTAGCCAGTTCTCTATCCAGGTACAAATACTATGTTCCAGGCCAACATTCCTTAATTTAACCAGTAACCTTTTGTGTGGCACTGTATCAAATGCTTTAGCAAAATCTAAGTAAATCACATCCACTGCCATCCCAGAATCGAGGTGTCTACTTACATTCTCATAAAAAGAAATTAAGTTAGTCTGGCAAGATCTATTACGCATAAAACCATGCTGGCACAAACTCATAGTATTATGATTTGCTATGAAGTCCAGTATCTTATCCTTTAATAACCCTTCGAAAAGCTTTCCTACCACTGACGTCAGACTAACTGGCCTATAGTTTTGAGGCTGAGAACGGGATCCTTTTTTTAATAGAGGCACCACATTAGCAATTTGCCAGTCTCTCGGCACTATGCCAGATCTCAATGAATCCTGAAAAATTAAGTAAAGAGGTTTGGCAATCACAGAGCTAAGCTCGCTAATTACCCTGGGATGAATACCATCTGGCCCTGGACCTTTGTTAATCTTAACATGTTCTAGTCTTTTTTGAATTTCATCATGTGTGAACCATGCATCATTAGTTGTATTACTAGAATTGGGACTGTTAAGAAGGAAACCTTCACTTACTGATTCCTCATTTGTGTAGACAGATGAAAAATATGAATTCAGAATCTGTGCTTTTAATTTGTTTTCATCAACCAGCTGACCCCCCTCTGATAGTAAGGGACCCACCCCATCCTGCTTCATTTTTTTACTATTAACATATTTAAAAAATAATTTTGGATTTTTTTTACTGCTTGCTGCAATATCCTTTTCTATAGCAATTTTAGCTTGCCTTATAGCTTCTTTGCATGATTTATTGGCCTCCTTGTACCTTATAAATGATTCGGCTGTACCAGCTAACTTGAAAGTTTTAAAAGCACGTCTTTTCTTACCCACCTCAACACCAACGCTTCTATTGAACCAAAAAGGTTTTGCTTTTCAACGACGTTCTTTGCTTACAAGTGGAATATACTGACAAGTATATTTATTAAGCAGCATTTTAAAGACTTCCCATTTTTGTTCTGTGTTTAACCCTGAGAAAAGCATTTCCCACTTAATATGTTGCAGAGATGCCCTTATACTGTCAAAGTTTGCACGTCTGAAATTTAGTGTTTTAGTTACTCCCTTATAGAATTGCTTCTGCAACAGAATCTCAAAGGAGACCATGTTATGAACACTATTCCCTAAATGCTCACCCACACAAATGTTAGAGATGAGTTCAGTATTGTTAGTTATTACAAGGTCCAAAAGGGAGTTATTCCTAGTAGGTTCTTGAACGAGCTGGAATAAAAAGTTGTCATTCAGCATATTTACAAACCTACTAGCTTTTTCTGTCTTAGCAACCCCATTACCCCAGTCAATGTCTGGATAATTGAAGTCACCCATAGCAACAACTTGACCCAGCTGTGAAGCCGCTTGTATCTGCAAGAGTAGCTGGGCTTCATACTCGACACTTATACGAGGTGGTTTAGAGCATACACCAATGATAATTCTTTTTGTTACCTTTTGCCCAGTCAAAATCTCTACCCAGAGTGATTCTATACCCTCACCAGTGCCAGCTATTGTTATTTCTTTAGCGCATGGTTTTAATTCAGGCTTTACATACAAACACACTCCTCCACCCTTTTTAATCCCTCTGTCCCTCCTAAAAAGGGTGTAACCATTTAAATTCACAATCCAGTCACAGGTTTCATCCCACCAGGTCTCAGTGATACCAATTATATCATAATTTTTAGAGCATGCAATTAATTCCAGGTCTCCCATTTTACCTGACAAACTCCGTGCATTTGCCAGCATACAGCGGAGGTTACTACTTTTACTTTTGAAATTTGCATTACTTAGTGAAGAATTATACGTTAAGTTAGTATTATTCTGTTTTCCTTGTAACAGAGGGACCTCCTTAGCTGATAAAATGTATGCCCCCCTCACTCCTCCCCCATGACCCCTTACTAATCCCACTGCCTCGTCTTCCCTAGCTTCCCCATAATTCTTTATCTCACCCACCCCCCTCTTGCCTAGTTTAAACTCTCCTCCAACCTCTTAGCCATTCTTTCCCCTAGCACCACGGACCCCCTTCCATTGAGGTGCAAACCGTCACGACTGTATAGGTTGTACCCCAACGAAAAATCAGCCCAGTGCTCTAGGAACCCAAACCCTTCTTTCCTGCACCAAGACTTGAGCCACGCATTTAGCTCCCTAAACTCCCGCTGTTTTCCTAAACTTGCACATGGCACAGGCAAAATTTCAGAAAAGATGACATTGGAAGACCTTTCCTTGATCTTAGAGCCTAGATCCCTGAAATCATTCTTTAAGGTCTTCCATCTACCATTTATTTTGTCATTAGTACCGATATGCACTAAGACAGCTGGGTCATGCCCAGCCCCACCCAATAATTTGTCTATCCGATCAACCACATGCCGAACCCTGGCACCAGGTAGACAGCAAACTGTTTGGTTGTAGCGATCCGGACGACAAATTACCCTATCCACTTTCCTAATAATTGAGTCCCCTACAACCACAATCTGTTTAGGCCTGACTCTACTCTCCTCCCCACCACTACTAGAGAAACTGGTCTCCCGGCTGTTAGAGAGATCAGCCCCATCTAGAATTGCCAATCCAGAGTTCATACTCCCATCATCTTCACACAATCTGGCAAATTTGTTGCGATGTATAATCTCCGGATCAGCCTCCATTTTCCTTTTGCCCACCTTAGATTTTCTAACTGTCACCCAGCTAGCTGCCTCAACATCCTGCTGCTGTTCTGTTCCCCCCAAACTATCTGACCCCGCTAGGTCCTGCTCAGTGAGCAAAAGACTCCTTTCAAGATTGTCAATCGACCGCAATGTTGCAATTTGTTGCTCTAGTGCTCTAACGTGAGCCTCCAAAGTGGCAATTTGCTCACAACCACCACAGAGGTAAGCATTTTGGAACTCTTGTTCCAAATCTGCATACATATGGCAGACTGTGCACTGAGTCAGACCTTCAATCTTGCTAGCACTCATTATCCCAGTTACAGATCAAAACAGGAAAAAAATAAAAATATATAAAATAAAAATGAGGGTTTAGAACAAACTTTTGACCTAGTTTGAACCTCCTTTAGTTTTCAACTCCGGTGTTTATAACTCCACTTACAGATCCCCCACTTAACTCCGGTGTTTATAACTCCACTTACAGATCCCCCACTTAACTCCGGTGTTTATAACTCCACTTACAGATCCCCCACTTATCTCCGGTGTTTATAACTCCACTTACAGATCCCCCACTTCACGAGCAAACACTTAAGAGAAGCTAACACTAGAGCAAGCTCCACTGGAGTGCCAGGGGTTCTATTTATACAGTCTGTTCAGGTGCAACTAATCAAACCCCACCCCCTCAAATGGAGGGAAAACTGCAAAGTAAAGCAGGTTGTGACAAACTTGCTGTAAGCACACTAGCACACCAAACTTTGCTGTTTAGCACCCAAGACAGAAAAGAAAAAATATACCTTTAAAAAATAAAACCACAGTAGTTTAATATAAACCTTAATATAAAACAGCAGTTAATAAATACTTATCCCTTTCAGATGATTTGTTTGCTTTAAGTTGCTTTATCCAGTCAGCAGACTGATTCAAACAGGAATATTAGCATCATAGTCCACCACATGGGCTCCTGTTCTTAGCAGTAAACTATTTGGGCTGATATGTCAGGCAACCTAGTTGGAAGTTTAACTTGCAATAACCTGTCAAACAATTATACATCCACAGGGGGGTAACTGGTTATACCGGCAATTGCACATGGTCATAGATTATTTAAAGATATTTCAATGAAGGAATGTAGTTAGTTCTGTTTTGCATACTGTGGTACAGAATGTGTGAAGGTTTCCAGTTGGGCTCGTTGTGGCAGTAGGACCTTGCCGGATATACAGCACAGGTAAATTTAGAAGAGGGAGAAAGGAGGTTCTCTCCTGTGACTGCACAGTGGGTTGATTGATACAGACACTACTACTGCTTATGCTAGGTCACAGCCTGCTTGGATTTCCTATCATCGACTGCAGATTCAAGGACCGACAGCAGGGCTGCTGAATGTCTCTCATGGTGGGAGATGCAGCTCCTGCTCATAGCAGAGGTTGGGGCCATCCTCTCTGTAGGTAGAGGCAGCCTAATACTCAGTGGTGGATATAATGACATAGTGCTGATCTCAAGTGAGGAGCGGCAGAGCATAGTAGCGACTCCTTATGGAATTCTGGCTTTGAATATTGCCTCGGGGTGAGGCTGGCAAATAATAAATGTTAATAATGTTAATAAATGCTATGGCCATTTTCACCATTTCTGGCTCCTTGTGTTTCATTACTGTGTGTAACTAAGGGGTTCAATGGGAAAGCTGAAGGCAAAGGGTCAATTGAGGAGTCCCATTGTCATGTTTGTTATCTACTAAGGTTTAATATATTTTGTATTATACTTCATACATTATAAAAATAAACAAACAGAAAACAATGGTGGTCAATATTACACTGTTATGCACGCCTTCTTACCTCACTTCTCTCCGGCTGTGCTCTCCTCCTCTTTGACATCCCTCTAGGCATGCCCATGTTTTCTCTCAGTGCTGGTTTCCCTGTAAGTGTGGCAGCGTGTTTATTCTTGTTGGGGGGGGGTTGTAACTCATCCTCTCTCCTATATGATGCTGTGCTCCATTTTCTTGGTGGCTCTGCATTTTTAAATTCCATGTTTCCTCTTTCCTCCTTGACCAAATTGACTTCTGTTTATACAATTTGTGCCTTAACTCAATTATCCTGTTTTAACACTCTGTTTTTGCTTATTAACCATTTATGGTTTTAGCTGCCTGTACTGACCCCCTGACGTAAGCGTTTAGATTTTATTATATTTTCACTTTGCTTGTTACAGCTATCATATAGACATGTATAAATGTTTAAGGGTATTTAAAGCTCTAACTAAGATACATGAAAAGGCTGCCATTACACATTCTATAGTTGTCTTGTGTGTATCGAGTAAAAGTATGATTACATTTTGATCAGGTTATGAATTCCAAAAGTACTTTATGAGTTTGATGAATATTTTAGATTTCTTGTGTTTCATGTTCACTATGAGCATTAATGCCAAAAGAAATCATTCCCACATAACATTTATCTAACCTTATCCAAGATATACCACTTCTATAACCTTTTGAAACTCAGTTAAAATTATCACAGGGAGAAAAAGCATAAATTACAATGCTCTTTGACTGCTTGACTTTTTGATAAAATGTTACACTGAGATGTTATACAATAGACTTGTTTCAGTAGCATAATTAACTGTTTTTTTTATGTATAATGACATACAATAGCAAGATTGAGCAAACCCAGTACCTTGAGTGATGTGTACTTCAAAATTAAATATTATACTGATTATAATTTAGACATATTAACAGTCATCTCACTCTCATTTGATGCACGGAGCAATTAATGTTAATGGAGATAGCAATCTATAATATCAAGTTACTATATGAGGGCAGGAGATCACATTACATTATTTTTACTCCCCTGCTGATAAGGAGCAGTTACAGCAAAAGGAATTAAGAGGGATTTCTCTATATTACAGCTACATTATAGCTACATTTGACTGGTGTTAATCTCCACAACTGTGCATGAATGCAGATTTGTGACCAGGATTTTACTCGGGAACACAGTGGCTACAGTGTGGCCCATTCTGATGAGGTTTTTCTGGTCAGTTCTAAGCAGAGCACAATCATAACAGGTTCCTTTTCACTAATTCTATTTTTCTACTCACTTTAGTTAGTTAATCAGTTCATTAAATTAGTATTTAATGATTTCTAATATCTTGAGGTACTATGCAAAGTATAGCACAACAAATTGCAGTCAACAGTATTCCAAGTCAGCTGGGTTTGTACAGGCATGGGATCTGTTATTTGGAAATCCTTTTTCCCTGGCTACTATGGCAGCATCCACACCTATGGGTTTATCCCCGCCCTCACTTTGTTATAGGACAGAAGTTAATTAGCTTAATTAACTACTCTATATGACCCACTTCTCCCCTCAGCTCACTGTCTTTTTTCTGTCCTCGCTTTTTTCGGTCCTTTTTGGGGGCCAAGGTTTCTCTTTTATGGCTCACATGGACCCAGGATTTGGGATCCCATACCTGGGAAGTTGGCCTCTCTTCCTAGTAGGGCTTTGCGGGAGTATTTCCTCTCAGAGGAGATCGGCAAGCCACCCCCGTTACTAGGCAGCCCGGGGTATCGTGCTCCATATTCCTGGGAGCTTCTATACCTGCGTCTAAGTACCAGGTCACGGGCGGCACTTAGCTAGGGCGAGTTTCCGGAGTTACGCTATTGACCGATGCGTTCCAGCTTGGTGCGCATGATGTCACTTCCGGGTACGCATCACTTCCGGTTTTCGCATAGCGCGAACACGGAAGTGTTTTTAAAAGTCGCGCGGATAGCCAGTTCTTTCTCCTCAGAGTCCTAAACAGTTGCGTTCAGCTGTTGCAGGTATTTATTTTCCCTAAAAACTCTTTTACTTTGCTTTTTCTTTGAGGTAAGACGTCTTTATGTTTTTTACCTTTTATAGATATGGAGATTAATCCGCAAGTGCCTAGTAGCCCAGAAAATGCTGCCACAGATATTAGGAGGTGAGCCATTTTAGGTAAGTGTGCTTAATGAGAAAAAAGAGTGCATATATTTATTTATTGCTTATTTCAGTGTGCCTGCCCCAAGAAAATCCCTGTCAAAAGAGAAGAATAAGATTTGTGTGGCATGTGATAACACAGCCTTAAAACATTCAAAATTGTGTGAGCGATGCACAAGAAGATTGGCTGGTGATGCAGCTGCAGACACTGCTGATGTTATGAGATGGATCAGAGAGGCAGTTATAGAAGGAGTTACTCTTGCTACAAAGCGTAATAACGAAGATATAATGCAGGATAATGGTGCCTCAACTTCGCGGAGAGGTCAGAGGTCTGCAGAATGGCAGTCACCTACAGAGTCTGAAGATGAACTTGAAGAAGAACAGCTTAGTTCAAACTTTGATATGTCTCTAGTAGAGCCGTTAATTAAAGCTGTAAGAGCACAGCTCGAACTCCCAGAAAAAATGGAGCAGCAAACATCCTCTTCAAATCCGTTTAAGTTTCTAAAAAGAGAAAGGTCGACTTTCCCTTTACATGAGGTAATTAAGGAAATTGTCTTAAAAGAGTGGGAAAAGACGGATGCTAAATTTCCTATTCCTCCAAGGGTACAAAAACTATATCCTTTTACAGCAGAAGAAGAGATTATTTGGGAGAAAACCCCTAAGGTAGATGCAGCAGTGTCCAGGCTTTCCAGTAAAACACTTTTACCGGTGGAAGATGTAATGTCCTTCTTAAACCCAATGGATAGGAAGATGGAATCATCTTTAAAGAAGACTTATTTGGCTTTAGGAGCTACATGCAGACCAGCTTTAGCACTGACTTCTGTAGCCAGAGCATTGCAGATGTGGCTACAAAATGTAGAACTGGCCTTAAAAGAGGGGGTTAATAGAAGAGACATAATCGAATCTTTAGCCGAATTAAAGTTGGGTACAGATTTTATCACAAAGGCTTCTAAAATGAATTTGTGCAACTTACCATTTGAAGGGCAGATGCTCTTTGGAACCAAATTGGAAGATATAATTAAGAAGGTGACAGGAGGAAAAGGTGTTTTTCTACCTCAAGAAAAGAAAGGGTTCAGGCCGACGGATTTCCGAACAGACAGATCATCCTTTCGGAACAAAGGTAATTTTCCAGAACAAAGAAATTTCAGGGTTGCAAGACAACCAACTCAGTGGAGAGGAGGTCAATCTTCGTTATTTAAAAATCAAAGGGGAAGAGGAACAGAGGTTAAGTCAACAAAAAGATTCTGAATACTTGACAGTCCATGCTTCAGAGATACCCAGGAGGCTAACATATTTTGTAGAAGTGTGGACAAAGTCGATAAGCGATCGATGGGTATTGCAAACGTTAAGTCAAGGCTATTACCTGGAATTCAAGGAAGTGCCGAAGTACAATCACTTTGTGTTATCGAAGATCCCCAATGCAGCAGACCAGAGAAAAGTAATGTTAAGTTATGTTCAACAGTTATTAAAGGAGGGAGCCATTTTGCCGGTTCCCAGAGAGTTTCGGGGACAAGGGATTTAGTCCTATTTATGTTGATGAAAAAGACAGGAGATTTCCGTCCAATACTAGATTTAAGGTCAATCAATGTGTTTCTGCAAATAAGAAGCTTCAGGATGGAATCCATTTATTCAATAATAAAGGAAATCCAGATAGGAGACTGGCTTCTATCTTTAGATTTAAAAGATGCTTATTTTCATATCCCAGTGGCTATCTCGCATCAAAAGTTCCTAAGATTCGCTTTAAGTCGGGATCTACACTACCAGTTTACTTGTCTTCCATTCGGCCTCGCAACGTCACCACGAGTATTCTCAAAGGTCCTACAGTCACTTATCGCAAAGATCAGAAGACAGGGAATTCAAATCTTTCACTATTTAGACGACATTTTGATGAAGTCGCAGGACCCACAAGTATTAACAATACAAAGGGATGTAGTCATCAGGATCCTTCAAGATCATGGCTGGGTTTTGAATCTGGAGAAGAGTCAGCTGGTTCCTTCACAAGATCTGATATATTTAGGAGCCAGGTTTCTAACGGTACAGGGTTTAGTGACACTACCAGACAAAAAGAAGGAGAAGATAAAGACAACAGTCAGAGATCTGATGCAGAGGCCTTGGAGCTCAGCTCGGGAAGTGAGCAGTGTATTAGGTCTCCAGACTTCGACATTCCCTATGTTAAAATGGGCACGGTGGCAGATCAGACCACTACAGAGCATGTTTTTGAGTCAATGGAATTCGATTATGCAGGACTGGAATTAAAGGATTGTTATGCAAGTAGAAACCAAAGACAAGTTGAGATGGTGGATGTTGGAAAGCAATCTCTCCAAGGGACTTTCTTTAAAGGCAGTCAAATGGAAGGTGCTAACAACGGACTCCAGCCCGTACGGATGGGGTGCACATGTGGAAGGTTATTGTCTGCAATGTCTGTGGAAAACGGAGGAACAAGTACTGCCAGCCAATGTGTTGGAGCTGAGGGCAGTATGGAAGGCGATTCAGCAATGTGGTCGCAACTTGAAGGGAGCAGCATTATTATTCAAGACAGACAACATGGCAGCAGTTTCTTATATAAGAAAACAGGGAGGGACTCACAGCCAGAGTCTCATAAAGGAATTGTATCCGATCATGACTTGGGTGGAGTCGAATTTACAAGACATATCAGCCATTCATCTCCCAGGAAAACAAAATGTGCTAGCAGATTTTCTAAGTCGTGCGAAGGTAAGCAAACACGAATGGGAATTGAATCCCAAGGTGTTTATTCAGATTGTACAGAAGTGGGTGTCAGAGAGCCGGGAGCTCCCTCCAGGGAGGTAGTCAGGATCAAGGAGGAAGCCCTCTTGAGGGTGCAAGGTCGCAGTATCCAAAGGGTTAAATCAGAAGAATAACCAGAGTCCAGGCAAGGGTTCAAAGGCAGGCAGAATATTAGCAAAGTCCAAAAGTCCAGGCAAGAGGTCAGCAACAAACAGGAACAAGATAAATCCTTAGCAAAGCAAACAGGAAACCCAGGAAACATCACAGGAACGAATCCTATACTTGGGCGCCATTCTGGCGTCTTGGTAAGGCTTTTATATTTGAATTTGGCTCCATTCTGACGTCATCGGCGTCCTTGCGCCAACGTCGGCGCGCTGACGTCATCGCGCCGGCGCCGCTACCCACGTGGCGGCCATGGGCGCCGCCATTTTGGGAGCGACGCCAGCAGGGAGGGACGCGCCGCCCGGAGCTCCTGGACCTGCTCCGGGCGGCGTTCGTGACAGTGGGGTCTGCCGGATATGGATCTGATGGCCACGACGAACAATCGGAAAGTCGACACGTTCTTTTCCCGATTCCCCTGCAATCAGACAGCAGCAGTGGATGCTCTCCAACAAGATTGGAGTATAGGTCTCCTATATATCTTTCCTCCAACACCTCTAATCTCTCACATACTGAGGAAAATCAGGGCAGAGAAAGCGGACATAATTGCAATAATTCCAGATTGGCCAAGGAGAAGTTGGTACCCAATGCTCAAATCCTTGGTAATAAGGAGCCCCTGGAGACTGCCTCAAAGGGAAGATGTCTTGACTCAGGGTCCTGTCAGGCATCCCAATCCTCATGTCTTATGCCTCACAGCTTGGAGGTTGAAAGGGAAAGGTTAAGTAAAGAGGGCCTTTCTAATCAGGTAATCAATACGATGCTGTCTGCTAGAAAGATTTCTACAAACAGAACGTATGATAGAATCTGGAGCATCTTTTCAGACTGGTGTAAGGAAAGGAAAATAATTCAAGAACAAGTACATATTATGCAAATTCTCGACTTTTTACAAGCAGGTTTTGATAAGGGTCTAAGTCTGAGAACCCTAAAGTTACAAGTGTCGGCTATTTCAGCTCTCATAGGAGTTCAGACCTCCAGTAAGAGCACTGTCAGCAACCTGGAATCTGCCATTGGTATTACAGGCTCTTACAGAAGAACCTTTTGAACCTCTTAAGGAAATATCGCAGATGTTTCTCACAATTAAAACTGTGTTTCTTACAGCAATAACTTCCGCTTGGAGAGTCAGTGACTTGCAGGCTTTGTCGGTGGTTACACCTTTTACTCTAATTCAACCTCATCAAGTAATATTAAGGCAAGTGCCTGGGTATTTACCTAAAGTTGTATCAACTTTTCATGTCAATCATGAATCAATCTTACCAGCTTTCTGCCCAGATCCTGTATCAGAACAGGAAAAGAAATGGCATATGTTGGATCTAGTTCGCTGTATTTCCATTTATTTGGAAAAGACAAAGGAATGGAGAAAGTCAGACAGACTTTTTGTGGTTCCCGATGGTGCCAGGAAGGGACAAGCAGCATCAGTGGCTACTTTGAGCAGATGGATTGTGAAGTGTATTAATTTGGCTTACAAGGCAAAAGGGTTACAATCCCCTAAAGGGGTTAAAGCACACTCCACAAGATCTTTGAGTACTTCTTGGGCATTTCAGGTGAATGTTGAGCTGGAAAAGATTTGCAAGTCTGCATCTTGGTCTTCAACAAACACATTTCTAAATCATTATAATGTAAATTTATTTACTTCAGAAAAGACTTCCTTTGGTAGGAAGGTACTGGAGTCGGTCCAGTTGGCCGATAAATAAAATTTTCAGTTATGCATATAAATGGTGTAAGTGTTATATTATGAACCCACCCTGTTCGGACTGCTAAGGTACTGACCCATAGGTGTGGATGCTGCCATAGTAACCAGGGAAAACGGAAAATTTTATCATACTTACCGTAATTTTCGTTTCCTGGTTACTATGGGCAGCATTCACACCAAACCCTCCCATTATAATCTCGGACATCAAAAGACAGTGAGCTGAGGGAGAAGGGGGTCATATAGAGTAGTTAATTAAGCTAATTAACTTCTGTCCTATAACAAAGTGAGGGCGGGGATAAACCCATAGGTGTGAATGCTGCCCATAGTAACCAGGAAACGAAAATTACGGTAAGTATGATAAAATTTTCCGTTATCCAGAAAGCTCAAAATTCCGGGAAGGTGTCTCCCATGAACTCCATTTTATCTAAATAATCCAAAGTTTTAAAAAGTATTTCCTTTTTCTCTGTAATAATACAGCAGGACCTTGTTCCTGATCCAAAGATATATTTAATACTTATTGGAGGCAAAACAATCCTATAGGGTTTATTTTATGTTTAAATTATTATTTTTTACTAAACTTTAGGTATGGAGATCCAAATTACAGAAAGATTCATTATCCGGCAAAACCCCAGGTCTTGAGCTTTCTGGATAACAGGTCCCATACTTTTTACTGGAAATTTTGTTCTGCTTATACTTTTAATTTAAAAATTCACAATTCACAATATTGTTTCAACAAAAAGTATGCTACCTATTATGCAGAATTCTTGGGACCTGGGATTTTCTGGATAATGGATCCTACCATAATTTGGATCACCATACCTTAAGTCATCTAAACATTAGTTAAACCTAATAGGATTGTTCTGCATCCAGTTAAGATTTATTATATCTAAGTTGGGATCAAGTTCATTACTATAGAGAAAAAGCAAATCATTATATAAAACTTTAATTATTTGATTATAATGGATCCAGCCTTTTTGTAATTCTGAGCTTTCTGGATGATGGATTTTTGGATAACAGATCATATACTTGTACCATCTTTACCTTTCTGGCTCTGGCTTTATTTTATTGAACAGATTTTTTTGATATAGTATTTCCCTTCTCCTTATTGAATTTAACTACCTTTTCCTCCTTCTCTGGAGTATAAAGCATGTCAGATTACAGGAGAAGGAAAGTCGTTAACCACTTGGGGGTGCCAAATGTTAGGTGGTGCTCACGGGAATAACCCCGGGCTGGTGCATGCACACTTTTTATTGGTAGCCCCAAAGCAAAAACAAGGTGCCACGAAAAAAAAATGGCCATAGAATCTAATGTAGTTTGCTATAGAAATGACATGCGACGAAAATATATGCAAACTTTTTGGCAGTTTAAACAGGACAGATTTGCTTCTCACTAAGTGAGTATATAATAAAAGTTCACTTGATATTCTTGGAGCAACAACATGAAAATAACATTATTACGTCACAGTCGAGGAATATAGTAACTTCATGACATCTTCATGAAATACATATAATATGTAAGTCTAGTTCACATTTAGCTCCTCTTCATTTGGATTGCTACTGCAAAAGTCACTATATGCAATTCCTTCTTGTTCCTAATCTTGATTTCCTGGTTCCCCTTATACCGTAAAGAGAGAAGATGGCAGCCTTTTAAATAATTAGTCTTGTTATGCAGTTTGGCCTTAGAAAGAGGAAAGATGGAGACAAATTTAATTTTATCACAAGTGCCATTCCTGAGGATTTGCATTTTTTTTCCTGCCTGTGGCAAGGAAAAAAATAATAAAAGAGAAAACACAAAAAAAGAGAATGTTATCAATGCTGCTGTATATTTAACAGAGAATTATGTGTGTAATAGAGTTCTAGTACAGTAAATAAAAAAAAAAACAGTAATGTAAATTGAAGCACAAGCTACATTTAAAATAACATGCAGCACGCAGTCTGGTTTGTATGAGTTTGGCAACAGACCTTATATCAATCAGGCACATTTTAAAGTTCAATAGTTAGAATTTAAGTAAGTAAGGCTACTAATCTGAATAAATGTTGCCATTTTAGCACTGTCCATCAAAGCTGACCTGCAGTGGTTACTGCAGCTTGTAAGTACTGCAGCAAGGCCCTCTGATCTCATTTTTATTCTGTAATCCTTGTTTGTTAAATTACTGGAAGACCCCTGTTTGCTATAAATTAATATAAGATGCGCTTTGCTGGTACTATATGAGCATGGAGGTACAGATGCAGCCACTTTGGTTTGTCTGTTTGACACAGAATAACTAAACACAGATATCCCATTTATCTCATTTAACACAGAAAACTGTGTCACAACATCCCATCTAATTAAAGCATTCACCATTGTGAACAATGGAGCTTTGGTATGCTAATGAAAAGGTTAAATGCATTAAATGAGTTAAGATGACTTAAGATAACACAGTTTCTTCAATTACCCCTGAGTCATGACGCATTTAACTCACAAATCCAAGTGGCTTCATCTGTATTCTTTAATAGCTGGACATGAACATTATCATAATGGGGATTATATATTAAAGGCTGAATGTTAGAGCTTTGTAAGGTTTTTTATACCTCGAATGAACTCACAAATTTTCTTTTCAGATTTAAGAACAAAACTTGAATGAAAAAAGTTTGAATCAGTGAATTTAAGGTGAACAACCCAAAAACTCATTTAAATAGAGTTTTCTATGGAAAAAAACTCGAATTGCTCGAATTGATTGAGTTTTCCAGCAAAATCCACCGACAAAAACACGAACATCACGACGGCTATTAACATCTTCAAATGCTTCAAGGAACCTCTGCCATTGACTCCTACATGCCTGTGACAGGTTTTAGGTGGTGTATTTTCGAATTCAAGCTATTTCCAGCTTCGGGGTATAATAAATATTGAAAATATTGTTTTTTATGAACCTGAAAATTCAAGTCTGGACTGGAAAATACCCTCAAAAACTTAAATATTTTGTGAAAAAAACAACTCGACTTTTAAGCAATAAGCCCCATAGACTGACATACATATACATACATATATGTAAATATGCCAGTAAGAATTAAGGGGTGGTTCACCTTTAAAGTAACTTTGATTATGTTATAGAATGGCCAATTCTAAGCAACTTTTCAATTGGTTTTCATTATTTATTTTTTATAGTTTGTTATTTGTCTTTGCAGCTTGCAAATGGGTGTCGCTGTCCCCTTTTAAAAAACAAATGCTCTGTAAGGCTACAAATGTATTGTTATTGCTACTTTTTATTGCTAATCCTTCTATTCAGACTCTCTACTATTCATATTCCAGTCTCTTATTCAGATCAATGCATGGTTGCTAGGGTAATTTGGGCCCTAGTTACCAGATTGCTTAAAATGCAAATTGAAGAGATGCTGAATAAAAAGCTAAATAACTCAAAAACCTTCAATAATAAAAAATTAAAACAAATTGCAAATTATCTCAGAATATCACTCTCTACATCATACTAAAAGTTATCTCAAAGGTGAACAACCCCTTTAATTATTTGTGAGTTGACCTGAAATCCATAATGACCTACGGGTTGACCACTGGTTCAGGTTGAAATTTGGCCAACCATTGTGGGTTAGGATTGGGTGTGGGTCAGACTGGGGAAGTACACTCCTCCTCTGCTCCCAAAGTTTCCCTGTCTTGGAACGAAAGTTGCATACGAAAGTTGCATACAAAAGTAGCGTAAAGAGCGTAAAAATTCAGGTACAGTTTAGTTGCAGGTGAATTCGAGTTAAGCAACCTGAAAACTCGAATGAATCGAGTTTTCTGTTGGAAGCCCACCAAAAAATTTGAACATAATGAAGGTTACAAACATCTTCAGATGGTTCAAGGGAACTCTGCCATTGACTTCGACATAACCTTGACAGGTTTTAGTTGGAATAATTTTCGGATACAAGCTATTTCCAGCTTTGGGGTATGATAAATCTCTAAAAATTCAAGTTTTGTTTTTAACAAAAAACTCAAAGAATTCGACTTTTAACGCTCAAAAATTTGAGATTTTTTTTAAACTTGAAAATTTGAGTTTTGACTGGAAAATACCCTCAAAAACACAACTCAACCTTAAATAAATCTGCGCCTATAACTCATTTCTCAAATTATAATTAAAAATATACAATGCCGGACTGGGGAAAGCCTCTATAATCATATAATATTGTATTGTATGATTATGGAATGCAATATAGTCATTGTCAGCCTAAAGATAAACAACATTATACAGTGATCAATAGCCATAAATATCATGTGGTCCTATTACACAAGAACAGATACTTTGCTTCACTGTATAATATATATCATTCCCATGGAAAATATTGCTTTTTTTGCTTTGGTGGAATTGAGATAAGTGGATGAAAGATGAGCTGTATATTGCTCAGTTGCAGTGATCTTTCTGGAAAACAATACTGGTCATTTAACCCTTTGCCTGCCAAGCACGTACGGCGTACGTGCTGGCAGGCCAATGCTCAGGCTGCCAAGAACGTACATTGTACGTTCTTTGGCAGCTGAGCTCTCTCTCTGCTTCGGCGGCTTTTGCCGCCTCCGCAGAGAGTGGGGAGAGAAGACAGCCCCCTAGGCAACGAGGCTGGGGGGCTGTCAAGTCGGATCTGCGACTCGATTGTCGCAGATCCGACTTCAAAGTAGCAGACGCATCGCATGGAGCGTCTGCTACTACACTCACCCTTCTTCCTGCCTGCAGAGCCGCCCACGCACTTCCTGCTGCGCAGCAACTCTGCAGACACGCTGCCAGGACTCCTCCAAAGAAGACAGCGATTCTCCTGCTCCAAAAACGGTAAGTGCACGTTTTTTTTACACACTTACCTGCACCTACACATACTTACAGTACATTTATGCATTTTAGTAAAGATTGGAATTTTTTAAAAAATTTTTTTTTTAATTTTAGCACACTTGGTCCCTTTTGTACAGTTATTTACACTTATTTACACTTATTTACATGTATTTGCACACTCAGATAACTTTTATTAGTGCACAAATATGTATACACAAACAGGTGTTTTTTTTTTTTTTTACGAATTCATTATACTGTTATATTTTGTTTTTTTTGCCTAAAAACGTGTTATTTTGGCAGCGTGACTATTGGATAATCGATTTCGGCCACTAATTACGCTGTCAGAACAATTATTTTGTTATTTCATTGATTTACGCTATTTTTGTGGTTTTATTGCAATTTTATCCCTGCATTATTGTTCCTTATGTATCTTTAGTATCGTTTTGCTGTTTGGTGCTTTGGTATAGAAAGATAGATTTTACTTAGTTTGATCCGCCAAAATATGTGCTTTCCAAAAATATATGGGTTTCTGGGGTTATTTTTACAGTTTGGGGGTCTTACGGCACATAACGTACAGTTAGGGTTCTCTTTTCTGCAGCTTAGTTGGCTAGCGTGAAAATTCATAGGCACGTTTTTCATTTGGGGTCCATACACAACACATACTTTGGTAAATCTATACATATTGGGCATCAAACTATTTATTAGACCTCTGACGTCCATATTTAGAGAGATTTTTCTTTGTACGTAAAACATTGTGTGTGATAAATGCGGCAAACTGCAACATTTTTAGGCGATTTTCAGAAATGTTGTAAAAACCTATATGTTTAGAAAAGCTTTGCAGTTTGGTAGTTTCGTGTAGAAAGACGTCGTTATCTTTGTTGGAATCGACAGAATGTGTACTTTCCAAAAATGTATGGTTTTGGGGGGTCATTGCTGTTAGGAGGGTCTTGAGGCAAATAATATGAAGTCAAGGGTCTATGTTCACAGAAGGCGAATCGGCAGCGGAGAAAACTCATATTCACTATTTTTATTTGGGGTCCGCACATGCCAGCTGCCTTGGTATATCTATGCATATTGGGCATCAAACTGTTCAGTAGACCCTTGGCATCAATATTTATGGTGTTTTACAATTGTATGTAAGAAATTGGGTGAGATAAATGCGGCCAATTGCAATATTTTTAGGCGATTTTCAGAAATGTAAAAACAGTTGCTTTTATCGCCAAATTTAGGAAAGGCTTGCGACTTGGTACTTTGGAGTACAAAGACATGCATACCCAATTTGGATTCGCAGGAATGTGTACTTTCCAAAAATATAAGGTTTTATGGGGTGAACGCACTTTTTTCTACCTTTGCCCCCCCCCAAAACAATGTAAATGTGTTGATTTTGCAGTACCTGAAATGACAGACCATTTGAGGGTCTTTGTTTTGGGGCCCTATATGCCACGTGCTTGGGTACACCTATACATATTGGGCATCAAACTGTTCAGAGGACCCCAGGCTTTCATATTTGGGGTGATTTCTCTTGATACCTAAAAGTATGTGGGAACTACGATGCTAGAGGGTGAAAATTTTGAGGTGATTTTTGGAAATGTCCCCAAAATCACCAAATTTAGAAATGGTTTGCGGCTTGGTACTTTGGAGTACAAAGACATCCATACCCGATTTGGATTCGCAGGAATGTGTACTTTCCGAAAATATATGGTTTTATGGGGTGAACTTACTTTTTTCTACCTTTGCCCCCCCCCAAAAACAATGTAAATGTGTTGATTTTGCAGTACCTGAAATGACAGACCATATGGGGGTCTTTCTTTTGGGGCCCCTGTATGCCACGTGCTTGGGTACACCTATACATATTGGGCATCAAACTGTTCAGGGGACCCTAGGCTTTCATATTTGGGGTGATTTCTCTTGATACCTAAAAGTATGTGGGTAATACGATGCTGCAGGGTAGATATTTTGAAGTAATTTTTGGAAATGTCCCCAAAATCCCCAAATTTAGGAATGGTTTGCGGCTTGGTTCTTTGGAGTACAAAGACATGCATACCCAATTTAGATCCGTGGGAATGTGTACTTTCCGAAAATATATGGTTTTCTGGGGTGAACTTACTTTTTTCTACATTTGCCCCCCTCAAAACAATGTAAATGTGTTGATTTTGCAGTACCTGAAATGACAGACCATATGGGGGTCTTCGTTTTGGGTCCCCTATACGCCACGTGCTTGGGTACACCTATACATATTGGGCATCAAACTGTTCAGAGGACCCCAGGCTTTCATATTTGGGGTGATTTGTCTTGATACCTAAAAGTATGTGGGTAATACAATGCTGCAGGGTCGAAATTTTGAAGTCATTTTTGGAAATGTCCCCAAAATCACCAAATTTAGGAATGGTTTGCGGCTTGGTAATTTGGAGTACAAAGACATGCATACCCAATTTAGATCTGTGGGAATGTGTACTTTACGAAAATATATGGTTTTCTGGGGTGAACTTACTTTTTTCTACATTTGCCCCCCTCAAAACAATGTAAATGTGTTGATTTTGCAGTACCTGAAATGACAGACCATATGGGGGTCTTCGTTTTGGGGCCCCTATACGCCACGTGCTTGGGTACACCTATACATATTGGGCATCAAACTGTTCAGAGGACCCCAGGCTTTCATATTTGGGGTGATTTGTCTTGATACCTAAAAGTATGTGGGTAATACGATGCTGCAGGGTCGGAATTTTGAAGTCATTTTTGGAAATGTCCCCAAAATCACCAAATTTAGGAATGGTTTGCGGCTTGGTACTTTGGAGTACAAAGACATGCATACCCAATTTAGATCCGTGGGAATGTGTACTTTCCGAAAATATATGGTTTTCTGGGGTGAACTTACTTTTTTCTACATTTGCCCCCCTCAAAACAATGTAAATGTGTTGATTTTGCAGTACCTGAAATGACAGACCATATGGGGGTCTTCGTTTTGGGGCCCCTATACGCCACGTGCTTGGGTACAACTATACATATTGGGCATAAAACTGTTCAGAGGACCCCAGGCTTTCATATTTGGGGTGATTTGTCTTGATACCTAAAAGTATGTGGGTAATACGATGCTGCAGGGTCGAAATTTTGAAGTCATTTTTGGAAATGTCCCCAAAATCACCAAATTTAGGAATGGTTTGCGGCTTGGTACTTTGGAGTACAAAGACATGCATACCCAATTTAGATCTGTGGGAATGTGTACTTTCCGAAAATATATGGTTTTCTGGGGTGAACTTACTTTTTTTCTACATTTGCCCCACTCAAAACAATGTAAATGTGTTGATTTTGCAGTACCTGAAATGACAGACCATATGGGGGTCTTCGTTTTGGGGCCCCTATACGCCATGTGCTTGGGTACACCTATACATATTGGGCATCAAACTGTTCAGAGGACCCCAGGCTTTCATATTTTGGGTGATTTGTCTTTATACCTAAAAGTATGTGGGTAATACGATGCTGCAGGGTCGAAATTTTGAAGTCATTTTTGGAAATGTCCCCAAAATCACCAAATTTAGGAATGGTTTGCGGCTAGGTACTTTGTAGTAGAAAGACATGCATACCCAATTTAGATTCGTGGGAATGTGTACTTTCCGAAAATATATGGTTTTCTGGGGTGAACTTACTTTTTTCTACCTTTGCCCCCCCCAAAACGATGTAAATGTGTTGATTTTGCAGTACCTGAAATGACAGAACATACAAGGGGGGGTCTTCATTTTAGGGCCCCTATATGCCACATGCTTGGGTACACCTATACATATTGGGCATCAAACTGTTCAGAGGACCCTAGGCTTTCATATTTGGGGTGATTTGTCTTGATACCTAAAAGTATGTGGGTAATACGATGCTGCAGAGTAGATATTTTGAGGTGATTTTTGGAAATGTCACCAAAATCACCAAATTTAGGAATGATTTGCGGCTTGGTACTTTGTAGTAGAAAGACATGCATACCCAATTTGGATTCGTTGGAATGTGTACTTTCCGAAAATATATAGTTTTCTGGGGTGAACTTACTGTTTTCTACTTTTGCCCCCCCCCCCCCCAAAACGATGTAAATGTGTTGATTTTGCAGTACCTGAAATGACAGACTATATGGGGGTCTTCCTTTTGGGGCCCCTGTATGCCACGTGCTTGGGTACACCTATACATATCAGGCATCAAACTGTTCAGAGGACCCTAGGCTTTCATATTTGGGGTGATTTGTCTTGATACCTAAAAGTATGTGTGTAATACGATGCTGCAGGGTAGATATTTTGAGGTGATTTTTGGAAATATCACCTAAAGCACCAAATTTAGGAATGATTTGCGGCTTGGTACTTTGGCGTAGAAAGACATGCATACCCAATTTGGATTCGTTGGAATGTGTACTTTCCGAAAATATATGGTTTTCTGGGGTGAACTTACTGTTTTCTACTTTTGCCCCCCCCCCTAACGATGTAAATGTGTTGATTTTGCAGTACCTGAAATGACAGACTATATGGGGGTCTTCCTTTTGGGGCCCCTGTATGCCACGTGCTTGGGTACACCTATACATATTGGGCATCAAACTGTTCAGAGGACCCTAGGCTTTCATATTTGGGGTGATTTCTCTTGATACCTAAAAGTATGTGGGTAATACGATGCTGCATGGTAGATATTTTGAGGTGATTTTTGGAAATGTCACCTAAATCACCAAATTTAGGAATGATTTGCGGCTTGGTACTTTGGCGTAGAAAGACATGCATACCCAATTTGAATTCGTGGGAATGTGTACTTTCCGAAAATATATGGTTTTCTGGGGTGAACTTACTGTTTTCTACTTTTGCCCCCCCAAAACAATGTAAATGTGTTGATTTTGCAGTACCTGAAATGTCAGACTATATGGGGGTCTTCCTTTTAGGGCCTCTATATGCCACATGCTTGGGTACACCTATACATATTGGGCATCAAACTGTTCAGAGGACCCTAGGCTTTCATATTTGGGGTGATTTGTCTTGATACCTAAAAGTATGTGGGTAATACGATGCTGCAGAGTAGATATTTTGAGGTGATTTTTGGAAATGTCACCTAAATCACCAAATTTAGGAATGATTTGCGGCTTGGTACTTTGGCGTAGAAAGACATGCATACCCAATTTGGATTCGTTGGAATGTGTACTTTCCGAAAATATATGGTTTTCTGGGGTGAACTTACTGTTTTCTACTTTTGCCCCCCCCCCCAAAACGATGTAAATGTGTTGATTTTGCAGTACCTGAAATGACAGACTATATGGGGGTCTTCCTTTTGGGGCCCCTGTATGCCACGTGCTTGGGTACACCTATACATATCAGGCATCAAACTGTTCAGAGGACCCTAGGCTTTCATATTTGGGGTGATTTGTCTTGATACCTAAAAGTATGTGTGTAATACGATGCTGCAGGGTAGATATTTTGAGGTGATTTTTGGAAATATCACCTAAAGCACCAAATTTAGGAATGATTTGCGGCTTGGTACTTTGGCGTAGAAAGACATGCATACCCAATTTGGATTCGTTGGAATGTGTACTTTCCGAAAATATATGGTTTTCTGGGGTGAACTTACTGTTTTCTACTTTTGCCCCCCCCCCCAACGATGTAAATGTGTTGATTTTGCAGTACCTGAAATGACAGACTATATGGGGGTCTTCCTTTTGGGGCCCCTGTATGCCACGTGCTTGGGTACACCTATACATATTGGGCATCAAACTGTTCAGAGGACCCTAGGCTTTCATATTTGGGGTGATTTCTCTTGATACCTAAAAGTATGTGGGTAATACGATGCTGCAGGGTAGATATTTTGAGGTGATTTTTGGAAATGTCACCTAAATCACCAAATTTAGGAATGATTTGCGGCTTGGTACTTTGGCGTAGAAAGACATGCATACCTAATTTGAATTCGTGGGAATGTGTACTTTCCGAAAATATATGGTTTTCTGGGGTGAACTTACTGTTTTCTACTTTTGCCCCCCCAAAACAATGTAAATGTGTTGATTTTGCAGTACCTGAAATGTCAGACTATATGGGGGTCTTCCTTTTAGGGCCTCTATATGCCACATGCTTGGGTACACCTATACATATTGGGCATCAAACTGTTCAGAGGACCCTAGGCTTTCATATTTGGGGTGATTTGTCTTGATACCTAAAAGTATGTGGGTAATACGATGCTGCAGAGTAGATATTTTGAGGTGATTTTTGGAAATGTCACCTAATTCACCAAATTTAGGAATGATTTGCGGCTTGGTACTTTGGCGTAGAAAGACATGCATACCCAATTTGGATTCGTTGGAATGTGTACTTTCCGAAAATATATGGTTTTCTGGGGTGAACTTACTGTTTTCTACTTTTGCCCCCCCCAAAACAATGTAAATGTGTTGATTTTGCAGTACCTGAAATGACAGACTATATGGGGGTCTTCCTTTTGGGGCCCCTGTATGCCACGTGCTTGGTTACACCTATACATATCGGGCATCAAACTGTTCAGAGGACCCTAGGCTTTCATATTTGGGATGATTTGTCTTGATACCTAAAAGTATGTGGGTAATACGATGCTGCAGGGTAGATATTTTGAGGTGATATTTGGAAATGTCACCTAAAGCACCAAATTTAGGAATGATTTGCGGCTTGGTACTTTGGCGTAGAAAGACATGCATACCCAATTTGGATTCGTTGGAATGTGTACTTTCCGAAAATATATGGTTTTCTGGGGTGAACTTACTGTTTTCTACTTTTGCCCCCCCCCCAACGATGTAAATGTGTTGATTTTGCAGTACCTGAAATGACAGACTATATGGGGGTCTTCCTTTTGGGGCCCCTGTATGCCACGTGCTTGGGTACACCTATACATATTGGGGATCAAACTGTTCAGAGGACCCTAGGCTTTCATATTTGGGGTGATTTCTCTTGATACCTAAAAGTATGTGGGTAATACGATGCTGCAGGGTAGATATTTTGAGGTGATTTTTGGAAATGTCACCTAAATCACTAAATTTAGGAATGATTTGCGGCTTGGTACTTTGGCGTAGAAAGACATGCGTACCCAATTTGGATTCGTTGGAATGTGTACTTTCTGAAAATATATGGTTTTCTGGGGTGAACTTACTGTTTTCTACTTTTGCCCCCCCAAAACAATGTAAATGTGTTGATTTTGCAGTACCTGAAATGTCAGACTATATGGGGGTCTTCATTTTAGGGCCTCTATATGCCACATGCTTGGGTACACCTATACATATTGGGCATCAAACTGTTCAGAGGACCCTAGGCTTTCATATTTGGGGTGATTTGTCTTGATACCTAAAAGTATGTGGGTAATACGATGCTGCAGAGTAGATATTTTGAGGTGATTTTTGGAAATGTCACCTAAATCACCAAATTTAGGAATGATTTGCGGCTTGGTACTTTGGCGTAGAAAGACATGCATACCCAATTTGGATTCGTTGGAATGTGTACTTTCCGAAAATATATGGTTTTCTGGGGTGAACGTACTTTTTTCTACCTTTGCCGCCAGCAACGTAACTAGAGGGGGGCGGGCCCTGGCGCAGGACGCGCAGCCGGGCCCCCGCCCCCCTCCGTACACCTGGAACTGGCCAGAATAAGTGGAGCGTGAGCTGCCGGGGGGCCCTGAGGGGGTGCGGGCCCTGGCCCAATCGCACCCCCTGCTCCCCCGGTAGTTACGCCACTGTTTGCCGCCCCCCAAAACGATGTAAATGTGTTGATTTTGCAGTATCTGAAATGACAGAACAAACGGGGGGTCTTCCTTTTGGGGCCTCCTATGCCACGTGCTTGGGTACATCTATTCATATTGGGCATCAAACTGTTCAGTGGACCCAGGATTTTATATTTGGGGTGTTTTACATTGATACCTAATGATGTGTGGGAGATATGTTGCTGTAGAGTGGAAGCTTTGAGGTCATTTTTCAAAAAATTCACCAATTTCTATAAAACATTATAACTTTAGGAAACAATTGCAACTTAGTGGTTTGGAGTACAAAGATATTTCTACCCATTTTTGATTCACCAGAATCTGTTCTTTCTAGTAATGGGTAGTTTTCTAGGGTAAACCTACTGTTAGCGGAATGTTTGGCCTTGAAATCAAAAGTATGCCGTTTGGGGAGTGTTGCTTTGGAAATTTGGTTGTGTACTGCTTGTAGATTTTGAGCTATACAAGTGAGAAATCTCCATAAAACTATATATATTTGGTATTGTCGCGTTCAGGAGACATAGACCTTTCTAAATCGGCTGTGTTCTCGTACATAAAATGAATGATGTTTCTGATATATGTGATTGTTCTTCGTGCAACATGATTTTTTTCATTTTATTTGACACTTAGAATCCAATATTTTTTTAGAGAAGTAGAATTACACCAAAATTCTTGCATATTGTGAAAGTTCAGGTTGTCCTGAAAAAAACAATATATTGTTTTCCTGGGTTAACTAAAAGACCACCCCAGGAAAGGCCCTTAAAGTGAAAGAGTGCAAAATATCTAAAAACTGCTTGGCAGTAGATGTTCGCATCTAGGACAAAACGGCTGGCAGGGAAAGGGTTAAAATAGATTTAGATTGGATTTACCTTTGTATGACAATTTTAACTTCCACCACACCTTTTGCCCTGCTAATCAATCTGGGTTATTCTGTGATATGGAATTGTTTTCCTTTACTCTACTAAATGCTGGGTTTTTACACATACACTGTATACTGTAAATACCACATGTATGTATCTTCTATGTACTGGGACTGGATATTTTTGCATACAGAATGTATTTTTGTAAACAAAATATACCTTGGACAAACAGCACCCCATATCTCCATGGCATAAGCATTTCTCTTTAGCCACTATATTGTACCTCCTTTATTGACATTCAGGGGCCGATTCACTGAATTCGAGTGAAGGGTTCGAATTGAAAAAAATTCGAATTTCGAAGTTTTTTTGGGCTACTTCGACCATCGAATGGGCTACTTCGACCTTCGACTACGACTATCGAAGGATTCGAACTAAAAATCGTTCGACTATTCGACCATTCGATAGTCGAAGTACTGTCTCTTTAAAAAAAACTTCGACCCCCTACTTCGGCAGCTAAAAGCTACCGAAGTCAATGTTAGCCTATGGGGAAGGTCCCCATAGGCTTGCCTGTGATTTTTTGATCGAAGGATTTTCCTTCGATCGTTGGATTAAAATCCTTCGAATCGTTCTTCCGATCGATCGATCGCAGGATTTGCGCAAAATCGTTCGACTTCGATATTCGAAGTCGAACGATTTTAGTTCCTAGTCGAATATCAAGGGTTAATTAACCCTCGATATTCGACCCTTCGTGAATCGGCCCCGCAATGTGTTCCCATTGAGCATATTTATAAAGCTGTATAAAATAGTAGTACTAGTATATAACACACCTCACGTGCTTCATCTTGTAAAATCTTTCATGTTTATAAAGATGGGTAATACATGTATAGCTGAGAATGAAATCAATCTATAATTGCACCTTTTTACACTACTGTTCATGCAATGATTTCTTATTTTTCAGAACTTATTCTATTGCTTAGGAGGGAAAGCCCATTTTTGCAGTTTCCAGGATACAGATTTTTTTAAGAAATGTAACTAGGATTTCAAGATGTTTTTTCATTACGTAGGAATGTACAATTTGCAATAGTTCAGCACCACCTAGTGGCACTATTATTGCACTGAAACAAATTGGTCATCTGTCTACTAATAGCATACTTGGATCAGTACAATCATTGTCTCTTACTATTATTATTTTTAATGTTGCTATTATTCATAATAATAATACTTTTCATACAAAAGGTGAAAAGGTTTTATTGTTTCCTATTGGAGATTGCTCCTGTCTTTGTGTCACTTGAACCGCAACCCTCTTGCTGCTTCAAGGGCTGTTTGAGAAAACAGTAAATGAGACCAGATAAAAGTGCATGTGTGGCTGAAAATTATTAAAAGGGAAGATAAAGTAAACGTGTTACTCAATAATGTTGAACAATATGGTTGACAACTTTTCTAGGAAATATACTGACAGGGCTGGAAAAACAAAGCCCAGTTGGCAAGAGTGGTGTATGTATGGTTGCTGGGTTTTCTTTTGGAGGGGTTGAACTTGATGGACTTTGTCTTTTTTCAACCCAATTTAACTATGTAACTATGTAACTATGTAACTCTAAATATAAATACTGTTGTTTCTATTTTGTGCCTATTTATGCAGCCTATTATGGGAACCATGGATCTACTGTAAGTCCAGGGTGATGGTTCTTCCATGGTTTACCAGCATTTTTGGTGTGATTGTGCAACATTCATCAAAAAAGGCAGAATGAACTGGCAACAATGTGAAAGTGCAGTTATTGTAATGAATTGCATCAATATTAAATTTAGACACACAGGTTTGGCAAGATAACCCTGTACTTACTGTAAATAGCCTGTATATAGCCTGTATTTCCTGCATCTGCCGACAGTGCACCTTGCACCAGATTGGTTATCCAGCATGAGATGCAGAGTATAGCTAGAAGTCTCTACAAGAGCACGCAGTAAATGTCCCCTTATATCTTTTTAACAGTAAGAAAAAAATATACATAATAGCTTATTTTTAGGCATTCCAATAGAATTCCTTAAATTTGTGTATCCACTTAATGGGTAGGTGGGTCCACATCTCCAGTTGAACCAAAAGATATTCGCCATTTTAAAGCTATAGGAATGTTTACTTTAATGTAAAATTAAAGTACAGTTCACCATTGGATTTCCATCCTGTGCTCACCATTGAAAAAACTGAAATATGATTTAAATTTCTGATTGGGTCTCTGTCTTTCACCTTCCCAAACACATATGCTGTCCTCAAATGCACGTTAAGAATGGAAAGGAAGAGGACCCATCCGTTACTGGAGCATACAGACTGTAATTGAAAGGAGTAAACCAATATCAAATGGATCAGAAAGTTGGCCAAAAAAACAATCACTTTTCATGTGATGTACTGTATATGTACTATATATATACAGGTTTCAATATACTTCTATGGGTGACCAGGCCTGGATTTGTGGAAAGGCCACCTAGGCCCTGGCCTAGGGCGGCAGGATTTTAGGGGGGCGGCATGCTGCCCAACCACATCCACATTGGTTCAAAAACACTGGTGATGCTCTGGAAATACAATTCCCATATGCCAATCCCCATTGCTCCAGTCCAGGTGATAAAAATATGCACAAATAAAGGGGAGGGGACAGGGGTGACGAACGGCAGTGGGCCTAGGGGCGCACAATATGTAAATCCGGCCCTGTGGGTGATGGATAGCAAGGTCATCACAGTTTTGGAGGAAATTTCTGTTGATATATGCAACACAGTATGATATAACTCAGTTTTCTTCTTTTTTCAGTTGCAAATGAAGCTGGTGACAAAAATGCCCGCCCTCTAGCAAGATTTTCAAGTAAGTTTTCTAATACGTTTTGCAAACTTTGTATGCACAGTGCTTAATGCTTAATACAGGCCCCAGTTTTTGAATGTGTGTGATGTTGGGGTAGGAGGAAATAGTATGGAGAGACAAGCCAATATCTTGATGCTAAGGGGGTTATTTACTAAACCTTAAATTTTTCTGATCAAGCTTTTTTGGCTTGAATTTTTCATGGAAATTTTTTTTGAGATCTATTATACCCAGATGCTGCAAAAAGCCCAAATCCGAAAATCTGGCATCTCTAACCTGTCGAGGTCCTGTACAAGTCAATGGGAGAGACACCTGTCACAAATTAAAGTTATTGTGGTCTTCAGTGGGTTTAGCTGAAAACCTGGCTTTTTTTGGGGTTTCCAGGAGAAAACTCGAAAAACCAAGCTTTTCTTTAGAAAAGCCCGAAAAAATCATACGATTTAGAATTTTTGCTAGATTAAATCATTCAATTTATAATAATATAATAATAAATAAGGCAAAATTGGGCATGGGAGTTTGGTCAAGCTTTTTTTATTGGGACAATAAGAATTTGGATTTTAGTAAATAACCCCCTAAGTGTCAGGTAGAAGGATAAGTTACCGTATATACTCAAGTATAAGCCGTCCCGAGTATAAGCGGGGTACCTAATTTTACCTCCAAAAACTGGGAAAGATTATTGACTCGAGTATAAGCCTAGGGTGAGAAATGCAGCAGCTTCTGGTAAGTTTCAATCAAAAAATTGAGGGTTTCTGCTCCAATTGGAGGTGTCGGCGTCTCGTTTTTGGATGCCGGCGACCATTCTTGGACGCTGCCGAATATTGTTGGAGACTATTCTTAGGCGCCGGCAACTATTCTTAGGCGCCGGCGACTATTCTTAGACGCTGGTGACAATTCTTAGGCGCCGGCGACCGTTTTTACGCTTGACCCGAGTATAAGCCCAGGTAGAATTTTTCAGCATATTTTGGGGGCTGAAAAACTCCGCTTATACTCGAGTATATACGGTACTCCTCATCGTGATGATGTTGTCGGAGGGAATATATACAACAGCCTTCTTATGACAAATTAAGAAGGTATGGGGGTTTTAAGAATACAAGCAACCATGGTTTTCTTCTTTATTTGCAACATTTCTCATCAACCATAGATAAATTCTTTAATTGCTCTGCGAACATTAAAACAGTTTTCACTGCAACAGAAAACTGTGTTAGGGCAATGGCACAGAATTAATTTGGACTGCAGCTACTGCAGTGATTAAAATTACAATTTTTTTACTGCTGGCCACATTTGCCTGAAATTAGGGATGCACCAAATCCACTATTTGGGATTTGGCCGAATCCCTGCATCTTTTTTGAAAGATTTGGCTAAATACCAAACCGGATCTGAATCCTAATCTGCATATGCAATTTAGTGGGGAAAAAGATTTTACCTCCTTGTTTTGTGACAAAAAGTCATGTGATTTCCCTTCCCACCCCTAATTTGCCTATGCAAATTAGAATTCAGTTCTGCCAGGCACAAGGATTCGGCCGAATCCAAGTCCTGCTGAAAAAGGCAGAATCGTGGTCGAAACCTGAACTGAATCCTGGTGTCGGTGCACCGTGCATCACTACTGTACATGAAATAAAATGAAAAGTGACATGAATTGCTTAATTTCCTAAAGACACACATCAATAAGTTTTTGGAGGCATAATACTATTCAATATACTTTAATTTGATTTAAATAGAAATGGATAGGAAACTGCTGTCAGTGGCATTGCTGGCACAAGAAAGGTGATCAAAATGCCACAAGTACATTAGGAATCTCAAGCGTGAGACGTCTGGTGCTTTTGTTAAAATGTATATACCAGACTTTGTTTTATAATGTAAAGTAAAATTAACAGATTTTCTATAGTTATTGGAGAGGACAGCTAAACTTAACTAAGGAGACCATTTATTAACAATCAAATTTAGATTTTTTCCACAAATCTCTAAAAATGTGTGGTTTTCTTATTTTTTTTAAAAAACCTCTAAAAATTCATGATGTATTATGTGTGAAAACCACTAATACAAAACTTCAAGATCCTACCGAAGTCAATGGAAGCTTCGCTAATCCTAATGGGCTGTTATAAATCAATTCAGACTTTTAGAAGTTTTCGGGGTTTTTTTCCACTAGGAAGTTTCTGAAAAACTCAATTTTTTTGAGGTTTTCGAGTAATTTGTATCTTTTTTTATTTTTAGTGCATCGTTCAGTGTTATTTTCCATTTGTACTTTGTTTATTAGGATTTTTTAAATAAATCTCATGACATTTGTAGTTTTAGAAGTTGTGGTTTCAAAATCACTAAAATCTGACCTTTGATAAATAGGCCCTTAAGTGGTTAATTTCACGTGAGAGCCATTAAGAAGTAATTGCTTTGATTTAATCCCTGTAGTTCCATATTAAATATAACCACATGGTGGTAGTGTAGCGCAGTGTAGCATTAGCTCATTTATGTAAATATTTCCCAAGAAACGGATTCTCTGTACTTACAATGGGAGAGAATGCTTAAAAAAAAACGGATTGAGACTTTAGACATTTAGGTGCTAAAAGTAAAAAAAAACAACAACATTTATCTACATGAGTATATTCTAATATCAATGTTAGTAAAAACATAAAACTTGGTCAAATATCCGACTGATAGATACTACAGGTATGAGACCTGTTATCCAGAATTCTCAGGACTTGGGGGTTTCTGGATAAGGGGTGTTTCCATTATCTAAATATCTACAACAAAATCATTTAAGCATTACATATACCCAATAGCATTATTTTGCTTCCATTAAGGACTCATTTTGCTTAGTTTGAATCAAGTACAAGGTACTGTTTTATTATTATAGAGAAAAGGGAAATCATTTTTAAAGTTTGGATTATTTGGATGAAATGGAAGATGCCCATTCTGTAATTTGGAACTTTCAGGATAATGAGTTTCCGGATAAAGGATCCTCTTCCTGTAATATCAAAAATTATGCTTTCATGAGTAATGAAAGGGGATTTAATTTAGGGCTATCGCTGAAAGGTGGGCATCCCAAGAAGAAAAATACATGTTAATGAGGGATATCAGGTCTTCAGCCTTGCCGCTGTTGCTGAACTGCACTTTACATTTCTGGCCACTCTGACAATGGGGGCCAAAGCAAATATGCTGTTGGCTCCTCCACTTAAACTAGCATAAACAATACATACATATAAATCACACAACTCAGTGCTGATGGAGCTGTACTAAAGTTTGCTTTGACCAATTAAAAAGAAAATGAAAGAAAATTGGTTATGATTCCTTGATTGGCACTGCCAGGTAGAGATCTAACCCTAGGCCAGGAAGCAAAGGGAGGTTTTAATATAGGGGACATTATATAGAATCCTGGCACATTAATTGTGGATTTTAAGCAGGGATAGCCACATGCAGTGTGAGCATGATTCACAGGTATGGGACCTGTTATCCAGAATGCTCAGGACCTGGGGTTTTATAGATAAGGGATCTTTCTGTAATTTGGATCTTTATACCCTAAGGGGCACATTTACTTAGGGTCGAATATGGAGGGTTAATTAACTCTCGATATTCGACTGCTGAATTAAAATCCTTTGACTTCAAATATCGAAGTCGAAGGATTTTGCGCAATTCGTTCGATCGAACTATCGAAGGAATAATCGTTCAATCAAACAATTAAATCCTTCGAATCAAACGATTCGAAGGATTTTAATCCATCAATCGAAGGATTATCCATCGATCATAAAATTGTTAGCAAGCATATGGGGACCTTCCCCATAGGCTAACATTGGCCTCAGTAGGTTTTAGGTGGGGAACTAGGGGGTCGAAGAAATTTTTAAAGAGACAGTACTTTGACTATAGAATAGTTGAATAGTCGAACGATATTTAGTTCGAATCGTTCGATTCAAAGTCGAAGGTCGTAGTCGAAGGTCGAAGTAGCCAATTCAATGGCCGAAGTTCGAACTATTTTTCCTCTATTCCTTCACTCAAACTTAGTGAATGGGCTCCTAAGTCTACTAGAAAATCCTGCTAAAATTAAATAAACTCAATAGGCTGGTTTTGCTTCCAATAAGGATTAATTATATCTTAGTTAGAATAAAGTACAAGGTACTGTTTACAGAGAAAAAGGAAATCATTTTTAAAAATTTGGATTATATGGATAAAATGGAGTCTACGGGAGATGGCATTTCCGTAATTCTGAGCTTTCTGGATAATGGGTATCCAGGTAATGGACTCCATACCTGTATTAACAAAAATATAAAAGAATAATATTGGGAGCAAACCAGAAAAAACATAGAAAGTTGGCAATTGTAACCAATCAATTGTATCTAATATCTAATTTTTGAGTTTATGTGTGATGATAAAAAATATCAGTGAGCTTTTCATTCTGCGGTAGGAATGCAGTTATATTTCTCTGTAACTGCAAAAATCATGTACAGTAATTATGGCAGCCTTTCTAATGACAGATTTTCTTTTGAACAGCTTTTCAGATTTATAAGAGAGCAAACAGATTTTTTCATTTAATTGTAGGATCCAAGTCTCAAAACAGCTTGTGGAACACCATATTCAGTGGGCTTAATCTAAAAGAGAAGCAGAAGCCAGCAATTGCCACAGACCCTCGAAGTCCAGAAGAGATTTTAGCTGATGAACTGCCACAAGTTGACAGTCCAGATGCCATTCCGAAAGCATCGATCAGGTTTGAGGGTCTAAGCGCATGTTTCGTTTTTGTTCAAATAATCTGCAGTTACTTGAAACTGAGTTTTACAAAGTGGGTGATGTATTTTTATAATGGGATTGTCACATTTAATGGTTGGTGCTGCTTTTTTACAAGTAAAGTTGGTGAAGGATTCTAAATCGAAAGGAACAACTGTTATTAAAGTTGATAATAAGATAATAAGAACAGCTGTTAAAGTTGATAATAAGACTGATTTGTTTGGATGTTAATAAGGAAATACAGTGTGGTAGAATCTGCGACGACACATTAATAAAATAAGGCAAACGATTAGCTAATCTATAAGCATATTTGCTACAATGTACAGTATTATCCCTTAGCATCTGGTAACTATTTATGTTTTTATTAAGATATGTAGCTATACATTTTTACTAAAAACTCTTTTTTGTTAAAACCAGTAAAGGAAAACATACCATTTTTTGTCAACTCCAGGGTCATCTAATAAGCTTTTTAGTTTTCTGATGGGGTGATTTATCCCTATAGTATAAAAATGATGATGTACCCACAGTGAGACATTAATATTATGTAAAAGACATCACAACTTTATATGTGTCTTAACTCATTTACATTTACAAAGTTAAAAAGAGTTTAGAAGTTCGGGGGTTGGGTATCAGTTTCAGAAAATCTGCTTTGTTGCTATTTGCAAATTGCAAAGTACTGTGAAAGTTGTAGCCTTATAAAGTGGTGCAGCAAACAGGCTCATAGTTCACTAAGCCATTCTGCTGTTGTTGCATAAAGGCAAAATATTAATACATTTACGGGGTTATTTACTAAGCTCTGAATACCCGTAATTCCATGAAATCTGAAAAATTCTTAATTTTTTTTCGGACTTTTAAAAAAAAATCACGAATTTTTCGGAATTTATTAAACCCCGAGGGCTAAAAAGCCAGAATATAAAAACACGGCGTCGCAAACCTGTTGAGGTTGCATAAAAGTCACTGGAAACAGTCCCATTGATTTTTGGTTGTGTCGGGGGTTTAGGGCAATTTCACTATGTTTTCGGCGCTTTCAGGTGATACCGGAGAAAATTCACGAAAAAATCTTGAAAATCAGAGCTTTTCCCGCCTTTCGGGAAAATGTAATAATAAATAAGCGTTAAAAACACGAGCTGGTTAGATCGGAGTTTGTAAAAGCCGATATTGAGATAAATTCGGACCTTGATAAATAACCCCCTTAATGTTATTTCTCCTGTCTGATCTCCTGGAAGAGAAAATATACATATACATTTATCCTTAACATTTGTCAATGTCCATCCTTTCCATCCTTTCAAATCAATCTGCTCACACATATAGAAAAAAATGCATTTTAGGCAAGTGCATGTATAACAGCATTAGCACAACTTGATATATTGCATGATGGACATACTTGACATTTGGTAGAGGTTACTTTCAAACTTGTCAATAATTTGGGGCCTAGGGGCTTTTTATTAAGATAAAATGAGTCTATTTTTGCAGAATTAGGGATAATAATTCATGGACATGTAATGTCAGGACTGAACTCGGTAGCTAGATATGTGATAAAATGAGGCACTTACGTTTGGAATTGGTGATAAAAATCTGAAATTGAAAATTCACTTGAAAGATAACTTTAACTACATACAAAGCTCTCCTGCAAAACTGAATTCAATGAATAATGTTTTGTTTACTGCATTTTTAAAGGGATATTGTCATCAAAATAAAAAAGGGTTTTATGTAGCTGCAAACAGAGTATTGAGTGAAGTAGCATAGATCTGGCAAACATAGATTTAGAGGCTTGGATAAGAGGCATAAAGTTATAACTCAAATCAACCAATCAAATGTTTGCTTTCAAACAGTAAATTAGTATATTGTGCCTACTTTTTGTGTGCTATAGGTTGCATTATCCAATGCTAACTTTAGACCTCTTATTACTTTACCCCCTCTTTGATAGTTTATGTTTAAAAGTTGTACAAGTATGGGATCCATTCTTTGGAAAACAATTATCCAGAAAGCTCCAAATTACAGGAAGGCTATCTCCTATAGACTCAATTTTAATCAAAGAAATCACATTTTAAAAAAATCATTTATTTGTACTTGATCCCAACTAACAGATAATTTATCATCATAGGAGGGAAACTACCCTGTAGGGTTTAATTAATATTAATTAATGTTTAAATTATTTTTAGTAGACTTAAGTTATGGAGACCCAAATTACAGAAAGACCGCATATCTGGAAATCATTCTAGATAACAGGTCCCATACCTGTAGTGTAATTTCTGTGTATTCGGGCCAGCCTTAGACCTGGCCTTGCATGCTCAAAAAGCAAACTATAATAAATCCCCAAAACCCTTAGCATACCTCCAAACATTCGCTGGGCATATCTGATATTAATAGGAAACCCACTGTCCTGGATTGTTATGATATTCTGCACTGCTTCACTTTAAAGGAGAAGGAAAGGTTAAAATGAAGTAAGCTTTATCAGAAAGGTTTATACAAATACAATAAACCCTCAAAGTAATGCTGCTCAGAGTCCTCTGTCAAAATAAACGCTGCATTCCTTTCTTTCTATTGTGTACACATAGGCTTCTGTATTACACTTCTTTCAGCTTAAACCTCCAGGACAATGGCTTGAGCATGCTCAGTTAGCTCCTCTCCCCTCCTTCCTCCCCTCATAGCAGTAATCTGAGCCCAGAGCTATGAGTGAGCAGAGAGAGACTCAGGCAGGAAGTTACAGCACACCAAGCTAATATGGCAGCTGGTATCCTAAACAAACATAGAGAGCTTCAAGAGCTATTTGCTCAGGTATGGTAAAAGCATTCTACAAAATAAATATAGTGTTATAGCTTGCACTATTGTGGCTAATCTATTGGCAATAAACTGCTTCAGGGTGAAACACAAGCTATTGCTCCCTCTAGTGACTGCTGTCTGCAAAGTCCCTTTCAATTAGTGAAATGCAGCAAGCAACCTCTGCCTGTCACTGCAGATGGTGGAGAATGGTGGGAACCTGCATGAGACCAAAGACGCATTGGGGCATATTTATTATGCTGTGCGAAATAAAAAATAAAAAACTGTGTGAATAGCTGTGTAAAATAAATGGCAAATTTATCAAGGTGTGCTTTATTTTATGCCATATGAATACCAGATTTACCACCGTTATTTTACATTGCTTCTGTCGGAAGTCAATCTAAGAAGAAAACGCATAAAATTTTACGTTGTTTTTTGCACAGCCTGGTGATGTGTGGTGTATTCTCCCAATGTTTTTTTACACCACATAATAAATATGCCCCACTGAGTACTTGGGGCCCACGCTGTGCTAATATTGTAGTAAGAGGAGGAAGTGACAGGTGACATGGGGCAAAAGGGGAAGAGGGAAGATCTGTTAAATTTTTGTCTCAAACACGAGCTGGCATTGGGTTCCCTGGGTGCAGCACTTGACTCTTTTTTTATTATCCCATGCATGCAATGTTTCAGGGGCAGATAAGTATGTGCTGCTCTGCTGATGAGGCTGATCTGTGGCATAATGTTTGTAATTATCATCATTAGCCGTTAGTATAAAAAAAAGTGTGTTTTTATTAAATGGCTATGGAATTTGGAAGCATGGCCATAAATTGGGCATGACCAAACCTTTTCTATTCTTTTTTATACAGCAGAATGGTGAACAGTAGTTTGTATGGCTATATAGCAAAAATATTCCTTTCTGGTTTGCCCTACAACTTCTTCATCTATGGACAGATAACATTGCAGATAACATTGCCTGTTTATAATAAAGAGGCAGTGCTGGAAGAAGGAGAGGATAGAGAGGCACAATATTGGCAAGGCTTTGCAATTTGGTAGCTTGGAATATAAATAAATATTTACTGATATATTCAACATACTTTCCAAAAATATATTGCTTTTTTTGGGTCTTTGTACTGATAGGGAGTCTTACAGCACACACAATGCAGGCAGTTTGCTGTGTTAGTAGAAGCTGAATAGGCAACCAAGAAAATGTGTATGTACTTATTTCATTTTATAATCCCTACAGGACACATTCTTTGGTAAATCTATGCATAAGTGTTCAGTAGATGTAAATAGCAAAATGTAAATTGCAAAATTGCTTTAAAGAGGTGAAACTAGAAAGTTATGATGGGCAAGGTTTATTATAAAATGGGGTGAGGCTTATTGTGGGTGGGGCTGATATTTGTCATATTGCGGCACAAATGGCACCTCTCCGTTTTTTTTCACCCCATTTCAAGAGCTGTTCCTATATAAACAGAAGAAGCTGCTCCCCATCGCTCTGCTTCTCTGCTTTCACTAACGAGGACAGTGAATCCACCCTTTAGCCTCCTATATTTAATGGATCCATCTCAGTGTAGAACAGTATGACTGTGGTACACCAAGCAAGTGTCACAACAGGGGTGTATAATATGCATAATTTAATTCAGAATTAAATGTCAATGTGTGGATTGTTCAGCTGGCAGGTCCAGCAACACTCCATCTAGGGGACTATTTGGGCCTTGAAGTTTATAAGACCAGCCCTGAGTGTATTTGGTGTTTTTGCTAACAATTCCGTTGCTAGGAGGGTATATCAAGGACAGGAATAATATGCAACCATAGGGTCACCATAAGGCAATGTATGCAATGTGTCTGGTTTCATCATACAATTCCAGACATAAACTGGCTTGTGCATAGATGAATATTATTTTTCCAATGAACAAAACATGGTCATGTTTCTGCTTATCTAGTATGGCTACAAAGCTTCACTGATCTTTCCTTAGTAACAGTGAAGTTAGGGAGGAATTGCTTATATGAAGTAATCTTTAATGAACAGGGGCTTCTTTACCGCCTGTATTTTTCAGTGTTTATATGATGTATACAATCTTCTACTGTACAGCACTGCAGAGCATTTTGGTGATATATAAATACCTGTTAAATGTAACTAGAAAGACTGAGAAAGCACATACTTAATCATACTATTTTTTGGGGGCTCTTAATGTGCATAGATGCCCTGTGCATTATTCAGTACTATGCAAATCTGAAAAAACATAAAGCTTAGTTTACCCACCTTGCACACCTGGGTACCCAGAGAGAGCCATGCAGAGCTCTAAATTGTATTTGCAAATTGCATTGCCCAACTTAACAACTTTAAAAGTCACCCAACTTACCTGGGCACATGGTGTAATGATACCTGGTGGTCTAGTGTGGTGGCGGTGGATCTGATGCTCTCCTCGCGGGGATGCCTGATTTCTTCTGTTTAGTTTCATTTGCGTTTTGGTGCACACGTCCTCTCATTTGATGTCATCTCATGAGGGGGGAAATTAAAATGTTTAAAGGCGTCTTGTCTGTTTTTCATTGCACAACGTAGGTCTATTATTAGTTCCTGGGTGCAATTCTGGTTCTTTTTACTGTTCCTTGACCCTTGCCTGTCCTTGACCATCCCTGTCTGCTGCCTGAACCGACCATTGCCTTTACTGACTACTCTTCCAGATCCTGATTCTGTACTGCTCTGTCTGATTGGTTATTGACCACAGCCTGTTTCTTCGACTATGCTTTGCTCTAACCCTGTTTCTTCTGTCACACTTTCCGATTTCCTGGCCTGTCTAGAACTCTCACCTTGATTCTCTCACTTTAAGTCCTGGCGGCATCTGAGTAGCTACAGGCTCCTCCTGATGTGAAAGGCAGATGTTATAGGCAGAACATGAGCCATGACCAGAACCTTGGCGTCTGTTCTGTGTTTTTGGAGACCGAATGTGACACATGATTTCCAGTTACTGTAATTCCCCAGCACTCTCTACCTGAGCATTTTGTTGATCTGCAAGGTCAAGGTGTACATACGTGGGGTGGCCCATAGGCTCCTCTTAACCAACAGAAATGTTACACCTGGAAAGATAACGTTCAATCCACCAGGATCACACCATTATCAGTCTAAATTATCCAGATTTGCCAAACATGCACAGATGGTTGGGCAGTATGGCTAAATTAGGACATGTACAGTCAACTTAATAAAGTATAGAATAGTAGTGTGACCGGTGTCAAGTGTGACAAGTACCTTGAAATTACATAATTTCTTGCCATGTTATCAATTGTTATCAATTGACCGGACTGGTGGTGTCATTGCTGTGTGTGAAACTGAACTTTAAAACAATACAAAAAATACCCATGTCTGCTGAAAGATGTTTGTGTATCCTTCTTGAATCCTAATATCACCGTGCCAGAATGTAGCAGTGTTTTTGGGATCTTGCAGAATTGAAGTAATTAAGAAGTCAATGCATTGATCACATTGGCGGTTCCCAGCGGGATCCTTCCTCAGTATTTGGAGTGTAGCAGTCTAATATCATTTAATCATATGGTAACAACATCAATTGTCTTCTCAACTATAATGGACTTTGTAATGTCTCTGAAGCACATGAGCTGTTTCATAAAATGTATTGCTCTGTATTATGTATAGTATGTGTCTTTATTATTACCAACAATGTCTGGGTTAAAAGGGCTTACAGTAAATACTGTTTCAAGGCACATTTACACTTATCAAGCAGAACTGGTTAACAACTGGTTAAAAACAAGTACTAAGGCATTTTATCTGATTGTGGCCACATTTTTTTTATATTTTTCATATATAAGCCCAAAGAAGAAGGCCGATCAAGCATATTACTGCTTGAAAATGCTAAAGTAGTGCTAAAATTCACTACATGTGCCAGCCCTGGACTTGAAGTCAAAATAGGCCCTGACATTTCAAGTACATAGTTGCCCAAACAGTCACCCACTGGGCCACTAATCACTGTCTATGGCATATTACAGCAGCCTCCCTGGCATTTGTCAGAACCCGCAGATTGCCAGTCCGGGCCTGAGGTGTGCACAAACAGGCTACCACAGAGACCAGAAACATACTTTGTTTGGGATACCAATTTTGAAAAGATAGGGGGTGTAAAATTATAAAGTAACAAAGATGCATTGCCTGTAACTATATTAACCTACTGAGCTAACATATGATTCATACTTTCTATAAATGTTAAAAACTAAGGTAAAAGAAGAAAAGAAAGAAAAAAAAAACAGCCTTCCACCTAATACTGAGCACCAACTCATTTTTAACCCTGTTCAGTCTACATGACCTTATAGCTTCCAAATTGTATTTATTGTGATAGTATAATCTATCTTGATGGTTATGCAATATGTACAGCTACTTGAGATGCAGCTTTTTTACCAAGTAAAAAATTTGTGCAGACGCATGTATACACAGGTATGTATTAAAGTGGGTCAGCATACTTATTTATCAATATCTGTTTGGATTTCTCTGTCTAATAAACACATTTCTGTATGAGAATAAATAAAACATTAAATAACAATAGGAACACTGAAAAAAAGTCATAGTTCTTGCTTAGCAAGGTCTTTCTGCTATCCTGAATTATGTGTCCTGTTAAGGTCCCCATTAAATAAACAGCTGTGTTTTAGCATTGTCAGCCTACACCTGATTGTATAATTATTTTTTTTTAAATTGCCTTGTATATGTTTACATCATATATTCCTACTTAGGGGTCAAATGAGGCCTTCCATTAGAATGTTATGTCCCCAGCCTGTCCAATGGCTCTGTTGTTTCTGTACAATATCACAATATTCACACATTACACATTTGTGCAAATAAGTATTGGACTGAAATTGAAATAAAACAGACCTTTCATTTCTTCATGTTGTTTTTCCCTCATGGCAACTAAATGCTAATATTCTTGCTGTTTCATTTTGTCTTATGCTCGCTGTATTTTGTATTTCTTGTTTTTTCTTTTGCCCTTCTCTGATCCTTTCTTGCCCATAAGTTAGAGCACATTTAATACTGTTGAAAGGGGAAATACTTTTTATCTCTCTCACCCAATGCATCTGCTCCTACCACATGTAACTAGCAATTCATACAGTGCGATTCTAAATTTGGTTACTGTACAATCTACTTTCTGAAGGAGAGTCTCAGCCAAAGGATTTATTCATGAGTTAAACCCTCTTAGTAACTCTGGAGCCAACAGTTACAGCAATCTGTACATACTTTATGTCACTAGATGCTTATGTGAGATGAACATTCATAGACGTGTCCAGTTTTACAGTGTAATTTTATTAAATACATACAGTGTCAGACTGGGTTGCCCACTAAAAAAACTTTAGACCATGGGTCCACTTTCCAAACTATTATTCCTCTTCTCCTCACTCAACCTCTTTAATATCCTAGTCTTTTATATCTACTTACTATATTCTTCCATTATCAATGATATAGGCCAAATGGTTAGAAGCACGAGGACCCACTGACACCTGGGCCCGTCGGGAGTTTTCCTTATATCCTGGTGGGCCAGTCCGACACTGAATACATATGTATTCAGGACTAAATAATGTACTGTATTCCAAATGTTTTTTTCCTGATTTTTGCAGTTAATTCTGTGAATATATTGTAGATTTAAAGGCAGCATGACAAAAAATAAAAAAAAACAAAAATAGTTTCTGAAAAGTGGAATAATGTATAATATTTAGTTAATTGGACTGGTATTGAAACATTTTTAAACACTTTTTCTACCATAAGGAAACATATTTCATTCTACCTCGTAGGGTTATGACACATGGCGTGTTTTCTGTCTCTTTGAGCACTCATATGCCAAAAGCACCCTCCCAGATACTTGCATTGTATTTACTTGAAAACACTTGTCAGATTACAGCTACTTGGAGGAGCAATGCAATAAACGGTGGTAGAGTGGGTGTTTTGTGCATTTTACAAGAATGTTTGGTCTGTTTAAGTTATTGCTCAAATAGTCAGAAAATAGTAAAAATAGTACCTTCTAGTACAAGGTTACTTATCTGTTTTGGTGGAAAACAATCCTACTAGGTTTTTTTACTATTTGAATGATTTTTAGCAGACTTAAATGGATTCTGTCATGATTTTTTATGTTATAGTTTTTATTACTAAATTACACTATGTACATTGCACATCATTTATTCTACAATTTAAAATGCTATTGTTCAACAAATAAATTTGTTTTTGTAGTTGTAATATTGGTGCGTAGGCAGCCCTTAGCTATCTGGATACAAACAGACAAAACAAAATCATCATTGCACAATCCCTGGTCCCCTGTTTCACATATGAATTTTATATCTAAGATAATGCATGTATTTTGCAAAACAGGGGTTTTTAGTTACAAAATTATGATCATAAAATTGAGAAGCCACCATACCACATCAATGTAAATCCTGTATAGTGGTCCTAACTGTTTACCTTTGGTCAAGTTTTTTCTGGGTTGGCATCTCCCTGCAGAACTACTTGACTCTGGATCCGTGTCTCCAGACCAAGGCTTTGGCTTGTGTGTTATCTTCCCATAGTTCTGCTGATGGGCTGCTGGGGGAAGGGAGCGGGGTCATATCACTTCGACTAGTGCGGCAGTAAAGAGTAACTAAAGTTTATCAGAGCACAAGTCACATGACCGGAGGTTCCTGAGAAACTGATAATATGTCTAGCCCCATGTCAGAGTTCAAAATTAAATATTTAATGTTTAAAAAAAAAACAGTTTGCTCTTCTGAAAAACAGATTTCATTGTAGACGTCTGCTGGAGCAGCACTATTAACTGATGTGTCTTGAAAAAAAAACATGTTTTAAAATGACAGTATCCCTTTAAAGCAAATGGTGCTCATATCTGTGACAATTTGCTCACTGGCCTCCTTAACTTAATGAGACCCCATTTTTCAGGGAAATAACCTCATCCATTGTGACTTAATATGACTGAGTAGTAAGGCTCAGCACAACCAGGCACAAGAAAACGCTTGAAAAAACACAGAAAAAAAAACACTTGAAAATACATACAGTCGATTTTCAAGAGAAACCCATGAAAAATACTTTGTTCCCCATGAAAAGTGTCAGATAAGCACTCTCTGTTTACAGCATATCTTTTCTACACTATTTTACACTCTGTGGGGATGGTACTTCATCAGTCTGGCAAAAACAATAAAATGCACATATTTTTGCTTTTATGTGTATAATAATTAAACTTTTGATTAGGAGATAGTAAAACCAACAGAGTGTTTAATATAGAGATCAGCAGGAATTATATCTTTGTACTGCCTTTATACTGATCATCCTAAAATGTTATTTATGTGACATTTCAAGTTTGCAATCCAATTTCACATCAGAGGCAAAGAAGAATTTATCTTGCCTGTGCCTGAAAAAGACCTTTGCAGTTACAGCAGTTTTGAGGCACTACTGAAGGACGCTCATAATGGACTGCTGAAAGGTATGATGAGAAAGTTTTATTGCACTCTTTGGAGCCAAAATGGAACTTTGCTTCAAGAGCAACGTACAGCAAAATGGATATGAAAAACAAAGGTGGCACGCACAAGTGCTGAAATATTGATCCATGGTAGGAGTTATTGTTAAAAAGAGGACAATAAACAACTTTCTGCAAAAAAGCATTATATTTGCAGAGCAACATAAAGCAGTGCTTCTTGCAAATTAAACTATAAAAACGGAGCTTGATGAACTCATGATTCAAGGCGTATGGAATAGCTTTGGGGTGTTCTAGGTAGGGGTGTAGCACTGCATCCCTTGGACCCCAAGCAAAGTATATTTCTGAGCCCAATGCACTGCTTGCACCCTCACATTCTATTCATAACCAGCAGCAATATATTATGGTAACATGGACTGTATGTATGACTTAAGGATCTTTGCCAGTGATGGGTGAATTTTTCCTGTTTTGCGACTCCAAAAAATTTGCGAAATGGTGAAAAATTCACGAGAAAATAGTGAAAATCAAAATTGATGCCCACGTCCAAAATTGGTCCGAAAAGTCAATCGCATCAATTTTGAGTCAATGGGGGTCCAAATAGTGTTGACGTGTGCAGATTTTGACGTGATCGACTTTTTGCCGGAGATTCGAGAATTTATTCACCGCCGGCCAAATATGGAAATTCTCCTGCAAATTCGTGACAGCCGAGTTTATTCGCCCATCGCAAATCTTTCCTCACTTTGCTCAAAGCAGCAGGGTCGAACTAACTCACCAGTGGGCCCCAGTAATAGTGGGCCTTTGGCAGCTAGGACAGCTCTGCATAATTTTTTACTTGAATGCGCCTCCTGTGTTGCACTTGAAATCATACCTTGTCTGCCCTCACAAGACTCTACTCTTATTTTATGTGCAGCTGGTCACAGGGATTTCTCATAAGCACTGTTTGCACGATCTGGCTCACCCAATACAGTGTATGTCAGATGTCACCATTGAGGGCAGCAGAACTAGGTTGGCTTGCCTGCTATGTCCTGCTTCACATGGAGGTAGAGGTCCTTTATGAAGTAGAGTGCTATGATTGTGGAATTCAGTGGACCATTGTGAGAAAAAAACAGTTGACCATCTTCAAGACCTATTGCTGAAACTGAGCAGAGTACATTGTTGTCAGAGAGCAGTATCTTGATTGGAATCTGGTGAGAGAATTTTGCACACTTGTGGGGAAATTAAATAAAAGTCGCAAAGAGCAAAACAATTAGCACAAAGAATGAAAAGTTTCATTTCGCAATGTAATACTCTTCCTTAAACTGTTATTACATTGCAAATTTTAATTGTGAACTACGAATTTTAACTGTGCATTGCTCACTTTTAAGAAGAGCTTGAAGGTGTTGTAATCTTTTGGAGCAAACATAACAACTTTGTCAGTAAGAGGTTTTATTACATTCACTGCACACTGGCGCTAACTATAAAATTCGCAAACCTTCTTCTACTGTCGGAAGTGGTCGCTAAACAGTTTCCGGGTTCGCAAAAGCTATATTAAATTTGCATATTAAATAAATAAATTGCGAATATTTTTCCCATTACCGATTTTTATTACATTCCCCCATTAAAGTTTAGGGATGCAGCATTGGAGTGGCTGGAGTTGCTGGAGCCCATCAAACAACCTTACCTCTGGGCACACCAAATATATACACATCCCTGCTGCTTTGCTCTACTCAGTTGCCACATAATGCTACTGCCACCCACATTATGTATATGGACAGAGCTGTTTCTACAAAATATGTGGCCTATGATGAAAGCATCAAACGTTTTAGGTCCTTTAGCTATAATTACTCAGATATGCCAGTAAGAAAATAAATAATGAGCATATTAACCCTAGACATACCAGTAAAGTCATTGGAGAAAACAAATAATGAGCATATCAGTCTCAAACATGCCAGTAAGATCACTGCAAAATGGACAATGAGAGCATATTACTCATAGGCATGCTAGTTAAAAAAAATGCATAAAATTAATTATGAACCTTTTAACCCTATTCATGCCAGTAAGATCACTGCAGAAATTACATTGAGTACTCAGTTAACAACAGACATGCCAATAACATCAACGCAGAAATGGATAATGAGCACAGTGACCATAGACATGCCAGTCAGATCATTGCAGAAATAGATGATGACCTCATTAACCCCAGACATGCTAGTAAAATCATGACAGAAAATGGATAATGAGCACAGTATTAGCCACAAATACCTCAAAAATACCACAGCAGAAAATAAATGGATAGACGGCACTCTCTAACTCACACTTGCACAATCAGTACAACTGCTCTCTCCCACGTGTCTTGTATACCTCCGTCTCTGCATCTAAGGTGTTTCTATACAAATTCAAGTAAATCTATGTATTTACAGTTTAATTAATTTTACAGAGAAATGTGATTATAAAGTCAAAAAGATTTATATATATAATGTGATGTGTGTTTTAATTCATCTTGCCCCATTACTGACTCACAGTAAAGATGTCTTCAGTGCTGAAACTTTGTTTCTTTAACGGTGCTTTTATTTTCATGGCTTTTCTGTTTCTTTGTCTCCTGATATTTACACTGTGGAGAACACAAGAAAAGCATTTTTCTTTCCTTTGCTGTACAGACTTTGACACCATATTGTACTTAGCACATGCAGTTGCAGTTGGGTTTCAGAGCCCAGGTGCTTGCCAATTTGGAGAGGACTCTTGCGTTACATCAAAACCCTTCACTGCCAAATATGGCTGTTGTGAATATGCCCCAGGAGTGACCTTGGCATTGATTAAATACATGTTCTGTTAGCCTCATGTGTCATCTGATTAGTACAACATTGCACAATAAAAAGCAAACACATTATGCCAAGCTGAAATAGCCTGAGGGTGGGTAAATTATTTCATTGCAATTTATATTTTCCCTTTAGAACTTATAAAAATAATAATCACTTTAGGCTTTACATATCTGTTTTATGGAAATACTGTAATTTCTAACCTTTTCATGAAAATGTTGCTGTATTGTGTTGCTGTGGTGAAGATTATGTTCTATTTATTTTCTCCTAATTAGACAACTGAACCAAATGTAATGGCACACTGAGAATTTTAGATTACAGCAGCTTTCTGGGGAAAATGTAAATTCCTTCAATATTCATGCACTACTTTGTATATTTTTATATGGGACTTACAGGTATTATAACAAAGATTTCTATGTCATTTCCATGAAATTGCTTAAGGACATAAACCCATGCTTGATGGAAAGGAAGTTAAAAAGACACCCTAAAGCAAACAGCATACATAAGATCTGATATCTATATATGCACTATGAATAGCATTCCTCTAAAAGCAACAGTAAGGATTAGGAGTTGTAAAACACATTTATAAACGTTTGATTCTGACTGTTTATGTAACTAATAACTTGCAACTCTTGATACTAGACATATAAAAAATGATGTGCATGTCTCCACCTACAAATCCTGAACTAAACCATAAATCCCTAATTTTTGTGGGTTAATGCCGTTTTATAAGGAGGATTAAAAAAAAAAAAAAAAAAAAAATATTATACATTGTGTGCAGACATGCAATGTTCACTCCAAGGAAAAAGAAGAAGTATTTATTATTTCATATAATACCATAATCTCCTTTAACGCTTTACAGAGTAAGGGTTACAAATACAAGACATAATACAGTTTACAACTGTAAATAAAATTTTATTTAAGAGTTTGAATAGGGAAAGGCCCTACTTAAAACACCATACCATCTAAAAGAAAGGGGAGTAAGACACAAGACAATCCTTTGTTTGCCACTTCTTATCAGTTAGTAGAAGTATAGTATCTGTTATCTGGATTGCTTAGGACATGGGTTTTTCCAAATAAGGGATCATTCTGCAATTTAGATTTCTAAACTTTAAAGGGATTTTGTCATTGGGAAACATGTTTTTTTTTTTACAAAATGCATCAATTATTAGCACTCCTCCAGCAGAAAATCCTGCATTGAAATCCATTTTTTATATTTAATTTTGAAATCTGACATCGATCTAGACATGTTCTTAGTTTCCCAGGTGCTCTCTATCATGTGACTTGTGGGCTGATAAACTTCAGTGACTCTTTACTGCAGCACTACAAGCTGAACAATGGGAAGGTAACCAGATAACACTTCCCTGACACCGGCATTGCTAAACATGCTCACATGCCCCACCAAGTGTAAGATATAAGAACAGCACTCAATAGTAAACATCCAAGTCACCCAATGAAAGTAGTTCCATTGTGAAGTGCTGTTTTTTTTTTTTTTAAAAAAAAGCACAGGATCAGGCAAAATGATCGGAAAAGGCTGCCTACACACCAATATTACAACTAAAAAAATACAATTATTTGTTCAAGAATAACATTTTAAATGGTAGAATAAACAATGTACATAATGTAGTGCAATTTAGTAATAAAAACTATATCACAAAAAGCATGACAGAATCCCTTCAAGTCTGCTAAAAATCAAATAACCTACCTTGTTTTTCCACTAATACAGATTCAGGCAAATATGTTATCTTCTACTACAAGGTAATTTTTCAGGATAATGGGTTTCCAGTTAAGGGATCCCATACCTGTATACAGTAGAACCTTGATTTTACATCCCCGGATTTTACATTTTTTCAGAATGTATTCTGTCCCCTGGTAAACAATAAAAGTGGGTCCATGGTTCCTATTATTTACACAGACCTTCAACCCCACTAATGGTGGGTCTGTCATCCTGCAGTTAGCAACCTGTACAGAATATGTTTACTGTTATGTTTTGAGCTTTAGCATGAGATTCATATATTTTAACCCTTATAATATTTTACAAGGCCTCTCTGTTGCTTGGAGAAGTGTTCTATTTAACTGGTGTTTCTTGGAGTAATGAACTTTACTTCGAATTTTTGTTCACAAATCCCCAGTAAGGTATTTAAGAAGTATACTGTTAGGGGAAAGATATCACAGCATACTTGTTTCAGGGCCCTTATTGTTGCTTATTAGCTATATAAGTCTATGTTGCGACAGACTTTTCATAGTTTAAGGGGTCAGATTTATCAAAGGTCGAGGTGAATTTTCAAATGAAAATAATTCGAATTTCAAGCTATTTTTGGTGTACTTTGACTAGGGTACACAATACCGTATATACTCGAGTATAAGCCGACCCGAGTATAAGCCGAGGTACCTAATTTTACCTACGAAAACAGGGAAACCATATTGAAGCCTAGATACAACTACAGCCCTGTCTCCCAGCAGCGCACATTCTGCCAAAGCGACCCCCCAGCGATCAACCGGACTTCTTGGCAAAGTTGATGGTGACAGAGAATTGCCAAACGGATTACTGTGTGCATTGTCCCACTGTCCCACTACCATGTGCAGAGGGTGCTGTGTGATATTGCCATCACTGTTAATCTTTCGTATAACCAACAGAGGGCACTGTGTGACATTGCCATCACTGTTAATCCTTCATATAACCAATAGAGGGCGCTGTGTGATATTGCAGTCACTGTTATTCTTTCATATAACCAACAGAGGGCGCTGTGTGATATTGCAGTCACTGTTATTCTTTCATATAACCAACAGAGGGTGCTGTGTGATATTGCAGTCACTGTTATTCTTTCATATAACCAACATTGGGCGCTGTGTGATATTGTAGTCACTGTTATTCTTTCATATAACCAACAGAGGGCGCTGTGTGATATTGCAGTCAGTGTTAATCTTTCATATAACCAACAGAGGGCACACTGTTATTCTTTCATATAACCAACAGATGGTGCTGTGTGATATTGCAGTCACTGTTATTCTTTCATATAACCAACAGAGGGCACACTGTTATTCTTTCATATAACCAACAGAGGGTGCTGTGTGATATTGCAGTCACTGTTATTCTTTCATATAACCAACAGATGGCGTTGTGTGATATTACAGTCACTGTTATTCTTTCATATAACCAACAGAGGGCGCGCTGTTATTCTTTCATATAACCAACAGAAAGCGCTGTATGATATTGCAGTCTCTCCCCAAGCGAACTGTTGGTATAGGAATGATTAAAAGTGATTGCAATCTCAGCTACTGCCCACTGACTCGAGTATAAGCCGAGGTAGACTTTTTAAGCACATTTTGGATGATGAAAAACGTGGCTTATACTCGAGTATACTGTATACGGTAGTCCAAATTCGATTAGGATTTGAAAAGAATTAGAATGTCGAAATTTATCTGTCTCTTTAAAAATTCGACTTTGACTATTCGCCATCTAAAACCTGCTGAATTGCTCCTAGAACCTATCTGGAGTAAATTGGTGGACTTTGAAAAATCAAATTTTTTGGGGAATAGATTTGAATTCGATCAAATGCGCTATTCCTTTGATTCGTATGATTCGAATTCAGGCGAATACTGACCTATTCGATTGAAAATAGATCTATTTGACCAAAATAAACTTCACCTTAATTTCGGTTGGCCTTTTTGAATTCGAATTTCAAGATTTTTTTTCAATTCGAAATCCGACCCTTGATAAATAAGCCCCTAAATGTACAATTAACCATTATCCACCGGATATATTATTTGTTACATAAAATACAGTATCTAACTCTTTACTTGAAATTAGGGTATAGGTAGCACTGAGCACAGGGCTAGTTAAGGTAAATTAAATTATTTGAGAAATATTGCATAAAGACAACACACATAAACATACAAAGAAGTCCACACACACACACGTGTCAAGGATCATAAAATTAGATCTTTATTGTGTTTAGATATGAAAAATAACATCATATTCACTCTCATACCTTGTTTCTCTGTTTCTAGTTCATTATCATTAAACACTAATTTCACCTTGCAGTTGTTATAGTAAGGAAAACGTTTGGCTAACCTCTGTTCACTTCACTAAACAGCTGGGCATGAATGACAAATTATATTTACAGGTATTTCAATTGCTCTTATTTTCAGATATAAATACTCAAGAGGCAGATCTAATTGAGTCTAACAAAGAGAAATATTCAGAGGAATGAGGAGCTTGTAGAATAGCCATTTCAGGATACATTAGTTTAAATGAATGTGCATAGACTACTGGTGTTATAATGCATGAATTATTCAGAATCCTGATTGAAAAATTAATCAGGAATGTGTTATTTATACATAGAATATTACATTATAAGAAACTGGTGAACATTTGATTAGTATATTATAACAGTAATTAATCACTGAGCTGGAACTTCCTATAATATCTCACATTGTCAAGCATTGATGACTTGTACTGTTTCAATTCATTCTTCAACCTAAATTACTAGGTTACTATGGAACTAGGAATTATAATATTGTTATCAAAACTTTATTGGGCAGATTTATCAAAGGTCGAAGTGAAAATTTGAATTTAAAAAATTTGAATTTCGAGCTAATTTTTGTGTACTTCAACTAGGGAATAGTGCAAATTTGATTTGAATTTGAAAGAAAATTCGAAAATTCAAATTTCGAAATTTACCATGTAGTGTCTCTTTTAAAACCTTCAATTTAAATTAGGTTGGTCTTTTTGAATTCAAATTTCGAGGTTTTTCAAATTCCAAATTCGACCCTTGATAAATCTGCCCCTATGTGTGCTAAGGGATTTTATTAAAGTCAGAAAATCAACAAATCACCATCTAGCTCTGATTTAGGAAGCGAAAGTTTGTGTTTGTGTGCATATCTGTCTGGTGTATGTACTATATAGAAAATACCACACTAGCACACGAGACTTGTGTCTGCAGGGCAAGCCCTTGCAAAAGTTTTACTGCTGTGGTACAAAGTTTCGGGGCTCCGCCCCTTTGTCTGTACTAATCATCCCGGTTAGTTATAGCGTAGGCTGGTCTCTACATAAAAGCTTTTCTCTTATACATTTGCAATTGGAAAACATTTTGTTATACTGAAAACTCTATTCTCAATCTTATTACCGCTCAATCTGATTATATTACCAATAGCTGGCTATCTTTGGTAAGGCACCATTAATTCAGATATATGCTATTGCTGCTCATAGGCCTATTCTACTAGTATTTGAGTAGCTGCGTAGTTGTAATATATTAAGATGATACATGACATCTAGACCCTTCTTAATCATAAATGCATTAGTTATTATACAAAGCAGAGGTACCGTGCAACCTTCTTATTAGGATACCCTCAATGGGTGGTCTGCTCTTTAATATGAGTGCAAAAAACACTTTGAATTTTTTCCAGTGATCACAATTCTGTATCTTATTTCTTGCATACTGCCCACAAATATGTTACTGGTTTCCTATGTGGATTTCAGACTTCTAAGGGTGTGATGGGAATCAAGACCGTATGTGCATATAACAGATGTTTAGAATGTAGGAAGTCAGACAACCCCCATCTTAGGGGCTGCACTGGAAACCCCAGGTAATCATTCTTTGTGTATTTATTACATTTATTTCCTGGTATATATATAGCACTGACACATTTCTGCAGACACATTTCCCTGTCCAGGGGAGCTTACAATCACATTCACACATTAGGAATACTAAAATTGCCTGTATGTTTTGGAGGAAACTGGAGTACCTGGAAGAAACCCACTCAAACATGGGTAGTTTTCCCGCCCCAAAAAAGCAAAGTTCTTATATCCCTTTGATTTTCTGGGGAAGGGTGTTTGTAACAAGAACATGCCCATGATACACATAGGGGCAAATTTACATAGAGTCGAATATCGAGGGTTAATTAACCCTCGATATTCGACTGCCGAATTTTCGACTTCAAATATCGAAGTCGAAGGATTTACCGCAATTCCTATGATCGAATGATCGAAGGAAAAATCGTTCGATCGAATGATTAAATTCTTGAAAGGATTTTAATCCATCGATCGAAGGATTTTCCTTCGATCAGAAAATTGTTAGGAAGCCTATGGGGACCTTCCCCATAGGCTAACATTGGCCTCGGTAGGTTTTACTTGCCGAAGTAGGAGGTCGAAGTATTTTTTAAAGAGACAGTACTTCGAACTAAATTCGAACTAAAAATCGTTTGACGAATCGAATGGTCGATTCGTCAAACGATTTTTAGTTCGAATCATTCGATTCGATGTCGTAGTCGAAGGTCGAAGTAGCCTATTCGATGGTCGAAGTAGCCAAATTCGACCATTCGAAATTCAACGTTTTTTTTCTTCTATTCCTTCATTCGATTTAAGTAAATGGGCCCCATATACTTATGACACATTTTTACACAGAAAGTTAGGTGCTCTCTTATGATATTGCTTAAAAGGAAAAGCAAGGAGAAACAAGCTTGACTCCCATGCCAATGACCCCAGTAGCCAAGCCAGTGTAATTATTTTTATTTTGTAGAAGATTGGCACTGCACCAACCCAGGAGTTGCCTGTCTCTTCCTTTTATGGTCCTATTGTGCCATTCTGCCTGTATTTAACCAGGGACACCCAGATACATTCTCTGTGCTTTATGTCACTTTGTGTCACTGATTTATGTGAGCAAAGGGCTGGATCTTAGGTTCAATTCTTTGTCATTCTTGAATTTTCAGGTAGGAGTAGTATGTTTCAGCTCTTCTTATCTGTTTTGAGTTTCCCTATAAATCTACTCCACGTGAACCAGGGTGCAATGATATCTGTAGCTTCCTTTTTTTCTGATTCCTAGTTCCTGTTTCCTGCCCTGTCCCTAGAATTCTCCACCACAATTCTCTAGTAGAGGCCTAAAGGAGGTTGTTCACCTTTAATAAAAATATTGCCAGGGAGGATTCTGGGGGTTTTGGTGAGCCTGTTTATGCACAAATGTTTTCTTGATTTCTTTTAAGGTTGGTTATAATCATGATCTCCTTTACCCTTATAATTCCTCGCACAGCCCCTTTAAGAGGAAATAGACCATCTGTTAATATTTATTAATGCAGGTAGGCTTAATGCTTCAAAGGTGTCAAGGAATTAATGACAAGGAGTTTTGAACAAATCAAACCAAGTGAGTTTTATTGGCAGGACCAAATACATTTAGCATTGCCAAACCAGGTAGGGTCTGAAATGGGTGGGGTTAGAGGGACAGTTTATGGGATTAGGAGATAGTCCTGTCTCTCTCAGTCTATGACAGACTCTTAGTTATTGTGCAGCTATTGTTACTGTCAGTGCCTCTTCTCCCAGTAGATTGTGGAGTTTCCTCTATTCATATATGGAAGTGATGTCTGGGATACAATGGGAGAATCTCTGGAAGTGGTTGTCCCTCATTGCAAAGTATTTGGCGCACTGCCTCCTGGTCACATCACTGACACAGTCTACTATCCCTGGGCCTGTAGGTCTGTCTGTGCCATCCAAGCTCAATCTGTAGCTTTTCCAGATATGGGGCCAGTCTGTATTCCCTCCACAGTGCCTTGTAAATGGTACGTTTCTGGGAGTTTAATATTTCATTCCTCCAATCACAGATATATTGCTGTTTAGATTTGTTTATTTTTTGCATTACTTGGTCTTTTGTCAGTTGGTGGGAGGCTTTAGTGGGCAGGGTGCAGATGAGTTGTTTCAAGGTGCATAGTTTGCCCTGGATCTCATTGTTTAGCCAGGCTTTATGGTGGTAGGTCATAGGGCTGCTCTGTATGTGTGCCTAGTATGAATGCTCCCTCTTCTGCATGGCTAAAGATTTCTGTACCTGGACTTCCAGTTTTACAAATAGAGTATGTAGCACATAACAAATATTCACTAACACAGGAAATTACCACTCTGTACATCATACATAGGCCACTAGAAGTAGAAGTAACACTTGTCACACAAGCAATGTTTTTAAAAGGCTCCTATATATTGCAAAGCAGTTTTTCTAGGAATGCACATCATTGTTAATGGAGGGAAATACAATCCATTATGGCATTATTTAAACCAGCTTATTTTATTTGATCTTAAATTGCCCACGATAGATGGCAATTATATTTAAATGAAATTATTTTGTTAACTGGCTGTAATATCATGGTTACCCTGGAAAGAACACAAGGTAAGAGTTATAACTGCATGATCTAATAAAAAACACAAATACAGATCTTTGGTGGGGTTTTATACCATGCCTCCTACTCTGCCTTCAGAATATCCTTAATGTGGAGATTTCTGCCAACATTACCTCATTACTTGCACACTCCATCAAGGAACAACAGTTTTGCCAAGAGGAAAATATTCCTCTTTATCGGACAAAAAAGGTTTGATTCAGAAGAAAAATGTGTACAATAAAAACTTATATTAAATTAAACAAATCTGTACTTCAGTATTAACAATAATAGCTTTGTGTAAATAATGGGTGTTCTCTGTCTTATCCTTTAACAAATGATAGATATATATGCATGTATGTGTATATATATATATATATATATATATATATATATATATATATAGATATATATATATATATATATATATAGTTATATAGTTCATATGGTGCACAGAACCACTTATTGAAAAAATATTTATTAGAAAAGTTGTTAAAAGTCACATCGGCAACATTAATGTTTTGAAGGCATCCATCCACTTCTTCAAGCCACACTGACTTACAAACATACCAAACACTTAAACACCAAAGAAATCACATGACATAATCACATGGAAATCCCAGCCCTCACTAAATAAAGGCAAACAGGAATTTTAAATTCTGTTCCATTATATCCTATAGACTAAGCCACACATACACAGCTCATTGTCTGATTGCGGGGAACACCTAGACCCAACCAAATATCAATACACATCAGACATATACACATCAGACAAAAATTTAAATTATACTTAAAAGAACACATCTAGATCATGGTCACTAATTAGTGACTAATCAATTTAAAAGTTTTTAAACTACAGTATGTATCCAATAGACAACTCACAGGGTAATTCCACCTCCCACAGTGACGCTGGAACCTACTTCAATTATCTATATGTGTTACTTTAAGTATAATTTAAATTTTTATAACTATGTGCGATGGTTGTCAATATCTGGTTGGGTCCAGGCACCTCCACAGTAAGGCAACACATTATGTATGTGTGACTTAGTCCATAGGATATATATGGTACAGAATTAAAATAAATGCCTTTATTTAATGGGCGTTGGGATAACCATGGGAGTATGTCTATTGGATACATCGTTTAAAAACTTTACAACTGTCTGGGCTAATTAGCGACCATGATGTATATGTGTTCCTTTAAGTATAATTTTAATTTGTATAGTTATTTCAGGTGTTTATTAATATTTTTCCCCACGATAAGGCAATGAACTGTGTATGTGTAACTTGATACATGGGATATAATGAAACATAAGTTTAAATGCCCATATACACTGCAATAAAGGCTTTTAAATATTAAATATTTGATCCTGGATTGTGCAGTTTATCTGGAATGTTATACCTTGCCTGATGCATTGTAGCTGTCTTGTAATTTGCATCTACTTAAAAGTGTATGGGTGACACACATACATATATTTATATAAATGTAACCATCTCACAACTGCCTACCATGCCAGACACTCTTATCTGACTTACTGCAAATGTGGGCACATGTACTGTATAAGCCTTTATATTTGCTCCAGGAAGCTGTGCCCATAAAGCTACCTTCTGAGTGTAAATGTCCTTATTCAGATTGAGGTCCTAGCATCTAAAAAGCTTACCAAACCATCAAGGGGCAGGGACTTGGCCAGAGATAAGCCTTTAAGGCCTGAGTGATTTAAACAAAATGATTGAGTTTCCTGATCACCGATGTTGCAGTTTCTGGTGAACTGAATATACTTGCCGTGGGCGGGCAAAATTCTGTTTACCCACACGTATCAGAATACCCTCAACCCAACACATACAGAATCATCTAAATTGACACAGGAGCTGACTCTGTTATCAAGAAGTAAACTTCAATGGCACACTACCTGTTTATGGCCTTATGGACTTTATCCAGAAATCTGGTATCCAGAAAGCTATAAATTATGGAAAGGCCATCTCCCACAGACTCCAGTTGATTTGATACATTGATACACAATGCAGTCATTCTCATTAACTGGTACAAGCCATATAGCAAATTTAAAATAAAAATACATTTCCATACAGAAATAGTAAACTGAGAATAAATAATACAAATATAAAACACAGAGTAAAGAGCGGACCATTGGAAAACTAATTGCATCAATATGGTGGTCCACATGTTATGGAAAGTCTTTTACATTTAAAGTAAGATATTTAGCTCTAGCACAATCTTTCTAGTACTTATACCACATTGTGATGTTTCTTGGGGTACTGACATTTTCTTAATAAAGGGTATCATCTACTTCAAATTATTAATACATAATACAGTCATTCTCATTAACTGGTACAAGCCAATCTCATCAATATGGTGGTCCACATGTTATGGGAAGTCTTTTTTTTTAAAAGTTAGATATTTAGCTCTAGCACAATCTTTTTTTTAGCACATATACTACAATGTGATGTTTTTTGGGGAATTGACATATAAAGGGAAACTAATAAATGCCATGTAAGACTGAAAAAGTCACATAAAAATGTGGTATTAACAATTTTAATGTTGGATTTCCTTTACAGGATGGGAGGATTTTTTATGAATTAAATTATACCCTCACAAATACAGACATAAAAGTGTAAATGGCTAGCCTAGAAGTACATTAGCACTTGAAAAATTCACAAGAGAAGAAAAAGAAGAAGTGAAATCAAAACACTGTTAGTCCATAGGCACTCACTTCAAAGTAAACTAGTTCAGTGTGGCGCCTCACTTCACTTGAAAAATTCAGCACACATAGAATGACCCTGGAAACAGTTCTAATTCGACTATTCTCCACCTAAAACCTGCCAAGTTCATGTAGTTTCATTCATGTCAATGGCAGAGGTCCCTTGAACTATTTGAAGATGTTAATAATAGTGATGAGCTACATTTTTGGCAATAAACTGTGGAGACCCACGATTAGTGTAATTTATTTCTCACAACATGTTTCGGATATAAATATCCTTCATCGGGTGCTTGTTACAGGTGAATGAACCCCAGCAATTTATTAACCCATTTACACCAACAAGTGTATCAGCTCCAACTACTGGCCAGACATAATCAACATTAACTTAACAGAGTATTGCCATCTTGTGGCCTGCTCTGATTATCGGTGTAACAAGTACCTGTTGAAGGATATTTATATCTGAAACTTGTTGTTAGAAATAAATTACACTGAACTGATCATGGGTCTCCAGAGTTTATTTTTAAGATGATTTGGAATTTTTGTGGCTGGACCGGCTGCTACTCTGTTGGAGATACCCTGAAACATATGGAGTGAGGGACCACCAAAAATTTATATAGATTTCTCTTCAAAAATTACACCCCATAGACTCTAAAAAAAGAAAACAAATTTGACATGCAGAAGTCCTGTTTTTTTGGAGGAAAACTCAATTTGAATTTGATTCGAGTTTTCGGTTCTGGACTATTCAATCGAATTTTAGACATTCAAATTTTTGCATAAATGATGCCCCATAGACTCCAATGGGAGAAAAAAAAATTGAAGCAGAAGTTGAAGTTTTTTTGGAGGAAAACTCAATTCAAATCCTATTTGAATTTGATTCGAGTTTTCGGGTCGGGACTATTCGATTTAATTTTAGACGTTCATATTTTTTCAATAAGATTTATTAGAGTTTAAAAAAATGAACATTACTCTAAAATTTAACCTTTGATAAATAACTCCCTTAGTGATGCGTTAGGTTGAAATTTGGCCAAGCATTGTGGGTTATGGTTGGGTGTGGGTCAGACTTTGCTCCCAAAGTTTATCTGTCTTGGAACCAGAGATGCACACAGAAGAGCATGAAGACTCAGGTACAGTTTGGGTTAAGGTCGTACAAAGGCCACATTGAACATTTCCAGGTTAGGATCAGGTGCGGGTTAAGATTTTGCAGGTTAGGGTCGGGTGTGTGTTGAGTTTTTCCTTATCCGCACATCACTAATAAGCATATACAGGCATACTGTTTACAATCACGCACTTACACACACATATGAAAACACTCATTCCCAGTAAGCACTTTACTGAAAAGAGAAGGAAAAATATGGAGAAGAAAGAGCCTAGAAGGCAGGAGCATGCTGCAGGACTGAGACAGCATCTAGTAAATACTTTTTTCTCTTGCACATTTTTCCCTTCATTAATAAGATAAGTTGTTAAGGATGAAGATTGATAAATGTTTAGCCATGCATTGTCTAGGTAGAATGTAAGAGAGGTACTAGACTTGTCAGTGTTTGTTTGTTTTATCTTTCCTCCCACGTGTCTAGTCTTCTGTGAAATTGCTTGCCTGTTGCTGTGAGTTTGAAGCCATGCACTCAAATAAAATTGATAATAGGTGTCACACTTTGTAAGCATTACAAAGCACATTGAAGTGTTCTCATGCATATTCCCCTCCACTTACAATAAGAAGGTTTTATGTCTATAATTTTCTATAGATGATGGCATTTTAAACCTATTAAAATGTATAATATCTAAGCATTGTCTGTCTGCAATTTGCATTATCTATAGTGACATATAACCTTGTTACGTTACACTTTGTTACTCATGATTTTATATCCACTACAGCAAGGAAGATATTGCTAGTTAAAGGCTCATAGCTTATTTTATCAGAACATTAAAAGAAACTGCAGCATGTTTGAAAGTATTAGCCATCCTCAGGTGAAAGGAAATGTTTCCAATGCTTAGAAACAGCCATAGCTATCACATATTATGTGTATATACTTGTCAGTATAATATTTCAAAATTCTCAGGCATTTGTGAAAGCAAGGGGTTTTTGAGGAGTGCTGACTTCAGAGCTGTTATGAAAAAGGCATTTATTTTGCAGTAAAACACCATGACTCAGAGATATATAAGTGGCCCAGTCATGGTGATACACCTCTACCATAGAGTTTGTGGGGGCGTTAAGAACATAATTTGCATCATGTTACACTAATGCTCAAGAGGAATGTGGAAATATCACTGCTGAACTGATTTTTATAGATATGGGTAAGTCTCCAGGTGAGAACATTTCTTTTCTATAAGAGATTTCCAGAGCTTAAGTAATTTGGCTGACATTAACATAATCATACAATTTAAAAAATTAAAATAGATATCAAAAGGAAATTATAACATACACTATTATTATTATAAAATAAATCATAAATACAGGAAAATGCTAAAATACATTATTTTACTAGCCTTAAATAATACATGAACTAACACGGTTACTGAATATAGTAAATGTATAATTTTGATATCTAGTATAGGTCAATCTAAAAACAACTGGACTTGCTGAGTAATCAATGAAGACGTTTCACTACTCATCCGAGCAGCTTCTTCAGTTCAACTGACTGGTGTGGGAAGTTCTCAGCATATAAACTCTTCCACTAATCCTGAAGCTGCTCGGATGAGTAGTGAAACGTCTTCATTGATTACTCAGCAAGTCCAGTTGTTTTTAGATTGACCTATACTAGATATACTATGACCTGGATGAATGAAAATCTTCATAGTCATATTGCCATTCATTTTGGAGAGAATACTCTAAAACTGGTTCGGGAATATGAAAGAACAGCAAGAAAAGTGGCAGACTATCGAAACCATCTACGCTTTAATCTCAGATGCCGACATCAGGGTCTCACCCCTTGTAGCCTGCGCCTGGGTTCCACAGAAAAAAGTCACAGAGCCAACAAGATTTTACAAAAAGCCCAAAAACATCTACTAAATGAACGAGTCAGACATATCAACTTTACCATTGATGCCCTTAAGCAGAAAGTAGAACATCTAAAATGGAGTCTGGCAAAAGAACTGCCTGATGGAACTTTGAAAAGGGAGGTTGTGTTCGTTGAACATGCACAGATTGCCCAACACATTAAGAGTAAGGAGCGACAAATAAGCAAGATTCACGGCGTTACAACAACTTGAAAAGGAGAAAGCCATTGATCGAATTTTATACCACCGTCTGTATCCCAGGAAAGCCACACCATGCTTATACGGACTCCCCAAGATACACAAGGAAGGAGCCCCACTAAGACCCATTGTCAGCAGCATAAATTCAGTGACATACAGCATTGCAAAATTCTTGGCTAACATCTTAGCCCCGTTGGTAGGCAATACAGTGCATCATATCCAGAATGCCAAAGAGTTTGTATCCAAGATTCACGGCGTTACACTAGAGGCAGAAGAAACAATGGTATCATATGATGTCACTTCTTTGTTCACATGTATACCTACTACAGAGGCGATTGAGACTATAAGAAATCGACTGCAACATGATAACACCCTCAGCAGCAGAACGAAGTTCAGTCCCAACCAAGTTTGTTTGTTGCTAGATTTGTGCCTTAACACCACATACTTCAAGTACAAGAAACTTTTTTATAGACAGAAACATGACTGTGCAATGGGTTCTCCAGTCTGTCCCATTGTAGCAAACTTGTACATGGAGGAAGTGGAAAGGAGGGCCTTACTTACTTTCCAGGGAACTACACCGACTCACTGGTTCAGGTATGTGGATGATACTTGGGTTAAAATCAGATCCAATGAAGTGGCGGCCTTCACAGAACACATTAACTCAGTGGACAATAACATCAAGTTCACAAGGGAAGATGTCCATGAGAACAAACTTGCTTTTTTGGACTGTTTGATATGTATCCAAGAGGGGGGTAACTTGAAGACGGAAGTATACAGGAAACCCACTCATACGGATCAATATCTGTTGTTTGATTCCCACCATCCACTGGAACACAAACTGGGTGTCATTCGAACCCTGCACCACCGGGCAGAATGTGTGGCAACTGATACAGAGTCCAAAGACAAAGAGCAAAAACATCTCAGAGGAGCTTTGAAAGCGTGTGGCTACCCAGATTGGGCCTTTGTCAAAACAGCAGCAACCAAGCCCAACAGGAACACTAATAGAAATAACCGCCCGGAGACACATAGTAGGCGAAACATAGTCATCCCATATGTAGCTGGAGTGTCAGAGAAACTCAGGAGGATTTTCAACAAACACCATGTCCCTGTGTTTTTCAAACCTAGCAACACACTGAGACAAAAACTGGTACACCCAAAGGATCAAACACCAAAAGAAAAACAAAGCAATGTGGTATACGGAGTCCAGTGTAGCGAGGAGTGCACAGATCTATACATCGGGGAGAAAAAACAACTGCTGTCCAAGCGAATGGCTCAGCACAGGAGGGAGAACTCTACAGGACAAAACTCAGCTGTCTTTCTACACTTAAAAGACAAGGGACACTCCTTTGAAGACTGCAAGGTCCAAATCTTGGATAAAGAAGAACGCTGGTTTGAACAAGGCGTGAAAGAGGCGATTCATGTCAAGGTGGAGAGACCATCTCTGAACAGAGGTGGGGGCCTTCGACACCACCTGTCTGCTACATACAATGCTGTTCTAACATCTGTACCCCGGCGGATTCAGAACACTTCACACATCCATTCATGCAACTCTCACAAGTAACACCTGTATCTAGGAGTTGCATGACACATTGGATAATCCTATCACAACTACACAGAATCAACACCTCTGTGAGTTTCTTCAGATGTCACCTCTTTGAAGAGTTACAATGTGCCATTGTAAATGGATTAGTGGAAGAGTTTATATGCCGAGAACTTCCCACACCAGTCAGTTGAACTGAAGAAGCTGCTCGGATGAGTAGTGAAACATCTTCATTGATTACTCAGCAAGTCCAGTTGTTTTTAAGATTGACCTATACTAGATATACTATGACCTGGATGAATGAAAATCTGCATAGTCATATAATTTTGATATTTCATAATGTAGAAGTAAAAGTCTAATCTAGTGGAAGTCAGTCAAAAAAAGAAACAAAATAGTTGTGCTGTGTCGTACTTACTATTTGTATCATTGTGTCAGTTCTGGCCATTGGAGGAACCCTGGAATTACTGCCATGTTCAGGATTTCTTCACATGGAGGCACAATTATCAACTCCCATAAACTCCCATGAACTCGAAATTCAACCAATCGAAATTTATGAATAAAATCAAATATTTAAAAGTCGGGTGAATAGAATCGATCCGAAAACCCAATTCAAATTCAAACTCGAATGTCAGGAAGGCAACCAACAACTCCAAATTGATCACTGGATGTCTCCTATTGACTTAAACAGCAATTTGGCAGGTTTTAGGTGGCCAATAGACGAATTTGAGTTCTTAAAGGGCCATGATAAATCTCAAAAAGGTGGAATTCAAAATTTTTAAAAACTTAAGTCGAATTTCAATTACTCTAGTCGAATTTGACCATGAAAAAAATCAAAAATTTGAATTTCGTATTATAATTTTCAATTCGCCCATTGATAAATCTGCCCCATGTAATTTGTGTTTTTGCTTACAATTTTATCTTCAGTATTTGCCTACCAGCATAAACATCTCGCATTTGCTCAGGCATTTCTTTGGAACAGAATGCTCACTGCGTATGTGCAATTTTAAAGAGATAGGAAACAACCTTTTTTATTATCTATCATACCATTGCCTTTGAATGCTTTTCATAATTTTGCCATACAAGTATTTGCCTGATGCTTTTCCGTTACCTTTCTTTCTACCCTGTTCCTCTATGAGGGGGCTGCAATATTTGTGCAGCAGTTGTCTGTTAGCATTAGAAACTCTAACTGACAGGTTAAGAAGGGACAGTCAGGTTGGCAAAACAGTCAGGTTTAGAAACAATTACTTACAAAAGCAGAACTATCAGTGAAAAATTATCAACATGACCTATAGGTAACTTTTGATGTAGATTAATATTTTGAAAAGAACATTTTTAGTGTCAGTATCAATTTAACAGGGGCAGGAAAAGTTTAAAAAAAACAGGCAATGACCATATAGTAATAAGATGTTACTAATATGGGGAAGTTGACAGCTCTGTACACATGACAGAGCAAGCAATTGTAGAACTCCAAACATATCACACAGAAAAATGGTAAAGGTGTTAGCTCCTAATGTACTTTCTGAATCAACACACAGTTGCCAGACTTCAAATCTATGCTTGTAAAAATATATATATGTTTTAGGTGTTGCGTACTAGTGATTCCCAGATGTACCAGTTTGAGGCTTGCTGTTGGCTCTTTAGGAATGTCCCAACACTTTATATTTCAATATTTAATATTTAGAATTATTAAAGGACCTAAAGGTTGCTGATCCTCAGCTAACTGCTACTGCACCCACACTGCTGCACCCATATTATTGTTGTGTCTTGTTGCATTGTAATTTGTTTCACTATAAATTATAATGAATGGGTAAATACACAGTACGTTTCTAAAATAAAATTCTGATTCCTACTGTCAGGCTATTTAAGAATTATGAAAGAGTTTGGGGACTGTGAATTCTCAGTTTGCAAAGCACAGTGTTAGGGCGTTAGAAACTGACAGCAGGCAACCTACATCATTCTGGCCTTATTTTGACAGTGTTGAAACTCTCCTGCCAGTATCAGTCCATTCTGCATCTTTGGCTGCATTGTCAGCTACTGAAAAACATATTGTCTGCATGTTATAAACACTTTCACTACAGATCTGCAAACTTCCTTATTCTAGAATATGAGGCCTGGATCATTGATAATTATCCACAAAAAGGGGTACCCCAAAAATGATCTCCCGATCACAGGTTAAATTAAAACATTAAGTTCAACTTTAAAAACCTTTAATATGTTATAACTCCTATTGTAAGCAAAAGCTTTACTTTTTTATTGGTTTTGAATCATTTGCCTTCCTTATCTGGTTGTCAGGGTCACTGACCTTGATAAGCAAAATAACAGTCTGTGAGCTTCAATTTTATAGTTATCCTTTTTTTATTACTTACATTTCTATTTAGGTGATCTACTCTTCATCTTTCATTTTGGCTGCAAGGTTTGTGAAGGAAAGGTTTAAGCCTTTAAAAAGAAATTGAATGTCTTATTGGACAGGCAAAATACAGGGATGGAATCTGTTTTCTGTTATCTGGAAAGCTCTGAATTACAGGAAAACCATCTCCCATAGGCTCAATTTTAAGGCAGTAATTACATTTTTTTAGAAATTATTCCCTTTTTCTCTTTAATATTGAAACAGTACCTTTTACTTAATCCCAGCTAAGATATAATTAATCCTTATTGGAGTTAAAACAATTGTATTGGTTTTATTTAATGTTTAAATTATTTTTAGCAGAGTAAAGGTATGGAGATCCAAATTATGCAAAGGCACTTTATCCTAAATACCCCAGGTCCCGAGCATTCTGGATAACAGGCCCCATACCTGTATTAAGGTGCAGGTATAGAACCTGTTATGTAGAATGCTGGGGAGGTGTGGTGTTTTCCTGATAAGGGATCTTTCTCCATACCCTAAGTCTACTAGAAAATCATTTAAACATTAAATAAAGCCAAAAGGCTGGTTTTGCTTCCAATAAAAATTAATTACATATCTTAGTTTGGATCAAGTACAAGATACTATTATTTATAGACAGTGCTATAAGGTTTGAAGTCTGAATATTGTTTGGCAGCCTACTGAAAGAGACTGTAGTAAGCTTGTCAAAATCTCAGTAGTGAAATCCTAGGGGCTGATGTACTGATCCATCTCAAGATACTAGGGGGGAGATTTATTATGTGGTGTAAAAAAAACGGCAGAATAATTCGTCACACATCACCAGACATTGCAATGTAAAAAGTGGAGTAAAAATGGTCGGAACTTACTTACAAAGGTCTGAAGCAGTGTAAAATCTGGCGTTTGCATGGCATAAAACATCACACACCTTGCTAAATTCACTATTTATTTTACACTGTTTTTCCGGTGAAATTGGTTTTACACAGCATATTAAATAGGCCCCTTGGGGCGTATTTTTTTAAATTTGGAGATAAATATCACCAATGTTGTCCATAGCAACCAATCAGAAATTCAATTTTAACAGTCACCTACCTAGAAAACAAAAGATGTGATAAGTTGTTATGGGCAACATCACTGTTGTTAAAGGAAAACTATACCCCCCAAACAATGTAGGTCTCTATTAAAAGATACTGAGTAAAACAGCTCATGTGTAAAACCCTGCTTCATGTAAATGAACCATTATCATAATAATATACTTTTTTAGTAGTATGTGCCATTGGGTAATCATAAATAGAAAATTGCCATTTTAAAAAATAAGGGCCGCCCCCTGGGATCGTAAGATTCACTGTGCACACATACAAACCACATGTAAGGTCACATGAGCCAATTAACAGACAGAGTTCTGCCTTTTGTTCCTCACTTCTTCCTGTTACAGTTAGTGTTGTAGTATTTCTGGTCAGGTGATCTCTGAGGCAGCACATATAGAGTCACGAAATGGTGGTTCAAGGCAAGAGATGTAAAAGGGCAATATTTATGTAAATATATATTCCAGTTTGGTAAGATTCTTTAATATGTCATTCAATTTGATATAAACTGTTGCTTAAAGGGCACCTATCACAGCCAAAATCAAACACATATTAACAATCTAACCAGTACAAGCTAAACACGTTTAATCAAACTACATATATAGTTTTTTGAAAAAACTGCAGGTTTTAAAAAAATCCCTTACTTTGTCAAATGGGTTCTTTCACTGAGGGAGGCCATATTGAGACTCTAACAGAGACTCTAATGTGCAAATTTCAGGAGCATGCTCAGATTGTAACACTGCTTTGAGTATTCTACCCAGAATGCCTTGTTTTAGTAAACTCCTCCACTAGAAGTATCCACTAGAAGTGCTGCCACCTGCTAACTTCCAGCAGGGGGCAGCACTACTGTACAGCAGCTAACACACAGGTTTGGCTGATTTGAAAATAGCTTAGAAGGGTTGATAAGCAAACAAGGAATTTGAACTGAGCATGTGCGAGATTTCAGAGCTACAGTTGGCTGGGAAGATATAGGTAGGAGGAGCCAGTGAAATCCAAGATGCCTGCCTCAGCTAGAACTGCAGTGGAGATAGGGGAGATCTTGCAGAAGGAATAGTGAGCTGATCATTTACATTATACAAACAATTCTAACTGTTTTAAAAATCGGATTTCTTGAACTTTCACATAGTGTATTTACTTAGTAAATGATTTTGGTCATGATTGGTGCCCTTTAAGTATTCATTTTGGGGGTATAGTTTTCCTTTAAATATGCCCCTTATAGTGCACCACCCTACATGACACCAAATAGGTCATTTCAAGCAGGAAGGCAGAATGCAAAGTGCAAAAAAAAGGGACACAGTCCTCCATTTTCGTGTACTTAGAACACTACGCTACTGCTTTGAAAAACTGTTGCAGGTCTCTGCACTCTGCTTTGGAGCACCCAGAACTGTGGCTGCCCTGATTAATACAACATTGCCTTTGTTCAGCATCACTGCTGCCTTTAACTGTGACAAAATGTATTCAAAATGATACCTAGATATTGCCTTTTGTCTCCTTAGATGAAGTTAGTCCAGCTAGACTTTTTATACAAGCAAGTCATGGGAAATCATAACTAATAACTTGCATATTTGCAGTTCAAACTGCCACTTTGGTGATTTACCAAAAAATCAAAAGACATGTCTTTGTTCTGAATATTTAAAAAACCATACAAACAAAAAGTTTAATGCCATCTATAGACTCCAATGAACTCCAGTAGTCCTAACTAATGTTAGATTGTTTTGAAGTGATTATTTTTTTAAAGCAGCACCGTTCCCATATAAAAAAAATCCTTAGTTTCTTATTTCATAATATTTATATTAATATCAAACAATTATACAATCACATAATTGACTGGTATTTCCTTTTAATTCTGTGGTGATGATGCAAACTGAGAAGGAAAAGAACATGTATATTGTTATTAGCGGTTGTTGCTTGAAGCAAGCTGATTCATACGGAAGGAATGGGTGTTGAAGCAATCCTAGAAACACAATACCCAAATATGAAATGTCACATTGTGCTTTTATCTAGGCAATGGCTGTTATAGGCAAATTAATTATTGTTTCGACTTGCCTTTTTAGAATGGATATGTTCAGACGTAAATGCTTTAGCAATTGATTGAAAAAACTGATACTTTGCAAAAGTTTTACACCCTTGACCAGTTTGCTCATTTTACTCATTTTACATTTAGACCCTTGACTTGACCACTTTTTACTGAATATTAAATCCTTTCACTTTTAAACTTTGTTACTGGGGTAGGCAAACATTGCTTTATACTTTTCTCAACTAGATACAGCCTGTCCTGTCTTTCGCCTTAATTTTTATATCACTGAAACATTTACACAGTACTTTACAGAGAGCTTCAATTCAGTGAGAAAACATTTTCTCACTGAATTGAATCTGGCCCATTATCTGCTATCATTGCTTTATTTGGCTGCCATTTTAAACATTTGGGGGGTTATTTATTTAAAGGTTGAGTTGATTTTTATCCATCAAAAATTGAGTTTTCAAGGGCATTTTTCAGTCAAAGTTCCGGGTCATCTTTCTATTTTTTTTTTTTTTTAAAAACTAATTTTTTTTAGATTTATTATACCCCTAAGCTGGAAATAGCTCAAATTCGAAAATACTCCAGCTAAAACCTGTCAAGGTCATGTAGAAGTCAATGGCAGAGGTCTCATGAACCATTGGAAGATGTTTGTAGCTTTCATGATGTTCAAGTTTTTTTTTGGTGGGTTTCTCTCAAAAAAATAAATTTGAGATATTCGAGTTTTTTTTCACCCCGACAACACTGATTAATTTTTTTACATTCAAGTTTTTTCATAAAGCAGAAACCATTCAAGTTGTGAGTTTATTTGAGGTATAAAAAATCTCACAAACCTCTAAAACGTGACCTTTGATAAATAACCCCCTAGTTATTGAAAGGTGGGATCTCAACTGCTGATTTGCAAGGCTTTTGTGCAAGCTCTTCCCATGCTGGGAGACTGAGGGAGTTGTTGATGGGATGTTGGTTTCTGGATTAGGGACCCATTTACCATTTGCTATATGTATTTGGGTTCAGCAGCCCCTCCTGAAGCATCTCTGTGAATAAAGTCGAAGATTGCAAATTATGTTCATATACACTATGGGGTATATGTGAAAATTGACATTTCACCCTTTGATAAATACGCCTTTAAAAATCACATAGAAATGAATGGAGAGCGCGGGTATTTTACTCTAGCGGACTGTGGTGATCTCTAACTTCACTTTTTGATAAATATACCCCAATGTCATGCAAGTCCATTTCCTAAGAAAATAAAAGTATATGTCAAATTTAAACATTATCACAACATATGGGGGCATATAGTGAAGTAGAGCAGTACACAGATATGTTGATTTGATTATCAAACATGTTTTGTCTTTTTCTTCAGTATCTCAGGATAAATTTCTTAAGTACCATGTTACCTATATTGCAGCACATATAAACTACAAAATAAAGTGATAATTTTCTTTGCCTCTAAGGTGTGGTTTGGCATGGTAAATTTCCCCTCTAATTGATACTATTGTGTCCGCTGTAAGAAAAGAACATTGTTTGGTAAATGTGTCATTGCTCACATTTTGCTTCCATCGACATCATCTTTCTTCCAGCTTTGGCACTTTGTCCATGCTCTTGCAGCAACGTTAGACCTGCCTCCACGGGTCCCAGCCCAGTGAAAATCCTCATTGGCCCCCTGCTCGCTTTTCATTTTACTTAGGAGCTTTGGCGGCATTTTCAATCTTTAAAGGTCACCTGTCACTTAAAAATGTTTGCCCATCTGGAGGTGCAGGCTAATAGACTATTTTGGCCAAAATGTGGTACTGTATGGGATCCGTTATCCGGCTACCTGGTATCCAGAAAGCTCCAAATTATGGGAATGCCATCTCCCATAGACTCCATTTTAATAAAATATATTTTTTAAAATTATTTCCTTTTCTCTGTAATGATACAACAGTACCTTGTACTTGACTACTAATATACATATAATGTTTTTAATTTGTATGTACAGTACAGAGACACTCCAAATTTTATTTCAGAATTTCTGTGTTGATATGACAGTAGAGAGTGACTCACTTGAAGAGTAAGGGTGCTCCACATCAAAGATGCATTGGCGCCGAACGCTAGCGTTAATTCGCTAGCGTTTGGCATTTTCGTTACTGCGCAAATTCACTAACGAACGCTGGCGTAGTTTCACTAGTGTTACTTCGCATCCTTACGCCAGGCGACTTTTCGCTAGCGACGTAATTACGCAAATTCACTAACTTGCGCAGTGTACTGAACGCTACCTTTTACGCTAGACTTCCTTCGCCACCTCAGACCTGGCGAAGCGCAATAGAGTAGATAGGGATTGTTTCAAAAAAAGTCACATTTTTTTCTAAGTCCCAAAAAACGCTGGCGTGTTTTCTACATGATGGGTGATAGGCTGAAAAAGATCGAATTTTTTTTGGGGGCTCCCCTTCCTCCCCCCTACATTTCCTGACTCATGGCAACTTACCTAGACAGTGGGCACATGTATAGGGCAAAATAAAATATTTATTTGCTGATTTGAAGGTTTTCTAGGCATTTGTAGTGCTGATACGTGTTCCTCCATTGAAATTTGAATTTCGCCCCGTATGCAAATTAGCCTTCGCTAGCGTAACATCGCTATATATAGCGAATCAACGCTAGCGCAACTTCGCAACCTTATTCTACCCCTGTGCGCAACTTCGGATTTTAGTGAATTTGCAGGGCGCTGGCGAAGTGTGGCACATGTATAGGGCAAAATAAAATATTTATTTGCTGATTTGAAGGTTTTCTAGGCATTTGTAGTGCTGATACGTGTTCCTCCATTGAAATTTGAATTTCGCGCCGTATGCAAATTAGCCTTCGCTAGCGTAACATCGCTATATATAGCGAATCAACGCTAGCGCAACTTCGCAACCTTATTCTACCCCTGTGCGCAACTTCGCATCTTAGTGAATTTGCCCCCTTGTGTCAACCTACTGGTATTGTTAGAGCTTTACCAATGTTTTCTTGTAAAAAATAAGGCACTGGATTACTTATAACCAAAAAAAAATATATGAAATAACTGTACCTATTTTTAATTTTCTTTTAATTAACTATGATAGTTAGAGGCTATATTTTCACAGGTGTCCACGACATGAGGATAATAACATGTTTAATGTATTTTCTCATATGGCAGAGTTTCACTTTCAAGAGTTTTATTCTAAAGTATAATTCAAATGTATGCAGGATATTGTAATGTAATTCAGTTTACTGGCGCAGATAAAACAAAATTGTATTAATATTGTTTATGGTTATAAATATTTGTAAAACTTTAGTCACAAATTACCCACAAGATAAAATATAGGTTATGATTGGACCTTACCATTTTCACACTAGGCTGAATCACCTTTACTGATTAACACTTTAATGCAGATATTTTCAGACATGTTACATTCAAAACTGACCTTTCTGTTGAAAATTTGGTCAGACCCTCCTATCTGCAAGATTACATATATGGAATATGAAATGTTATCCGGAAAGCCCTTCATGCAAAAAGCACCACATTACAGGAAGGCCATCTTCCATAGAATCAATTTAAGCTAAAATTCCAATTTTTAAAAATGATTTCCTTCTATAATAATAACACAGTACTTTGTACTTAATGGTAACTAAACTGCATTATTTCATATTGGTGTTAAAACAATATATTGAGTTTATTTAATGTTTTAATTAATTTTAAGAGACTCAGGGGCAGATTTATCAAAGGTCAAGTTTCAGTCAAACTCAAATTTTCAAGTTTTTTTTTAAAAAAACAAAAAAAACTAGGGGGGTTATTTACTAATCTCCGAATGCAAAAATCACGAAAAATTCATGATTTTTTTAATAAAATTTGACTTTTTAAAAAATCACAAATTTTTCTAAATTTATTAAACCCCGAGGATGGGAAAATTTCTGAATCTGAAAATCCTGCATCTCAGACCTGTCGAGGTTGCATATTAGTCAATGGGAGAAGTCCCAGTGATTTTTTGATGTGCACTGGGTTTTTGGCAATACCCCTAAGTTTTCTGGTAAATTATGGAAAAATCCGATAAAAATTGGGAAAAACAGATGAAAGATCCGAAAAAATCGTGAAAATCAGATATTTCACAGTTTTGTCTGATTTTTTGCCGCAAATAAAAATTTCGTGTATTAATAAATAAGCACAAATAACCCGTACGGAGTTTTTTTCAGAAAATATTGAGATAAATTCAGACTTTGATAAATTACCCTCCTGAAATTTTCGGTATTTACAATTCCCCGAATCTGGAAATAGCTCAAATCTGAAAAAACTCCAGCTGTCGAGCTCATGTAGAAGTCAATGCAAGAGGTCCCTTCAAACATTTGCAGATGTTTATAGCCTTCAAGATTTTCGGGGGTGGTTTTTTGGTGGGTTTCGCTCAAAAACTCAAATAATTCGAAAAGTACTTAATTTTTAAAGCAACTGTTTTATCACATCCAAATTGTACATCCACAAACACATTCAGGTGGCTTACTAAACAGGCTTACAACATCAAATAGTGTTTATGCATTTTAAACTAGCAGACTAGTGTTTGTCCAACACCCCTCTGCCCTACTCCAGGAATTCTCTCACTCTTGTCACAGGCTCTCCTCACTGGTACTAATGCTGCCTCTTCAGCCCTAACTGTGGCTTAGACATGACTCTTAAGCCTCTAGCTCCATGTTGGGGTCTGTGCTACCAATGCTATCTTTTTGCAGTGCAGGAAAACAAAGAACATGGTATTGGGTGTGTCACCCCCTTTTGCACCCCTTGCACTCAATCTCCTTCTTCTGGCCAGGATCTGTACTACAATGAAAAATGTAAACTAAATGACTTAGGGCAATGATTCCCAGACTGCTAACCTTTCCTAACTGAAGCACAACGTGTGTCTAAATCCACCTAAATAAGCTCTGTCAAAATACAGTGTTAAAAGGGGTTGTAGTAGTACAGATTTACAGGGTTGATTTGTGAGCCTATGTGCCTGCATGCTTTGAAATTTATCACTGTACTTTGACAAATGGATTGGTTCAAATCTTAAAATAATCACATACCTTGGTTTTATGCATATATAACAAATTAGCCATATATTAATTATGCATTTCTAAACCATTACTGTTATCATTTAGCTTGCCTCTAAAACCTACATGTTTGTTGGTTATTAAAAACATGAACTGTAATGCTGAATAATTCTCAATTTATTTTTAGTCTGCTCCCCCATATCTCACTGGCCATCAGACTCAAAGCTCCAGATCAATCATATCATCTGTGAGCCTCAGTACAGGCAATCAATACAATATCTAACAAATATCTAACAATTCTGTGAAAACTTATTTTGCTTGGAAATTAGACATGTGATTATGCCATTATCTTGTGCTGCTTGTTATAGTTATTCATGGAGGGGGAAAATGCCTTAATATACTTGGAATAATTCTGAATATAAATTGTTGTTGTTTTCTCGGTTTGTCCTCTAGCCTTATTAAAAGTCAAAGAACTATATAAAATCAATCACAATCTGCTAGCCTAAGAGCAAGCAGATGCCATGTATAAGAGAAAAACATTAAAGAACCTTCAAAATCAATGATTCATTTAATCTCTTTCTTTCTGAAAGACACTTTTGTGGCAAGGTTTGCACTAATCCATTGATTAGTATACAAGGAATTTATAAATCTTTTGATGTCGTGTGCACATAATTACAATACAGTGACACCCCCACTGATTCTGTCATTGATAACTTAGGTTAAATCGAGTTCTGCAAAGTGATAGATGCTTGTCCAGATTCTTTCATAAATACATGCTATTTATTGTTAGGTATTACTTTAAAAACTAGTGCATGATATTATTTCTGTATATGATATGAATCTGCACAGAGATTGTTAATCATGTTCTTTCCTGTTCCCCAGTTTTTTAAATGTGAATTTATGAATAACAAAAACAATTCTTGTTACTGTATACCTATAGGTCTGTAGAGCTATATTCCACTTTTGAATTATTTTTCCTCACCCAGGCAACAGAAGAAACTGAGCATTATTTTGTAGCTTTGTTCAACAATTCTTGGCAAAGAATTTTTATAAGGCTTCTGCTACCCTTTTAATGTGTATTTTTCAATGTCCCTTCATTTCAAATCCCTTGGGTTATACTTGTGGTTGCAAAGTTGAAGAGAAAATAAAATGTGGCGCTCACTTGAAAGTGTGACCTAGAAACTTAGCTATCCATTTATTGATTCTTTTGAAGGCATCATGAATGAAAATAAATTGCTTTTAATTCACAATGTCCTATTTACAATATCAGATGACCTGAAAGTCCTTACAGATACTGGTCATTTGGGATGAGGCCCATTCCCAACATATAAATAAATAGACTCAAAAGCTGTAGCTACATTTATATATATATATATATATATATTTATATGTGTGTGTGTGTGTGTGTGTGTATATACTGTATATATATATATATTCTGACTATGACAAACCACTGCTGAGCAGGTTCAACTCAAAATAATTATTTGTTATAAAAAATCAATAAAATGAGACCTAGGTTTCGCAAAAAGATATCTAACGTTCATAATAGTATTAATTGTCGCATTAAAACATATATATCCTGTACAGAAGATAAGAAATATTATTATTCAAAAGATTTAATGTCAGCCCATAAAAGCTGCATAGCTGCTTTTATGGCCTGATATTTATTTAAAAAAATATTTAAAAACAATAACACAAATGACACAAAAGGTTTGCTTGGCTGATCAGAAACAGAAAAAAGCAGACTTTTGGGCAGAGATAGAAAGAAACTGTGAAATAGAAAGTACATATCAGCAAAACTATTCAATAAAACAATATTAATAATTATGCAAGTACATTGGACGTCCTGATTTGAAATAATTTCCTTAATTTGTTCACTTTTTTCACTTTTTAACCTCTCACTTGGTTCAAGGTCACATAGAGTACACACTTGTGCTCAAACCAATGTCTTAATTTTGAGATTTTGATTTATTTTAATTCCTTTCCATATAGATGCTTATTAAAGGAATGATCAACTTATATGCATTTAAATTATAAAAACATTTATAGCTAACAAAAAAATTAGAGTGCTTTTATTTCCATAAATGTAGCTGACATTAAAATTTCATAGATGTCTTTTTGCGACTATATCCAACCGATATTAAACCCATTTCACCTTATGACTCATTTATGCTGTGTAATTGTGAAATCACTGGCATATATTAATAGCGCTCTGAATTACTTCTGCATGAGAATTTGCAGAATCTAATTAATTATAGGAGACCACTCAGGATAAAAGCTGTTATTGCTAGCTTGTGCTTAGGTAGTGTTCTAAAGCTAAATGACCTGCGGTTAGTGTATTAACCAACAGCAGAATTAATTTCTACAGAATTTAAAATGATTTTTCTTTCAGTTGTCAAACTTTAATAAAAACATGCTGTTCAAAAGGTTTTGATTTTCAAATCAAGGCTTTCTATTTCAGGGAGTTTGAAAAGATCCAATTAATAAAATTATAGGAATACTTAAACAGGGATTTTTAATGTGTGAATAAGTACCACCTGATTTTGAAAGGATACTGAATCATAGTCAGATAGTAGGCTATACAAAGTGGGAGAGTAAAAAAGAAAGACCCTATGTCTTGCAGGCAAGGATTTATTTAGTTCCCCCTTTGCTAGGGACATACAACATTACATTATACCATTTGTCAGAGATATTCTGCCATACATACAGTTTATTAGTAATCAAGTGCATCAGAAATCTATACAGCAAGGGGGCAGAACTCAAGAAAACTAGGGCCTTTAGGCAGAAGAGGTTTTTTTTTTTTTTTTTTGGTAGCAGTCCTACCATCTCTGTAAAATAGACTGGAGAAGTGTTCCTGGCAGTAGCAGGGGACCAAGGCTATAGGAATACCAGTCTAACAAGACAGAATTGCTGTACTGTGTCAAGGCGCAAAAATGTAGCATAAAGGTTTAATATTTTATATTATAGCTATAGAGGAAGAAAGAGAGACTGAAAATACTTGGGTGGTTTTTGTCTTTGGGCAAGTGATAATATCTTCATTATTGTTGTGTTTCTAGCTCAAGATCCATCAAGGGGGCAGAACTCAAGAAAACTAGGGCCTTTAGACAAAAGAGTTTTTTTTTTTGGTAGCAGTCCTACCATCTATGTAAAATAGACTTGAGAAGTGTTCCTGGCAGTAGCAGGGGACCAAGACTATAGGGATATCAGTCTAACAAGGCAGAATTGCTATACTATGTCAAGGCTCAAAAATGTAGCATAAAAGTTCACTGTATTATATTACAGCTATAGAGGAAGAAAGAGAGACTGAAAATACTTGGGTGGTTTTTGACTTTGGGCAAGTGATAATCTCTTCATTATTGTTGTGTTTCTAGCTCGAGCTCCAGCAAGGGGGCAGAACTCAAGGAAACTAGGGCCTTTAGGCAAAAGAGGTTTTTGCGGTTTTTTTGGTAGCAGTCCTACCATCTATGTAAAATAGACTTGAGAAGTGTTCCTGGTAGTAGCAGGGGACCAAGGCTATAGGGATACCAGTCTAACAAGGCAGAATTGCTGTACTGTGCCAAGGCTCAAAAATGTAGCATAAAGGTTCCCTGCATTACATTACAGCTATAGAGGAAGAAAGAGAAACTGAAAATACTTGGGTGGTTTTTGACTTTGGGCAAGTGATAATCTCTTCATTATTGTTGTGTTTCTAGCTCAAGATCCAAGGTAGCAGAAGAGGATAATCTGTAGAATGCAAGAATCCTGACCATAGGGGGACAGTGAAGCAACAAATAAAAGACACTGAGGCAACATATAGTACTACATTTGTCTTATAAAGAGTTCCATAAATTGGGACCAGTGTGGCTCAATATACCTGCAGTATAAATACTGAGACTTTATTTTCGATATGGGAGGGTTATTTACTAAACTCAGGCCAGGCCTTTTGGGGCAAAACTCTTTTATTAAAGCCTGATACAGCAGAAAGGCCATCTCAGACCTGCTGAGGTTGTGGATAAGTAAATGGCATAGGTTCCTATTCTATATTGACGTTTCTGTGGTCTGCGCTGGAATTAGACGAAAAATCAGACCATTTCCAAAAAATTTGGGTATTTTGGGAAAATGTAGCTATTTGGAAAAAAAACTCTAAAAAAATCAGACAATATGGGGTTATGCTTGATTTCATCGAGTTTTTACCAAGATTGTTTAAATCAAGCTTTTTTGTAATATCGGCTGTGGGAGTTTGGTCTTGTTTTTTTCATCTAAAAAATTAGATAAGTTCGGATTTTAGTAAATAACCCTCTGAGTGTACCTTAGCTTTGGGAGGTGATCAGGATATATTCGCTAACTATAGGAATGCAGTATTGATAGTTATATCAACAAGGAATGGATTTTTTCCATTGCCTTTGTACCCTGTGCATCACAAATCAATTTACAATGGAACTGACTAAGCATCTTCTTTATTAAACTGAGCAACAGCAACAAAAAACAAACAAACAAACAGATTTTGTAGCAGACTGGCAAATACATAGTTGATTTGTAGTTCAAAATATGTGTGTGTGTGTGTGTGTGTGTGTATATATATATATATATATATATATATATATATATATATATATATACACACAATTTGGAATAAAGCATTCACAGGCCAGAACTTCCCTTAGCAAATCACTTGATTTACTAAGGGAAGTGCTGGCCTGGGAATGCTTTATTCCAAATTGTGAGTATATGATTGATATTTGGCCATGCACCCCTGCAATTTGTTGGAGAGCGGATACTGAAGATATAATATATATATATATATATATATATATATATATATATATATATATATATATATATATATATATATATATATCACTTTTAATGGTTTGGCCAATTTCTACAAATTACAAAGCAAAACTTTAAATATTTATCAGTTTTCTTGTTGCTAGAGGTAAATTACATGATTAATATCTGCATAGCCCCCTACCTTTTCATATTTCTGCATTATATTATTTTTTTTTATTTAAGGTTGACTATTCCATTCCTATGCAAATATTCAACATCAATATATGTTTGTTTTAAATGAAATTTACTGCATCTATGATTTCATTCTGACTCATTCAATTTCTTTTTCTTTTAATGTTTCATTAAGTTAAGTACTATTGATTTTTTGGTAGAATCTGGAAGTAATTTTCTAAACAACCACAAGTCTTAATTACATGCACACTCTGAACTTCATTTCAGGTTTACTTTTAACCTTTGGATGCCAGTTGCCCATACCGAGCCTTGAAAAAATTTATTGTGTGCAATAAAGTGTGCGTTTTTTTAAGAGCATGTGATACAGAATTTCCAATTAAAAAAACGTCATGTCCAGTTCTGCCCCTAATATCAACACTATTGTCTATGATCATGTTCAGGCAGCTTTGCAATGGATGAAACACAGAGAATCACCCAACTCAATGGGCAGTACGGTGGCACAATGGTTAGCACTGATTGAGCATAGCACTGTAAGGAGTTTGTATGTTCTCCTTGTGTATGTGTGGGGTTTTCTTGCCCACGTCAACATAATAGCAAGTAACTGATATACAGTATATATCAGTTATCAGTATATATACTGATATATAACTGATCATAGTCTGGGTTATGATAGACACGGTAAGATCCATTGAGGCAGGGACTAATGTGAATGATGTATAATCTCAGTAAAGAGCAAAAGTGTTCAGAGATGATACATCTTTGATCAGTGGTAATGCAAAACCTGTGCTTGTATTCGGGTGGTGCTCAATCTGGAAACCTTGCTGCAAACCTTGGTTTCAGTAATCCGTGTATAGTAGAAAATTAGATGGCACACACTCTGGCAAATGTGCAAAAAACTTGTAGATTAGTGCACCATACCTGCCCCTTGTGTACACACGTTTTGTCATTTTGTTTATACAATTGAATTTTTTTTTTGCTACCTCGAACTTGATTAAATATCCCTCCCCTTATGGGACATTTATCTTCATATTTATCAGTGAGAGATACACCTTTGATAAATATTCCCATAAAATCCAATGCAAATGAAAAGAGTGCAGTGACATTCCTCTAGAGATTTGGGTGAGCTCTATTTCATTTTTGATAAATCTGCCTTGGCCTCAACCTAAGTTTAATATTGCAGTTCCATATTCTGTTTTAAAACAAATCAGATTTCAAATATACAGGAAGAATAAACAATGCAACTTGGATACTAAGAACCTCAAACACAGGGGCAGATTTACTAAAGAGGGAATTGTTGCCAGTGACCACTTCGCACACATCGCACCGCAAAGTCGCTACCACTATGCTAATTCACTAATATGCGAAGTTGCGCCCTGGGTGCTGAACGCTGACAATTTTTCGCTAGGATTACTTCGACAGTGTGAGCATTTCATAGTGAAGATGTGCTAGCGTTCGTTTGTGCCTATTGAAAATTCGCTAGTGATCTTGCGCTTAGTTCAATTTGCATGCGCCAATTTAAAGTTGTATGGAGGTCTTTATTATAAATGTTGGTGCAAATCCTTGAAGTTACTACTTTTTATTACAAATGTCCAGGAAACCTTAATAAAGACAAGAGATATATATGTATATAATGCCCTACACATGAGCCCACTGTAAAATGAATGTTTCATATGTTAGGAAATGTCTAGAGAAAACCAATTACCCAAAAAAAGTTAGGACTTTTGCAGGCAATTCCGCTTAAAAAAAGGAAAAGTCGCCAGCATTTTTTTAACTTTAATGCATTTTCAGGCACGCAGTATATGATGTAAGTGACAGAAGATTGAGGAAGAACAATTGGCGATGTCCCTGTGGATGTGATTTCTGGCGAAAAGTCGCTAGCGTTAGTCACTTCACCCTTTAGTAAATCTGCCCCACCGTTCGGAAATCCATGCAAATTTAAAGACAATAGTGGAAATGTAATATAAAGTCTGGGTTATAGGTTTGCTGAAAATCTAATCAAATATAGCGACCAGCAAGCAATCAGCTTGTAGTATTTAGTGTTTGTTTTTTAAAAGCAAAGATCTGATTGGTCTCTATGAGTGACTATACCTGGGCAAACTTACAATTACAATTCGCCTTGTTGTTTTTTGCATACATATTAGTTTAAATGTAAAACTTAATGATAATATTTTACCAATTTTTCTTAGTAGTAAAGATATTTAATTTTGCCCTTGATGGTGGTAAGCTATTATACATCATTGCATCCTTTGTGTTCATTTTCAAAATGTTTATCTATCTGTTGCACCTATAAGAACAAATACCCTGTGTTCAATAAAATCAATAGTTTTTTATTTATGGTTCAGGGGTTATCTACTATAGTTCTTGTAGGTTATGTCAAAGCCACCTCTACCAATGTCGTTTCATCCACTTACCCATAAATCTTAATTTTTTAACACTTTTTGTACTCTCAGTTCTGTCACAAGGTCTTAGTTGTGTACAAGGGTAAGTCTGTCTCTTGGGAATTATATTGATGCATCATAAGTAAAACAAATTGGAGTGTAAATAATCCCTTTGATGCAGAAACACAAGTAATTATGTTTCTTGGGGTATTATCTCATTAACAAGTTAGATGTAGAAATGCTGTTGCCTTTCATGAATATTTTTGCTTATTCTCAAAGTCGAATTAATTTACCTGCAAAAAACTGATATTTCTCAAGGTATTTTGCTGAAATTGAAATTTGAATATATCTTAAGTTTAAAGTTGTAATCCTTGCAACATAAGCATTATTTTTGCTTAGCAGCCAGCCTCACAAAAACTGGAACCTGGGGCATTTACACTTTTCACTCTAACAAACCAAGAGCAATAAATAAAAATATTTTAGGAGACAAACTAAAACTAAACAAAACGAAATTATTAGAATTACTGTATATTAAGTGACCCATTTATTAAACCTTGATTTTTTCTAGTCAAAATACCCCACCTCAAACCTGTCGAGGTCATGTTAAGTCAAAGGCAGATGTCCCTGAAGTTGTTTCTTGACATCATGATCTGTGTTGGATAATCCCAAAAGGATTTCGCCCAATAATCCAAATAGGTTGAGATTTTGCATTGAAAACTCCAAAAAATTGAGTATCAATTGTATGATTCAAATTGACGGTCTATTTTGTTGTTTCATATTTTCGCTTTAATTTTTAAAGAAAAATGATTGATGAATTAATTAAAATTGTGGAAAGGAGTTTGTTTGTAAAACAGTGAGATTAATTTGAGTTTTAGTAAATGTACTCCTAAGTGTATTGACTAAAACGGGAAGCCTATTTATCAAAATTTTAATTTGCAAAGTTTTCTAATTTGAATAAACTCAAAATTATATACAAAAACGCAATCGAATAAAACTGTGATAAAAATATAAATGCATCCAACTCATAATTTACTCATCATTTGTAATGTACAAACCTTTGAAACATTTTGAAAAACTAAAAAAGAAAACAGCTAAAATTTTCAATACAATACATTTACCTTTTTTGGCGGGCACCCAGGTATGTACCTGAGTAAACGGTGTGCACCTTTGGAACTGTATATATATATATATATATATATATATATATATATATATATATATATATATATATATATATATATATATATATATATAATGTATATATATATATATATATATAGTTAAACAAAAAACTACACCAAACAAGGCTTAATATAATGTCAAAATATCAAAATTTATTTTCAACGTTTCGGCTCTATAGCTTGAGCCGTCTTCAGGAATAAAAGTGTTGTGTACAAACATACAGATTTAAATCCCTCAAAAGCCCGCCAAACAGTGGAGTGACGTGTGTAACTGAGAGTAAAAGGTTCCAACCCCCATCGTGACGTACTAGTTGCCATAATAATTAACCGTGAAATACCCATTGTGTCAGTGACGTCAATTTACATCAAGTATTGCGTGTAGAGTAGTGGCATCGGGTTAGTACCCAATCATTAGGAGCACTGAAAAAGTCTGTAGCAATCAAGAATTACAGGTAAAGTATCACCGCGTCCCCCCAACATTCCCTTTCAGGGGAAGTCGGGCTGTTGTGGTACACGGTAAGCTGTATAACATCTGCTATCCGCATACCTCTGTCATTGTCGCCTCCATCGCAGATACGGAAGGTGCAAGTAGCGTGCAGTCCTGTTATTTGCTGAGTCTGAGCCTGAATTCGTAACCTGTTCCACATCAGAATGTCCTGCGATTGCTGTGTCAGCCGCATCAGTATGCCCGCACCTCATTGGTCACGTAACCCCGCAACTTATCAAGTGGCACTTGGCTGGAGAGACCTCTCAAGGACGGTTGTTAGAAATGTGCAGGTTGTCTTACCTGTAGTGGAATGTCACAAGGAACCTTTTTCACACAGGACAGCAGTTTACTATCAGGCACAGATTGTCTTGTTTGTCAGACCACGTGGTATATCTAGCATGGTGCCCCTGTGGTTTACATTATGTAGGTAAGGCATCTACCACATACATAGAGAGAATGAATAACCACAGAAGTACCATTCGGGCTGCCTTATCCACAGGCAAAGCTGACCAGCCAGTGGTGAAACACTGGCTTAAGTTGGGACATTCACTACCCCAATTTAGACACATGCTTATTGACCACGTGCCAGTCCCAAGAAGAGGGGGCAACAGGGACACAGAAAGAATCCATGTAGATCTACAAACTGGCTGTTCTGCCAATTATGTAACGGTTTTGATTGAATGACTCTTATGTTGTTACAGACAGTTAAGGCATACAACAATGTAACTCTGTTATCTTTATTATTTAGGTTGTTACACTTATGCAGAAACGTTTCTATATTGAGACATTTACTTTGAAAGTGGGCAGCAGTCAGACAATGATGATTGCTTCCCTTACTTTGACAAAAGGAGTTTGCAATCCCAGTTTGTTTCTTAATCCGTCAAGAGCACATATTAACACGTTACTAACCCCCCCATTTTTTATTCTTTTTTTTAGTGTTTTTTTATTTGTAGTTTTACTCTTATAAAGATAATCCTCATTTTTTTCTTTCTGATTATTCTTCAGGCTCTGTGACACTTATGGCTGGGATGAGCATCTGGCGCACAATGGGTTACAGGCCTCTTGCAGAGCTCGTATTGTGTGTGGCAGTACCTGTGGATACAGAAATTCGTTAACTAACCTGTGTACATTGATAGAGTGCGCTATGGAGTTTTCTCATGCCAATGTCTTTGCACGAATAAAAGTACCCGCACAACACTAGCACTAAGTGGAACTATATGCCTCAATTGGCAGAGCCACTAGACCCAGGCAATACCGTACATATTTGTAATGGAATAGAGGCGCCTAGAACTAGCTTGCCGGTCTCCGCCTGGGGTTGGAAACTCGGTAAGAATTTCTGGCATGATGCGGATCGAATAACCCTGTAAATGTTAATGTTTGACAAGTTGCAGGGTTACGTGACCAATGAGGTGCGGGCATACTGATGCGGCTGACACAGCAAGCGCAGGACAAGCGCAGAACATTTTACTCTCATTTACACACGTCACTCCACTGTTTGTTGGGCTTTTGAGGGATTTAAATCTGTATGTCTGCACACAACACTTTTATTCCTGAAGACGGCTCGAGCTATAGAGCCGAAACATTGAAAATAAATTTTGATTTTTTGACATTATATTAAGCCCTGTTTGGTGCGGTTTTTTTGGTCTAACTAATAGTACCATTGTTTTGAACCAGCACACAAAAAATTCAATGCCTGTGTGCTGGTTATATATATATATATATATATATATATATATATATATATATATATATATATATAGGTATGGGATCTGTTATCCAGAATGCTCAGGACCTGGGGTATTCCGGATAATGGATCTTTCTGTAATTTGTATCTTTATATCTTGTCTACTAATAAATCATTTAAACGTTAAATAAACCCAATATACTTGTATTGCCTTTAATAAGTTTTCATTATATATTATTTTGGATCAAGTACAATGTACTTTTATTTTTACAGAGAAAAGGGAAAACAATTAAAATTTAGATAGATAGATAATAAATAGAACATTTTATATAAAATTTAGATAATTTAGATAAAATAAAGTCTATGGGAGATGGCTTTTCCATAAATTGGAGCTTTCTGGATAACAGGTTTCTGTATAGCAGATCCCATATCTATTTCTACAAATGTATATACATTAAAGTAAGTCGACATTTCGGTCCTACACAGAGGACCTTTCAGAGGTCCTCTGTGTGCGAGTTTGTTAAAAGTAAAAATAGTCCATCCATCTAAATGCTAATTAATTCCAGATTGTTTAGGAGCAGTAAATTAAACAAAGCTGGGGAGAACACAGTGGATCTTAATCAGTGCCAGAGAATTAACATATGTTGTGAAGGAGAGTAGCATAGGTGAGTCTGTTAAACATCTAAAAGCTAACCAACTGAGATGGTCCTATTTCACAGAAGGAATCTAGTATTTGCTTGCTCCATTTTTGAAAGATTTTCTTTCACATACTCTTGCTCAAGAAATTGATATGACAATGATAAGTGATCAAAAATATTATTTTTTTTAAAAAGGGCACCCTCCTCAACATTTCTTTGGTGTGAACTTCAGTGCTTAAAGTCTAGAAAAGTTTCCCCCTTAAGTTTTTTTTCTTAGCTTTTGTAAACACAGTATTCATTTTAATGGCAGACAGATCAGATAGTTTTCTTTATCAAGTCAGAAAATACAATGTTTTGGAAATATTTTTAGTAAATTGTTTGGTCAAATTGTCCCTTTGGAGGCAAACTGACACCGCTTCAGATCAGCTACGAGTTGCATATAATGTCTGTAAGAATTAGCATCTGTAAGTTATTTAAAAATAACCTAATGAAGTCGGACTTTCACAATATAGGATTAAGGGGGTTATTTACTAAACCTCAAATTATTATGTGGCCGGCTTTTTGGGGCAAAATACAATTTTTTTTATTATACCCCTATGCTGCAAAAAGCAAAATCTGAAAATCTCAGACCCATCTCAGACCTGTCAAGGTCCGGTAAAAATCAATCCATTTTATTGTTTTTTTCCACAAATCCAATTAATTTGAGTTATATTTCACTAATAAATAATTCAGCGTTTAGTACATAATCCCCTAAGTGTTTCATAACTGACTGTATAATCAGTATCAGAGAAAAGCCTAAAAACTAAGGGGGTTATTTATTAAACCTCAAATTTTTCTGGTTGGGCTTATTGGGGCAAAATGTGAATTTTTTGAGGGGAAAAACTCACATTTTTCCAGATTTATTATACCCTGATGCAGCAAACAAACTGAATTCTGTATAACTCAATGGGAGAGCCACCTATTGTATGCCAAATTGATGTTATTGTGGTCTGAGCTGGGTTTAGCCTGAAAAGCCAACTTTTTTAGGGGTTTTCGGACAAAAACTCTAAAAAATCAAGCTTTTCCCAAGAAAAGCCCAAAATAATTGTACGACTTGGGATTTCACTCTATTTTTTCTAGTTTTTACCAATCAGATTAAATTTAGTTAATTTATTAATAAATAAGGCAAAATCGGGCATGGGAGTTTGGTTGAGCTTTTTTTATTGGGACAATGGGATAAGTTTGGATTTCAGTAAATAACCCCCTTAAATACAGAATTAGTCCTCCTTAAACAACATTTCAGTAGATTACACGTTTTAAATGACCAAACCCCAAAACATTAATTTATATAAATTTACTCATGGTTATCTTCTAAACACATTTGTAACTTACATTTATTGACTATTTCTTGCAGTTAAGCAGTTTTGAACTGCTCATACTAGGCTTTTGACCTTAACAGCTCTTTGTGAAAGTCAGTATGGACCCCAGGGTTAACAAGCTACATGATTTGAAAAGAAAGTGCATAGACAGTTAGGGTCTCTGACTCTCTGACTTTCAAACAGAGCAGTGGAGCTGAAAGCCTACAACAGCTAATATCTCAGAAATAGATATTTATTTTGAGTTATGTGCTCAAAGGACCTCTTTATGCTAATACTAACCCTATAGGAATATATTTAATTCTTATGGAATGTAAATTAAAAAAAATAAATTCTGACAACTTTTATAATTACAGATTATAAACATAAAAAAACAAAAAAGGAAAGAAAAAGGATGAGGGTAGTAAGCAAGATTTTGAGACTTTTAACCTTTTTTAATACCTCCCAACTTCCTGAAATTAGAAAGCACAATACAGGTAATGCCAACAATTTGACTATGGTCAACTCACCATTGCTTTTCTTCAGACAACACCTATTCCTTGCAGCCCATTGGGAGAACTTTGTTTTACATAGCAAAAAACTTACCTAAGAAAAAGAGACCTGAGATTCTACTGAAAATGGAAAAAAAAAAGGTAAAAGCTACATTTCCAGCAGCAATACAGAATACTGCACTCAGCTTGGAGCATATTCTAGTCATCCCTAGTCTAGTCTAGTCATATTTTTTGTAAACACATTTATTACACATCTCTTCTACACCCCATCACTCGTTACACAGCACAGCTTTAGACAAAAGCTGAGGAAATAACATAAGGAGGAGGTTACTTGTGTAACTTGCTGCTGTTTAGCAAGGAATTGACAGCTGAATTATTTCCTGCCCTCCAGCATCAAAGCAAGAGATCAGGTTAAAATACCTGATTATCACATAAAATAAGTTCTGACGGCACCATATAAAACATCATTCATAGTTCAATGGTCAATGTTTAGGTAGCCTTTAATGGTAAAATTATCTTGAGAATGGTAAAATACTTGATTGACTTGATTTTATGACCAATTTATTTTGAACCAAATTTTTTTTAGTTTCCTTCAATATTAATATGGAGGCATTGCAGATAGAGGAAGCAACAATTTCCAACACTTTTTCAGTTCAGTTGTTTTTAGATAGTTCACAAGAAAAAAGACTTTTTCCAATTGCTTTCTATTTTCTATTTTTGACCATTTTTCTAATACTGGAGCTTAAAGTTTAATGTTTCACCTTCTAATGTCTTCCTGAAGCTGCTCTGCGAGCGGGGTCTGTAAACTGTTCTAAAATCATACATAAGTTGATACATCTCTTATCTTTGGCCCTGCTGAGCAGAATCTCTGGGTTTCATTACAGGCAGTTGTTAGAATTGATACAATAGTTGCTAATACCACAGATGCTGAGAAATGTATAAAAAAAACTGTTCAAAATTTGCATCTGGAGTACTGAGCTCAGAGCTGCCAGAGAAGAAACTTTAAACTTAAATTCTGGTAAAATGGTAAAAAAAAAAAGAAAGATGGAAAGCAATTGAAAAAGTCTGAAAACAACTAAAATGAAAAAAAGATTTTGGATGGTAAACAACCCCTTTAATACTGGTTTGAAAAAGAGCATCTACAGTTGAAATACAAAATGAAAATACTGTGCTTTATTATTAGGACAGTTATTAGGACATTGAGTTTGATTAAAAGATAATTGTTGGGGGCTGCCCAACAGAAGGGATAAATGGGAAGTTGTGGCTGATCGAGCAGATGATGCTGCAGGGTTGCTAAAAACTGGCAAAAATAGAAATTTTATGTAAATTGCTCAGAGAAACACTCTGAGTAAGTTTGCATAAATATTTTTATGGGTTTAGTAGCACATGAAACACTTGCATTCAAAAGGGAATTAGTTTAGGGCATGCCCATCAGCTATGTAGATGTGAGTTTGTGTCTCCAGCAGAAGCTATTAGCTAAGTAAGAGTACATTTTACTTAGTTTTGTTGGTACTAAAAACTATTGGTAAAGACATTGGTACAGATTTCCTTTCTGTGTGTAATAATAAAATATGTACTTGTACGTGATGGTAGCTAAACTGCATGAATCTATTTCAATGGCAAAACAATCCAATTAATTTTACTTTGCTTTTTAATATGCTTTTTAATATGCTATTAGCAGACTTAGGGCGTTATTTATGCAAAATGCTAAAAATTTTAGTTTTTTACTATAGAATCCGATTTTTTCGTGGAAAAAAATAAAATCACATTTTTTTAGATTTATTAAACCCTGAGGATGGAAAAAGTCTGAATCCAAAAATCCGGCATCTCAGACCTACCGGGGTTGTCAGTGGGAGCGCTCCCTATCTCATATGAAAGTTTCTGTGGTCTGTCCTGAGCATGAAAATCTGACTATTTCACACATTTTGGGCAAAAATCTGAAATTTCAGGGTATTTGGGGTATTTGTCCCTGATCCGACGAAATCTTGATTTTTTAATATCAAATAAGGTCCAATCGTGGATTCTAGTTTGGTCAGACTTTTTTGATTAAAATACTCTTGATAAATAAGGCCCTTAAGGTATGGTGATCCAATTCCAGATTATTTATTTGGGAAACCCCAGGTCCCAAGAATTTTCGTTAATAGATTCCATACCTTTACTCAAGGCTATATTTAACTCTGGTGCTGCCCTAGTCACCTCTGCCTACCCCTTCCAATAGACAATCAGTGCGCTGGTAGACTATACTTCAATTGAGTTATTTATACCCAGCACTTTTCCTCATCTTTCTTTACCAATCACCATCTTTCTAACACACCTGGCTGTAAAATTAACTTAACCAACGCTGTCATCAAATGATCCCATATGGCCTTTTTGCCTAGGCTCTCTCAACAGTACATGCACCCCTTTCACTCTTACATTGTTTTAGCACACACTTATGCTCATTATGCTGACCTCATATGCACCTGTTTAATGTATGTTTTATATATTTGTAATTTTTCCAATTGCTAGTACATGAAATCAAAGTGATTAGTGACCTAATTCAGAAGCCAGAACAGTACTTCCTGCTTTGCAGCTTTCTTGGCTTCCTCTGATTGGTTACCAGGCAGTAACCAATCAGTGATTTGAGGGGGGCCACATGGGCCATAACTGTTTGAATCTTAGCTGCATGCTAAGCATCCATTTCAAACTCACTGAACAATTATGTCCCATGTGGCCCCCCTTCACGTCACTGACTAAGTCAGAGTTTGAGAGCTGAAAAGCCGGAAGGTGTGTTCTGTTTTGTTCCGTTAGACATCCAGTCACTCCAGCCTTTATAGATTACATTTTTTGCTAACTAACTATATTAGAAACATTTTTTATTTTGCACAGCCTATCTATTTACCCAGTTTTCATTTTCACACTGAACTGTTCCTTTAAGAGAGGACATAGCAGCAATTTACAACTTTCAGCCATCAGCTCAATAAAAGTGAATGGTTGTAGGTGATATCAATTTCCTCAGGTTGTGATGATTCTTTGCAATTTTTTGTTTGAAAATAGTATGGCATAGCCATTAAAAGTATTAGTTATGTGTTGTTGTCTTTGTACCTATTCATCCCTTTTGTATGTGAAGAATTTGTGATGTTTGCAAACAAAAGCATTTGCTTAAATGCCTGCTGCTCTTAAATAAAGCTGTAAAACTGCTCATAATTGTATACAGTTGGAAAATCCTATTCTACTAAAAACATCCTCATCATCATCATCATCATTTATTTATCTCTGACAAGTTACGCAGTGCTTTACCTTAGTCTATAACAAACAGTTTATTAATAAAACATTTAATAAAACATTCCAACTGATGAAAACCAGCACATACAGATAGTTTGTCAGGAACTTCTCTTGTTTGTGTACAAAGGGTCCAACCATATGTGCTCCTTCTGTACAATTACAATATATTCAATGAATCATTCAATTATGATAAATGTCATAAATATTGTTCCTTATAAGATTTCTACGGATATTGTGTTTAACAATTAAATGATGTCTTGTTTCTAAGTTAAGTACAATTAGTGAGTATCATAAAACAGAAAGGCTTCTTTCATTACCTTATCTGCTGAATTTTGTTCATGTCCCTAAGGGCTGTAAATATACTACAAACTTGCAAAAACTGTTGTGCACTGCTTTTGGTACTGACATAGTAAGTGCTGCACTTTGGGTATCCAGCAAAGTTACTCTTGAGTAAAATGGGTCATAAACTGTGAAATTTCTATCTGTTGAATTTAGAAAAATATTTTGTTTTGTTTAGAGGCACCAGACAACTTCTGCTTTATAAACAACTCTTTAACTTTTTACCTTTTTGCAAAGTACACCTTTCCCTTTTATTGATGAAAATATTGTATTTGTTGATTTTGGGACACTGAGAGAGTGAACAAAGAAATGTGTCAAAAGGTGAGGTTTCACTTTAGGGTCTCCATAGTGGAAGATATAAGCTTCAAGGGAGTTGTTGAGAACAGAGAATGTTTTCTCTGTTTATAGGATTTTGCTGTCTGGAAGCCATAGTGTTCTGGAAGGAATAGGCAGTCCATGCAATCAATTCTAATGATCCAGCTCATATATTGGTGCTCACTTTCCACAGGAATGTTGTCATGTGGTAAGATATTTAGGGGGTTATTTATTAAAGCTCTAATTTTTGTGGTATGGCTTTTTTCAACGAACAAAAAAAAAACCTCAAATTTATTATACCCCAAAGCTGCTAAAAGTCTGAAAATACTCCATCTCAAACCTGTCGAGGTCCGGTAGAAGTTATTGGCAGACATCCTTTTTCCAATTTGAAGATATTGTGGTCTGCGCTGGGCTTCGTATGATAATCGGAAAAATTCAGGGTTTTCAGGCAATAACTTGAAAAGATCAAGTGATTTGGGATTCAAATCCAAAATTGTTTCATGATTCCAGTTTATTCTGCATTTTATCAAGACTTTTCCCAAACTGAATTTTTTGAGTTATTTTATTTATAAATAAAATTGTGGATGGGAGTTTGGTTGAGTTTGTTTTATTAAAATTATGAGAAAAATTTGAGTTTTAGTAAATAACCCTCTAAATGTAGTGAAAATTAATTAAAAATGTTGTTCTGAGCAGGACACAGAACAGGAAGGCTACCGTGTGTGTAAGGAACTCCCAGGTGTTAGGGGTGCTGTCTGCCACTGCAAGGATGATATAAACAGGATCATGCAAAAAATGGTACTGATATAGAATTTAATGCTACAGTCTGTATTAGCACTGACCCTATCCTCCAAATACCTAAATCCAAAAAATGTTGTCCAATACATTTTTGTACTCGAAAATCAACATGTAAATGAATGTATGACTAAAGACATATTTCTTTTGATATATTAATGTAATATAAATTATGTGAAATAAATGGTTTTAAAAAATGTAATAGCCGTAAACCATAGGCATTAATTTATTATCTCTATAGATCACTTCTTTTTTTTGTTACCAAAATATTTTATTACAAATTTTCAAAGAGCATAAACAATACATTACAAACAAAGAAAAAAAAAAACAGCTTACAAATAATGATACAAAAAAATACATACATAATTTCCCAATTAGCGGCTGGGCATAAGATCCTTTATACATATAATGATGAGGACAAAAGAGTGTCCTTCTCATAGACTAGCCAGGGCATCCAGATTTTATTATATTCCTCCATATCATTCTTCAACATATAGTTTAATTTTTCATTAGTTGCTATATATATTATTTTAGCTTTCAAAGGCTCCAAAGCTATATTATTTTTTTTCCAATTACTGGCTATCACTCATCTAGCTGCCATTAAAATGAACTGGCTCAATTTATATGATGCTTTGGAAAGGTTATTTGGTTTCCTTCCCAATAGCATCACTGGGGTCTTTATCAAAATTAATTCCTAAAATTCCTGAGATATATTTACTCACATAATCCCAATATTTAGATGCTATAGTACAATCCCACCAAATATGGACCATTGTTCCCTTTTCTTTACAGCCTCTGAAACAATGTGGATCACATACAGGGTATAACTTATGCAATCTAGCTGGAACCAAATATGTTCTATGTAGTATTTTTAAAGAGGTCTCATTAAAGGTAGCACTAACATTACCTCTATTTACCATTATACTGCAATGAGACCATTGTTGTATCGAAAGGGTAACATTCAGCTCCTTTTCCCACTTATACATATATCGTTGTTTCTCTTTACCTAGAGCTGGCTTATTTAACATTTTATATACAAGACCCAATGTACCTGCCCTAAGTGGAGATTTACTACATATTGACTCAAAATCAGAAAGTGTAAACATCCTGTGCACACAGTGTGAAGCTAACCTTGTGACAAAGTGTAATAATTGTAAGGCTCTAAAAGTTTCATGTGGAGGGGGTTGATAAATATCCTTAATTTGTGAAAAAGTAAGTGGCCTTCTTTGCTTAGTTAAAGACAATAAAGTGATAATTCCCTTATCTAACCACCATCTGAAAGCATTTCTGGATAACCCCGGGGTAAAATCATAATTAGACAATAGAGGGCATAACAGTGAAGGGGAGGACTTAAGACCACATTTTTGTGCTAGTGATTGCCAGTTTGTACATTTCAATTGTTACTTGTGATGCATTTTTAAAGTGTCGAAAAGGTATTTTAGACAACCATAAAACTTGGTGCATTAAAAAAGGATACAACAAATCATTTTCGATCTGAACCCAAAGGGGAGCCTGTAATCCTGCATGCACAGGAGCCCATTGAGCTATCCTTACCGCCTGATAGTATTTTATGATATTCGGGACTGAAAGGCCTCCGTTTGTCTTATGTAGGTGCTTATTATGCCAAATAATTTTATTTATGCCTGATTGGAAGTTCCGCATGTCTCTCAATGGGACTAAAATGGGTAAAGTTCGAAATAAATACAAGATTTTAGTTAATAACACCGTGTAGTCAAACCCCTAAATACTGTAAATATTCGCTTTGTAGTCTAAATCCAAAATTTAATTCTACCAATTAAATTGTATGCTTTGGAATATTACAGGGCAGCATTTCAGACTTCTCAGAATTAATATTGAGCCCTGATACCTTCGCAAACGCTCCCAGAATCTGCATTAGATTAGGCAAAGATGTTAGTGGATTTGTCAAGTGTACTAGAAGATCATCTGCGAACAATGACAATTTATACTCTTGATCTTTTACTTTTAGACCTTTGAGATCCACATTATCCCTAATTGCCCTTGCCAGGGGCTCCATTGCAAGGGCAAAAAGAGCTGGTGATAGGGGGCACCCTTGCCTTGTTCCCCGTTCAATCCTAATAACCTCTGGAAGTGCAGTTACAGGGAGGTTAAGTGAAGCTGTTGGCCGATTATAATAAACTTTTAACGTATTAATAAGAGTGGAACCACAATTCACGGCTTCTAAAGTTCTGAACAGATATCGCCAATCTAAAGTATCAAATGCTTTTTCGATATCTAATGCCAACAGGCACACTGGTGTTTTAGTTTTATTCGCATACGCCACCAAATTTATAATCTTCCGTATGTTGTCCGGAGCTTGTCTAGTTGGAACAAAGCCGACCTGAACCTTATCTACAATTGTGTTCAGAATTTTATTCAGCCTAGACGCTAATATTGAGGCCAAAATTATATCAACATTAAGCAGTGATATCGGCCTATCATTTTTAGGGGCCAACATATCTCTATTCGGCTTCCATATTATTGATATTTTAGCTATAGATCACTTCTTTTTAAAATCCAAGGTTGAACACTTTCTGGCTTCAGAGTATGACCCTTTCCTTTGTATCATCATTCTGTTATTTGAATTTTTCTTATATGCTTTGTAGACTTATAAAACCAATTCCCAACAATAACACGGTACTAAATACAAATACTAAATTATGTCTTCTTCCTTTCTGAGAGCAGAAACATTTGCGCAATAATAGTGGATCTAATTCTTCTTAATAATCAAGAGAGCTCACACTTTTGAAAATAGTCTACTTTTAAATTTTAACCAATCCCTGGGCAGTTATATACATACATACATATATATATATATATATATATATATATATATATATATATATATATATATAAACAAATACAAGATTCCTCTGCACTCAACCCATTATCAATATATTTAAGACAGAGACATTTTGTGCATACTGCTACTGAAAAATGCCTTACCCTTTAAACAAAACAGGGATATATATATATATATATATATTATAGTGAGCTGTTAGTGTTTTCTGACTTCCAGAAGTGTCTGTGGCTGAAATCTCAGGCAATTTGTAAATGTACAGTGGTATATAGCCAATGGGATAACAAAATATAGAGACAGTAGACCCATTGGATGTTATGGTGTCCAAAAACTGTAGTAGTTTAGTTATTTTAACAGTTTGACATGTGGACAAAGCACATCACATTTTTGAAGGTTAGTAGGATGTTAATCCCAAAACAATTTTGTCATTGGACCCACACAATGTGTAAATTAGGACTGGAAAGGAAAAACAAACAAATATACAATCAGAGTTGACAGACAGTTTATATTGGTAAATAATAAAATGCAATGAGAGGAACATTGCTTGTTAATGCATACCTCCCAACTTTTGAAAAAATGGAAAGAGAGACAAAAACTTGTGCTGCCACACCCATTTTATAGCCACACCTCCTAATTACCGTGCCAATTTTACACAATTTGGCAGGTTAGGAAAGTTTGAACGCATTTCTGGGAGTTGTAGTGCAATGTTTTATGTTTTATAACAGTTTTGCTAATGAAAGTAAATTGCCCTTTAAGATGTTAATCTCAGTTCTCCCAAGAGTCTTGCTTATCTTAAATAGTTATAATAGTTTCTTTGTTTATCTTATTGTTGCAAAAATATCTAAGTGGAGCTGCTGACTGTTCTGGGCTCTCTGCCAAAATGCCACTTATTTTAATTAAGTTTCATAAACTTTGTATCTTTTTCTGGTGTCAGTGCAGGAGATCAAAGACTGTGGGCTGAGCTGTCAAAATCGGGACTGTCCTGCAGAAAACGGGACAGTTGGGAGGAATGGTTAATGGGTTACACAGTACTTTCTCCAGATGCACTTTAGGGTACAACTACATGGACAAGACATATATATATATATATATATATATATATATATATATATATATATATATATATAAAATTGTAGAAAGGACCAGCACTCCGTTTTCCAAAGAATTCAATTAATTTATTTCAATCTCACAGTGTCTCCAACGTTTCGGCCCACTTTGGGGCCTTTATCAAGGATAAAGTGCTGTGTGTTACATCAAACCTTTAAATACCCACAAACCATCCAAAAAGGCGCCCTAAGATGACATCATTACCAATCAATGATGTCACCCAGTGGTGGTTTTTTTATATATATTTATATATCTATGCATTTATATATCTTTTAATGACAGATATGTCTTTCACTCGATTTTAAAAGTTTTTACACTAATTGTTTAATTGAATAATTTGATTGGTAATGATGTCATCTTACGGCGCATTTTTGGAGGGTTTGTGGGTATTTAAAGGTTTGATGTAACACACAGCACTTTATCCTTGATAAAGGCCCCAAAGTGGGCCGAAACGTTGGAGACACTGTGAGATTGAAATAAATTATTGAATTCTTTGGAAAACGGAGTGCTGGTCCTTTCTACAATTTTATATACCTCTTTTGACCAAGCACCTGGCAAAACGAGATGTTGTGAAGGAGTGCGGGTATCATCTGCAATTTCGTTATATATATATATATATATATATATATATATATATATATATATATATATATTCATATTCAGACTATCAATAGACCAGTCTGTTCTGTTTTCAGAAGAATAAACTTTAATCTGACCTGTCTTGAGTTTGTGTGACATGGGTACATACAACAGTATATCTGCTTGAAGTTATACGGGGTGTCATTTCCTTTAGAAAAGGTATGGTGACGTCTGCTATTTGAGAGAATCCCCAGAACTGGCTTTAGACAATTTACAATATCTTAGATACGCACAATTGGAGAGGGTTGCCTTTAGGGAGCTCTTCAAGACAGAATGCAGAGGAATTATAGGGACTAAAGGAAGTGTAAAGGTGGCCATATAACGGCCAATAAAAGCTACCTAGACCAAGTAGGCAGTCTGTGTATGGGGCATACCCAAACAATATTCAGTTTAGCTATCTATTGAGCAAGTAGTTTTTCCTTTCAGGGTGAGGACTGCATCAACTTGTTGATGTCATCCTCCTCCAAGGCTTTCATTATGATTCGATTGTTGGCATGAGGACCAACTAATTGTATCAGGTCAATACTGCACAGCTCAAGGTGACCATATCAAGAAAAATCTAGTTTGAGCAGGTCTTCAGGTGGAGATAGTGAAGGTCACTGTTCGTTGCCTAGTAGTGACGAGTGAATAAATTCACCAGGCACGAATTCGCTGATAATTTTAAATTCGCAAAACTGCCAGGAAAATTTGCCAGCGAAAAGTTGCTGCAAAACATTTTGCCCACACTTTGGAATTGACGTGGGCGACACAATTTGACCAGACTGCAAAGCTGCAACCATGTGAGTATCACAATACATCAAATCTTGAATGATGCAGGAAGTATTTCTAAAATGACACGCTATGTTACCTTGGAAACAACAGGTGTGCATATGTAGTGTTGGCCATATATCAGTATTGCATATGAAAAAGCCAGATGAAAAATGGCATTGCCATAGCACAAACCTGTCACACTGTCCAGTATATCAGTAGAGACTGTCAACCCTCTACTTGCCAACCAATTGTAGCCTGAATGTTATATACTTTCCCATTGGAGTTAGATATATTTAAATTAACTCAAATAGATAATATTGTTGTACAGCCCTTTGATTTTAACTTAAGAGTAAAAAAAAATTTTTGAAAATTTTGTGAAATGGTGCCGGCGTCTGTTTTTGATGCCGGCATTTGAATTATCGCTGGGGAATTTTCGCGACAGTTTCGCGAATTTATTCGCTGGCGGCGAATCTCTGGAATTTGTGCCTGTCGAATAAATCCGCCCATCACTACCCATTTGTAGAAGTGGCTATGTTTCAGTACTGCATATGAAAAAGACGGGTAAAAGATAGCCTTGCAATAGCAGAAAATACAGCCCATACTATGTCCAGGATATCAGCAGTGACTCCACTGTACCACTGTACATTTGCTTTTAAAGGTGTAATTTGCTTGGTACCCTAACAGAGGGCTGTAGCACAGTTTCACCAGAAAGGGTCTGCAGATTGGGGTCAAATCCCAATTTATATCTTCCAATGTTTATATACATTTAGGATTTACAGAACACTGAAGCTGATTACGACGCATTGGCCTATACATTTCTTTTTTTACTGCAGATGCCATCACAACAAAATGATGCAGAATATGTAGAATATAATGTACAATGCTGATATTATTTGCTGTGCAATACTACTATTTTTTAGTCATTCTGTCAAGATTCAGACCTTTAAAGCTCTTTGTGTTGGTCATAAGAAGAGCACCTTGCTAGCCTTCCCCTCTTGATTATTCCTCTGCTAATAAGAGCCAGTTTTATTCCTACTTTCTTTCAACCCACCCCCATCTCCTTCAAGTAGCAGCCAGTTTTTCCTGCAGCCTGCTTAGTGCATCTGTGCATGAGAAAGACTTTATGTGTATGTGCATGTGTTAGAGGCATATCTCTGGCTGGCTGTGGGATGACTTTTTCCTCAGTTGTCAGCTCTCTTGCCTGTCAGCGGAGCTCCTGGTACTGGGAAAGAAGAAAAAGGAGGAGAGAGGCTGTGGGATAAAGGAATAAGGGGAGGGAGTATCAAAGCTGGAGGGGACGAGGGCTGGCGTTCAGAGCATCCTGGAGTAAAACACACAGGGTCCATCAAATAGGAGGAATGCATTTATCAGAAACTGTACAGATGCCTTTGCTCTGCACTCTCCAGACTGCTCTCAGAGTGTTTTTTATTGCTTTCTTTTCTACTGACAAAAACTCTTCAGCTGGAATTACTAATTGCATGTTTGGCTTATCGTTTTAAAAGAAAGAAATCTGCAGAGGTTTCAATCAAGAGAATAAGCTTAATCCCTAACATCGGATTCAGGACCATGGCACACAGCCACAGTCACCCTAAATGCACACCTGGAGCTCCTTCTGTTGGCACATACTTCCTGTGATCCTAAAAGGCAGCTAGGCAAAAAGTAAAAAAGTAAAAAAAAAAGGAAGAAGAGAAACAGAAAGGAAATGTTTGGTGTTCCTTGTCCTTATTAAAGCGTGTTGCATTTGTTGTTTTGCCTGTACTGGCATTTGGTTGTACATTACTGAGCTTTAACCAAAGTGACAAACACACAACCATGGAATCACCGACCAAGGAAATTGAAGAATTTGAGAGCAACTCTCTGAAATATCTGCAGCCGGAACAGATTGAGAAAATCTGGCTGCGTCTCAGAGGACTGTAAGTACTTGTTTTTAATTCGCCCATGCTCACTTTTAGCTGCATTATGTTTCTAAGGTTGTAAAAAAAAACTTACAGAGCATTTTTGTCACTTTGCTCATCTTTCCGCATAATCATACTATCCATAAATTATCCAGCATGCAAAATACTGATAGAGAGCTAACAAACTGCATTCTATGTGTACAATACCATCTACTACAGTGCATTCTCACAATGCTGATTCTTCTAATGCTCCTGGTTCAGAAAATAATCCTTATTCTCTGCTATTTATTTCTTGAGCTTTTACACCAAACCATTTCCACTGCAATTCTCAGATTTACGGTTAGATTGGGTGAGACTGATTAAATACACAGCATGCTGTTCTAGTACCAAAGAGGTTAATCATGTTGCTGTCTAAAGATGTAGGAGAACATTAGCTTGTAGCCTTTGCTTTCCTTGGAAATAAAGTTTCTTGCCTTGAAAAATGCCCTGTTTCTCTTTATTTGACATCTTTTTGCAGTACCTGATGAATTACTGCACCTGACCAAAAGTGGACAAATATGAAAGACATAGGAATTTACTAGTAGTACAGACAGCAATTTTATTCGCATGATTTTGTATTCATGGTCTTCTTGTTTCTGTAGAAACATTTTAGTTTATTTTGAAAGAGCCTTGTATTAAGGTACTAGTAGGGCAGTTCTTTACAGAAGAGATTCATGTAAGGTAGCTGGCATCAAAGTGTAGCAGTACTAACTACCTTCTTTTTTCGGTAGAATTATTTTGGAAATATACAGTACATGTAAACACAGATCATCCATGTATCCAACTTGCAAAATTTTATCAACTTGCCACCACCCTGCTTATACTGAATGCAAAGTCAAATGAACATACATAAAAGTAATAGCACACTCTTTCAAACACTTTGACATTTTGACTATGTCTTACTGTTTGAATGAAGTAAATATTGCTGAAAATTGAAGCTTATATGAAGCACTTATGCTTGAAAGATGTCAAAACCAATAGTCAGATTGTCGCAAGTGTCTGAACTATATACACATTCTTTACAAAAAAATCAGTGATACTCTAGATCATCAGTGCTGTTTCTTACCATGAGTGGGTGCCTGTAAGTGTATGTATATATTTCCTATATTACAGAATTGCCTTCAAAAATATACCTTCCTAATGTTTCCTTTGCAGAGGACAGAGGAGTCTTATTTATTAGACACTCAGAGGGGCAGATTTATCAAGGGTCGAAGTGAATTCGAGGGAATTTTCAAAGTAAAAAAATTTGAAATTCAAAGTAATTTTTTTGGATACTTCGACCATTGAATAGGATACTATGACTTCGAATTTTCTTTGAATTCGATTCGAAGTAAAATCATTCGAATATTCGACGATTCGATAATCAAAGTACTGTACGATATTCGAATTCGAAGTATTTTAATTCAATTAAGTATTTTTTACTTCGAAATTCGACTCGATAAATCTGCTCCCAAGTAGAGATGTAGTATATTTAAAACATTTCCATATTTGTGCTTTTTTTCTTGTTTCTGTAAATGAGCTAACACAAACTTATTACAGACTATGGTGCTGAACTGAAAGGAGGAAAATGGCAACATTTTTACTCTAAGGTATCTCCATTTTTATCACCCCACCTACCTATATTTAGGAGGTGTATGAATTGTAATCAATCTACCCAATGAATTGTACAGTCAAGTTCCACAACTGGATATCTGGCCAGGCATAATGGAGAAACTCAAGTGTTTTTTGTTCAGTGTCCCACAGCTCAATATTAGTAAACTGGCCTTAGTCAGTCAATAAGGTGAAGAGCATTTGGTTGCAGATAACACTTGCCCCAGCAGTTGCATTATAAGACAGCTAGGGGGACTCACAACAGCCAAATACAAGCAGTTTCTCAAACAGGTAATGCAGTATATGAAACAAGAGACGACTCTACTTTTTGTGGATTGATAAAAATTTTTTAGTTTTTGTGCTGTGGATCTACAGTGTACAGTATGTCAACATTTCAATTATTGTTGTTGACTTATTTTTGGACTTAAAGTATTTTAATATGCTTCTAATACTGATATGAAAGGAAAAAAAGGTGTGAAAACAAGCACTAGCATTAATTGCATTTATATTATACAATGCAATATCCTTATCCTCAGGAAGTTCTAGTCTTCTGTTCACATATGGATACTTGGAGCTTACATATGCTGCATAATTTTTTGCTTATAGCTGGTGTATTATTTGCAATGCATAAAATTAATTGTTCATGCTCACTGAAGCAAATATTCAGCATCTAGAGTATTACAGTGCAGTGAAATGTGCTTATGAATATTTACTTAGTACACTATTATCATGCATCACCAAAATTGACTATGACAGTTCTTTTAGACCCAACAGGCTTTTAATATCTGAATTTGGAGACAGCAAAAATTGTTATGCATTTAGCTTGGTATGTGTGTAACTGAAAACAGCTACTGTTAGCCCCAAGACAAAAAACTGTGAGGTCTCTACAGTTGCAAGTAAATGTCACTTTGCATTCAGTTCTTATAAGGAACTCGTGCTTTGAGCAATTGGGAAAACATTTAAATTATTCTTAACCTGATACATGAAACAAACTGAAAATAAAATTGAATTAGTGTTCAGATAGAACAAATTATAACAAAAAAGCATACTTCAGTGCAGCATGTTTCCTTTTGATTAATACAATAGTTTGAAGAAATGGAGCCTGACACCACCTTTAAAGGAGAACTAAACCCCCTTGCTAATAAAAATCCCTGCTCCCCCCACACAGGTGTTTACAAAAGTGAATGCCCCTAAGATGGTAATTACCCCTTATTGCAGAGTCAGCGCAGCAGAGCTCAAGGGGCCACCTTCAGCTCTTCGGGAATCTTCAGCAAGTAAGCGCCTTATCTGCCCATGCGCAGTTGTAGCAATATTCCAGTCCCAAACCACTGCGCATGCACCCGAAAGCCACGAAATTGCCTGAGAAACCAGAAGATTCCTGAAGCACCGCAAGATGGCGCCTGTGTGCTCCGCTGCGCTGACTCTGCAATGAGGGGTAATTACCAGCTTAGGGCATTTACTTGTGTACATAGGAATTGGCAGTCACAATTCAACACCCACATTGGTGTACACAATAACAAAAATATCCAGCACTTACAGCCTTGGACATCATACGTCCCAGAATCCTCTATGAAACTTTCACTCAACACAGTCTCTTAGGATGGGTTATCTTTTCTTCTCTACAGTCATTTGGAGCTCTCAATTACTCTAGCTCAGTATGGGAACACATTCTCCTTCCCAGCTACTCACACTTACCTCCCTCCAGCACATAGAGGTGTCCACGAGCCACTCGCCCTTCTCTAACACAAGGAAGTCTCCAGGGGTCATTAAGGTGTATTCCCACACCTCTTTTTATCTGCAGCTCATCTGCTTCTATCTAGACAGCTGCAAAACCCTAAGTGGAGTAAAGAATGGAGGGCCCATCCTGCTCACTCTGGGGACCCATTTATTCAGCTTTTCCTGAGCTGGCAAAATAAATACAGCCACACTTGCTGCAGACACATATATATATTTACCCTAGAGTTTTCTATTTACCAACTAACATTGGTGAAATATACACAAAATCGTGCTAATTTTAAACATATCTCTTAAAGTATATAATGTTTCTTTATCCTTCTGTGACTGTCTTGCTTGTTTTTCAAAGGGAACAGCTTACAGTATGCATTACAGTATTTCCCAAATTTTTTATGATTTTCAGTCTTGCTAGACTAAACAAGTAATACCTTTTTGGAAAAAAATCTCTCACACATACATACACAGAAGTGCTGAGCTTGAAAATGCATATATTGCATTTATATGCATTTTTTAAATGTAGCAAAGTACATTTTTGTCAGGTCCAAATGCCAGCCTCTATTCTATTGGTTTCTGAACGTGTGTCATGTGCAAGAAAATGCAGCAAAAATTAAATTCTATGAAACTCAAATGGAGTAAAACAGAATAAATACTAAGTTATGGTAGTATTTTCAACCTAAAGTTCTTTAGCTGTTATTAAAATAAATTTCAGTGACTACAGCAGTCATCGGAGGAAGTTGTAGTTCACTTGCCCATGAATGTTAGAAGTTACTATAGAACTTAATGATCTTTATAAAGGACAGGCTTACAGCGTGCCTACTTGTATCCAAATAATTTTTGAGGGTAATTTCTAAAAATAGATATTATCTTAGAAATTGATAAAGCTAAGATCTATTTTAAATTTTTGCCTTCTTGAACATAACATTTTGAGAAACATACTACACAAGTAAGCACAATTATAAAAAAAAAGCTTCACAGACAATATAACTTGACAGTTTTATTGTTGTCTATGGAAAAGCTGAATGGATCACAGGTGCAGTAATGCATAGCCACTAATGAGATGTTTGCTTTTAAACACATGGCCTGTAAATTCTACCTGATGATTGGTTGTTATATTTAATAAAATCTGTAGCAAACTTTGCACCTTATATTAGTAATATTAATGTCCAAATCCTCATTTATGAATGAAGCACAATATACAAAGTACAATTTTATTTATCCACAGTGCAGTGTTTTTTCCTAGAATTCCAGAGCACCGGTATGGGACACAAGAATGCTCAAGACCTGAGGTTTTCCATAATTTGAATAAACATACTTTGGGGCAGATTTACTAAATGGCGAAGTGACTAACGCTGGCGACGATTCAGCCACTTCTTGATTTACTATCAGGCACAGGCGTGACTTCGCTAGCGAAAGAGACAGATGCTAGCGGTCATTCACAGGCAATTTTTTGCTCTGGTGAATGGATGTTACTCCGCAAATTCACTAAGATAATGATTTTACTGAAAGTTACCTCTTTCACCAGACTTGCCTTCGTCAGCTCAGACCAGGTGAAGTGCATTGGAGTACATAGATTTTCCTCAATCTTCTGTTACTTACATTATATTTTTAGTGGATAAAGTTTCTTAGTCCCAAAAAATGCTGGTGTCTTCCTGTTTTCAGAGCGATAGCCTGCAAAAGTCCTTAAATTTTTTTTTGGGTAACCAGGTTCCCCCATATATTTTCTAACATATGGAACATAAACAATACAGTGGGCTCATGTGCAGGGCATTATAACAACTCTATTTTGGTTCCCTGGACTTGTGTAATGTAATGTATTTGCTGCAACATATACGTCCATTGAGCTTTACATTTCCCGCTGTATGGAAACTAGCCTGAGCGAAGACCTCTAACGAAGTTGCGTGAGGCAAATTGAACACCAGCGCATCTTCGATGTGATTGCCGAAGCAATGCTAGCAAAAATTCGCCAGCGTTTGGCGCCCAGGACGCAACTTTGCATTTTAGTAAATTAGTATTGTCCTAGCGAATTAACGCCTAGAAAGTGTTGCGATGGCTGCGAAGCCATCACTGGCGAATTTTCACGTTTATTAAGTCTACTGAAAAATCATTTAAACATTAAACAAACTTTATAGGATTGTTTAGCCTTCAAATAAGATTAATTATATCTTAGTTGGGATCAAGTACAAGGTACTGTTTTATTATCACTGAGATAAAGGAAATACTTTTCAACAGATAGCCTTCTATAGGCTACATACCAAATGACCAATCAGAGCACTTATTTTGCACTTTTTCATGCGTGTGTTGCTCCCCAACTCTTGTTATATCTGAATGTTGCTCACAGGTAAAACGGCTGGGGACCCCCATTGTAACATATAAGTCTAGTAAAGGATTAAATATTTTTTTCACAGACTCATAAATAATATTGCTTGCACTTCATGTTAATTCTAGCGGTATGTGTCTGTGGACACTGTATATAGAAAACTATTTGGTAAGTTAATATTTACAAACAATCCCATTTGGAAATGTCCGAAGTATGGATATACTGTATGTACCAGTAGGCATACTTTGCCCTTCAGTCTAGTAGCTACAAGATCAGCTGGCCCCTGCTGTCCACACATTTTCCTAAATTACAATTGGAACTGCTTATAGAACAATATAATTGCCTACTTCAGAATACCATATGGCAGAAAATAAAGCTGAGGCACAGTTGTTCTATTTGCCAGTCAAATTTGACAGCATGTACTGTGTTTTTCTTTCCCCCAGAATCAGAATAAAAAAGCATCTCATTTGCTCAGCTGTACTGAGCCTGCCGTTGTTTGCATGGAACTATGGGATACTAGTGTATCACATAATGCTCAGAGTCCTTGACTGTATTTTGTTTAACATATGTTTCTGACAAGATAAAAGTGTGATTCATTCTCTGTTAGTGATACACCTCCTTATATGATCTTCTTTGTGTCGACATATGCATCTAAAATACTGTTCTCTGTTGATGCTCTGTATTACTCATTATGTACTACTTTAATATAAATCTCCTTGGGATTACCCCCTCCCCCGAAAAAACAAGTTGGATATATAACCATACCTATGTATTTAAATGATTGTACCATGATTGGTTTTAACCCAATCATGGTAAGAGGAAGAGGTTCCAGTGGATAGATGACATATTTTTATTGGATGACTTAGTCCAGAAAATGTCCTTACCTGCATCAAAAACTCTATCCAGGTTAGCTAGATACAGTAGAATGGGATACCTGGGATATTTTTTTTAACAACTCATCGATTAACCTTTTCCACTGGGAGTCCCTAATCTGTATGGCCAAAGGCTCAATAGCCAGCACAAAGAGCAGGGGGGAGTAGGTCTTGATTCCCATCTAACCTGTATAACTTGAGAAAGTGTGCCATTGACAAAAATCTTTGCCTTGGAAATATAATGTAACACCCGTGCGCAATCGAGGAATTGGTCCTAAATACAAACGGAGTCAGGGCTTTAGGGATATCTAAAGACACAACAATTCTACCACCTTTTAAAATGTTTCAGAGCCTGGTTGTTGTAAAGCCGCTGAATTTTAATATTTGTAGCTTTACTGGGCATAAACCAAGTTTGATCTGGTGTACAACCTCTATTATAAGTCGTTTCAAACTATTAGCCAATACTAGCTGAATATTCTTACAATTTAAGAGTAAAATTTGACGACTGGACTCACATGAGTCTTTAGGTATGAATACAGTTTGGGGACTTTGGGCCATATAGCAGGACTGTGAGTATTTTAGTCTCTGAGGTGTTATTAAAAATGAACTAATTGGGGCCTGGTATCTTGGAAAGGGCTCTATACCACTCTATTGGTAAGCCACCGGGGCCAGGTGAGTGTCTGGAAGGCATGTCAGCAATAGTATTTACTGTTCACTTCACTGTGGTGTGAGTCTCCAATATAGCTTTCACAGGATGGGAAATAGTGGGCGGAAAGTCAAGAAAGACAAAGGGGAGGAAGTGTAGGGATGAAAATATTGCCTGAACCTGTTAACCAGTTGTACTCAATCAGTTATCATATCTCCTCACACTCGGTACCATTGTCCGGGGAACATTAGCTTTCCTCAATAGAGTCAAAAGCTTCATAATTGTTGTATCCTTTGTCAAACCATGTGGCCTTAGTCTTTGTATTGTAAAAATTATTTTTTACAAATGCATGTTTATTTAAATGCAGCTTTAGCGTGCATGAAAAATAATTTCTGTCATAGTGCCATCACAGTATAACTCCAGCTGAATTTGACAGCCCTCTGTATTTTCATAGCTGCTTTTTGAATTAGTGGAGTCCACTAACTGACTTCCAGAAAGGGCTCAAATGAGCCAATCTAGTTTGCCCCTCTTGTTTTCTTTTTGTCCCTTAAACAATAAGGATTTCAATGGGATCTATCAGTTACCATCCTCTGCATAGAAACTGACTGAATTAACTATCTAGCTTACTCACTCACTTGTTCTAGATTTAATACTTAATAGACATTTTGTAATAAAGTAATGCACTATATGTGATGCAGTTAAATCTGCTATGCGTCCAGCTCTGTTTAGAACATCCAAACATAATGTTTTCTCTGTAAATATTACCACATGAAATCTATTTGACCATAATGCTCCTGTGAGTCATACAGTATGTTAGCATTGTTGATAAAGGGCTATCAAGTAAGACACCACTGAAAATGTCCTAATCTAGCCATAACCAGTGCAGAAAGAAACATCTCATATACTAGAAACCAATCAGGTTGTCATGACAGAGATATTCTTAATGTTTCCAAATGTGTTAATTAAGTGAAAACAAGTTTTTACACTGACACACACTAAATAATACAGTGTTTCTACATTGGGTTGAACAGATGTCTTCACCAGGAGAAGGATTAGTCAGTCCTGTTGCTTTACAAACTCCTAAAGAAATCAGTTGTTCTTAAATGCAAACATTAATATAAAAAAAGAAACAATTTGAAAATAGAAAGTTAGATATCAATGCACACTGCATGCTTTGTGTGTTGCCCTATCTATCAGGATCATCTTGTCTATCTATCTTGATGTCTGACTGTAGCAAACTAGCATGGAATATGGATTAGAAGATTATTTTTTTATGTCATTGGTGGTTTAGTGACAGTTTTATCCTGCTTCCATAACCCTCCTCTCAGTGTAATGGGAAATTGCGTTTTTACTTGATGACAGTGGCCCATATGCCATTTTGAATTTTATAGCTTGGAAATCATAGTACCTATCTATTTTCTTTCATGTAGTATTACAGCTTTTTAAATACCACACAAAATGGAGTTAAGTATTTAATTAAAAAAATTAAAAATATGACAGTTGTGGGTCTCTCAAGCAATATATATAATGGATGATGTACCCCCTACTGTAATTTATAAAGACACTAGGGGGCACATTTACTATTGGTCGAATATCAAGGGTTAATTAACCTTCGATATTCGACTGTCAAAGTAAAATCCTTCGACTTTGAATATCAAAGTCGAAGGATTTACCGCATTTCATTTGATCGAACGATTAAATCCTTCGAATCAAGCGATTCAAAGGATTTTAATTCATCGATCAAATGATTTTCCTTCGATAAAAAAATACTTAGAAAGCTTATGGGGACCTTCCCCATAGGATAACATTGGTGCTCGGTAGGTTTTAGGTGGCGAAGTAGGTGGTCGAAGAGACAGTACTTCGACTATCGAATGGTTGAATAGTTGAATGATTTTGAGTTTGAATCGTTCGATTCGAAGTCGAAGTCATAGTCGAAGGTCGAAGTAGCCAATTCGATGGTCGAAGTAGCCAAAAAAAACCTTTGAAATTCAAAAGTTTTTTTTTCTTCTAATCCTTCACTCGGGCTAAGTAAATATGCCCCTATATGTCACTGTGAGAATTTGATGCACAGCCATGCCACTTCCAGGTTTGACACATGTGTGTATATATATATATATATATATATATATATATATATATATATATATATATATATATATATATATATATATATAGATATATATATATATATATAGATATATATCTATATATATATATCTATATATATATATATATATATCTATATATATATATATATATATATATATAAACTATTTGAAATATGGACAAAATTTAAAAAGTATAGCACTGAGCAGGTCTTTTCAACAACAGCAAAATGTGTGTATTGGTTCACAAAGCCAAAATTTTGTTCACTGACTGTGACCTTATCCTTGAGAGTAAACATATCTTTGTGTCTTGTTGAAAAGCCTTGCAGAGTGTTGTACTTGTGGCACCCAGGCATTTGATTTATTTTTGAGGATGTGCTACTCTATTATGAATATACAAAACTGTTTTGGAATATTTTTAGTCTACTGTACATTCCTTTCACCTGACCGAGGTGTTACCATGCCAATCTTTATGTAATTGTTTCATAACTAAAATCATTAATATAAATCTTACAAAAGAATAAATTAAATGCCTTGTCCTTTTCCCAGGACATTTCTGAGCTGGGAGGGGGGCACTAAAATGTGTTTCAAAAAGGTGTGATCAGGGCCAGATTTACTATCCAGGTGGCCCTAGGCTGGCTCTTCTTGCCCCCCTGTCAGCTTCTCCTCCCTCCATCTCCTTCTCCTCCCCTTCCCCTTTACGTCCCCTTCCTGACCACTTCCTGCACTTGCACAAATGCATTTGTAGAACTGCACTGGCAACTTGCGGGCCCATGAAATTCTGCCGCTCTAAGCCTGGGTGTTTTGATCCTGTAAGTGTCAAAAATGAGTTAAAGTGATACTGACACTAAAAAATGAATTTTAGAATATGAATGTACATTAAATGTTACCTATAGGTCATGTTGATCATTTTTTGCTGAGAGGTTTGTTTTTGATATAATTGTTAGTTGAAGTTGCCAACCTGACTGTCCCATCTCAGCCTGTTAGTTATAGTTTCCAATGCTAACGGACTCCTGCTGCACAAATATGGCAGCCCCCTCATACAGGAACATGGGGGATCAGACAGGTAATGTAAAAGCATCATGCAAATACTTTATGGCAAAGTTAGAAGTAGCTTGCAAAGCCAATATTATAATAGATGTAAAAAAAATTTAATTTCAGGTGTCAGTATCTCTTTAAGTGTAGTTACCTCTTTATGGGGCTATTGAATGATAAGGATGCTTCTGCGATCAGAAGGGCTTCTGCGATCAGAAGGAAGAAAAAGAGGGATAGCTTCTACCCAACATATCAATATATTTTAGCCACATTAGAAGTCCTCTTTACAGTCGCCAAGCAATACAGTATACAAATCTATAATTTATACAAAAGTGATGAATTATATAGTGAATAAAGTACTCACTGTTGTAAAATATAAGGGTATTATAAGCATGATAAATTAATGTTTTAAAAAGTTAATAAATAATCAGTTATAATAATGCTTACTACAAGATAACTTTTAATTTGGCTAATTATAAATTATCCCTTGACAGCAATTCTTAGCAGGGACCTTTCTTACAACTGGCATCAAGTATATCACCTTTGGTATTAGATTCTCTGTGGTATAATTATAAGGATAGACTAATTACAAAATGGAAAGCAATCCGTTTTTCATGTAAGACCACCCATTTCCTGAGTATTGCCCTGAAAGCAACACAGCCAAATTGAAGCCCTCAGGGCATTATGATGTAGAGTTAGCTTTCTTGTAAACTTGCATTTGGTTGGAGTGGATAGATTGAACTATGTCTGCATATAGTAAAATAATTCTGCTTTGAGATTTACATCCCTGTTTTTCTCTAAGGGGGCTGTAAACTACATTGTGCAAGATACAGGTTCTTATTTTCTCTATGTAGCCTTTAAACAAAAGCTTTGATGTAGATTTTTCCAATTATGACTTATTCTCACACACACTCTAGAAATGACACTTTGGTGACAAACGTGTAAATTAGATTTCAGAAGGGAAATATGAATATGCAAATTTCCCTCAAGTGAAACAGAAGACATTCTGCACTGCTGCTACAGCTAATAAAACCAGCATCAGGTTTTTTTTCTTTACTGTTTAAAATATGACAATGGATTCTACAAATGGAATATTACGACATATATGTAGGATTCATAATTTATTTTGACCTAGGGTGACAGAGAACCACATTTTTCATTCAGTCAATCAGAAAAAAAGCTGCCAAGGGCAGTAGGGAACATGATGCAGAAGCAAAACAAAAAGCTTAGCCAGTTGTTAATAATATCTGAAGATTTTGTTTTCAATAGAAAATAATGGGTTGTCTTGTCAAGACCACCTCCATTCTCTTATTGTATTTGTCTAATGGAAATATTTATACTGTAGTTTATGTTTTACTTTCTTCTTGATTTCTGTCCCCTAGCAATGTGTAACTTTTTTAACTCACAGTTTTAGACCATACCCTAAGCCATTGTGCCTACAAATAACACATGACTTGGGCAGGGACAAAGTGGAGCCCTGTACTTAATGCCTGTCTTGTGCAAGACATGCTGGAGACACAATAGTGTAAAAAGTGCATTGTTGGGATCATGTTGATTTACAGTAATTCTTTAGAATTACTGTTTTACTTCCCCCCATTGTAAATAATCCCTTGTATAACTAACAAGTACATTATACTAGAATAGACTTGCACAAAAATAGCTTGATCTTCAATATGTTATAATGACAGAGCTGTCCTACTGGAGGCCCAGAGACCTGATGTGGCCTTCCAAGAATTTTTATAGACCCTGGAAGGTTTAAAGGATCCGATACCTGCACATCTACAGTATAAGGAACAATAAGAACCAAAGTGATAGGGACTACAGATCCCTCTCATTTATGTTCAAACCTTCTTGTTTAAATATTGACAAGGTATGAGGAGCAATGTTATTTGACTATCCATATTCATGATTAGATCCCATATAAACCTGCAAGAAACTAGAGTGGGTTTAATTTTTTTCTGCACTGTTTGAATAAATATTCCTTCAGAACTCCACATTAATACTCTGTATATTAAATATTGATTTAATGTTGTACTGGATACTCCAGCTAATATAATCAATTCTCTTAAATAGCCCCTGGTACATTGTACATTTTAGATCACAACACATATGCACTTTAACTTGGCTATCCAAGCCCTAAGAGGAAATCGAGTCAGATATAAGCTGCATTCTGCCTTGGATTGCTGCCAAGCAGGGGAATCCTAAAGGGCAACTAGGTATAATGGTATAAGGCTTCAAAGTATAGCATTTGGTACTTTTGTATTCTCCTGCATTAAATAATGGATACTGCAAGTTACAAATGACATCTTTCTCTGTAGTTCTTTCAGGAGGTAGCATGTCAATCCAGATAATGCAAGGATAGCAATAACAAACAAACTATTATGCACCAGTACATTTTAAAAAGGGAATGTACAATAAGTATTCCTTTACAATTCCTAGTACAAGAACTAGTCAGACTACACTGATTGTTATCCAATAGATTTTTGAATTTTAAAGGGCTCAAATGTGGGTCTCCATCTAACATTTTGGAAGCAATTACTTATGGACTCATTTACTAAAATGCACTTGTTTATTAAGCAATATCAACTTTTGCCAACATCAAGAACAAAGATAACTGCTTATTATGTGCTACTGGTTACTGGGCTACAACAGACCATACTGTAGGGACCCATAGTTAAGTTCCCTATGGTCTGAAAATTCCACATGGTTGAAAATCCCCTACTGTGGCCATCTACTGTAAGTGTTGAACCTAAATTGTATATGGGAAGGGGAGTGATTCCTTATTCCCAGTGCGATGTACCCTGGCAGATTCCAGATTTGTGTCACTGTTGAGTAATTTCTTTTGGATGGAATGATTTGTTTTTGCTGGGGCTCTTGCAGCTGAGGCCCCAGGCTATGAAGAGACTTCACTTGGGTGGTTACGCCCTTGGTTAGCCCAATAATTGTTTGGGAACTCAACTGGAGGTCTGGAGCTCCAAGGAAGCAGAAAAAGTAAAGGAGCCGCCAGTGATGGATTCCTGTGAAAGAGGCTTCGGTGTTCTCACACTCCAGATTATTGTTGGAGTTGGGCCTGAACATTGCATACTTCTATGAGCCGCTGTGGATGTTGGTACCAGCTCTGTGTGAGCCCTCGGTGAGTCTCTGCCTGAGGAAGAGTATTGGAATGGATCCAGTGTTTTGCTTCATAGCCTGCTATGTGGGAGCTACTGCCTCTGTCCAAATGTGAGGTATTTGTGGAAGGTGACTAGGACTGTGTTTGTTAACCAGGAATGGAATTTGGGACTGTGTCCTGGGTAGAGACTGTGCCAGGAGTTGGGAAGACCAAACAGGTACCCCAGGGCACGGTTGATAATGCTATTGTTATTTCAATTTGCTTTCTCTCTACTTTATTCTTATATGAAGTTCTATTTGTTGCTGCACATCTGTGTAATTATTGCTTCCAAGTGGGGCCACCCGTAGGTACATAACTGGATCCCACTAGGTGGAGGCACAGCCATTAAGAGAAATTCCCAGTATCTTTCATTTAGCTAAGGGGATTCAGGCCCTGTTTTTGGTAAGAAACATTATTTTCATTAAAGGTGTACATCCTCTAACACAAGAGGTGTCGAAATACGTAGACTATGCAGTCTTGCATATAAAATAAAGTTATTTTTACAATAAATTCTATAAAATAGAATATTAATTGCTCAGATAATAATTTATGGGTTCCATCTGAAAATGTACAAATATTACAGGGGCATGAACTAGTACGGAATGCAAGATATACAATGATTACTAAATCTCAAATGTAGATGTTGATTTATTCTTTTCTTTTAAATAAAGTGCTGGCTAGTAATCTGTATCTATCTGAAGCTTGTAATGATAAATCCTACTTTCTCTAAACACCCTGTACACTGCTGTAATCCTCAAGTCAAACTGTTCAACTGCCATTTAGTTGTTTTCTAATATTTAGGCATTTTCATGGTCATACTTGAATTGAAATATGTGTACACTTTGCATTTTATAATTCAAATGCCAATGTTGTCAAATAAGTTTACATAAATAGATAGAGAGATGATAGATTTTTTTAAGACATATGAACTGTATTTACAGTGTATGGCTCAAGAACTGTAATATAATGAATTTAAGCAATTTATTAAATGGTATAAAGAAAAGCATTATAACTGGTAGAAGTAAATGATAAGGGATACTGTTCACTCAGAGCCTCATTTACAAATGCAGTGCAATGTGCAATGTCTGAATGCAAATTTGTGTTTTTACCAACAGTGCAGTTTTTTCACATAATTCCTAATCACTTGATGATTATGCAATATGCCCCAGCACAAATGCAGTTGGTATTGAAATTGATCACTTCTGACACCCATTGTTAAAGTCATAAGTGTCTCATTCACTTGGCATAAACAGTACTGATGCAACCAATGAGTCAAATCTGTCATTTCAGTGTTTCCTTACATAAATGTCTGAATGTTTTTGAAATTCACCAGAGCAGGCTGGAGGAGCACGTTGGTGCTTGCTGCTTGTATTGGTGCAAAAAGTACCTTAATAAATAGCGGTAGTTTTGCGTCTACTTGTGCGCATTGCACTTATAATTGTAAATTATTGGCATTTTGAGTAGCAGCTGTCAAAACTGGGGGTCATTTCTTGGACTCTTCTCATACCTGTACATTTATTCAAAAACTGGAAAAACGCATTTTCAGTGTGTTCAGTTTCAAAGTTCAGCATTTGTAAAACCCTCTGCTGAATCACAGGAAGAAAAGGAAACAACTTCCCAGCAAACCATCAATTGGAGTAACAACTCCAATATAATGATGAGGAAATTGCATTGATGATTTTAGTGACCATTGTTTGTTGGTGATACTAAGAAAGCAATTTTGACAGTCTGACATGTATTTTCATGATATCTCAACTAGTCTCTGTGGACAGAAAATTCAGCTTGCTGATGCCCCTGCTCATACATTTCTCCTGTACTGGTACAACATTTTTTGTTACAATCCCTTATCCTGTAGATAAGAAAAAAAACTATTAGCAGGGGCATAAATGCCGCTTAATTTGTTTCCTGTCCCACTGCCCAAAATTAAGGGGCCATCTGCGTATCATTTGCTTAACTTTTCCTTCAGAATATGATGGGTTATAATAGTTACATTGTTAAATCGTGTTGAAAAAAGACCAAGGTTCATCAAGTTCAACCCCCTCCAAATGAAACCCAGCATCTATACATATACACACTGACCCCTCCATACCCTCACATAAATTATATATAACCATATCAATGCTAACAATAGATTTTAGTATCACAATAGCCTTGGATATTATGCCTGTCCAATAAATCATCCAAGCCACTCTTAGAAGCATTAATAGAATCAGAATCACAACATCACCCAACAGTGCATTCCACCACCTCGCTGTCCTCACTGTGAAGAACCACCTACGCTACTTCACATGAAAGTTCTTTTCCTCTACTCTGAAGGGGTGGCCTCTGGTATGGTGATTCTCTTTATGGGTAGTCATCCATCCCGCTAACTAGTTTGTGTGCGAAGTTCCAGTTACCACGTTCGGTTCCCTTGCCAGCCCAGAATCTCTCCCTGGTCCTCTCACGATAAGACCTCAAATAGCGGAGGGCTCCTCCTGAAGCAAAAGGTGGTTGTTATATGTGGAAGAGTGAGCTGTGACTGGGACCATGGAGCTAGTTCTAAGTTTGGGACTCCGTCAGTAACAGTTTGGTTGCACGTCTCTGCACTCTCTCCAGCACTCTCTAAACTCATATCCCTCTTAAGGACTGGAGCCCAAAACTGCACTGCATACTCCATGTGAGGCCTTACCAGGGACCTATAAAGAGACATAATTATGTTTTCATCCCTTGAGTTAATGCCATTTTTCATGCAAGACAGAATTTTATTTGCTTTAATGGCCACAGAATGACACTGCCCAGAATTAGAAAACTTGTTATCTACAAAAAACCCTTCTCAGTTAAGGAAACTTCCAACACACTGCCATTTAGTGTATAACTTGCATTTATATTATTTTTGCAAAAGTGTATAACCTTGCATTTATCAACATTGAACCTTATTTTCCAGTTTGCTCCCAGTTTTCCAACTCAAATCACTCTGCAAATTGGCAGCATCCTACATATAACCTATAGTTCTGCACAATTTTGTATCATCAACAAAAGTAGAAACAGTACTTTCAATGCCCACCTCCAGGTCATTAATAAACAAGTTGAAAAGCAAAGGACCAAGTACAGAGCCCTGCGGCACTCCACTATCAGCACTGGTCCAATTAGAAAATGTTCCATTTACCACCATTCTTTGTAGTCTATCTTTTAGCCAGTTCTATATCCAGGTGCAAATACTATGTTCCAGGTCAACATTCCTTAATTTAACAAGGAACCTTCTGTGCAATGCTGCATCAAATGCTTTAGCAAAGTCTAAATTGATTACATCCACTGCCATTGCAGAATCTAGGTCCCTGCTCACCTTCTCATAAAAAGGCCATCTCCCTTAGACTCTGTTTTAATCAAATAAAATGTTTTCAAAGCATTTACTTTTTTCCTTTAATTTTAAAGGGGAACTATTGTGAAAATGAAAATATAAGCTTCATCATACTGAAATAAGTAACTTTCAAAATGCAATTAATTAAACATTCTATACTGTTTCTGAAATAATCAAGTTCATCTTCACTATCCCTCTCTCAGCATCTGTTTCACTTCATTCTGTCTTCATGCAGTAGTTGAGTGTCAGAAAACCATTGACGGTTAGATCCAATATCTGATATCCAAATCTTATAGGGGGACTCGTTTTGCCTAGAAGATGTATTAGAGGGCATTCTATTAAAACCACCAGACATCATGTCTCTCTACATGCTCAATTTGTACAAAATGCAGGTATTTTGTTAGATTTTGTTTGTACTGGAATCAGTTCTTTAAGTGAGCTCTAATTCATCTGCTAAGAAAGGAAGCCCCCCCCTACAACATAAACTGTCAATGACACCCAACTGCTGCATGACGACAGAATGAAGAGAAACAGATACTGAGAGAGGGATAGATAACATAAACTTGATTATTTCAGAAATGATGCAGAATATTTAATTGACTATATTTACAAAGTATGCTAAAGCATATATTAGTAGGGGCCCATTTACCTTCGAGTGAAGGAATAGAAGAAAAAATACTTCGAATTTCGAATGGTCGGATATGGCTACTTCGACCATTGAATAGGCTACTTCGACCTTCAACTACAACTTTGAATCAAACGTTTCGAACTAAAAATCGTTCGACTGTTCGACCATTCGATAGTCGAAGTACTGTCTCTTTAAAAAATACTTCGACCCCCTACTTCGGCAAATAAAACCTACCGAGGCCAATGTTAGCCTATGGGAAAGGTCCCCATAGGCTTCCTAACAATTTTCTGATCGAAGAAAAATCCTTCGATCGATGAATTGAAATCCTTCAAATCAAACGTTTCGAACTAAAAATCGTTCGACTGTTCGACCATTCGATAGTCGAAGTACTGTCTCTTTAAAAAATACTTCGACCCCCTACTTTGGCAAATAAAACCTACCGAGGCCAATGTTAGCCTATGGGAAAGGTCCCCATAGGCTTCCTAACAATTTTCTGATCGAAGAAAAATCCTTTGATCGATGAATTAAAATCCTTTGAATCGTTAGATTTTTCGATTTTCGTTCAATCATAGGAATTGCGGTAAATCCTTTAGGATTTACATTCGCCAGTCGAATATCGAGGGTTAATTAACCCTCGATATATGACCCTATGTAAATTTGATCCTAAATTTTCATTTTCGTGATAGTTCCCCTTTAAAAGAGCATCTTCTATGTGATCCTCACTAAGATATAATTAATATTTATTGGAGACTAAACAATCCCAATATATATAATACTTTTTTTTTTAGCAAACTTAAGGTATGGAGATCCAAATTACAGAAAACCCCTTTATCTGGAAAACGCCAGATCCTGAGCATTCTGGATAATAGGTTTTATACCTATACTGTAATTCTTACATTGTATAGCTATTGTATATTTCTAGTCTGTTTCTCATCTCAGGCACTTGACAGTGTCCCAGAGCAAGTTTTGTAAACCAGCAGAAAAGAAGACGGTGGAGTTACTGCGAGCTCCTTTGGAGTTTTGCAGGCCGCTGCATAAGTCGAAAACACAAATCATTTCTACCTTCATTTTTTGTTGGGTTTTTGTTTTCCTTTCTTTTTTTAACTTTATTCAAATGTTTAAATGTTATATAAAAAGGCACACATAATCACCACCTTTTAAATCCAATTTTACAAAAGGGGTTTGGGGAGCTTTGCAATGTAACATTGTTTTGGAAAGACATGGTAATTTAGCATACTTTATTATGCAATGATAGTACGATAATGAAAAAGAGATGACATTAAAATTGTACCTTGCATATCGCAGTGCTAGGTTATTAAACCTACAGTATATTACCATCTAAATCTTGAAAGAATAGCTGTCGTCTAAGATGTACTTTAAAATACTATATTTCAGAATACAAATTGTAGAGAACAAAACAATTGCCAATACATTTGTATTGCCTTAAGGATATAAAGATTATATACAAGGCTCTTTGTGAAGCTGCTTGTAGTTTCTAGATGATACCAATTGTGCTATTCATGAGTAGGTAGAAGTATTCTAGCCTACCATAATCCCAGCAAATTGCAGCGTTTTAAACTGTACATCACCACAGGACAGAAGATCCAACATAAGATATATTTCTTCAACACTGACATTTTCTCTTACAAAAATATCCAATTTTCTATTTTCTTTTATCATCCTTTAGCACTAAATTCACTGTCAGGAAGAAACTGTCTACTTGTTTTATATGTATTTAAATTGCATATTCTTTCTATTTTCGACATCTTAGCAGGGTAAACAAAAGTGTATTGCAAGGAGCAGAACAGGTTCAGTCATGTCAGATGAACATAATGTACATCTCACACTTTTCAGTTTTCATTGTTTACCTTTTCTTAAACAGGAACATTCAGAAGTTGTTTGTCACTTGTATATGGCTGTGAAGTTCCTGCTTATTTGTCGGTATTTGGAAAGCAAGATGAGACAACTGACCAATGTATTTTTATAATGTTCTAATGTAAAATGTCTGTGTTAGAAGACAAGAGGTGGATAATGGTTGCAGTTTAGCCATTTTATATTCCTTTGATTAGTAAGGCAGAATAATCACTTGCCATTAAAATGCTGTGGAAAGAGTTATTTGAAGACTTACCATACACATGCACAGACCCATATGAACACTTAAGGCGGTAGTTACAAAAACTCAAATGTATTCAACTCAAATATATTTTTATTAAAACATAAGTCAACCTAACTACCATCCACAAATTGAACTCATTTATCAAGAAATCTGGTCGAAAAACTCACTGCGGGGAAAGGTCTCTACAAAAGATTGCTAAAAATCGACAGCCGAAATCCTTAATTTTTTGGATTATTGTAAACAAACCAGGGCAGATCATGATCTCAATTGCAGATCAGGGACATCTGCAATTGAAAGGTTTTAGCTGGAGTATTTTTCAGATTCAGATTTTTAGCAACTTTGGGAATAATAAATATCTACAAATGTGTTTTTTATTCCTCTAAAATTTCCCCGTTAAAAAATTGAACAGAAAAAATCGAGGTTTAATAAATAGGCCCTATAAAATAGATATCTGCACATATTTCCAATATACATTAATTTTCAATGAAACAAGTCTTAGGGGCATGTTTACTAACATTGGAGATAAATATCTGGAGAGATTTCTGGAGATGTTGCCCATGGCAACCAATCAGCAATTAGATTTAAACAGCCATCTATAACTTAGAAAACAAAAGCAAAGATCTGATTGGTTGCTATGGGCAACATCTCCAGAAATCTCTCCAGATATTTATCTCCAATGTTAGTAAACATGCCCCTTAGTTTGTATCTTACAATACTTCCTCTATTTTCCTGCTCATACCATTGCAACACTATCCTTTATCCAAGACTCTAGTTCCCACAATGCATGTCCTTGATAATAGCTGAACCCTACAGTAAACTGTGTGTTTCAAAGATAATCGAAAAACGGTGGATTTCAGAGATGATCTCAGACTGCTCTTATCTGAATGCTATGTTGTAAAGATAGCTAAACAGCAATAGCAATATTACAATAACTGTAACCTATAAACTTGGTTAAAAATACTATACTGTATTTCAGAATAAAAAAGGATCACAAAGTGGACCACATGCACAAGTGGGATATCCCTGATGCTAGGGTTAAGGGAAGTGGTGAGTGTCTCAGTTCTGTTGTAGTTGGGGTCCAAAGGTGGACTAGGAACAGACAGGAGCAGGACAGAGAGGGAGTAGAATTAGACACACCAGGGCAGTCCATGCAGTTGCATGTAGATTAAGATAGGTTGGAGCAGAACGAATAGGGAGTAGAACTGGACTGATTGTAGTAGGACAGAGTGGGGATAGAACTTGGCATACTGAAGCAGGATGGAATGGGCATTGAACGGGACAGAGTAGGCACAGAATGGACATACTGGCATAGGGTAGGGCAGAACTAGAATAGGAAAGAAAAGAGTTTATATTGAGAGGACTCAAGAGATTAGCTGGATCTAAATTGCCTGTGAGGCTGCTGGGATTTGAAAGTGGCAATAAGGAGGATAATTCTAGGAGTCCAAAATCTGCATTTCATTTGTCTAGTTCCTACAAAGTATTCTAAAAGGGTGGTTCACCTTCAAGTTAACTTTTTGTATATTATAGAATGGCCCATTATAAGCAATTTTTTGAATGATTTGCCTTTGTCTTCTAACTCTTTTCAGCTTTCAAACAGGGGGTCCCTGACTGCCATCTACAAAACAAATTCTATAAGATTACAAATGTATTTTTGCTAAAGTACTTTTTATTCCCCATTTTTCTATTCAGGCCCTCTCCTATTCATATCACAGTCATCTATTCAAATCAATGCATGGTTGCTAAGGTAATTTGGACCCTAGCAATTAGACTGCTGAAATTGCAAACGGGAGAGCTACTGAAATAACTTAAAAACCACAAATATTAAATTGAAAACCAATTGCAAATTGTCTCAGAATATCACTCTCCACATCATACTAAGGGTCAGATTTCCAAATAGAAGAGGGGGATGGTGGTTAGCACAGCTTTTCCAAATGGTATGTGTCCAATTCCTTAATAGTTGCTCTGTGCTGCAACTGCTGCAAATGACCCAAGTATAAGAGAAGGAAGAGGAGCTCCAGCAGTATTACTGCAAACAACTTTTTATTCCAGGCAGTGGTAAACACAACATGTTTCGTGTTCAATACCCTTTATCAAGTGAATGTTGATAAAGGGTATTGAACCCGAAACATGTTGTGTTTACCACTGCCTGGAATAAAAAGTTGTTTGCTGTAATACTGCTGGAGCTCCTCTTCCTTCTCTTATAAGGGGCAAATTTATCAAGGGTCGAATTTCGAAGTGAAAAAAAACTTTGAATTTCGGCCATCGAATAGGGTAGTTAAAGTCGAAGGATTTTTAAGATCGTAAGATCATACTCCGTACTTTACAAAAAAATCCTTTGACTTCTCACAACGTAGCCAAATACTGGCTATAGGTTCTAGGAGGTCCCCATAGGCTAACATAGCAATTCGGCAGGTTTAAGATGGCGAACTGTCGAAGACAACGTTTTTTGAAGAGACAGTACTTCAATTTTCAAATAGTCGAATTTGTGAAGTATTTTCAATTCGAATCAAAGTCGAATTTGGCCTATTCGATGGTCGAAGTACCCAAAAATTACTTCAAAATTCAACGTTTTTTAATTTGAAAAATCACTTCGACCCTTAGAGTTATGAGAAAGGTCAACAATCCCTTTAATTAAGTCATATGTAGATCTACAATTTTTAGTATACAATAATTTTACAATGCCTATTCCTGATCGTATGTACTATATACATATATAAACTGCTACACAATAGCCTGAAACTTGCAATCACCTACTGCTTTCTACTGAGAAATACAATATGCACAAACTGTAGAATCAAGACCAAAACAATAATAAAGATATGTAAACATATTTTGCCTCCCTGTACAATTATCATGACCTACTTGACGTATTAGATATGATTCTGTTATTTAAATTAGCACCTTAGTGAAACTGCCAACATTGGGCTTTTCTGCCATCTGGATACTGATGATACACCAAAGTAGGCTGAAAAGCAGAGGCAGCCAAAAATGGAATAAATGTTTTTCATACAGTACGTATATGTGTAAAAAAAGGGGTGCGATTTAGGTGCAAAGGAATTCAGAAATGTTTGCTGCAGCTATGTTCACAATCACATCCCCTTTCTGTCTTTTAGACAATGCAATTTGCTATGCTATTTGCTATGCTATGATATTTACTGATTTAAAATGTATACAATCAAAGTGAAAAATATTTTAGACTTACCTTATGTTTTGATAATTTACGATGTTATGTTGTTATGATTCTGATATACCAAGGATTTCTATGCTGTTTCACAGTGAAACATCAAACTTCAACATGACTATGAAGATTTTCATTCATCCAGGTCATAGTATATCTAGTATAGGTCAATCTAAAAACAACTGGACTTGCTGAGTAATCAATGAAGATGTTTCACTACTCATCCGAGCAGCTTCTTCAGTTAACTGAAGAAGCTGCTCGGATGAGTAGTGAAACGTCTTCATTGATTACTCAGCAAGTCCAGTTGTTTTTAGATTGACCTATACTAGATATCAAACTTCAACTTTTATCAAATGAACTTTTCAAAACATAGATTCATTCTTTTGTAGTTAATAATAACTACATGCTCTTAAATATTCACAGACCTGATTTTTAACTTTATTTTCCACCTATAATTTGCAAATGTGGTTCCTCAATATAAATCCAAGTGGAACACCAAGTAAATAATATGCTCCAGAAACTTCCCTTCAGGTCGGATATGACCCCTAACATTTTGTCACTCAAAAGATACCCATAACTAATATATATCTAAAGTAATTAAGTGAAATAAAATAAAATTAAATCTTCATTTCAATGACATAATAAAAACACAGGACTTAAACATAAGTTTTTATAATTGTAGATTTATAACCAGGAATTTACAGACTAAGAAGCTTCTGTTGACATTTCAGCAGGGGTTATATGCAAAGGCGATAAATGTTTCATTGTACCTTTCAGAAACATTAATTAGAGTTTTGAACGACCCCAGTTAATTGCTTGAAAAAAAAATCCATGAAACTGTAAATATACTGGAAAATATCGTAAAGACTTGATGTGCAAACAGACATGCTCCTTCCATTTACCACTACGTTTTGGAAACCTAAGCGTAATGGCACTGAGAAAAATCCATATCTATTTAGGTGAGACGAACGATTCACAAAGATATGGATTTCTTTGTCATTCTTCAAATAATTTTGATGTATTTGAAAAATGCTGTCGAACTGTGCTTAGTCCCCTTAAAAATCTTTAACCTTTTAACATCTATTTTGACACCTCAGTGCATAGAAGATCGTATGTTTTTTCATATAAAGTCATGGGTTAAAATGTCTGATTTTTTTTTTCTCTAGCACATAGAGGAAAGAAAATCTTATTTGGTGGATTTTAAAATTAAAAAAGAAAAATGCTTATAAAAGTGCCAGTCCCTTCTAAAATGACAAACAAATATCCTTTGTGTATAAGCAGTAGAGAGGGACAATGAAGCTAGTCAAGTTATTTGGTGAATTTTATCTTTTGTGTATAAGCAGTAGAGAGGGATAATGAAGCTAGTCAATAAACAGTCGCTCAGAACAAATATTACCTTCCGTTATAGATAGCTTACAACCCACCACCATATACAGATGGAGCCACTTTTTTTGTGTTTAACTCGGTGTAACGCTAGATAAGTAGAAGCAAGTGAGATATCTAATGTTGTCTCATCGTATGTCTCTCTCGCACAAGACTGATGATGCTTTTGCATTCTAAGCACTATATTTGACCCATTGTTGGTATTGATTTAAAGCAGGGGTCCCCAACTTTTTTTACCTGTGAGCAACATTCATATCTACAAGGAGTTGGGGAGCAACACAAGCATTACAATGTTCCTGGAGGTACCAAATAAGGGCTGTGACTGACAACTTAATTAAGTATGCTGCTATGGCAGCTGGTTAGGCAGGGAAATGCTTGCCAGAGAGGGGCAACAGGGCAGTTTTACCGTATCTGTGGAGTGTGCGGAAGCCTCTCTGGGTAAGGGTCCTGGGAGTTAAGGTTTTGCGTGTGGCCATTCGCTCCTACTTGCCCATCCAAATCCAGTGAATTCTGGGTGGCCGTCATGATGGTGGCACATTCAATGAGTAATAGGTTAGGCAAGCATTCCCATTGGGTTGATGTTATGCAGCACTTATATGTTGTTTATATATTGACATGGTTAATAAAGCTGCAGCCTCTAAACTCCATCCTGGACTCCAAAAGTGTAGTAAGGGGTAAGAGAGTATGTGACCATCCCTGCAGTATGTGATGTTGATTTCTCTATACTTATGCCCTGTATATTTTTTCTAAAAATGACTTCTCACTGCAATCAGCTTTAGTGCCATTTTACTCATCAAAATAACTTAATTAAAACTTTTTTCATTTTGGTAGTAAGAATGAGTTAAGCATTAAAAAGAAAACAGCAGAGTGCTAAAACACTTTTTTGGAGCCGTCAGTGTTCTGCTTCAGTGAACATCTTTCTTAAGCTTCCTGGCTGTGCTGTACCCACGTCACGGTATGTTCTCTGAGAAGAGCAAGAGATGCATTACATACCGTAAGTATGTCAGACCCCAAGGACACGCAACAAATTTTTCTATTATGAAGAGAACTTATCTAAAAACCTTTAAAAGGTTATTACAGCATTGTTTTGGAACAAAGACATAAAGTCTTTCAGAAGTAAAAGTATGATAAATATAGAGACCAACTGAAATCTGTATAATAAACTCTTGCAGCTATTTAGATGTAACTGGACCTTTCTAGGAAGTAGACAGTTATCACTATCCCTTTCACTTGTTCAGAAACTTCTAAATTCTTTAATATATGCACACAAGAAATATCATGTCATCAGAATAATTTGTTGCTCCTTAAGAGCAATATCACAGCAGAATGCCTAAAATTATTTGATATTGCATCCCAGCTGGCCTCACACACAACCTTCTGCACATTGCATTTTATACATAACTCCAATGTATTCCTACAGGTATGGGATCCGTTATCCAGAAACCCATTATCCAGAAGCTCTGAATTACAGAATCACCCATTGACTCAATTTTATCCAAAATAACCAAATTTTTTAAAAAAGATTTCCTTTTCCCCTGTAATAATAACACAGTACCTTGTACATGATCCAAACTAAGATATAATTAATTATATTTTATTATACTTTATTGGAAACAAAACCAGACTATTCGGATTACATGATTTTCTAGTAGCCATAAGGTATAAAGATCCAAATACGTTATCCGGAAAACCCCAGTTCCCGAGTATTTTAGATAATAGGCCTCATACCTAAATAAACAGTAGATATACTTATGGGCAGATTTACTAAGCTCGAGTGAATAATTCAAATTAAAAAATATTCGAATTTTGAAGTATTTTTTTGGGTACTTCGAATGATTCGAACGATTCGAAGTAAAAATCGTTCGACTAATCAACCTTTCGATAATCGAAGTACTGTCTCTTTAAAAAAACTTCGACTTCATACTTCGCCACTTAAAACCTACCGAAGTGCAATGTTAGCCTATGGGGACCTTCCAGAGCACTTTTCTAAGTTTTTTATGATCGAATAAAAATCATTCAATCGATCGGTTAAAATCGTTCGAATTGTTTGAATCGAACGATTTTTATTCGATCTTTCGATCAAAGCCGTTGCGCTAAAATCCTTTGAATTCGAGGTTTTTTTAACCCTCAAAATTCGACCCTTGATAAATCTGCCCCTTAGGGTCGTATATCAAAATCCAAATTTCTCTGACTATTTTAATTTAAAAAGTCCAACCAAAATAAAATCCACGATTGGAGCTTATTTATTATTAAAAAAAGCACAATTTAATTGGATCGGAAAATCTGTATTGCATGAGTTTTATCCTTAATTGCACGATTTTTTTGGGCTTTTTCCTGAAAAGCCTGAATTTTTCTTGGAGAACATATGAAAATTTACGTTGCACCTAGGCACACAGTGGAACCGGAGTGCCATCCTCCAGTTTTATATAAATATATATCTATATATAAATATATATATATATCTATGTATATATATATATATATTTTTTTTTCCTGGATTTTACACACTTTTTTTTTGGTCCCCTGAAAAATGAGGGGTTCTGCTGTATATATACTGTTTATTTGTTCCTAATGCTATAAGAACTTCATCATAGAAAGTACCACAAAGTTATAATTCTGAAGAAGATTTACTTCTGTAATTTTAAGGATGGTGATAGCATTGTAGCTAAATTGCAAGCATGTACTCCCACAAACATAATGTACTTTAAGTTACTTTAGATCTGCCCACACTATTGCAATTTTCTTTTTGATTTATGCCTGAATATTGTGTACTTAACATTTTACTTGTAAAAAGTAAGTTTTGATTCAGTCATTTCAGATTCCCATGGCCAATCTTTCTGCAAAGTTATTGGAATATTTGTATAACCCTTAAAACAAAATACAATTTACTGTCAGATTTAAATTGTGATTTTAAAAGCCACCTATACTTTCCAACATATATTTGTTTATTTTGCGCGGTGGTACACTTACATCACATTCAGAACTACAATTACATGGATATGAAATGAAGCATTAGTCTTCTTTCTCATGTTCTTTGATATAAATGGTACAGTATGTGAATAAGTGAATTTTTAATAGGGGAATCCCCTATATAAATGGGACAAGCTGACACATTTCTTCACTTGCAACATACAAATTTTTATAAAAACATTTACCTGTTTATAGATTGCTGGTTAGACCCCACCCTGAGTGCAGTTTTGGTTGCCAGTCTGTAGGAAGAATATAAATAAACTGGTAACGGGAATGGATGCGGGGGATTTGTTCTACACAGTGAGTTACATGCCAGCAGATATCTATTCAGAAAAAAATAAGTTCTGCATTAAATTGTCATTCAGTACTATTTGCTTTAATATTAAATTGTTTTTTTTCAGTGATTATAGGGCTCATTTAGGTGCATAAGTCAGATGCATTACCATGCACATTACAATGGTATTCGCCTTGCATTCACCACATGGTGGTTAATATTATGGCATTTTGCACGGTATATTTGGACTTTGCACTTATCACTAAGGGGCCAATTCATTAACTTCGAGTGAAGAAATAGATGAAAAAATACTTCGAATTTCGAAGTGTTTTTTTGGCTACTTTGACCATCAAATGGGCTACTTTGAACTTCAACTACGACTTCGACTTTGAATCGAAGGATTCGAACTAAAAATCATTTGACTATTCGACCATTCGATAGTCGAAGTACTGTCTCTTTAAGAAAAAACTTCGACCCCTAGTTAGCCACCTAAAAGCTACCGAACCCAATGTTAGCCTATGGGGAAGGTCCCCATAGGCTTGGCTAAGTTTTTTTGGTCGAAGGATAATCCTTTGATCGTTGGATTAAAATCCTTCAAAACGTTCGATTCGAAGGATTTAATCGTTTGATCGATCGATTATTCCTTCGATAGTACGATCAAAGTATTTGCGCAAAATCCTTCAACTTCGATATTCGAAGTCGAAGGAATTTCATTCCCAGTCAAATATCAAGGGTTACTTAACCCTCGATATTCGACCCTTGACGAATTTGCCCCTAAATGTGTACTAACAATAAATAAACAAAAGAACAGTATTTACAAACTGCTGCTCTGCCTATATATAGCAGATAAAATGTAGACTATTCCAACTGAGACTGTCCTTACACAGGATGCTTATCCTGCAGTCTCACAAAGGCCTTGCCATACACATTTATCACATTACATCATGCTCCTTCTGAGTTTTTCTGACATACTTTATGAAGACAGACATATTAAGCTGTCAACTGTTCTCCACACAAAAATGATTTCTTCCCCAACAAGCATGTTGTCTGTTCCGGTACTTAGTTATAAGCATCAACAAACTAGTTCTTTTTTTAACTATGCAACAGGAGCAGATGCATTTTAAGCAGATGCACTTTATTGTTTAAAGGAGAACTAAAGCTTAACTAAATAGACACAGTAGACAGAAATATTGTACTTTATGTTTAAGGCTTCTGTACCAGCCCAAGGAAACCACAACCTTTTAGCAGTAAAGATCTATGCCTCGGAAGATACTTCATGTACTGTACATAGAACTGTATGGGGCCGGCAGCAGACAGCACAGAGCACCGGTCGTTTCCTACAGAAGGAGGGGAGTGGGCGTGTCCCAGTGGGTGTAAGGAGCAGGAAACTGTCACGGTACCACTGACTTATACTGCAGAAATCCTTCTTCTATAGGGCTGAAGTGAGACCTCTCCTGGTACAATGTACCTGCTATAGTGACACATTTCCCCAGGTACACCAATGCTGTTTAAACACATAGGGGCCGATTCACGAAGGGTCGAATTTCGAAGTTAAAAATACTTCGAAATTCGACCCTCGAATTGAAATCCTTCGACTTCGAATATCGAAGTCGAAGGATTTAGCGCAAATCCTGCGATCGAACGATCGAAGGATTTTTCGCTCGATCGAACGATTAAATCCTTCGAATCGAACGATTCGAACGATTTTAATCAAACGATCGAAGGAAAATCCTTCGATCAAAAAAAGCTTAGCAAGCCTATGGGGACCTTCCCCATAGGCTAACATTGACTTCGGTAGGTTTTATCTGCCGAAGTAGGGGGTCGAAGTTTTTTTTAAAGGGCAAGTACTTCGACTATCGAATAGTCGAATAGTCGAACGATTTTTACTTCGAATCGTTCGAATCGAAGTCGAAGGTCGAATTCGAAGGTCGAAGTAGCCCATTCGATGGTCGAAGTACCCAAAAAATACTTCGAAATTCGAAGTATTTTTCATTCGAACCCTTCACCCGAGCTGAGTGAATCGGCCCCATAATGTACTAGCATCTGTGCTGTATAGATTGAGTTCCGCAATTCTGGCCGCTGGAGAACAGAAAGTTATTAACAATATCATTCCCTGTTTAAATCTGTGAGTTAACTCCACAAGAAAACTGGAATAGTATAATAAACTTGCAAACTTTTGTCCCATGTCTAGTAATCCATAGTAACCAATCAGCAAGTAACATTAACTGGTCAGCCATCGGTAAACATCTGGTAATCATGGTTTACAAGCACTTTTTGACTTTTGGTAATCCCAGCCTCAGATACAATTTAGCCAGAATGACATAATAGAAAAAAGAAGTGGGGATATATTACATCTAAGAAGAGCAAAGGCATTTGATAACATTTTAAAAAGTTACTACTTCCTATGATTTATTTTCTAATTAAGACATATAGTACAAAGCCTTGTAAGAGAACATAACACTTCACAATTGGCAAGTGTTATGCACCACCAGTGATTGTAATCACTTACCTGATACCCTAGGTCACTGCTGCTGTTAGCAGAAAACTGCACTATCAAACAAGGAAGAAGCAGGAAGGGGAACAGCGGGGCTTGTCAAAAAGTCTATGCAATTAATTAAATGGAAGCACAAATTACAAGCGCAGTTTGACTTCACAATGGGAAGAGGCAATGAAATGGCCTAGTTGAGCCACTATCTGCATTAATTATCTAAAACAAGCTAGGTAAGCAAAACAAAAGGTTAGCAAAATGTATACTTCTTCAGCTACAAACTTGTAAATATTTAACACATTTCTGGAAAGGTGTCTGTGAACAAATAATGGAAGTGGCTACTTTTACCTTAACTCCAGCCATGGTTTTAACTACAGAGGAAGTAGACCCTTTGGCTGCAGGGGGGGGGGGCGGATGTATAGAGGGCCCCATAAATCCCAAATAATACTCAATTTCAACATCTATTAGTTAAACAAGACAACCTCTGGATACGTTATTCCCTAAAATGAATTTGCTGTGGGGTCCAGTAGCATTCCACTGACCTCAGCTGTAATTTTGCTATTACTGGAAAATATCATGGATGTCTACAGAGGAATCTAATTGTAGCTAGATTTGCAATGACGAATGTAAAGAAATTGAACTACTAAACTCAAAAAATATCCCTGCTAGGGATCAAGTTAAACATACCAAGGGTAAAATTAATTACTCTATTGCTTTTTATACAAGAAGTGTCTTATTTGCCACAGTGGTGCTCATTTATAAACATTTGGCAATTTTACACGTTAGCCTTAATCCACGAGAATCAATATGAGACATTTGGATCGAAATTTTTATTTTTCATGGTTCTTGAACATTTTAGGCATTTTTTCAGCAGCTCTCTTGTTTGGAATTTGAGTAGCTACCTGGTTGCTAGTTTTTAAATTTTCCCAACCAACCTGGTAGTAATTTGCATGTGAGATGACTTGGAGAGTGCCTGGATAAAAAGTTATATTAATTAAAAATCAATAACTTACTTAAACTTATAGCTGCATAGAATAGACATTTTTTTGCTATTGGGGGTCAGTGGCCACAATTTGAATTAGGCGGAAGGCAAATAACAAAAAAAACTATAAAAATGAAGTTGCAAAGAATAGGATATTCTATAGTAAATTAAAAGGGAAGTACCTTTTTCCTTTAAATAAAATGAACTTTGAAATATTATCTCTCCTCTATTGCTTTTTTGGATATGAATAGGAGTTTGCATCTCAATGATGCCCTTTCTCTCATCCATTGAAATTTTAAAAAAAGATGTGCAGCTCTGCTCTCAGAGGTCAAATGATACACTAAATGCTTTTCACATCTCATTTCCTATGTTTTGGTTCAGAGATTCTAGTGTGAGCTTTTTCATCCATGCTATTACCTTGCTTGCTGAAAGAGCTGAAGCAGCCAAACAGTATTCCTTACTCATTAAGTGGTGTTCAACATCATCTTATTCATATCTTATACGTATAAAAAAAAACAGCAATCCTTAAAGGACCAAATGCCATAAAGACTCTATCTATCTATCTATCTATCTATCTATCTATCTATCTATCTATCTATCTATCTATCTATCTATCTATCTGTCGTCTATCTATCTATCTATCTATCTATCTATCATCTTTTACATTTAAATCTTAAAATAGCTTATTATACACTGTCTACACATCTATAGTGAGGCATACATGGCAATAACTGGTTTATGTCCTTTGTAAATATTAAAAAAAACTGTAGTTAATTACATAGTTTCATAGTTACACATTATAATAAAATAATAATAATAATAATAGCAGTTAATTGGTTATCAGTTATGCAAACTCCTATAGCCCGATTTCAACTTGAATACCTAAATTATAAATACACAGGCTTTGGTAGACTTAAGTACATTAAATTGCTATAAGTGCTTACAAAACGCTTTAATTGTTGTTGCTATTAGACATTCAATATATCTGAAGTCCAGACAGAGGCCTGAAAAACTGAATTGAAGCTTGTTAAAGGGTTACTATTATTCCAGAATTCACCTTCACCCATTTTCCATGTAAATGTGTTAGGTGCCTTACCAAAAGCTAAAATATTCTAGAATATACTTTACAGTATAGTTGTTGTGGGCTATTGGCTTTTGTGTATTTTGTATTGGCTTTTGTGTATTTTGTATATCACAACCTTTTTCAGAAAAGAAATTCTAATTTAAATGTATAGATTCAAATCTCAACTGTTTCTTTCTTCTGTTACTTCTTTACCTCTAACCATAAATAGTTTAGGCTTGGTGATACCCTTTCTCGTTTCCATGGAAATTTTAAAAATGATGTGCATGCACAGATTCCATTGAAGTGTAACATTCTGCACACCCACAGTCTATAAATAATAAGGAATTTACTAAAAAAGCTAAAATATTTTTTTAATAAATATGTGATTCATTTTTACACCAAATTTGTACTTTTTTGAATAAATCTTAAACATACACCTTTATATTTATGCCCATAATTGACCCAGAGAAAATAATTGCTAAAATTTCTCTCGGTCAAGTACTGAAAGATAATCAACTTTTAGTCAGGTCCTGGTACACATTACTTTTTGTTTCTCTTTTGTAGTCTGCTTCCCTTCTTTATTATCATAACAGTTATGTCTATATAGGGAATCACAAACCTGTTGTACCATAATGCTTCTGTGCATATCAAATGCTGACCGCTGAACAGTCCCTGCTCATGGGGTACACTGACCCATTTTATATGCCACATTTTGATGGGATGCTCTGGGCAATTTATTGTAAAATGTCTATACAGGATTAATAAAAAGCAGGTAATTCTTTTTAAAAAAAGTGCACTCTCCTAGCTTCTATGTTACAATCTGTCTTATAATCTAAAGAGATCTGGTACTACTACTATTATTATTATTTATAGAACATCAACATATTAATCGCTGCAAACAACTTTAGAGAATAAACCCTAAAGGTACAGGTCCCTTTAGGGCAGTGGCTTTACTGGGCCTTGGTGTACCCGGGCTCAATGAGCACAACCAGTAGATAAGAACACCAGCAGCCAAAGAGGTAGATCCACCCCTTTCCGCACACTATATTGAAGTGTGGTAGGAAGTGGTCATTACACCTATTGGCCAATAACACTGGTTATGCAAATATAACTAACTAGATGCATAGGCTTTTGCCTAGTAACTAGGGAGAAAGGAGGAAGGGTAGGTATTTAAAGGCATAGGGGCAATTTAACTCCTATGGGTCCCTACAAAAACTTTATATCACTCCTATTGTTTTCTGGAGATGAATACATGGATTTCAGGTGTGCTATAATATATGACACTCAGTTCTAAGCTTCACTATAACTCTGTTAAAATAACAAGGATAAAAAATGAATCTATTCTTCAACTTTTATTCATGGATATGGATCTGCTTGCTGATTTAATAAGATTCCTACTTTTAATATTGTCACTGCAGGGGGTGGCCAAGCAGCCGTGGCTCTGTTTACTTTAGCTAATATAGCATATAGGATGGTTAAGGAGTTAAAACCCAAATGCAAAATCAGAAATATTGTCTGGATATTATCAGCATTCTCTTGTAGAGATCGCAGGTGTGGAAATAATGGCACCAATCAAGAATTTGATTGGGAATACATTTGCCAAGTGAATTCCCTTGTCTATTGAAAAAATATTCTTCTGTATTATGACCTCACCCAAGGGAAGCATATTTATCTGAAGGAGATAGATTCTTGTTATAAACGCTCAATTAAATTTGTAGAGAAGACCAGTATGCAGTATAAAAGATATATTAGCAGGCAAGAATTGGTAAGAAGCCAAGCTTTAATACACCGGTGGAGAATAGAAATGTGCTATTGCTTTCTTTTATAGCCCCCATGCCCCCCGGTCTAATATTCCCCTCTCAGTCCAATATGTTAAACAATTATTGTTCAATGTCCTTGTTTTCTAATATTTTGTCCAATTCATGTTTGTGATATATCAATTTATATCTTCTCTGACGTAGTTGAATCTGTATGGTTTTGATTATTAACACCTTATAGACTAGTCCAAACATCTCGTGATGTGATGCCAATGTTAGATAGGAGACATGTTGGTGACTGATATTAAGGAGGTATTTATTAAAACTTAAATTTATCGAATTTCAACTCACATCCAATAATTTAATTAATTTATCAAATATACAGCTCGAAAGAGTCGGTGCAGGAAAAGTCTCTGAAATCGTCCAAAAATTCGGATCATACAACTTTTTTGAATTTGACCCCTGAATTGTAAGATTTTTTCAAGTTGTCACCCAAAAACCCTGACTTTTTCAGATTATTCAGATTATTCAGTGCAGATCACAATGTCAAGAAACATCTTCAGGGACATCTGCGGTTGATTTATACATGACCTTGACAGGTTTGAGCTGGAGTATTTTTGGATTTTTTAGCAGCTTTGGGGTATAATAAATCTCTAAAAATGTGAGTTTTCCCCTTTAAAAACTCATCCAGAAAAACATCAAGGTTTAATAAATTGGCCCTAAATGTAGAGTGAGTGATTCAGCAAACTTTTTAGTTATAAACATTTTATAGAAATAAATAGCAGTGATTCATTTTAACTGGAAATAACAGTATGGATGAAGAATGACCAAGTTACAATCCTATCATGTAGGCCTCCATAAACTTCTATTTAGTTCTTAACAAAATTATCTACTAAGTAACATAGTTCAAACTTATCCTCACAGTATACAATAGTATTGTGTTAACATTGTAAATATAGGCTTCTTTCCTTTTATGTTTTACAAATATATCTTTCTTTGTAATTGTTAAAGGGGCAGTATACCCCTTGTTCAACATTTGGCATGGGGCCGAAGGTAAAACACTGACAAGAGACAATAGCAAATACTTTACTATTTTAGGTCAGGATGGATTAATAAACAATCCATGGAAATTAATTGTATTTCTCAGGATAATAATACATAATTGGTTGTGTAATTTGATTTTTTTGAAGGGGTTAACATTTTTTACATTAACTACAAATGTAATATTGTTATAATTTATATACCGGTATGGGATCCGTTATCTGGAAAACCATTATCCAGAAAGCTCCGAATTATGGAAAGCCTGTCTCCCATAGACTACATTTTATCTTAATAATCCAAAATTTTAAGTATGATTTCCTATTTCTCTATAATAAAAAAAAACAGTAACTTGTATTTGATCCAACTAACTGAGATATAATGAATCCTTATTGGAGGCAAAACCATTCTATTGGGTTTATTTAATGTCTACATGATTTTTTAGTAGACTTAAGGTATGAAGATCCAAATTATGGAAAGATCTGTTATCTGGAAAACCCCAGGTCCCGAGCATTCTGAATAACGGATCCCATACATGTATATATGATACATTGTTTTATGAACAATTCATCACTGAAGAATCAGCATTCCATAAATAACATATTATGCATTCTCTTGCGGATATTCTCTTGTGGGTTATTATGTATCTGAAAGAGTGACACAAATGCTCTGATAAGTTACTCTCTTAAAGAAAAAAGAAATTAAATTACTTTCACATGTTGGAATTAAGGGATTATATATCATGCAACAATTTGAAGGTGTTAATCTAAAAAATGTTCTAAACTTGTTGTCATGTGCCAATAGTAATGAGTATTTCAAAATGTTTTTTAACTGATGGATAGTCTCTCAGTTGGATTTGTTTTATCTATTTGTTTCATTACATTTACTACATTTTTAGGCAATGGCCCAACTGGGCTAATTCACAGCCTGTGGATAAATGCAGGCTGAGAATGGAGCATGAGTGTGATCTTACATAAGAAGAGAGCTGTGCTCTATGAATAGTTGTGAAATGTGGGTTTATATTTGGGAGGTATAGGGATATGCTGCATGATGGATACCATCAGTACCACATTTGCTCTATCTTATATCCACACTAAACTGTGTTTAGGCTACTGGCTGCTCCAGAGTGAGAATTTTTTAAATTATTGATTATGTGGTGCCTCCTTGAGCAGTTCCCCAACATACAGTTTATTTGGAAGGAAACTACTACTCTGCTTACTTACTTACTACTCTACTTACAACTACTGAAGTTTTTATGGACTATTGGGAAATGTAGATTTAAAAAAAAATATATTATTATGAATAACTATTTAAGCTGTTACGTAAATGGCCAGCCACTTTCATATATAACAAAAAAAGTGATTGATGGGCAAAAAGATATAGAGATTCCATGTAGTTTGTTGTTAAAAACATTATTGAAACCGTATTGAACTTTCTTGCATTAAGATATTCGTGTATATACATATCTTACATATTCTTCAGTGAAGATCTTTAAACATTATAATTATATATGTGGCATACTTTTGACCTGTGGCACTGCCATGAGTCCTGCAAGAATAACAAAAATAAATTTGACTGATTCGTTTAAGTCAATTTTTAGTGCAATACATACCCCAAACTGCCATTATATCCGATTACCTCATAACCTAATCCATCCTATCAAATTCAGAGTTTATCTCTGTGTTCATCTTTTGATTTTTTTCTTTTAGGAGGAAATACAAGAAAACATCACAGAGGTAGGACTAACTACAAAGTGTGTTGTCTTCATTTCTGGTGTCATCAGCCCTACTCTATTGAATAAATGGAGCATTGGTTGTTGCATATGTATTTAAGTGTGAATAAATTAGTGAAACGCACACTTCTTTTTTTATGGAAGCAGTAGCATGTATTTCTACCACATTCCAAAGGCACCCAGTCACATGCAATTCCAACATTGTGTACTACAGCTGCATATTCAAGCAATTCCTACATTTGAGCTACATAATCGGAATGTAACTTGTATAATTGCCCACCAAACAATACTGGTAAATGCCAATTCTTTATATGTACAGTACTTTGTATTTTTAAAATGGTCCCAATTCCAGCACATTGTTCCATCAGCTTTCTTGTTTTAAACAGATGCATTTGAAAATAATGATGATTGCTCTTGTGAAAAAAAACTTTAATATGCTGAGTGTAGGTAAGCAATCTCTTTGTGTACCACAATAAGAATGTCATTTTTGAAAATCATTTTCATGCCGAAATCCAAGTTTTTGTAACACTTGTGACTAAGGTATTATTTCAGCTTGTATTACATACACTTTTTGCTACATGAAAATAATATTCTGCTAGCCTGATATCACCTAATTTAGACAATAATTCAGCTGTATTCTGTATAAATTAAAAATGTAATGATTTCAATGGATATTTCACATAAAAATCAAGTGTCCATTCTACATTTTTGTATGTGTCAAGAGAGGTGAAAAAGAACCTGATTGTTTGCTCAGGTTGAATCCACTGTCATTCAACCCACTCAAATTGATTTTCTCCATTCACAAAATGTGTATGGACCTACCAAGTTCTCTCAGATAAAACATGGAAATCTCCATCTGCGTAGTTAGATTCAATGATTTGTTCTAAACAAAATATAAAAGTCTGTAGTGTAAGCCCTAAGGCAGACTGCAGCAAATCAAAAACATATTATATTGGGAAAAAAAAACATACAATATTCCATCTATGTACTTCCAAATTCCTGTCATAATCTATGTTTCTGATATCTTTTTTTAAAGGGGCAGTGTACCCTTCATTGAACATGTACTCAAGAACTAAATGTTTGTTTCAGTACACAAAACTTTTTTTTCACCCCTTTCACAATTTTAGTTTACAGATAGGTAGAAATCATTTATGCAGGGGGATTATCTATGCAAGGAAATATTATTATCTACTTTGCAAAGACCAAACATGGGGGCAAATTTACTAAAAAGGCAAAGTGACTAACGTCATTTCGGAACTTCACTGATTTACTAACGATCACTGGCTTAACGCTAGCAAAGGAGAAAGACTGTAGTGGTACTTTGCTCCCTAACGCCAGGCGAATTTGCCCTCTGGCGAATGGATGTAACTATGCAAATTCACTAAGATGCGGATTTTACTGAATGTTACCTTGTCTTTGCCACCTCAGACCAGGCGAAGTGCAATAGAGTAGATAGGAGTTCCTAAAAAAATAGTCCCAAAAAACACTAGCGTCTTTTCATTTTTTCAGGGTGATAGACTGAAAAAGAGCGTACATTTTTTTTGGGGTAACCGACTTCCTCCCTACATTTCCTAACATATGGCACATAAACTATACACTGGGCTCATGTGTAGGGCAATATAACAACTTTATTTTATTAAGGTTTATGTAATGTAATGTATTTGCCGTATTGCAACTTCACTTTGTTTGGCTCAGTAACGCTAGCGCAACTTCGCCTGCATTCGGTGCCCTGGACGCAACTTTGGATTTTAGTGAATTAGCATTGTCCTGGCGAATATACGCCTGGTGAAGTGTTCCACTATAAGCGAAGCCATCGCTAGTGAATTTTCGGATGTTAGTGAATTTGACCCATGGAGTATCTTCAGTTTTCCTGTTTAGCTCAAGATGTAACAAAAAACATAGATTTTTTTTTGTGATTAACATAATAGGCATAAAGCATGCTCAGCACAAGTCCTGTTCACTGAACTAATGTTGACCAAGGAGTATACTGCCCCATTAAAATATAATTCATCACTTAAGACTAGAGGCAATATCAATGATCATCTGTCTAAAAGAATAATAGCTTGCCTTACTGTAGTTACACCAAGGTGGTGGTATGGAGAGGTTTTAAAATGATGTAGTAGACAAATAAAATGGATGAGAATGGTTAGATGAAGCAGACCAAATATGCCTATGGTAGTTTAGTATACTGTATGTAAAAATAATAAACTACAGACACATAAGAAACTAAAAGAAATGTCCTAGCACTGCTCAAGTCCATGCAAATAGATAGAAAGGAAAATTGTGATAGTAACACGTAATAGTACTGTGTAACAACAAAAGTAAATTAAAAAGCTTACCTTTATTTTAACCTTAATTTTTATACATGATGGCTAATAAATATTTTGCTGTGTTATTTAATCATCTTTATGTTCCTTTGGAATTAAATATCCGTTAACGACTGCAATCATTTTTGTTACAGTTAATATAGTAGTTCTACTTTGTGGAAGTATATTATTTACAGTCATATCCCAAGAGCACTGTGCAGTACCATCTAGCAAATATTTTCTTTTGAGGTGACATTTAATTAGGCTGAATTTGTTTCAGTCATAATGATTCATGAGTCTTAATCATTACTAAGATAGATTTTTGTTTTACAAACCCCATTTACAAATCTTGTCTTTAAAATGCTATCTATAGTGTATTGCAGACAGCTAGCTGTGGTATGGTTGCTGTGGAGTACTTAACAATATTTATTAGACCCGTGAAAACCTCAGCAGTGTAGTTATATAGTTCATGGTTCATGAAAAAAATGTACAACATAAATATCTTGCAGGGGAAAATAGAAAAGAGTATTCCTTTTTGAAAATTGAAATTTTAGCACAGTGAAAAATCTGATTTATATAAGTTGCTAAGGAAAACCTGATATTTAAGAGTATAAGTAATAAGTATGTATTTAAAAACAATCATACATATAATTATGTAGCACAGCAGTAAATAAATAATCCAGTAAAAATTAATGATAAATATAATAACGATATGTCCTTTTTTTCCATCTATATTCTATTTATGCAATACAAACCATTGTAGCTTGTATCTAAAGCCTATTGATTGCTTACTATTCCGAGGTCTATTTATAACAGATTCTGCACATTATTTGCTGTTGAACTTATAAATGGTTTTCTTTGTTATAGTTGCAAAGTGTACAACATTAAATTTACCTTTATTAACCCTTTGACAGGCCCTGCTAGGAAGTGCAGTGATTTGTATTCAATTGAACGCAGAAACCTACACTGCTGGAGCTCTAGCTTTTTAAACGCAATGTAGCTCCATTGTTGGCAGTTAAGGGGTATCGGCTGTTTACTTTCCCATTTGCCTACCATATACAATTATTTCTTTAAGGCACACATATTCATCTGCATGTATTTCTTTATGCAGTATTGTATTATTTTAATAGATTCATAGCTTATTTCCCAGACCTACTATAACAACATTATCAAATAAGCTAAAAAAACAATAGGATCTTATATTGACACGTGAAAAACCACCAGTTGCTTGAGTTTATCACTTTTAGCATCTCTTATTGTCTCTTTTGTCAAGCTAGTCAAGAACTTTTCAAAAACAAAAGCAAAAATACAACATTTAGAGGGTTATTTACTAAAATGTCATTTTGGAAATTAAGAAAGCACGAACAAACTCCAATACCCGATTTTACCTTATTTGTTATTAAAAAAAGTTTGATTTAATCGGTATTTTTTCAGCTCGAATTTTTTGGATTTTTGCCAGAGAAATCAGTAATGGATTTTCGGGCTAAATCCGGTGCAGACCACAGAAACCTCAAAATAGGATAAGGACCTCTGCCATAAACTTTTACACAACCTCGGCAGGTCTGAGATGGAGGAATTTCAGATTCTGGATTTTTGCAGCATTAGGCTTTAATAAATCTCGAAAAATTTGAGGTTTTTTTTTAAAAATAAAAAATTTGAGTTTTGCCCCAAAAGCACATGAATTCTGAATTTAGTAAATAAACCCCTTAAAGGGATACTGTCATGGGAAACATTTTTTTTCTCAAAATGAATCAGTTAATAGTGCTGCCCCAGCAGAATTCTGCACTGAAATCCATTTTTCAAAAGAGCAAACAGATTTTTTTATATTCAATTTTGAAATCTGATATGGGGCTAGACATATTGTCAATTTCCCAGCTGCCCCAAGTCATGTGACTTGTGCTCTGATAAACTTCAATCGCTCTTTACTGCTGTACTGCAAGTTGGAGTGATATCACCCCTCCCTTTTTCCCCTCAGCAGCCAAACAAAATAACAATGGGAAGGTAACCTGATAACAGCTCCCTAACACAAGATAACAGCTGCCTGTTAGATCTAAGAACAACACTCAATATTAAAAACCCATGTCCCACTGAGACACATTCAGTTACATTGAGAAGGAAAAACAGCAGCCTGCCAAAAAGCATTTCTCTCTGGGAAATTGACAAAATGTCTAGCCCCATGTCAGATTTCAAAATTGAATATAAAAAAATCTGTTTGCTCTTTTGAGAAATGGATTTCAGTGCAGAATTCTGCTGGAGCAGCACTATTAACTGATTCACTTTGAAATTTTTTTTTCCCATAACAGTATCCCTTTAAATTCAGTGTGACAATTTGACACTGGAGAAATGAAGTACAGGTATGGGACCTGTTATCTAGAATGCTCGGGACCTGCGGTTTTCTGGATAACGGATCTTTCCGTAGTTTGGGTCTTCGTGCCTTAAGTCTACTAGAAATTCATTTACACATTAAATAAACCCAATAGGCTGGTTTTGCTTCCAATAAGGATTAATTATATCTTAGTTGGGATCCAGTACAAGCTACTGTTTTATCATTACAGAGAAAAGGGAAATCATTTTTAAAAATTTGGATTTTTTGTATAAAATGGAGTCTTTGGGAGACAGCCATTCCGTAATTCGGAACTTTATGGATATCGGGTTTCCGGGTAAGGGATCCTATACCTGTACTTTTATTTACTGTTTGATTTTAACCTTGGTACTTTTGTTCAAAAATTCGTGAGGCAAAGATTGTACAAAATATTTTTACACCTAATTTTCAATCCCAAGTCTACAGAAATAGTAAAGTACTTTAGATTTTTTTCTTTAAGCAGTTCCAACAATAGCACAAAGACAAGCACTTTATTAACATATTCTGTAATAGATTCACTTCTAATTAATGTTGTGCCAGCTACAGAATATCATGATCATATTTCATACCATTTTCACAGTCCTTTGCATAGTTTTGCTTAATTTTAAGACACAAATATTTTAGCAGAATATTAATTGCATTATGACAAGAAAAAAAAGATGTTGCACAAGAACAATGATCCCAGTTTGCCTTGTATTACATAATCATTAAACAATGGATTTAAAGTAAAACTGTAGAAGCAGTGATGAAAAAAGCATAAAAAAGGAACCCATGGCCTACCCAATACATTAAGGGGCAGATTTATCAAGGGTCGAATTTCAAAGTGTAAAAGACACATAAATTTGACCATCGATACTCAAAGTCAAAGGTTTTTTTTTATCGAATTTGGCCATATTTGGTCGAAGTAAAGTCGTTCAATTGTACGATGAAATCCTTTGAATCGATCGAACAAATTTACTTTGACTTCTAAAAACCTAGCCAAATGTTTGCTATAGGTTCTAGGAGATCCCCATATGCTAACATAGCAATTCGGGAGGTTTAAGGTGGCGAATTAGATCTTTTTTAAAGAGACAGACCTTCGATTTTCGAAGTCGCACTTTTTTACTTCAAAACAAAGTCGAATTTAGGCCTATTCGATGGTCGAAGTAGCTAAAAATTACACATACATTGTGGGAAGATTAGCTTTTGAAATGGTAGGCAAACAAGTTTCTTGTGAAGAGAAGAGATAGGGGCACAAAAAATACAGAAAGAATAGGACTTTGTCTTTGCTTTATTCAACTGAAAAACACATCAACAAGGTACTTGTCTTCATATGGCATCAAAAATATAACAGTCTATGAATTTAGTCTTATTGAAAACCCCAGGGCCTCTCCCAGACTCTGGTCCACCACATGGTTAGCACCCTGTTACTAACAGTTCAACCAGACCCCACAGCCTACTTCAAAATTAGCTTTACTGTTGAACTTTCTCCTAACACTGCCTGCCATTGTTGCAAATCCCTTGGCATTCACTTTGTTTCTCAAGCTCAGGCACTTAGTCTCAGACTTCACAGGCCTTTTTGGTTTTGCCACAGGTTTCCTCTCTTCTCTGCCCATACCATGCATGTTAAAAGCACACTTCTCTATACATACAGATGTGTTTCCTAAACACAATATGTGGGTCTCATTTATAAACAAAGGGCATCTGGGCATAACCCATAGCAACCAATCAGTGATTAGTTATTTTTTCGCTGGCTGAAAATTGAACACTGAAAGCAAACATCTGATTGGTTGGCCATGAGTTACTTTCCAGGTGAAGTTTTTATAAATGAGTCCTAGTCACAACATACAGTATATAAAAAATATATAAGCTTAATAACATGAAATAGCAAATAAAGCCTAACACAAAACATGGCTAGAAATTGTGTACCTTATTCCATAAACCACTTTAGAATATACAGTGTGTAAGATCTCAGAGCTGAAGCTGAACATCCTTTTTGAAAAATGCACACATTTATGACGACTGTCAAGAAAAATAAGGAAAGTGTCAATAACTTGGGAAAATGTCAAACTTCTGTTTTGTAAAACTACTTCTTAAACCCTACTTTATAACTTTATACCTCTACATGCAGCCTCTCTTATGCTGAGCTGCATTAAGTTCCAACAATGGACAGGTTTTTATGTTTTCCTAAACAAAGGCAGTGGACCTACTATTCTTTACAGGAGTGCAAACATTTAGACAATTTTTCTTAGCATCAGCTGAAAACATCTACATATACAGTATAGCAGAAGTCCACACCATGAGATTGTCTGGGTGTGATGGGCAAAAAAATTCGCCAGGCATGGAGTTTCGCCGGCCGTGAATGTTTTTTTTCTCTAAACTGTGTTGAAAATTTTCAAAAAAAATTGTCACTCGCATCAAAATTATTTTGACCTCCATTGACTTCAATGCATTTCACAAATTTTCGCAGTTTCACAAACTTTTTCACGACTTCACAACTTATTCGGCGAAGTGAAACGGGACAGATTTGCCCATCACTGGTTGTGATGGCCGATTCTGTTAATGCCTTTAAGAGGGGCTTGACTGATTTCTTGGGCAAAAATATCCAAGGCTATAGTGATACTAAAATCTACAATTTGTATAGATACTGATATATATATATATATATATATATAGTTTATGTGAGTGTATGGAGGGGTCGGTTTGGGTGTGTGTAAGTATGTGCGCTGGGTTTCCTTTGGAGGGGTTGGACTTTGGTCTTTTTTCAAGCCAACTTAACAATGTAACTACTGTATGTACAGAATTGGATATAAGCAAGGCACTCACTGGTCTCATCAATAGTGTTAGAAAAGTGCATCTTTATTCAGTGAACCAATGTTTCAGTCACCTATGAGACCTGTGTCAAGGTTGACATAGCAACTTGACAAAAATCGGTTCACTGACTAAAGAAATTTTGTTACAATATTAATGAGACATGAGAGTGCCTTGCTTATATTCAATTCTCTCTCTCTAGTCATGGAAAAGACAAAAGTATTCTGTATTAGAAAACCTATAAGAAAAGCATATCATATTAGAAAATGATTACGATGGCACACTGCCATTGATCCAATCATTGTGTCCATATGGCACTCATTGTAATGTCAGCTCCAACACTCAGAGCATAATTTTGATGTGGTCAGAGGAGTGGAAAAAACACATGGTCAGCAAAAGGAAAAAAAAAACCCTGACATTTATAGTAACCAACAAAGAGTCCATAGTGTGGTTTTTGTGATATGTAATGTCTCTCAAGTCGGACAGTTGTAGTACAGGTTGTACAATGTAGTCCAAAAAATTAAGAATGATTGAAAAAGATAATCAAAGGTAGAAATAATTGATAACCTTGGTGGATGGTTTAATGATTTATAAATTTAGGGCATAGTGTAAATGCATGGTACTCTGGTGTGTTTTGTTTTGCTAAAAAAATTGCAATACCATTAAAAAGTTTGTTCATTATTTATGACATTATTTAGTACAAAATGCAAATTTCGCTAAAATGCATTGCAAAATGACATTTCCTCTAAGATGTTTTTTTGCACTGCAATATATATATATATATATATATATATACAGTATATATATATATATATATGTAGCATATACATACAGTATACATTGTCCTGTGGGTTACTATAACAACAGTAGAGTTACTCCTTCCATGAATGGTAACCAATCAGCCTTGAGGGGAAGCTATAACTATCCCTTGATCACCTGATCACATTGCCTGCTCTACAAGTTGTGAAGAGAGCAAGTTGTAGTGTCTTTAGTGTTCTAAAGACTTTGCTAAAGTATTTTGTGAGTCTGATTCCTGACTCTGCTTTAGTTAATGTTTTGTCTCTGCCAGACCTTACGTTTAGCTGTATTCAGAAGCTCCTGAGCTCTGTTTGTATCTCTCTGCTACACTGCTCTGGTTTTATTTTTCAGCACCTGTTTGTATTTTTAGAGCTCTCCAGTACTGAGATACGCTGTTGAAGAACTAGTTCTGTGTGACTAAACATCAAAAGTCTATGTCGGATTCATTAAAGGGGTTATTCACCTTTCAATTAACTTTTAGTTATGATGTAGAGAGTGATATTCTGAGAGAGTGTGCAATTGGTTTTAATTTTTTATTTGTGGTTTTTGAGTTATTTAGCTTTTTATTCAGCAGCTCTTCGGTTTGCAATTTCAGCAGTCTGGTTGCTAGGATCCAAATTAGCCTAGCAACTATGCATTGGTTTGAATAGGTAACTGTGATATGAACAGGAGAGGGCCTAAATAAAAAAATGAGTGATAAAAAGTACAGATAAATTTGTAACCTTACAGAGCATTTGTTTTTTAGATGGAGTCAGAAAACTGTAAAGAGTTAGAAGAAGATGGCAAGTAATTCAAGAACTATTAAAAAATAAATACTGAAGACCAAATAAAAAGTTGCTTAAAACAGGCCATTCTATAACATACTAAGGAGCAGATTTATCAGAGGTTGAGGTGAATTTTCGAATGAAAAAAAAATTTAATGTCGAGCTATTTTTTGTGTACTTTGACTAGGGAATAGTCCAAATTCGATTTGAATTTGAAAAAAATTTAAAAATTTAAATATCAAAATTTATCATGTACTGTCTCTTTAAAAATTCGACTTCGACCATTCGCCATCGAAAACCTGCCAAATTGCTGTTTTAGCCATTGATTCCTTCGATTAGTAAGATTCGAATTTGGCCGAATACGGACCTATTTGATCGAAAACAGACCTATTTGACCAAAAAAACTTCAACTTAATTTCGGTTGGTCTTTTTGAATTAGAATTTCAAAGTTTTTTTCAATTCGAAATTCGACCCTTGATAAATCTGCCCCTAAAAGTTAACCTAAAGTTGAACTACCCCATAAAGTCAGCAAGCCTGCACTCTAGCTACATTCACTGCTAATGGGAGCTTCATCCTTTCAGCTCAACTTCTGCTAACTACCTGCTAGCTATTGGTATACAATATTACTGCTGTTTACCATGGATATATATATATTTATATGTACAGAAATAATACACATACAAAACAAGTTACACTACATAGGATGCATAATAAATATAACAAAGACAATTACAAATGACTGCCTCCCTGATACTCATCCTTCCATTGGGGCTAAGACAACTTAGCTTTCACTGCAGATTTACTTATCTCACCATAACAGAAGCCTCACGTAGTGCTGAGTGACCTAAAATTGCAAACCAGCAAATCATTTCCAAACACATTGAAGTCAATGGAAGTTTTTCACGTACCATTTTTAAAACAGCACACCATTTTTTTTAAACTATATTTTAGTCTATCGAGGTGAAATATTTCTCTCAACCCTAGACACCTGCATAAAACCTAACTGCTTTTTATCCCTAATCACTCCTTGCTATAAGAATCTCACTTTGTTCCACACCATCACTGTGTTCCAACACCTTCCTACCTTGTTAAAGAAACTCCATTCCACTAGTCTACAAGTGTTCTTCATAGAACAAAATGGCTCCCATGTTGCCATGAATTTTGCTGCAAAAATGTTCCAGTTGAAAAAGTTCACTCATATTTACACTGGATTAATCAGTGGTCAAAAACTTTTTGAGTTTTTGACCACTGAACCCGTAAAGGTATGAGTGAATTTACCAACTGGTACAGTTTTGTGGCGAGATTCATGACAACATCGGAGCCATTTTGTAGTGGTATCAAGCCACCCTCAATAAAATCTCAATTTGATAAAGCTGTTAGAGTGTGGGATTAACAAGGTTTGCACGAAGTTATGGTATCACACGTTTATCTGATCTTATAAAAAAAACATTTCCATTTTTTTTAATTTATTTTTTGGCATAATAAAATAGCTGCATATATCAATCTAGAACATAAGAACTCAGAGTCATAGATCACATGATGCAGAAGGAACAGGCTAGGAGATAATATGTTGAGGAGGGTCAGCACCTATTTAGGATAGTTCAGGAGCTCATGCAAGAACACTTGTATTATAGGACACTCCCAAAATAAATGAAAAAAAGTGCCAAAGTTTTGTTCTCTACTTCATGTAGTTGATCTTTGTATGCTTCACTTTAAATAAATATTTCTCCAAATATCATTAAAACTCAGCTATCAAAGAACATATTCTAGGCTTTTCTGACCTTTATCTGTGCAATTTTATGTTCTTTCAGGCTGAATTTCCATGGTTGAATACCTGTCCAGATTTATCAAGCTATTGTGCCTACAAACATTGATTTTAATTGACTTCCAGAGCTTTTTATAGGTGCATATAATTACTGTGCAAAAAAGCATAAATGGCTGAACGAGCAGACATCAGTTTAAATCACATATGTCCATTTTTAATCATGCAAATTATTAAGATGAACACTGACTATAATCATAATATGAATGATCTTGTTATCTGCTTTTTTATTTAAATGTAAAATGTGTTTTGGCCTATTTTAATTGACTATAGAAAATGATTTTTGAGTTGAAGGAAGATTATAAGCACGAAGAAATAAAACAGCCAACTGGTTTCTTTTCAGTTCTGCAAGGTCTCTTAACCATGAGTATTAATAAGTATAAAATAACATTTTTAGAAATTTCTCCTTGCTATGAAAGGATTAAAAGCATGACTTTGACGCACTTTGATTGCAATATTTTTATTAAAAACTTTACCTTAAAGTATTTGTAAGAACCAGAAAAAGTTCAACAAGGATAAAGTGACATGGTCAATGGAACAAATTTTTTGACGCTTCAAATTATGAAAATTAGCTCAAACATTTTACAGAAAAAAAAAAAAAAAAAAAATATATATATATATATATATATATATATATAGTCAACTACAAGAGGTCCTCTGCACTCAACCCATTATCAATATATTTAAGACAGCGACATTTTGTGCATACTGCTACTAAAAAATGCCTTACCCTTTAAACAACACAGGGATTGTTTGTCCATATATTGCAATATATTTAAGCTGGCCAACTACGTCAAAGTCATCCCATATCTGGACAGTCCTACGCTTAATTTATATATATATGTTTCATAGGCAGAACTCGTAATTGGCAACAATGCAGAATGCAATAAATCTTTAATAATCGAATAAAACATCGGATTATTAAAGATTTAATGCTATGACAAAGCGATATTAGTGGTCCACTTGTGTAACTCTGCAATAAACCCTTTACATGCAAAAAAATACAACAACAAACCAGAATAATAAAAATGAAATAAAATAATGCAAATATTAACAATTTTTTAGGTAAAAACCCAGGATGGACAGGCCAAGATTAAGGCACCTAAGGGGCAGTACATTTTAAATGGTGCTATTACTGTCACATAAGACCAAACCCCATGTAAGTGACTGGATTCTGGTCTCTGCAAGCTCTTCTGCCTATCACAGCCACTTTTGACTTCAGGTGTATCCCTCAGCTATTTGGGTGCTGTCGGGTCTTACCGCAGAAGAATACAGAGACTCCCACAGGGGCAAGTAGGGGAGCCAAACATATACCTCAGAGAAGGAGAAAGGGCAGAACTAAATGTAGTCAGATGGGCCAGGTCAGTAGAAGTCTACTGGAGTCAGGGCCAGAACTAGGGGTAGGCAGAGTAGGCACGTGCCTAGGGCGCAAAGCTAGGGGGGCGCCAGGCACGTAGCTTACCTCCGTCTACCCCTAGTCCAGTCCCCTCTCTCCTTGCCAGTCCGCGCTTCCGTGCGTTTGTTGAAGCGTGTGAGCTTAAATTCACGCATGCGTGCATTAATGCGTGCGAGCGTCACTTTGCGCATGCGCACTAGCGTTGATTTGCGCATGCGCACTCCCAACCTGGCGCCGTTACCAGCCTGGTTGCCTAGGGTGCCTGGTGGGTCTGGCCCGGCTCTGGCTGGAGTAGCACTATTAACTGATGTGTTTTGAAAAAAAACATGTTTTCCCATGACAGTATCCATGTAAATATCCAGGCTGATGTTTAACTCTGAACCCCAATAGACTAGAAGTAATGCAAACTGCACATAACTATTTTGAATTCAAGCAAGGTGTTACAATCACTATAGAATAAATGTAACCACACCCAATTATCAAGGCTGTGCCGACAAGATTTTTCTGGATTCTCTGTGCACTTTGCATCCATAACATGCCAGTGAGCCCTGTTATGTGCCACAATGTAACCCTCTCTGAATTAAGTGGTCTCAATCACCATATTGGTATATATATACATACACACAGGTATGGGATCCGTTATTATAGAAAGACAGTCTACCATAGACTCCATTTTATCCAAAAAAATCTAAACTTTTAAATATGATTTCCTTTTTTTTCTGTATTAAAAAAACAGTACCTTGTCCTTAGTCCAAACTGAGATATAATTAATACTCATTGGAAGCAGAACCAGCCTGGGGTTTATTTAATGTTTACATTATTTTAGGTATGAAGATCCAAATGGAAAGATGGAAAGATTCATAAGATCCATAAGAAATATTACCTGGAAACCCCCAATTTAAAATACCAATACTTTTAAAGATTATTTTTAGTGATGGGCGAATTTATTCGCCAGGCGCGAATTCGCGGCGAATTTGCGCGATTCGCCGCCAGCGATTAAATTCGCAAAACTCCCGCGAAAATTCGCGTCAAAAATTCGCCGGCGTCAAAAAAATTTTTTCGAAAAAAATGGACGCCGGCGTCAAAAACGAGATGCCGGCGCCGTTTCGCTAATTTTTCGCCGTTTACCGAATTTCGCGCGAAATTCGCGAATTTTTCGGCGAAGCGAAACGGCGCAAATTCGCCCATCACTAATTATTTTCTATGTCTTATCTTTGTTAAACATAGGTTTTATAAATGTTAGAAAGTAGTTAAAGATTATTCTGAGTATATCATTTCCGGTCTGTGATTTTATTTGAGTGGAAAAACATTTATTAGCCTTTCATTTATTATACTGTATTATATTTTACACTGATTACCTAGAGCAGTATTGTGCTTTGTTAAGTAGGGACAAATTAATTTTTTCACCTGATAAAGATTTGTGGTGACATTTTCATTTTTTCGCAAGTGGTAAACATTTATGTGAATCTGCCATGTATTTTGTTTCGAAAGAAAAGCATGTGGTGTGAGAAAAAACAGGGCCGTTTCACTGATCACTAGTTTGAAATCGGTTTAAATCAGTAATACTAGATATAAATAAAAATATATTTTTATAAACTTTGGGATTAGCACACTGCACACAACTTGGTTGGTGGAGGGCTTAATATTCTGCAATCAAAGTAAGAGTGACTGATTCATTAGGGTCATGCTCTTATAAGAGGGTCATGGCTCAAGGCAGAGGGATATATTATGTCAGACATATTAAACCTTGGCTTATCTCCAGGGTGATGGGAATGTTACAAACTAACTACCAGTTTGCAGAACTTCACAACATTAAACACAAGTGTGTTTTTATAAACATGCAATATACAGTATATGCAGCTTATACATTGACATATAATAGTTATTTACAGTGCCATCAGCATCTGCGTTTTGGACACATTCAAGTTTCCTGAAGGATTCCTTGGAAGTGGAGCATACTATTGCAATCATAAACTAATGTGCTGGAAAGACATTATAGCTGAAATAGACACACATTATGTTTCAACATGGATCACTTCACAATTATCCAGAATTATGAAGATTGTAACCCATATACAGCTAGCACTAACCCACTACTACACATTATCTACAGATCAGTGCTGTAGTTTTGTGGTTCGTGCCTCAAAGGATGGGTCTAGTTAAAAATAATATAGGACCCCACTTATATTATGGGGCTGTAATTTCATCAGTGATGCAATGTATAGCAGTTAGCAATCTATTAAAACACAATTTTCAAATTGTAATGCATAATTACATTTTATTTAAAACTTTAAAGAATAGGATGACTGTGACTTTTGAGGTATGTTTAGCATTATTGGCTTGTTATAGGAGCCAATTCCTTTTCAGCTTCAGCTTCTTTGCTGACTGATTCACATTGACATCCAGAATTTGCTGATATTTAGTATAATCCATTCTTCCCTCTACACATACAATGTTTCCAGTGCCAATGGCTGGCACACAACCCAAAACATATTGGACCCATTGAAACTTTCCAAAGAGTTTTTATCCCCATCAAATGCTGCTCCTTCTTCTCTACAAACAAACCTATGGTAGTTTTAGCCAAAGGGTAACATTTATACTTTTTATATCAGGCCACAGAACTTGTTTGCAAAAGCCTCTGGTTTGTCTAGATACTGTTTTGCACAGCTTAGATGTTAACATTTGTGATGAGGTTGCAGGTTAGGCTTTGTCCTGATGACTGTTCCCCGCACATCATGTTTGTGCACTGTGGAATGGTGAGACTCCTGTGTCAGTCAAAACTTCCATTGCAGACATATACGGGGTTGACTTTGCATTTGCCAGCATACAAGCTCCAAAAGTTTTGTTGGTCTTCCTTACCTTGCCTTGACTTCCACATTTCCCCTTAACTGCCATTTCGTGATGACATTATGGACAGTAAAAACTGCAAAGTTGGTGTCACGTATGGTTTCCCAAATCCCAGAACAGACACCAAGGTTCCAGCTCACGCTTCCACCTATATTATTCGCCTTTTTGCTTTGGGAGGAGCCATCCACTACTCAGATGCTGCCAGGTCTTAAAGTGAAAAAACCAAGGCAAGAGTTCTGGGCAGACAAGGGAACTGTAACATGCAACAGGAGGAGTGGGGCGGAGCAAAGCATAGTCATAGAACAGGCCTGGGTCAGATGGTGCAGTATGGAATCAGGAACCAGAAGCGTAGTGAAGGACACAGGTTGAGATCAAAACAATCAGTAAACACAGTAAAAAGAAGAAGAATAGCCAATAACAGGCTAAGGTCATTACAGGCAGTGAATCAGCAGAGGTAAGGGACAGGCAAGGGTCAAGAACCAGACAATGAGCACACCCAAGAACTATCTCACAATAGACTTACATTGGGCGATGTGAATAGGAGCGTGGTGCCTTTAAATATTTGAAATTCACGCCAAGCGCAATGATGGCACGCGGAATGAAAAAGATAGCGGTGTCAAAACGCGCATGCATCAAACCCCGAATCTACGGTGCACTCTGGCTGTGAGCAGAAGAGGAGGCGGCGGGCATCCCCACACCTCTCAGGTATTACTACAGTTGGAAGTGTTTTTCAAACTATATATAGCCTTCCGCTGCTTTGTAGGCATCAAACAGCTTTATTTTCAGATCCTCACTCAGTTGCTTAGAGGAGCCCAAGGTTGTTGAGTGAAAGCATAAACACACACACGCGCACACACATTCGATATGTAAGCCATATATACTAGAATACAGGTAATTTACACCTGTATTCTAGTATACATTTTAGTAAGGATTAACAGTATATACAGCATTAATGGCTACATCATTTGTGATATTCCAATTACATAATAGTTTTAATCTGCCACATCCCATTAGTATAATATAAATATAATGTGAATGGTATATACAGTGAGCACAGAAAAGCAGGAACACTTCATTATCTCATTAGTCCAGAATTTGCCCTGCATGGATAGTGGAATTAATCATATTTTTTTGAGATGGTAAAGAATGTCATGATAATTTTACACTGTGAACATCTGTGGTATGGGAGATTTTCTAACTGCCCTTAGAACAAAGTATTTAGGTATGGGATCCCTTATTAGGAAACCTATTATTGATAAATTTCCAAATTATGGAAAGACCATCTGCCATTTTGTCTATTTTAAGTAAATCATTTTATTTTTGTCTATAGTAATAAAACAACACCTTGCACTTGGTCTTAACTAAGCTGCATGAATCCATATTGGTGGCAAAACAATCCTATTGGGCTTATTTAACATTTAAATTCATTTTAGTTGACTTAAAAAGTTGACAAAATAAAAAGTTGCCTAATAAAAGAGAACCTAATGCTCAGCAACTTTCTAATATACTGTACATTTATTTAAAAAATTCAGTGCTTTTAAAGTTGTTTGTAAAAATAATTTCTATTGAACACAGCATTTGTTGCTACTTTTTAAACAATGTTGCAAAAGTCTTCATTTCCAGCCAAGAGAACCAGCTGGCTTGTCTTAAGGTGGCCATAGACGTGCAGATTTACCTTCCTATTGGATGAACAATCATTCTGTGCCATCTCCCGACCTGCCACTAACCATTCTGATCAAATAAAGTAGTAAAAGAACAGATCAGATGATGTTCTGCCCTTGACAGCAATTGTACGAAAGTTATGTCGACAAAAGCTGGCGATAGTCTCCCACTGATATTGTCAGATTGGCAATACATGCAGAGAAATTATCGGTAGCGGACACAAATTTTCTAACCTGTCCGATCAACTGAACAACCGATCGTCATCTTGCGAAAAATATTGGGACACTCCACACACGGCCCGAAAATCGTATGAAACGGAGATTCGTACGATCGGATCTTTACATCTTTGGCCAGCTGTAATAAAAATACCAGGTGGTCTAGTGGTGCGGTGGGGTGGACGGCCGCCACGCCGCCGCGCTCTTTCTCCTGCCTCCAACGCTGGCGCCATCTTGGTTTCTTAGGGCGCGCGGCGCATCTGCGCGCCTCTTAAAGGTACAGGCGTGCTGGCGTGATTACGCCAGCGCGCATTGGCGCACGTTTTGGCGCGAAATTTGAAAGTATTTAAGGCCCATTCATACTCCCAGCCAGTGCCCGCGATAATGTCACGGCCGGCACCCAATACCAGAACAGGTGCCAAGTACCCTGGTCTCGGCTTCACCAGTAGTGTGACCACCGTTGGGCTTCGGGAGGAGCCCTCAGCTTACTTGGGTGCCACCTGGACTTAACGAGGGGTACAAGGCGAGATGTTCTGGCTAGCAGAGGGGCACGGCAGGTAGAAGTCTTTTAGGCCGAAGGTCACGGTACTAATGGAGCAGGCAAGAGAATCATCAGACAGGCAGGGTCAAGGCAGGCAGATATCAAGAATCGTCAGGCAGGCAAGGGTCAAACCGGATAATCAAACAGATGGGGTCAGGCAGAAAGAGTAGTCGAGATGCAGGCAAAGGTAAGGATTCGGATATCAGAATAGTCAGGAACAGGCAGGGGTCAAAACCGGAATACACAGGAACAGACAGCACAAGGCTTCAGGAACCACCAGAATCAAAATTCTATCACGGGCACTGGCTGGGAGTATGAATGGGCCTCAAATACTTTCAAATTTCACGCCAAAACGTGCGCCTGTACCTTTAAGAGGTGCGCAGGCACGCCACACGCGCCCTAAGAAACCAAGATGGCGCCGGCGCTGGATGCAGGAGAAGGAGTGCGGCGGCGTGGCGGCCGTCCACGCCGCCGCACCACTAGACCGCCAGGTATTTTTATTACACCAGCTTTACATTCTATCAACAGTCTGAGCCACCAGGGCAGAGAATAGAAAGGGACAGACAAACACTGCTTTCCATAGCAATACATATAAAAATATCTTTCAAAACCACTGAAAAATTGTAATGAATGTATATTGCAAAGTTGCTTAGAATTATGTTTTCTTTCAGTAGGCAAATTATTATTTTGGGGTTGACTTGACCTTTAAGGTAGGGTAAGGGTACCCAATATAGTATATATATATATATATATATATATATATATATATATAACAGAAGTACACATAATACAATTTATATGATGAATATTGGATAAATGTTAAAAAGGTTTTGCAGAGTTAAAAAACAAAATGTTGCACCCCTAGCCCAAGATCAGTTAGGTACTCTATAGAGAACAATTAGTTATTAAAAAAAAACAAATAAAAAAAGAAGCACTGCTGAACTGTTTTAAATTTTTATTCCTGAATTGTTGCTTAGACATAAGGTGGCAAAGGGCAATGTTAGACAGTGCTAGTGTTACACCTTAATCAGATTTCGCAATTTGACAACTGGCCTAGGATTACCTCGAAAGGTGAGGGGTAAAAGTTGAGCCTGAGGCTGCAAAATTTTCCCTTGTAGTTTCAAAAACAGAGCTTTGCACATAATTGATATTGCAGTACATATTTGTAACAGAGATTACCTGCTACATTTATTTTTCCATCAACATAGGCAGTTTGTTGATTTAGAGCAGCAGTTCAACAGTGTGATACAGAATATAAACATCAAACAAAGTCATAAGGATTTTTTTTTCCTTTTAAGAAAAAGAAAACATTCACCACAGTAGGAATGTTAACTGTTTTATGTGACCAGATTTATACTCAGCATCTCATAATAAAGCTGCATCCATTATTTTAAATGAAGTCCATCTGTTTACTTCAAGTGAAATGGCCCAGGTCTGGAAACCTTCACCAAGTTTGCAGGACAGAAAGTGACCACAAAGACTGTTGTACAGTTTATTGCTGTTGCTCTTTATTTTAACTGATTGAATTTGGTCTTCACATTGTGCATTTGATTCTCGTTTCTGAAGAGAATGAATCATTGCAAGAGTGTAGAGAGTTTCAGGGCCTTGGTTAACAAAGACAGTGCTGTATGTTTCATTTGTCACAAATGTGAAATCTAATAGACAAATGTTTTTTTTTGGCACCATACTGGCTGTTTAGAAGCAACCAGGGCAAAAAACTTCAAATATTTGTTTTTACAAACTGAAAAATTGAGCAATGTCTTACTAATGATAGAAGTCTTATCGATGAATTTTGACAAATAAGTTGTTATAGCAGTATCGGCATCAGCATGTAGTTGAAAAATGAAACAAACGAGAGTTAATAGCTTGGTCTTTTTGGAAAAAATAATGTTGTTTGTTTATTATCAAGAAAGGTATAGAACAACAAAACCTAAGTATGATGCTGGTATTAGGAACCAACCTCACCATTAGTTTGTGGTATAGTATAAATCTTACTAAAAGACTATTTCCCATGAGTATTAAAGGGAAATATATCCCCCTTTTAAGACATGAGCTTGTACGAGTTTGTATTTTTACACGTACCTTATTGCACAGATTGCATCAGTTCACAAAGCAACAAAGTGAGGGAGGAGTTGTATTACACTGTAAGACTAACGGACCCAGGGCCAGTAAAGGTGGTGCTCAAGTTAAACCATTTTTTTTTTAATATTCTGCCCATTTTAAACATTTTGCATTGCTGTAGGTGGGGAGTTCAAAGGATTAATGTCCACTGAAGCATGCAGCAACAAACTAAGGACCCCAAACTCTGTTACTTTCAAAATAGTGACTAAAGTGTGATCTAAATCTGTGTAGTTTTTGTAATTTTGTTTTAATATTTGGTAATTAAAAGAAACCATTCATTTTGAGCAGTGCACAAAAGATATTCTGATTTTTTATATGACTGAGGGAGTATGTCAAGTTTGCGCTAATTCATATTGGAGTAGTATAATACTGCTTATATAGAAACAGTACAGAATACACAGGTATAGCCGACAAGTTCATCTGCAGCAGGAGTTGACACTGTTTACCATTTTCTTTTTTTTCAGGGTGATTCTATTAAAGTCTGTTTAACCTGCAGACAACAGGCATATAATTGTAATTCAAATACTTGCACATTCCCTTGTAATTCTTTTTCTCACCTTCATTTTTCTCTGCTAGACAGTACATGCGGGAAAAGGGACACATGTCTTACTAAATGAGGCAACTGATACAGCTTGCCTCCAATCACACTTCATTTTCACTAAGCTTAACAGCTCATTCTATATTAACTGTTAGCAAGGAATCTCGAAAAAAATTAAGTTGATTTTTGATTTTGAAATCTCTCTCTCTCTCTCTCTCTCTCTCTCTCTCTCCCTCTCTCTCTCTCTATCAACTGAACACAATATTATATTCATCCACTATGAGATATAGTGGTAATATTGTTACAGCAGATTATTAGAGCCTTGCATTTCCCAATATAGCACCCTCTTTTCTTTCTGTAGGCTGCACAGAGTGGCTGATATTTAATTGCACCTTTACAAAGTTGTAAGAAATGCTTACGTTTCAAGCAGGCAACTCTTTTTAATTTGTTAGTAAACTTCAACCAGCTTGAATTGTCTGTGTGCATCATACTGAACATGCAGCCCTTTGTAAATGACCCCTTGAATAATTCTTGAGATTGCACATCATGGAGCAGGATAGTAAATGTTGGCTGAGAGTTCTGCATTGGTGATCATGGCATGGACCATGCTGGTGCTTCATCTGCTTTTAGCTGGCACTATTATATACTATAATTACTCTGGTGCCAAGTAAGCCATTTATTATTCATTTCCTCTTTATATACATGGCGTAGGAAATTTGCTTTGAGAAAATCTCCACACAAACTTTTGTAACATTTGTGCAACTCCCAAAACCTTCCCCTATAACTGTGTTACACTTGGAAGTTTGATGATGAATCAGTATGCTGCTGAGGTATTGTGTATGATATCGTATAGAAAGGTATAGACAAAAATGCAGTTATTTGGTTTTATATACAGTATATAACACCCAAGTATTATTGAAAATAATACTAATAGAAGTGTTAAAGTGCATACAGGTATGGGATCCCTTACCTGGAAACCCATTACCCAGAGCTCTGAATTACTGGAAGACCATTTCTAATAGACTCCATGTTATACCCTTTTCATTGTAACAATAAAACAATGAAAAGTACCTTGTACTTGATCATAACAAAGCTGCGTGAATTCATATTGGTGGCAAAACTTTTCTACTGGGTTTATTTAATATTTAAATTATTTTTAGCAGACTTACGGTATGGTGATCCAAATGACAGAAAGATCCTTTATCTGGAAAACCCTAGGGGGCAGATTCACTAAAGGGCGAAGTGACTAACGATGGTGCAAATTCGCCAGCGTGACGTCATTTCGTAACTTCGCCAATTCACCAACGGGCACTGGCATAAATTCGCTAGCGAAGTGGACCTACTCTAGTGCTACTTCGCACCCTTACGCCAGGCGAAGTTGTGCTATGGCAAATGGGACGTAACTACGCTAATTCACTAACTTGCGAATTTTACTGAACGTTACCTCTTGAGCCAGACTTGCCTTCACCACCTCAGACCAGGTGAAGTGCAATAGAGTAGATAGGCCTTGCTTCAAAAAAAGTTGAAATTTTTGGTGGTATCCTCCTTCCCCATTACATTTCCTAACATATGGCACCTAAACTATACAGTGGGCACATGTATAGGGCAAAATAACAACTCTATTTTATCTTATGAAGCTTTCCCAGGCTTGTGTAGTGTAATGTATTGTTGCTACATATACGTCCATTGTACTTTAACTTGGCGCCGTATGCAAATTATGTATCGCTAGCGTATCTTCGCTTTGCTTGATGAATTAACGCTAGCGCAACTTCGCTACCGTTCGCCTCCCTGAGCGCAACTTCAGATTTTAGTGAATTAGCGGCGCCCTGGCGAAACTTAGCCTGGTGAAATGCAGCGAAGTGTGGCGAAGCCATCGCTAGCGAATTTTCGCTGCTTAGTGAATTTGCCCCTAGGTCCCAAGCATTCTGAATAATAAATCCAATACCTGTATTATATACTGCTGCAATCTCTGACCTAAGGCTCCCGGATGCTGTTTGGACACCATGAACTAAAATCTGTTTCTGTGCCAGTGGATTTTAGATGCTCCAAAAAAAAAAAAAGGAAAAAAGCTTATACTGGCAGAAGTGTCTCATTATTTTCTTCCTGAGCCTTTTAGCAAAAGTTAATAAGATGCGCAACACATTTCAGCTCCTTCTAAAAGCTATTTCTACGTAAATAGGAGTTCTAACGGGACTAAAGGAGGCAGTCAGCAGAGGGGTGAAATTGAGATAGTATTGGTTCACATGCAATTTTTTGCTTGCTATATAGAATCTGCCAGAATAGCTGAGTTTCATTATTAATCAGCTTCTGATTGTTTTCAGCTATTATGTATATATATGTGTTATTATCTCAGGCACTGAATCCTCCCTGAAGCTGAGACGTTGCTGGGATTTATCATTGTTATGTTGTGAACCTATTGCTTAAGCATACAGTGTTCACATAAAACTTGTGTGCATATTTTTTAACAATGACAAAACAAACTTTTTAATATATAAAAATAAACCTCACTTTCAAAATAAATTAGAGATGCACCGAATCCACTATTTTGGTTTAGGCCAAACCCGTGAATCCTGCGTGAAAGATTCGGCCGAATACCAAAGCGAATCTGAATCCTAATTTGCATATTCAAATTAGGGGTGGGAATGGGAAAACATTTTTTACTGCCTGATTTCATGACAAAAAGTCACGCATTTCCCTCCCGGCCCCTAATTTGCATATGCATATGCAAATTAGGATTTGGATTCGGTTCAGCCGTGCAGAAGGATTTGGCCGAATCTGAATCCTGCTGAAAAAGGCCCAATCCTGGCCAAATCCTGAACCGAATCCTGGATTCGGTGCACCCCTAAAATAAATATATTTAAACGTATACAACAGAGCAGGTTTTGACAGATACACATGGCATAGTTTTCATTTTCAGTAAAAAGCAGAAAGTGCAAAATATCACAGGCAGTGTTTTGCCCAATATTCCAGAGTAATCGGCACCCACATAAAAGTTTGTGCTACAACTTTTAAGATACAACACAGATTTTTCTCAGTAAAATAGTGTGTGAATGATGTCACTTCCAGTGCACTGATGCATTAACAGTACTAGTTTGTGATTCATTAGGTTGGGCCGAAATGGAATGTGCCCCCACACCCCCTCTGGGGCTCCCCCCACTCGCCCCCATACCATATACAGGTATGGGACCTGTTATCCAGAATGGATACCTGGGGTTTTCCAGATAACAGATGTTTCCGTAATTTAGATATTCATGCATTTTCTACTAGAAAATCATCTAAACATTAAATAAACACAATAAACTGGTTTTGCTTCCAATAATGATTTATTATATCTTAGTTTGGATCAAGTACAAGGTACTGTTTTATTGTTACAGAGAAAAAAAATAATTTTTAAAAATTTGGATTATTTGATCAATGGAGTCTATGGCGCTTTCTGGATAACAGGTTTCCGAATAACGGATCCCATACCTGTACTTACTTTTGCTGCAATTGGGGGAGGGATGACATTGGGGGAGTGACAGCAGAGGCATAATATACAATGAGGTCAATGTATCATTTTGTAATAATTACCGCTTACCCTGGTGGTCCAGTAGTGTGCCGGCCGCATGCGTCTTGTCCCTTCGGTGTCCGGTTCCCCTATGGCGCATGTGGAGGCACTCTTCCTGGTTTATGCGCCAGTGTGATGACGTCATTGCGCATTGGCGCGAGATTTAAAACTATAAAAGGGGAATTCAGTGTTTAGCAAGTTGCCCGTTGTTAGGTACTATTTGGAAAGTTTCTAGGTGCCTTGCCTTGTATAATCCAATCTGTTCTTACTGGTTTTGATCCTTGCTTTGCCTGTGACTATTCTGATCCTCTCCAATCCTGATCCTGCCTGCTTGTGACTACTCTGACCTCTCCAATCTGACTTTTGCCTGTCCTCCAACTATTCTAAATTCTCCAATCCTGATTCCGACCTGTCTGACGATTCTCTGCTTGTGCTGGCCTGGCCTGCCTGTTCCTGGTGGTGTTCTTCCTTCCAGTATCTTGGTGAGACGATTGTGACCCTTTGCTAGTCCAGAACCGTTAGCTTAGCTCCTCTCTCAAATAATCCCTAGGTGAAAGGCCGCGGTTAGAGGCAGAAGTGAGAGCTGAGACCAGGAAGCTTAGCTTGGGTTCTGGATATAGGGTGACGAACATGACACATTTATTGCAAATAAAAATTGCATTGTTCCATTCATTTCAATGTCAATCTCTAAAAAGCACTTGAACACAAACTTGAACACAAATTTGGATGAATGCAATTTTTGTCTTTGATTACATTGTGAATATTTACTATTGAAGAACTTAAACTTGAATATTAATTGTCAAACGTTGAACCTATTTCCATGCATGCATGCAAAATATTTATCTACATAATATTCCATGTAGAAATAAGAAATAAATGTCACTATAAGGGATGTCATTTTATTTAGAAATATACAACCTAGATGGCACACCTTGAGAAGAGGTTAAATTGTAACATTTATTACATACTAATAAAAACCGTAAAAAACCATACTCGGTGGGTATTTTAACACTCAAATCCTTATCATAACAGAATAGCTGGCGATTTTTCACTGGTTAGTAGATTTGCCCCATAGCATGTAATAATTCATATTCATCACCTGTATGACGCACTGTGCGCATGTATCTACATGGGTTTTATCATGCTTATCTATTAGGGATAAGCACTTTTGCAAACTATTTTAGCAAAATGCACATTTTGCTAATTTGTGCTTCAATTTTGTGAAGTGTTTTGTTTCACTGAAAAAATATGTGGGAAAAAATACAAAGGAAAAATATGTGTAAGAAAACATCCATTAAATCAAATGCATTTGGAGTGAGAAAAAACAGCCATTTACTCCAATTGATTTGGCACAAGAAAAAAATTCCTATTATGCAGAATTTCATAATTTCGAGAATTCTCCAATAATTTCATAATTTTTTTTGGTGAAAATTGAACTGGGCCAGTTTCACACATCACTAGTCACTATCAAACTAGAAATGCATTAAAGACTCATATCTCACTTTATCTTTCACCATCAGATAAAAAAGAGTGAAGTCTATTAAGGAATGACAAAGGTCAAAAACAGTTAGCATATAAAGATTTTGGAACATTGACCAACAAATCACTGATGCAAAATGTCCTACAATTTATTAATAACAAGTTTAGATAAAAATACCGGATCCTTTAGTAAGTAATGTTCAAAATGAATGACAGTAGCAAGATAGTGTTGCTAACAATATGCACTTGGACCGTGAAAGTCACTAGTACTAATTTCTGTAAATAGATTTATCAACATTCCAGATGTCACAGTTCATCTCTTTCACCCACTTACAGGCTGGAAATACAACATTACAGATATAACATTTGCACACATAAGGTATCGCAGCCTGTTATTCCTCAAGTCTGTCATGTGAAATTGTCTCGCACTTATTGTACATATAACACATACTTACAAATAGTGTAACATGCTTGTCTCTTTATTTCTGAAGGATTTATGTTACACTATTTCAGTTGTTTCGAAGAATCTGCAATGACAAATGCTGCATCAAGATCTGCTATCCCCCCTTTATCTACACTACCTGGAAAGGGAAGGCTATAGTTGTTTATTTACAAAAATAATTATCATAAATATCCATATTAGAATAGGGTGTCTTTCAGAACGTCTTGCTCTGTTTTCGTTTACTCATATCATTACTGTATGAAAAGTGCCTCTTGCAGTATCTCAAACTGCACTCTTACACAGAAATGTAATCTAAAGTTGGAAAAACGCTACTTTGGATTGTTAGAAATATGCATACGTTTATTTTTGCAATCTAAGCTGCCAAATGCCCTTTCCTTAGTTCTTTACCTAAATCACTAGACCACTTCTACCATCTACCAGTCGATATGACATAATACTTTTAATCTACTCTCTTGTTTTTTTTCATAATGAAAAAGAAACTGCTATTCTTTTTAGTATTCTAGTGTATATTAATTAACAACTTTACATTATTTGTTGTTATTCGTAAGTAAGTTACAAACAGATTCTGTCTGTCCTTTGCTTTTGACTGACGAGAGAAACAATGAATCCTCCAGCTAAGCTTCCAGTTCCTACAATGCCTTGAACGTTTCTATTACTGAACACTTCTGTTATTCTCCTTCTTCACATGTCTGTTAATCACATAACATTTATGGCAGTGAGAGCATTGGTGTCTTTACCTAAAGTTACATTTTGCAGTGGTTTGAATAATCAGGGAAAAGAAAGGAGGAAATTGTAAGACGTGAAACAATTGCTTTCCAATGCAAATAGAAAGCTATTGCTTCAAATTTACATATGCAAAACATTGACAACTTTTATTTAATGCCAAGTAGAAAGTTACTTTTTCATTTTTATTCATGCAAACAATATTTTTGAGTGGATATGCAAAGTTTTATTGTGGTTGTATTTTTTTTAAACCTCAGCTATTGCAGACATGCAGCATATTGCTTATATGCCGCTGCCATGGCTATGTAGATTCCTGTTGTCTGTTTTTTATATATAGTAATGTAATGTATCAACAAAATATCAGTATGGGTACAATATACAACTCAAGGGTTATGTTTTTTGATTTACTTATTTGTGATATATTCTAGCCTAGTCTTTATTTTTTTTCCTCTGCCAACATTACATTTAAAGCTTTAAGAATCACACATATATCTTATTTTGCCTTTAGGCAGCCCAACAGCTGTCCCTGCAGAATTTATTTTCAAACAAAGCAATGAAATCTATGACCTCTTAATCATGTCATTGTGTTGACATCAGAAGCAATAGCCCCTGCCAACAAATGATCAGAAGGATCTGAACTAATCTTTGGGTATTCAACTGCTGGCTGCATACTTTTGCTGGGATTAGAGATTCTGCTCTATTTGTTATCTGCAGCCCCATCATCTAGTGCTCAACTATAAGCATAACCAACCACACTCATAACTGTATCTTCTCTAAATTCATGTTCACTATTGTACATCAGAAAAATACATATTGGACTGTAATTCAAGGTCAGGTTTTAATATGTTTTGCTTAGAATATGGCATTCATCATGATTAATTAACTGACACAGGAACAAGATAATTAAGACTGAAAATATATGTCAAGGTGCTTGGATTCGTTTAGCCCTTTAAGTGACAGCAGTATTTCACATTTCTATTGTCTCAGAGCTAGATGTTTTTCAAACATTTTGTTCTCTCTCACTCTCTCTCTAGGGGTATTTCCTTGGTGGGGCTTTTACTTTACCCAGGACAATTATACATTGTTATTTTAGGACAACCTAAGCTTCTTTTTTGTGTTATTCAACTTATGTACGATGAATACCATGCAAATGGTTAAACATGCATATATTTATATAGATATATTGATTGATAGATAGAGATATATACATAGATTTTTTTCTATACAGATTCATAACAAAAGTTTGACAGATAAAAAAATCTAATTTTACAGTATGGAAAAAAAAGACAAAACTTAGATTGGCTCAAATGCAAAAAAACACCCATTGACTTCAATGCATTTGGCAAGAGAAAAAAATAACAAGGTATAAAAATTGACTACAATACATTTGACACAATTCTGGTGCGATTTCGCCATTTCACGAATGTTTCTGTGGTTTCATGGACTTTTTTTCTGAGAAATGGGGCAGTTCTGCTCATCACTAGTTTTGAATAACAATGATTAGTTACACTAATAATTTCTTCATTTACACTCTGTGTTTCGATTCTGGGGGGCGGGACTGGCTTTTTGGAACTATATATATGGCACCAAGAGCAACGTTTTGAACTAGTCTAGTACCCTACTGCAAGCAAGTAAATGTTTGCTTTCATTATTTTGATGAATAAATCTCACTAATGAATTGTTGCTATGGGATACCAAAAACTTCAAGTCAGCATCAATGGCCTGTTGGAAATCTATCTATCTATCTATCTATCTATCTATCTATCTGTCTGTCTGTCTGTCTGTCTGTCTGTCTGTCTGTCTGTCTGTCTCTCTATCTATCTATCTATCTATCTATCTATCTATCTATCTATCTATCTATCTATCTATCATCTATATCTATCTATCTATCTATCTATCTATCTATCTATCTATCTATCTATCTATCTATCATCTATCTATCTATCAAGCTATAATGTATTGTTAAAATTTTGAAATAACATTTATTTATTTGCCTTCTACTGGCAATTCTGTTAGGGTGTTCTGTTTCATAGAGCAGCAGATGAATTGTTAATTTAGTCATGCAGATAAATTTCCTTAAAGATTTTTCTTCTAATGAATGTGCATAAAACCAATTATGGTGATAGGAATTCTGTTTACCTCTTGGGAAAATTTATTATAATTATAATGCTATGATTGTTGATCACGTGACGTGACACAACACAACAACACTAAACATCATTTTATTTTTTGCATGCAAGTACATATTTTTCCTTCAGCATTTTATGCATTTATTGGATAACTGACACTTTACAAAAGAAGACTATAGGCGCTCTAATGTACAAATACATATTCAGTGCACAGTCAAATGTTCTGTAGTAACAGCTTTCACATTTTCCTGTTCTCTTCATTTCTTGTACTAATATGAGGGCAATAATGGATAATGATGATCTTACAAAATGTTAATACTTGTACCATCTATCTGTCTGTCTATCTATTGATCTAGCTATTTGTTTTATACAATGACTTTAAGCATTCTTTACAGTGAAATATATAATTATATATAATTCCTTGTTATTCACAGTCTATCTGGATCTAAGCAAAATCTTTTTTCCAGTTCAGCTTATTGTCGGGGGTGCTTGCTAATTCTGTACTGTGCTCTCCCTGTATGCTCTGTCTATTATCTATTTATGATTTGTACATATGGATGATATCCAGACATATGTAGAAACCCCTTCACTTACCATTGAAATTCAGACCTGGTAGCTGTTGGGTTCCACTAGATAGAGAGGATTGCATACAGTAGCTCATATGGAAAACTCTGCTTCATCTTAATAAAATATTTTGATATATATTTACTTTTTTAGTAGTATTTTGCCATTGAGTAATTGTTAATAGAAAATTGCCATTTTTCAGTACAGGTATGGAACCTGTTATCCAGAATGCCCGGGACCTGGGGTTTTCCGGATAACGGATCTTTCCATAATTTGGGTCTTCATGCCTTAAGTCTACTAGAAAATCATGTAAACATTAAATAAACCCAATAGGCGGGTTTTGCTTCCAATAACGATTGATTCTATCTTAGTTTGGGTCAAGTACAAACTACTGTTTTATTATTATGGAGAAAAAGGAAATCATTTTTAAAAATTTGGATTATTTGGATAAAATGGAGTCTATGGGAGACAGCCATTCCTAATTCAGTGCTTTCTGAATATCAGGTTTCCGGAAAAGGGATCCTATACCTGTATTAAGGGCCACCCACTAGGATCATACGATTCACAGTGCACACAAACAAACCAAGAGCACACATATATGTTAGGTCACTTTAGCCTATTAATGGACAAAATTCTATTTTTTACTCCCACACTTCTTCCTGTTACAGAGTCGCAGTAATTCTGGTCAGGTGATCTCTGAGGGAGCACACATACTATCACAAATAGTGATAGTGGTTTGTGGTAAAAGATGTAAATGGGCAACATAGGGACCGAAACATCAGTTTTACATGCAACACAAAATACTACTTATTTGATGCAAAAAGACCCCTGGTGCTGGTGTTTTCCTTCTCTACAAATACACTGTTTCTCCGTGCACAGGGGCAGTGACAGAAGTCTTCCATGTCTAATAACTCTACAGATACATACAGTATATGACTTGTAATCAATTATTGTGTTCATGCATATAAATTCACACTGGTTGAGCGATACATGGATTAACATGCTTCTTTTATCTGCAGAGTAAATATAAAATAATAGACCTAACCCCAAAGGAAGAACACAATAATAAAATGCTGCTCTTACCTTTTATTTTTTAGCTGCATTTACAGTACATGCTCGTAACTTGGGGATTTTACCATATTTTAATACTGAAGGGACTGTCGATGAAACTTGACAGATAACACCAGTGGTGCTGAAAAAGCTAGCAAGCCTTGATAATTAGCAAACAATGTTCAGTATCACAGACTGTTAACTTCTCAAGCTCTGAACCAGCGTGAATGCATTTAGTTCATCATGTCCCATACCTTTCCTGAAAGAAATTAATGTTAAGTGTTTCACTTGTCAGCTCTTATTCTACAGTGATTCCTAATGGGATAAGATGCTTTTAACAAAATTATATATTCCCAGCTAAAAAGGAATATTCACAAAAGTTTTATCATTTACTTTAAATACTTGAAAAATAATATTGAATTAGTGACAGATCTTATCTGCCTGTTTTACATTCCCCGTTCTTCCTATCTTTCTCTTCCATTAAGATAATTTATTTCTGAAAATATATGTATATAAATTCAATACTTCGGTGGAAGACAACACTTATCTGTAGACAGCAAAAACATAAAGAAATTTGCGCCTGTGAAAACCTTAACTAAAATAGGTTTGAATCATAGGAGCTATGTTACAAACATAGGTGAAAAATTACAGAAGTGAAGTTGCCAATAGAATTAGTTATTTGCAAAGGCAATTGTTTAAGTTTACCTAGTAAATAAGCACTTTTAAGTTAGAATTTTCTAGCTGCTACTCTTCTTTTTGTATTTTAGCTTGTGATACACATGCCAATATTAGCTGCCAACCTAACCACCCTTGTCTGCAGCTTATTAAAATTGGCATGCCTGTTCAATATCAGATTGAGCCAAATTATTAGATCTTTTTAATTAGGTAAAGAACTTGTGGGACCTAATGGAACAAAGATCTGTTCTTTTTGGGACCTCACCATATGGGATCTGCCTGTCTATGGCCAGCTTTAGTATAAATTACTTAAAATAAAATAATTTGTTAATTGAAACTAGGCCGCATTCAAGGACCTTTATCAGTAATAAGGAAATGCAGACAAGGCAGAAGAGAGTAAAAACATGCAGACAAGGCAGAAGAAAGTAAAATAATGTATAAAAAAGGAGGGGAAAGCAAAGAAATGTGTGTTCACTCAATGAAAATGTTTTACTTATTTATTATTAATCTCCTTAACACTAATACATAAAGTACATATTTTAATAAAATACTTAGGTTACCCCCTTAACACCTTCTGTTTGTAGCCTTTTCTAGACTAAGGACAGTGGCTCAGACTACCTCCATGAAATTGACATGTAACCTATAATCAGAATATAAGAATATTACCTTGATTCCAGGGTATAGCGTAAGATGGTAACTGGGGAAAAGTTTGAAGGGAGGTATATTTCACCTTGGTTTCTCTCCTGCTATCTTACTGTGGTCCTGAGAGGGTTACTTCCCTGAATAATCTCTTCTGAAGGAAGATTAGCATATAGCAATTTGCTAGCAAGCCCAGAGTGGTTTGAGATTGAAATTAGAAGTGCACCAGTGTGAAGGGCTGCTAGACAACCCTTGAAAAGGTGTTTGATTTTGTACAGCACAGGTACACAGACCTCTTGCACAAACAGTGCACTTGTGGACTTTTTATTTGGAAAGCTTGTGTGTCAGCTCTAAGGATCATTTACTTATATGCTGTAAATTTTCTGACACAGGCCTGAACAGGTTACAAATATCAAAGCACAAGTATAATCAGTTCTTCAAAACACTCATTGCCTGAACTACAAATACTGACTCATTATGACGTGTATTGATTTGCTATCAGTTGCCATTTGGATCTTAGCATGCCTCTGCTGCTTAATTCAGTATTTTTTTATCCTGGATTTTCCATAATAATATTTACATTTTGAAATATATATATATTGAATTCTCTGAAATGGGTGTAAATATTTATTTGCATTCAATTCTATAAATACAGTAGTATACTAAAAGTCTGTTTTTACTTATCAGTTTGCTTTGATCTGTATGCCCACCTAACTGAACCTAAACATCAGATAGCATTTCACCTCCATAACATTTTTCCAGTGCTACTTTACTCAATATTATATAATTTTTGGCACAAAGAAAAACACTTTGATGACAATAAATCTTTAAATACCGTGTATGTTGCAGACAATTTTAAATTAGTGTTTTTTTTCTGAAAAAAATTTCAACTGAAGACCTGAACATTTATATTAGTGTTGCCATGGCAGCATGCACGCACATAAGTCACGGCATGTCAAAGGTGATGTTTTTATCAGAGTTTCTGTTTAGTATAAACCTGCTGAAACTTTCAGTTAAATAAAAAATAGAGGTGCATAAGTACAGGCATGTCTTTGCCAACCTACTATAAAGTATATAGGAAAATGCGCAAAAACATAACAATAAACCAAATATTTCACTTGCTTGCAGAAAGCAAAGTGACACCTATTAAGCAGTTGTTGAAATCCAACTGACTCACCCACTGAGTACAGGGTCCTGGTAATGTTTGTCATCATTGTCTTAATTTATATAAAAGACCCCACCAGTAGTGAAAAAAGACCATGAGGGGGTTATTTACTAAACCTCAAATTTTTCTGATCAAGCTTTACCCCGATGCTGCAAAAAGCCTGAATCCGAAAATCCTCCATCTCAGACATGTCCAGGTCTTGCATAAGTCAATGGGAGAGGCACTTATCTCAATTTAAAGTTATCATGGTCAGCGTTGAGCTAGCCCGTAAATCCAACTTTTTCAGGGTTTTTGGCCAAAAACATGAAAAATTCGAGTGATTCATTTGGCTTATTTTATTAATAAATAAGGTCAAATTGAGGGTGGGAGTTTGGTTGTTTTTTTTCATAAAATATGAGATAAATTCAGATTTAAGCAAATAACCCCCAGAGTGTTTAATATATTGAGATGTACTTATACATACCCGTGGAGGCTATGAGTCAAAACAATCATAAACAACTATGACAAACATCCAACCAAATTAAAATATTGCATAAGTTATACCTGTGGGTACAGTTTACACAATATGCTGATGATTTATAGAAACCAGATTGAAAACAGCAGGGGTCAAAGTCATAGTTTTCAAGCCCCGATAGCTTAAATTACCAATGTCCTGCCCTGTATGATTAATACTAAAAAAAGGGATGAGACATAAAAAATGTATACCTCTGAGTTGATCTATGCCAGTCAACTATAAAATAAAAGATTTCATTAACTAGATTCAACACATAATATATGCAGATTGTAAACAAAACAGTGGATGTTATGCAGCTATGGCCTAGCAATGGAATGTGTAATTTAATAAATTACCAGTAATGGTTAATTTTAGTCATTACTCATAGGAATGACCCTCTAGATACTACGACATTTAGAAATCTCAGCTTTGTCATCCCCAATATCATATACACTAGGGATGCACCGAATTACCCTTGAACTGGATCCAAACCCTTTGTTGAAACATGCGTATAATAAAATCCTTGTGGCAAAATCCTTTTTATTCAAAATTCCATGTTTTTTAACATAAAGAGCTCATATAAAGCTCAATATAGAGCACAGACAGTGTAATTGCTGCTTCTTTCGAAAGTTCTGTAAAGTGACACAAGGTACAATAGGAATTTTTATTATTATGCATTCTCCAAAATCATTCCTAACAGGAGCAAGATGACTTGAATTCCATATGCATCCATCAGACAGTTCATATGTGTATGGTCCTCGTGGCGTCTCACTTCAAGTGGTGTAGTAAATTTAGATTGTCCTTGTTTCAGTATTACTGGTTTCTTAATTCTGACTAAAGATCCAGGTTGAAAGTGCACTTTTCTTGCACCACATAAGCCTTGCATTTGACTTGTTGATGTTTGATGCCAGCAGTAGACGATTTTGTAGGCACGGTATTTTGTGGAAGTTTGATGTCTGCAACATGTAACTTAGTGCACATCTGTTTGCCATGTAATAATTCAGCTGGAGATGATTAAGTTGTTGCATGGCACGTTGCTCTGTAGTTATGTAGGAACTCTGTTGTAAATACTTTCCAAGATTGCTCAGTAAGCTTTGCTGTCTGTAGTGCTTCTTTCAGAATCCTGTTGAATCGCTCAAATTTCTCTATTTGCTTGTGGGAATTACACTGAAAATTTCTGATGCACAATATTCCTCTCTCTCAGAATGAATTCTAACTCAGATGAGACAAAGTGTGATCCGATGTCTCAGACTCAACAGACTCACCCTTGCTCTCTTTACAATTAACCCAGAGGGACTGGTGAGGATTCAGTGCACCCACACCTGTGAAGAGCTCATCAAGCTGCGATTATCCAAAACCAAAAGAGAAAAAATCAGAGGGCATACCACCTCATGAAGTAAAAAACACTGTTTAATGAAACTTTAAAAAACAGGTGGCTGCAGTATAATGGATACCCGACACATTTCTAGAATACCCCTGCTATGAACATACTGTAGGGTGTTCCTGAAATGCGTCAGGCCCTCCGAATTTTTCTCTTTTGAATTAGAAATTAACTTTTTGGTAATGCTCTCTACTGCTGTACAATTCAGCCTGATGACAATGATTATTATAATCATACCACTGTAGCCACTGACAACTAAAGGCCTGGTTAATTATTAAAACAACTAGGTCTGCTTTCACAGACACTCATATGCATTTTAAGAAGGTTATTTTAATGTATTCCATGATCAAAAATATTATTATTTTATAGTCAATTGTGGGATGAAATATAGCAGGAATTTCTTGTAACAGACTGGTTGATTGGTGTCAGTGTGAGTTAAAGCAGAAAGAATGTAAATACCACATGGCAAGCAGGACGTAAGCTTCTCTATATGCTGGAGAAAAGTAAAATTCCTTTTTTTTATAAAGATTAAAATACATTTGCTCAATTCTGATGAAGGTTAAACTAAAATAAAATGCAATGTTTTTATATATGTATAACAAGCATATTCCTATATCTCTACAATTCCAATAAATATTACAGCATATTTTACTCAAATGACACTCATGCACGTTCAGATATCCTTCTCAGTGAATTGATTTCACATAGTTCTTTGAAGCACTATTATGAGAATAGAGCATTTTTAGCTTTGACCACAAGTGTGGGTTTTTTCCCACAACTGTGGGTTTTTCTTATCTGGAAAACCCCATGCCCCAAGCATTCGGAATGATAGATCATACATCTGTATTCATTTAATCCAAGGCTTATAAACTTTATTGCAGTCTTTGGAGTACCAGATAACCAGTTTATATAGTGAAATTGTAAATTGTGTTTAGCATGCAAACCACACACACACAAAAAAAGCAAACTAGTAATCTGATTACTAGCTAAGTAAAGCTAAGTAAAAAAAAAACTACAAGAAAAAAACAATGGCAAAATTATTCTCATTTCACAAAACAGTTTGTGGAAGGATTCTTTGAGTAGATCCTTAAGAAATAAACCGCCAATGGTTGATAAATAATGGCAGTAATTGCTCCTTAACTCCTACAATGTGTGGGAAGCAGGGTCATTGTGAACATTGACACAATATTTTTGCATATATAACATACATAACCTTTTGAGGGTAATTTATCAAAGGTCGGGTTTGTGAGGTTTTTTCTACCTTGAATAAACTCATAACTCAAATGTTTGCTTATTTATGAAAAAACTTGAATGTTAAAAACTTGAATCAATGCAATAAAGGAGAAAACTTGAATACTCAAATTGATCGAATTATTGGTAGAAAAAAGCTAGAATAGCTTAAATTGATCAAGTTTTCGAGTGCAAACCATCGAAAAAAATTGAAAATCATGAAGGCTTAAAAGATCTTCAAATAGGACTTCTACATGACCTTGACAGGTTTTAGCTACCGTATATACTCGTGTATAAGCCGACCCGTGTATAAGCCGAGGTACCTAATTTACCTAAGAAAACTGGAAAAATGTATTGACTCGTGTATAAGCCTAGGGGCCCCATGTCAGATTTCAAAATGTGAATGTGACCCGGCCGCAACAATTGGGGGACACTGGGCAGGTACCTGTTACTGTCTGTGACTGACTGTGTCGCCGCCCGGATTTCATGTTTGCTTCCCTCTGCCACCCCTATTTCATGTTTGCTTCCCTCTGCCACTTCCCCCCCCTGCCCTCCCCATCTGTCGCTCTCCCCACCCCGGCCCTCACGTCTGCTGCTCTTCCCTCTGTCCTTCACTCTGTCACAGTAAAACGTGACCCGGCCCCAGCAGGACTGCCTGTGACTGCCTGTGTCGCCGCCCGGAGCAGGTCCAGGTTTTTTTTTAGTTCACTTTATGTGTAATAATCTGCTTTTAGAGGCAGCTTGTTCACAGGAAAATAAAGACCTCCAACTTTGCATGATGTAGGTGCTTTCTAATCTCTGAAGGGGGGCGCAGGCAAACAAAGAGAACAAATATTCCAAATCTCAATTCTATTTCTTTACATATTGTAAATGATGGCGTGTTCGTGGGTAGCGGCGCCGGCCGCTACCCACGTGGCGGCCATGGGCGCCGCCATTTTGAAAGCGAACGCCGGCAGGGAAGGACGCGCCGCCCGGAGCTCCTGGACCTGCTCCGGGCGGCGACACAGGCAGTCACAGGCAGACCTGCTGGGGCCGCGGAAGGAGGTATGACCCGCGTATAAGCCGAGTTTGAGTTTTTCAGCACATTTTGGGTGCTGAAAAACTCGGCTTATACGCGAGTATATACGGTACATTATTTTTCGATTCAAGCTTTTTGCACCTTTGGGGCATAATAAAGCTCAAAAAAAGTTTTTTTAATCCTGAAAAATTCAAGTTTTTACTGGAACTACCATTGAAAAATTAATTTTTTTTGGGAAAATCCCATTTCAACCTTTGATAGATAAAACCTAAAAATATGTATTTTTTTTAATTATATATTTTATATACACACCGGGGCAGATTTATCAAGGGTTGAATATTGAAGTGGGAAATACTTCGAAATTCGACCATCGAGTCGGATTACTTCGCCTTCGAATGTCGAAGTCGAAGTTTTTTTTATCGAATTTGGCCATTTTCGGTCAAAGTCAAATCGTTCGATTGTACGATGAATTCCCTCGGATTGAACGATTTTACTTCAACTTCTAAAAACTTAGCCACATGTTGGCTATAGGTTCTAGGAGGTCCCCATAGGCTAACATAGCAATTAGTCAGGTTTAAGATGGCGAAATGTGTCAAAGTCAAAACCTCGATTATCGAATGGTCGAATATTCAAAGTATTTTCAATTCAAATCAAAGTCGAAATTTAGGCCTATTCGATGGTCGAAGTACCCAAAAATTGTAGTATTCGAAAATTCACTTTGACCCTTAGTAAATCTGCCCCACCATGTATGTACTAGATTATTATGACAGAATCCTTCTAAAACCATGATAATACTGAGATTATGATTTTGTATGTGATCTAATCTGGCTGCAAAAAGTCTACTAATGTATAATTGTAAAAGTACTATACATTTATATAGTACTTTTATATTGGAGAACTAAACACTAAAAAGGAATATAGCTAAAAATGCCATATTTTATATACTGAACTTATTATTAAGTTTCAGCTTCTCAATAACAGCAATGATCCAGGACTTCAAACTTGTCACAGGGGGGTCACCATCTTGGAAAGTGTGTTCGACACTTACATGCTCAGTGGACTCTGAGCAGCTGTTGAGAAGCTAATCTTAGGGTTCATCACAAATTATCAAGCAGAAAATGAGGTTGGATTGTAAAATAAGATGATGCTAAAGGGCTGATTATTGAATTCTGAAGCTCGTTGCAGTGGTATCTGTGCTGCCATGTATTAATTATCTATATTAATTACTAATCAGCCTTATATTCTATGGGTACTGTATATTGTGAGTGGGTCCCTAAGATCAGTAAGTGACAGCATCACAGAGCATGGGAAAAGAATCAGCAGGAAAAAAATGGGTAGCTACTGGGGCATGTTTGGAGACACATATCTTCTCTGCTAAATGACTGTGGTTACATTGTGCTGGTACAGAAACAAAACATAATCTACAACATTTCTAGCTACTTCTGAAGTTAAGCTTTAGTTCTCCTTTAAGTTCACATAGGCTATTTCCAAAGAGTCAACAGAGATTGTTGTTTTTAGAAATTCCCTGGAAAGGAGAATTTAAATTAGTAAGCTTAAATGTATATTTGTATACCAGAAAAAAATAAAATAAAAAAATAAAAAAAAATTATATATATATATATATATACACACTGTATATACCCGAGTATAAGCCGAGTTTTTCAGCATCCAAAATGTGCTGAAAAAGTCTACCTCGGCTTATACTCAGGTCAGCGGGCAGTAGCTGAGATTGCAGTCACTTGTAATCATTCCTATACCAACAGTTCACTTGGGGAGAGACTGCAATATCCCACAATGCCCTCTGTTGGTTATATGAAAGAATAACAGTGCGCCCTCGGTTGGTTATATCAAAGAATAACAGTGACTGCAATATCACACAGCACCCTCTGTTGGGTATATCAAAGAATAACAGTGCACCCTCTGTTGGTTATATCAAAGAATAACAGTGACTGCAATATCACACAGCGCCATCTGTTGGTTATATGAAAGAATAACAGTGCGCCCTCTGTTGGTTATATCAAAGAACAACCATGACTGCAATATCACACAGCGCCCTCTGTTAGTTATATCAAAGAATAACAGTGCACCCTCTGTTGGTTATATCAAAGAATAACAGTGACTGCAATATCACACAGCGCCATCTGTTGGTTATATCAAAGAATAACAGTGCACCCTTTGTTGGTTATATCAAAGAATAACAGTGGCTGCAATATCACACAGCGCCATCTGTAGGTTATATCAAAGAACAGTGCGCCCTCTGTTGGTTATATGAAAGAATTACAGTGACTGCAATATCACACAGCACCATCTGTTGGTTATATGAAAGAATAACAGTGCGCCATCTGTTGGTTATATGAAAGAATAACAGTGACTGCAATATCACACAGCGCCATCTGTTGGTTATATGAAAGATTAACAGTGACTGCAATATCCCACAGCGCCCTCTGTTGGTTATATGAAAGAATAACAGTGACTGCAATATCACACAGCGCCCTCTGTTGGTTATATGAAAGATTAACAGTGATGGCAATATCACACAGCACCCTCTGTTGGTTATACGAAAGATTAACAGTGATGGCGATATCACACAGCACCCTCTGCACATGGTAGTGGGACAGTGGGACAATGCACACAGTAATCCTTTGGCAATTCTCTGTCACCATAAACTTTGCAAAAAAGTCTGGTTGATCGCTGGGGGGGGGTCTCTTTGACCGAATGTGCGCTGCTGGGAGACAGGGCTGTAGCTGTGTCTAGGCTTATACTAGAGTCAATAAGTTTTCCCAGTTTTCGTAGGTAAAATTAGGTACCTCGGCTTATACTCGGATCGGCTTATACTCGAATATATATGGTATATATATATATATATATATATATATATATATATATATATATATATATATATCTATATACAGATGCAGCCACTTTGGTTTGTCTGTTTGACACAGAATAACTAAACACAGATATCCCATTTATCTCATTTAACACAGAAAACTGCGTCACAACATCCCATCTAATTAAAGCATTCACCATTGTGAACAATGGAGCTTTGGTATGCTAATGAAAAGGTTAAATGCATTAAATGAGTTAAGATGACTTAAGATAACACAGTTTCTTCAATTACCCCTGAGTCATGACGCATTTAACTCACAAATCCAAGTGGCTTCATCTGTATACACACACACATATACTTTTATATATATATATATATATATATATATATATATATATATATATATATATGAGATGTCTCATAATACATCAGTTAGTCATTGTATAATAAATGTACTCCATTTTTACGTTTTTTTTATACAGCGATGCCTGTGTGGCAAATTATTCTGCTGTTTTTTACACTACATAATAAATCTGCCCCTAAAGGTATGGAAGTTCAAATTGCAGAAAGATCCCTTATCTGACATTCTAATTAATGGGTCTCATAATTCAACAATTCAACAAAATCTGCAACTGCTCTAACATATTAAACTCTAATCAGTTTTTATTTTTTCCAGGTTTTTCTATATTTAAAGATTTTGTTAGTTTCCCCCCTGGATGCAGCCAACGCAATCATGCTGTGAGTCAATGACAGATTTCACTTGCTCTAACTGGCAGATTCCAGCATGACACATTTGCAATGCAACTGACACACAGCATGACTGGGTGTTTTGCAGTAGGGCAAAATGTTGCTGTACGTCAAGAACATTATATTAAATTATTTATATAAAAAAACTAAAAAACAATAAAACAAATTTGTGATTTACATTTGTTAAGCATCTAGTGTGCTTCAAATTCAATTTGCATTATAAATACTTGGTACTATCACTTATTTTGCTTATTCTCCCTCTTTTTTTTTTGTCCTAGGTGCTATGTAGTATTTCCACTATTTTTATCAAAACATTGAAAAAACAACATATGCCTTGATAGGTCATATTCTATTTTATTCTGTGTGATGTTTTTTCTTCAAATACAAATCATATGCAGATCTTACTTTACTTTATTATGTGATTATTAAGTAAACAGCCTAAGAAATTGCATTTGGGATCTGTTATGTGAATATGCATTCATTCTATCCGAATCCCAGTGAAAAAAACTAGTTTAAAAGCTTTATTTAAAACCTATATCATTAGTTTCTTGTCTTTGAAAACATTACTCCACCCACTGACAGAAACTGTGATTAGTTTGTCATGGACAGGAGTTTTTTTTTGTTGGGAAATGAACATGGTGTGTATGAAATCCTCTCTTTAGGGCACAGCATGGCGTATATAAACCTGTTATATGGAAAGATAATGACCTTCTTTAAGCAAACTAATCTAGCAGAGACATGACAGCCTCATAATTATACATGATAGGTAGAGGTTTGCAAAAATTAGAAGCTGTACTAAGTAGAAAAAACATCTTCCTGGTAATCTACTTTAATAAAATATCACCCTATTATTTGATACAATTCTTCATTTCCTTGTCACAGTGCAATCAGAATATAGAGGAACATTGCCTGGGGCCCACCAGATGCATTTAAGAAAGTTACCCCTGTATTCCTCCTGTTTCACTGCAATATAGCTCTAAGCTTTAAGCTTGTTATGCAACACAACAACCTAAATATAAAGATGCATACTGTGCAATATTTGCAAAGCTCAACATCCAATGGGATATTAACCCCTTCTTGTTGGACTAAATGGCTACACTTTTTTCTATATTGGTATGATACATCTGTTGTTTACAGTTACAGGATCTACTGCATTTTTATTTGAAAAATAGCTATGAACCAAAGCACTGATTCTTAACCGATGGATTTGGATCCAAAACTGGGTCATGATCTTAAAAGCAGGCAAGATGATACTAATTAATACAGTGAAGTTATTCTGAAAACTCCAAATTTCAGGAAGGCCATCTCCCATAATGTCTATTTTAAATTATCTTTAATTCTAAAAAATACCTTAAAGTTTAAACTTATATTTTGGAAAACTGGTAAAAAAATAACAAATGAAAATCAATTGAAAACAACTCAACTGAAAAAGTGTTTGGATGGTGAACAAACCCTTGAAATAAGCTAACATAAATCCAAGATGGTGCCAAAATATTCCAATTAAATATTTTTTAGTATGGTAATCCTAAAGAAACTCTTATCTAGGAAACCCCATTCCCAAGAATTCTGGATAATAGATCCCATATCTGTATTAAATAGGCAGTGCCATGTGTCTATTACATAAGGAAACAGTATCTTAACCCAGGATGAAAATGGGAACAGTCTATGTAGGGGTTAACTGTAAACAGTTATTTTATATGTTTCCACTGTATATTTCTAAAGTGTTTGTCAAGAGCAGGGGAAAATAATATATGTTATTTTTGGAAATCCTTAACCTTTATTCTTCAGAATAAAGCATAGACATGAAATCTGCATATCTGTGAATTTCACAATTCCCCTTTGATTTTTGAGAGTTTGCACTAGAAAGTCAATTAATATCAGATTTTAGAGGAACTGCAGGTTCAATTCATTCATTCCCAGGACCCAGGTCCTGGCAGATGGTTTTTTTTTTTTGGCAGATGTTTTTTGTCTGTTGTGTAATCAATGTATTGTCAAACAATCAATGGGTGTTTTTTCTTGTCACTTTTTTTGTTTCGGCTACTTTTTTGTCTTGGTAATTTTTCGTCTGAATGCATTGAAGTGAATGGGTGTTTTTTCTCACTCCAAATGCATTAGTGAATTGGCCCTTTTTCTTCAGTGACTTTTTTTGTCTTTGTGAATTTTTTATTGCGGCAAAAAAAGATTGCAGATGGCAAAATGCTGAATTTCACCGTGAATCCATGCCTGGTGAAAAAATGTTCTCATCATTAAACATAGGTCTATCATCAGGAAAAATGAAATTGCTGGTTACAAGGCATTTTGTGGAGAAAGGACATATTGAGAATTGTGTCATTGTCTGGATATTAGAAATTTTATATTGTTGCCTGAAAAAGTAATATTATTTCCTTAGATTATTTTTTTGCTTGAATGTAAACTAGCAACTTGAATAATTGCATATCCGGAATGCCATTCCTGTATTGCTCATTAGTAACTAGTGACTATGGGTATTGTTATATGAATTTATTTCCCAAAGATTGAGCCACTACATACAGTAGTAATGTTTTTATAATATGTCTCATGTAAATCAAAGTTCTCACAGTGATTTGCAAAATAAAAGCTTAAGTTCTTGAGTTCTTAGGTATTGGATAGAGATTTTGAATCAGTTGCTGTGGTTAAGGCTGTTCGTACAAGAAGCAAGTATCAAAAATGGCTGTAAATAGTTTATGTGCAGCTGCAATACAAGTTTGGAACATTATATTTTCCTTCTACACTGCCAGAGGCATTGCACTGAAAATCAGTCAAAGAGTCATTAAAGTTCATTGACATTCCTACTGACTGCATCAATACCACAAGACGCGAATTATTAGTGCATCACTGTACAAGAGTAATTTGTAATCTTGCAAGATTTTCTAGAACTGGAAGTCAATATCAGAATCAATGTATATTACAAAGTTTAGCTTCCTGGAATTTCTATGACTAAGGTAAAACCCCATTAACTGAGATGCTATTCAGCTACACAACTACACTCTAAATACACTCATCTTTAATACTAAAATCAGACTTGTCAACCTGTCCCACTGTTGAACTTAAGATAAACTAAGGTACTGTATGCATCATTCTAAAAATTAGGGATGTAGCGAACTGCCGTTTATGTGTTCGCGAACAGTTCGCGAACTTCGAACATCCGCAAAATCGTTCGATTCGAACGATCAAAGGATTTTAATCGTTCGATCGAAGGATTTTCGTTCGAATTGAACAATCGAAGCCATTCGATCGAATGATTTCATTCGATCGAATGGCTTCGATCGTTCGATTCGAACGAAAATCCTTCGATTTTAGCGGTCGAAGGAATCGAATGGTCGAACGATTTTTGTTCGAATCGAACGCGAACTCGTATTGGCGAACGTCGCGTGACGTTCGCGAACATTCGGCGGACGCGAACAGTCGAAGTTCGCGCGAACTAGTTCGCCGGCGAACAGTTTGCTACATCCCTACTAAAAATAACAACATTTATATTTTCAATAGTATCAATGAATTCTTTTGACATTCTGCTGCACTTTTACTGCAGATACATCTACTAACCTTTGTGCTGATTAAAAATTGGGAAAAATAATCACAAATTATACTCCATGAAAGCTAATAATGAGCAGAACCCACAATACATTTTTGTACTGGACAGCAAAATGGTTAATTACTACTGCTATGTAAATTCAATAGATATCTCAGTATCATCTGTTATTACTGCAGCATTTTATTTTGCAATTAAAGAGCCAGCTAACCATACAATATGAACTATATAGTTCATGGTAAATTGTGTGCAGCTTGGTAAATTTTGTGCAGATCAGATCTACAGATGACTTATTTAGTTCAGCCAGCCACAGGGCTGAAATTAGCATCAAACCCAAAAGATATAATCTCTTTGTCTCCATACTCTCATATCTAATGCACGGAGAATGGAATATCTATGACTCCTGCTTTTTTCTCTTTGTTTGTATTAATCAAATAGGAAATTAATTTTAGATACATATGAAATAATAAAGCATTACTATATATCTATTTCTTATGCACACACTCACACCCATATATATATATATATATATATATATATATATATATATATATATATATATATATATATATATATATATGGGTGTATAAGAAATATATACAGTATATATATACTGTAATTATGTCTTATAAGAAAACTGATAATGTGACTTGTATATGGAGATTGTATTTTTTTTTTATTAAATGGGTACTTATATTCATAAAATAGTTAGCTTAACTGGTGACTTAATCTCAAAGCTTTCCGATTCTTTCCCCATTTCAACCTTGATCTCTGGATTTGTTTTATATTTTTCTCATAAAAAATGCTAGGATTTAAGGTGTAAAGTTATTAACTTGTTGTTTTTGGAATTTAGCAGGTTATTTATCAAAGGTCGACTTTTTGAGGGTAGTATCATTATTAACTAAAATTTTTCGAGTAAATAAAAACCCTCAAATTTTTGGAGATTTATTATGCCCCGAAGCTGGAAACAGCTTGATTCCAAAAATACTCTAGCTACAACCTGTTGAGGTCATGTAGAAGTCAATGGCAGAGATCCCTTTAACAATTTGAAAGATGTAGCCTTCATGGTGTTTGGGTTTTTTCAATAAATTCGAGTATTCGTTTTTTTCACGATTGCATTGATTCGAGTTTTTTCATAAATAAGCAAACATTCAAGTTGTGAGAATTATTCAAGGTATAAAAAACCATACAAACGCAACCTTTAATAAATAACCCTCTTGTTGTTTTGACAGGTTCCTTGGTATGGGAAGTCTAGAACTGCCAAGATGCTTTTTGCTGTATTCCTTGTGGTTGTTTTTATATTCTGTAAAACATCTAAATAAAAACCATAAAAAAGATAAGAAAAGGAGAATGATTCCTTTGCTGCAGGGTAAATCACATTGGCTAGAATTAGCGTAGTTTGCTCAACAGCAAAACAACTGAACCAGTTTGAAGCTTCAGTAAATATATGTAATTCCACAACATGTACCCAGAGGGGTTTTGACATAGTGAGTAAACAAGGGACATTATTATAGTACTGTACTTTAAATAAATTGGTTACCTTTCAACATAGAATAATATGAATACATTTTGAGGGTTTTTTTTCTAATCATGAAGACACTACAGCTAGTACGTGCTGTAAGACTGTAGAAGTAAAAATGAAAATATTTATCTATTCACAAATGTCGAATATTAGTCTATTTTTAGTTACTGTGACAAGACTCATTGTGAAAGTTATTTTTTTATAAATACATAATATTGTATGTACATAAATACAAATGCACTGCATATATTATTTCATAAAGCTGAAAACTGTAGCAATCAGAATATAATGATAAGGATTCTTACTATTATTAACAATAATACTAATAATAATCACCGCTGTGTGCAATTAGTGATGAGCAAATCTGTCCCATTTCTCTGAAAAATTTGCAAAACTGCTCAAAATTTTTTGACGTGCGACAACTTTTTTCTCTCATTCCAAATGTAAGTTAATGGGTGTTTTTTCTTGTGCTAATTTTTTTGGTCTTTTTTTGACCAAATGCATTCAAGTCAATGGGCATTTTTACTTGTGGAGACTTCTTTGTTTTTTTTGCAAAAAAATTTGCAAAGAAATTCACTGCCAATCCATTCCTGGAGAAAATTTTCACTCATTACTATGTGCAATGTGCAATATCTTTTAAGTACAACAATTTTATACTTATAAACAATATATGGGATTCTTTCTTTATTTTGAGAATTGGCATATCTTTTGAGAATTAAAATATAATCTCTGGCAGAAAATTATATCCCATAACATTGCAGTGTGTCTTTTATCTTCTACACTTAACTGTGTTCAGTGTGTATAGACAAGGAAGATCAAATATTATATTAGGAAGTATGAAAAAACATTTTACAGCTGTATGAAGATCAATCCTTCTTTACACACATGCTTAATCATAAAATAACCTGTAATATCATATGCTATTCAATACAGCTTGTTTTGTGAGACTAACTATTTTTACATAACCTGATTTTCCAACTGCAGAGCATGGTAGGTTTTCTTGTAAGATGAAATATATTTGTATTCAGTTCAATTTGTATCCACAAATAACTCATAACCTTTAATTCTAATGTCTCGGTTTATGCAAACCGATAAAATTGTGTATATTGCCTCTAGGACCGTATGTCCATGGGGGAAGCAAGTCTATTTGTATTTAATAAATTATACATATGTTTATTTTAAGTACTCAAGGTCATTAACTGGTCAAGATTTAAAAGATACAATTTAGCTCCTATGTCAGACACCCTAATATGCATCCATCCACTGAACTGAAGCCCAAGGTAGCCTCTTAGTATATTTATCATATAGTCCAGCTCTTTAAAATCCATTAAGTTCAAATATACTGAGTGTGTTAATTGTTTGCATAGTTACTGAGAAAAACCTAATGAAAATTAGTTCTTGAATAATGCAATTTCGAATTATTCAAGTAACTTGAATAATGCAATTTCGATAATGTTCTGCAAGCATTGGTGAATAGATTCATAGTACTGCAAACAGTTGCAATATATATGATACATTTACAAATGAGTTGTTCTTGCGATCTTATGGCATGTGTTAATTTTGTAGCATAGCATAATTTGATAAATTATCGCATAGAAGGTGTTTGATTACATTGAGAAATATTAAACACATAAATAGAACCAGTGTTGTTAGTAGAGTATCTCGGTGGTCTGTCCCTGGTCCTTGGCTTTTTTTGATGTTGGCATTGTAAGTATTGTGTCTATTTTTGCTGATAGTAACAAACCGTGCAAAACTATACGTTCCATGCAGAATGCTGCTGCTTTGCAGAACTGGGCAACAAATTGGCAGATGAGGTTCAATGATGATAAATAATACAGATGTTATTTATACACTAAACACACTAAATATAGATGTGTCTGGGCCTTCTTTATGAGCTTTTTTGTATAACAAAACTGTGCAACTGTAGGCACTGTCAGTCAGTGACTGCTAAAAATGTTATTTTACTTCTTTATAGATCCCTGGTAAGGCCTGAACCAGAGTATGCTGTGTAGTTTTGGGTCCCAGTCCTTAAGAATGATATTAATGAGATGGAAAGAGTGCCAGGATGGGCAACTTATAATTACTCTTTGCTAAAATGTATACGTTCGCATTTTTGAGCTGAAGTCTTCTTTGTATGTGTTCTGAGAGGTGGTCAGGTCAGTTCACTCATGACAGTAAAAAATACTGGAATGATTCATGCTCAATGATATTCTTTATTAATTACAGGCTTGTAAACTTTTGAAAATGTAGAGGTCTTACACAAACATTACACATACTGTACACACATACTGTATATAATTAAATAAAGGTATGCATACCTCTTTGATGTCATGTTAGTGCTCTTACTTCCAAGATGGTTAAATTCTTTACACTTAGTAAATTCTATGAATGCTGAAACTAAGAAATTGTTTATTGCTTCCTCCCTGGTGATTCCAGACGTAGCAGTGTTGCCAGATTTATTATCATCCCACTGGATATATTTTAATTCTGTATTTGCTTGTGTTTGACACCTTATATTTTTTTGTCCTGCCATGGTTTCTTGAGAATTGTATTAAGAATGAGTCACCATGCTTTACAAGAACACTTAGGCCCTAGAGTGTTCAAGTTCAACGATCCACCTCTCATCACAGCAGTATGTCGCATGTAGAAATGAAATGCTCAAACTTTTGTGAAATACAAAGGGAAGTCAATGAATAGTATCAACACTCCCTTAGAAACATGATTGCTTGGGAAAAAAAAAAAGTATCTAAAAGTTGATTTAAAAAAAATCTTTCAAATCAATCTAAAAATTAAAAGCAAACAATAAAGACCTAAGTACTACAGTATAACTGCATTTTGTGCACACAAAAAAACACAACATTTAAATGTGTCATTGCAACTAATGTGATCTTTCAAAGAAACAAACAAATGTATCCAATGTTTTTCCACTGTTAGTAGTTCAAGGTTTCTGTCCCCAAAAACAGTGAAAAACTATTTTCGTTGCTTAAAGTGAAAGTTTTGTTCTTTAGAGTAGAGGCCTGGTCTTATATTCAAGCATACATACATATATACACTCATGATGGAATGGAATTGTTACTTCTTCACATTGTACAATAGATGGATACTGTGTATTAGTGATAAATAGGCTTGGATGAATTTAACCCGTTTTGTTTCGACAAAAAATTGCCGCCGGCGAAATGTCGCCTACGCCCATTAAAGTCTATGGGTGTTTTTTACGCTTGCCAAAATTAGAGTGTAATAAAATTATTCTGTCAAAAACTTTCAATACTGAGTTACAAAAATATATTTAGGAACAGTTTCCAATGTACATAGTATGTATATTTTTATTAATAGTGCTACTTGTGCATGCAGTGCTGCACAACAAGCAAGTAACAGAATTAATAGAATAATAGAATAAATCAATAGAATTGACAGGGTCAATACCATAAAAAAAAAATGCAAATAAATACAAAATACAGTTCAAGATTTAGTGCTACGAGTTGAGACAAAAAATTGCCTGTCCCATGGGGCAAATTCACTAAACGACGAAGCGCTTAATGCTAGTGTGAATGCGCCCGCGTAGCGCATTTTCGTTTTCACTAACGGACACTGGCGTAAATTCACTAGTGTTACTTCGCACCCTTACGCCTGGCAAATTTGCACAATGGACATAACTTTGCCACCTCAGACCAGGCGAAGTGCAATAGAGTAGATAGGGATTGCTTCAAAAAACGCTGGTGTTTTTTCATTTTTTATGGGTGATGGGCTGAAAAAGATTGAAATTTTTTTTGGGGCTACCCTCCTTCCCCCCTACATTTCCTAACTCATGGCACCTTAACTACAGTGGGCACATGTGTAGGGCAAAATAAAAATGTTATTTGCTGCTTTGAAGGTTTCCCAGGCTTGTGTAGTGCTGCTACATATACCTCCATTGTAACTTGAATTTGGCGCCATATGCAAATTAACCATCGCTAGTGTAACTTTGCTTTGCTTGGTGAATTAACGCTAGCGAGACTTCGCAACCTTACGCTTCCCCTAAGCGCAACTTCGGATTTTAGTGAATTTGCCTAGCGCTGGCAAAAATACGCCTGGTGAAGTGCAGTGAAGCGCGGCGCAACAACGCATCTTGGTGAATGTCCCACTCAGAGTTTACAGTCTAATTAGCTTTGGAAAAAATATACATGATAAGTTTCATTAGATAGAAGAAAGAAATATGAAAAATAAACAGGGCCAATTGGATGAAAAGGAGACTTTCATAGACCCAACATACAGCTTATTCATTCCAGGTACAAGACTAATACATCACTGAAAGATATGAAAGTCCTATATGACAAGAGGGCAGTACCAAATAGTCTTTGAACCAATTGCTCAGGAAGGGCAGATACCTAGTAACCACTGTTTTCTCTTGTCAGACCTGCTAAAACAAATAGTTTAAGTTGGCGTTGATGGCTTTCTCTGAAGCTGCACATTCTTGTTTCATGTTTTGTTGGTTTCTTGCTCTGACAGTACAAGGCTCTTCAAAAGTACAATTGTCTATTTAAACTGAAAAGCACATAACTTAACAAATACACATAATAAAATGCTAAGGGCATTCTGTACATATTTACTTATTACTGTAATTGCATTCCAGCCAACTGAAGGTAGATTTTATATTATTTTTATTTTTTTTAAGGCCTACCTGATAAATCTTTGCACTTATTTTAATGTTTAAAGTAATATACTATTGAGCCTAGAGCCAGAAAAAGGAGTCAGAGAAAGAACCAATCGAGTCTATTTTTATTGATGTTACAGAACAACTAAATTTTATTTTTGATGATTTTACGTAAAACTTCCCATACAGTAATGCACCCACTTAACATATTAAATGCAGGTGCACTTGTTAAGGTGAATTTAAATCATACATTTAGCAAGAAGACTTTTGAATTATATGATAAGTAAATTTCAGCCTAGAAATGGTCATTTTCACAGTGAGAGAATAATGCTGCTGCAAATGGTTATTTTCTAAGCATGATGGAAAGGCTTATTAACTTATTTACCTCTAAAAATAGGGTTCTAAACTAAGAGAGAGAAGACATATATGACTAGTTGCTTCTATATTTATTCACACAATATGAGTATTGCAATTTACTGAAATAGAGTTCATACAGTAATTTACTAAGTACTGTTTTTCTATATGAATCAACCTTTTTTTTGCTTGTCATTATGAACAAAAGGGATGTTGATCATGGCCGCAGGAAACTGTTATCTATAGTGATCTTTGTTTATTTACATGTTTAGAAGTGGACATGTTACTTTGTAGCACACAATATATAATTTTTTTTATTTTTTCATGTTTATTACCTAAATTGCTGGTTCATATCCATGTATGCATTGAGTAGGATTACTTAGCTTCTTTATTCATGGACATGTACCATTGTATTTGCTTGTACAAATGCTTGTACAAAACTGTTTTAAAGTTGTTACTATATTAATTAAATTGTGAAACAAAAGGCACACTATGACCGAGTATTCACCTTATGTTGTTAATGGTCTTAACTATCTTTCTCATTTGTACCATCTGCTTATTTTTATGGGCAACATAACTCGTATATACCATATCTAGCAACTTATTTTCCATGCCCCTGAGATCGTCCTCCAGAACCTCAGGGTCATTGGTTATCCTACATACCATTGACAATTGACTAGTGGGTATTGATCTCTTAAAGGAATAGTTCAGTTTAAAATAAAAGCTGCATAAATAGGCTGTGCAAAATAAAAAATGTTTCTAATATAGTTAGTTAGCCAAAAATGTAATGTATAAAGGCTGGAGTGACTGGATGTGTAACATAATAGCCAGAACACTATTTCCTGCTTTTCAGCTCTCTAACTTTGAGTTAGTCAGCGACTTTAAGGGGGGCAACTTGGGACATAAATATTCAGTGAGTTTGCAGTTGATCCTTAGCATGCAGCTCAGATTCAAAAGCAAAGAGTTTTGTTTATAGGGTCCTTGTGAATTTTTGGTAATATATATATAAGGGGAACAATAGGAAAATTACCCAACATATATCTCCTAAAAGACTCGTTAATAACATTATCTTTTAATGCTTGAGATAATAATATGTCTAACTGTCATTTAAAGGAATCTGTGGGATCTCCTCTTAAACCTGTATATACAGACAGTTTTAAGAGGAGATTCGCAAATTTTCCAGCGAAATTCGGCAAATTTGCCCATCACTAATTATATATTTTATATATATATATATATATATATATATATATATATATATATATATATATATATATATATATAAAATCAAACAGAATGGAATGCACAACCATTAGTATGCAGAAACCTGGGTGCTAGTCTGAGAAGTATGTAGACAAAATGCAGGGATTGGCAGCACTCCAAGGAAATACATCAAGTCAATAATTCAAATCAAAGTGGAGATTTATTGGTGATCCAACGTTTTGGCTCCGCACAGAAGCCTTCGTCAGGTCAGGCTTCACGAAGGCTTCTGTGCGGAGCCGAAACGTTGGATCACCAATAAATCTCCACTTTCATTTGAATTATTGACTTGATGTATTTCCTTGGAGTGCTGTCAATCCCTGCATTTTGTCTATATATATATATTATATATATATATATATATATATATATATATATATATATATATATATATATATATATATATATATACAGTATATGCCTACTAAGCATTTCAAGCTATGAAGCTGTGGAAGGACCTTGTAGAAACATACCACTTAAAGAGGAGCATGTGGTAATTGTTATGAGATGTTTTGGGGAAAGAAATTTAGTAATTTGAAATTTCGAAATGTATTGCAAACAACACAATAAAAGAATGTAAATAAAAAACTTGTGCTGAAAGTGAATCTTTTTCTGAACAATTATATAGTTCTTTGGAAACTGTATATTGTACCATTCATTTTCTTCCTTTTTTGTGAGATTCAGTGACAGACTTCTTGCTTTGAGTACGGTTACAAAGAAAGGGAATTCTGGGGGATGTAGATTGTCCTAAAACTAAATGCAACTTGAGTTAGAGAACTGTGAGAGGAATAAAACAGTTGGTAAAATAAATAGTCACTGTTTTTCTACTGACACCTATTAATATAAATAAAATGAAAGAAAGCTGTTGCACCAGGACAACTTTCCATTTAAGTGAGTGCATGAGGCATCTAATGGTTTCTTTTATTTATATATCTTTATATATTTATATGGATGTCAATATGATGTCATTGCACTTGGCATGAAATTCAAATTTTTAAAGGCACCTTGTCCATTTTTGCTTGCCCAATGTAGGTCTATTGTTTCTGGGTATGATTCTGGTTTAATTTACAGTTCCTAGACCCTTGCCTGTACTTGACCATTCCTATTTGCTACCTGAACCAAGCATTGCCTGTTTACTGACTACTGTTCTGGATCCTGATTCTGTACTGCTCTGTCTGGTTATTGACCTCTTCCCTCGACTATGCTTTGCTCTAACCCCATTTTTCCTGTCACACATTCTGGTTCCCTTGCCTGCCCAGAACTCTCAATTTGGTTCTCTCATTTTAAGTCCTGGTGGCATCTAATTAGTGAAGGGCTCCTCCTGATGTGAAAGGCAGCTGTTATAGGCAGAAGCTTGAGCTGTGACTGAAACCTTGGCGTCTGTTCTGCATAATTTAAAGCTGGTTGCTATTACTAATTTATGTATGGTAAAACTAATATGTATCCCCTACCTCTTCTGGTTATACATATACATATTCCAATCTTTCCACAAATTAAGGTTTTGGAAAGTTTGTGGAAAGATCATAAGTTTGTACTGAAGTAAAGAGCAAAATCAGATGCTAAAGTAAATGTGAGGGGAGAAACAATGATTACATGAATATGGTAGTTAAACTTAAAACATACCTTCTGATAATAATCTTATTATATATAATCTTATTATAATCTTATTATAACTTATTATAACTTATTATAACTTATAATCTTATTATAACTAGCAGATTCTAAATGATAGGTAATGAAGAGCTGCTGACAGCCTTGCATGTTTAAATCTCACTAAGATCTCACTGAAAATCCGGTGTATGTCCTCATGCAGTTGTTGGCTGCATGCAGTGAAACACAGGTAGAGATGCTTATGGGGGAAAATTAAGGTACCATTTATACAATGACATTTGAGGTGACCAAATGGCAACTACAGCACAAATCACCATCTAAAATCTGGCATATTTATCAAGCTGTGTATTGATTTTGGGTAAATGTCCAAGCCAATAAAGCCAATATGAAGTCAATTTAAAGGAAAGCACCATTGGAGGTCTTTGCCGTTAGATAAAAACTTTAAAAATATATCTGTACTTTGTTCTCCAGCCTCTGTGTGCCAAGTTTTACCAGCTTTTTCTGTAGCCTTGCATGATGTAATTGCTAATTTTAGCATTATCTCCACTCAGACCAAAACCTGTGGCATGTACACTTTATGAAAATTGAATGAAACCTCGTAATGGACAGCAATATCTGTATGTCTATGGCCACATAGACGGTCTATGGTCATTTTTTCATGGCCACTTTTTGTTCGCGCAAAAATACATTGGGGTCTATAGGCAGTTACAAAATGCAGAAGTTCATGGCAGAAACTGACACTCATCACCAAAGTCTATCATTACTTTTAACACCATGTTTTGCTTCTTACTAATATTTTCTATCTGCCTGTATCTTTCCCATCAATTTGAATGTGTTACCCCAAGGTGTTGGTGTAAAATAACAGTAGAAAGCATGCTGTATTGCAACTTCATACACAGTGTTTACACCGTTTACAAAATGTATCCTGCTAAATGTTAAAATCACATACTCGTCTGGCTTATTTATTGTTACCCCAGACACTAATATAAAACAGAAAGGGACACCACATTGCAGGCCTTGGTGTCCATGTACAGAGCATTTGCATCAGAGGCTACAGCGGCACTATGCATCTAGCTGTCAGGCTCAAAGTAGCCTATACTCGTGTCTTGCAGCCACTGATGCTCCTTAGCATGTGCTTCTACATAACAAAGTTTGGGGTTGTTAAACCAAAGCACTTAATTTTGTGTGATGTCAATATAAAGCAAAAAGTGCAATTTAAATAGCCATAGTGTTTTGCATCAGTTATGCAGTCTGTACAATTACCCAGTTTGTAAATAAACATACATATTTATATACTGTTTATATATATTTTTGCTCTTGTAGGTCTTCTTTTTAGAAAATAAAGAAATAAAAATCAGTTTTTTGGCTCAAAATTCCTAACTAACACTATTTTGGAGCCTTGCTTATTTTCAATTCAATGCTTCTGACAAGTATTAATTGCAGAGTATTAAAATTGTTTAATTAAATAACCTGGAAATGTTCAGTTTAGCCACAGTTCCGAGTCTGAAGTGAAAATGGAGTCAGCACTAATTTTGAAGAGTGATATTAAAAGCTGCCAGCTGCTTAGTAGAGAATAATAACCATGCTGCCTAATAACACAATTTAATTAGGAAAATGTTTTGCTAGTTGAAAATGCAGTATATTGGGGCTTTTTGTGTGCCCAATAACCCTAAAAGACAAAGATAGGGAAAAAAGCAAATTATATTATGGAAATAAGAAACGTTATTAATATAATTAAAAATTCAGTACATTTTATGATTTAATTAAGTACCTCTTCATTTTCATGCTCTCAGCAATCTGTCTGTCTACAAGCAGATTTGTGTTGGACTCATTTTGGACTTAGTGCATCCAAAGAGTACTTTGGCCTGGTTGACTGCACTCTGCACCTTACAGTGGATCAAGCACTGCGTATATTGACATCGCTATATAAATAAATGATGATGATGATCATCAACAATGTGATGCAAGATGCAGATCACAGCATGGGCAGATGCAAGGCAGCCTTATGCTTACCACCAAGGGCACTGATGTGGAATTAAACTGAGGATGTTCCCTAACTTGAATAGTGCAAGGGTTTAGGGGGAGGGTAGGAGAGGCTTACATACAAGCAGTGCTGTATTCATGCAACTGGGGAAATAAACCTGGCGTGGCTACTTTCAAAAGTAACTCTGAGCTTCCAGACTGGACTTTGTTCCAAAAGGATAAAGCCCTACTTCCTGCTTTCCATAACCCTTCATGCATTGCTTACCAGGAAGGACACAACCTCAGGGATCTTTTTGTCAAAGCAGACCCTGCCCATTGTTATTAAACGGTCAGTACAAACACCTGAATTGGGACTCCAAAACTGGGTTGTTATTAATAATTCCCCTTGAGAAAGGCTTTAAGTTAAAACATTGGGGTAATTATCATCTTCTGGCAAAGGTATCCACTTCCTTGCATTTTTTATTATTCTGTTTACAATTTGGTGGTATGTATTCAAACATTACTATTTGATTTGACATGTTTTGATGCACAATTCATTGTATAGAGCTTGTTGTTTGTATTACTAATGAATTATCTATAAACAGACTTCTTTTATAATACCACCTGAGTCTGCATATCATTTATTTTAAGTGTGAAAGTCCCTAACAGTAAAATATTGCTATTAATACTGTACCACTTATCAACAAATCACTGGCCCTGTATTTTACCATCCCCATTCTGGCAAACCTGGCAAAATTAATCTAAAATACAGATTTTCACAAAATTCATAATTTACATAATTAAGTGCCCCTGTGGATTGATGTATGTAGGAAAACCTAATTCTTCCCCATATGATGGTTCTAACTATTTACCTCTGGTCAAGTTTTTTCTGGGTTGAAAATATTTTGATGTATTTAGTGTAAATAACAGTTAATACACTGGCCCCACCACAATCTTACATCAGACCTGTGAACCCTCTATAATTGATTATCCTTATTAACAAGTTTAGTAGAGAAAGGTGGTATGGTGGTTTAGTATAGCACTACAATTTTTTGTCTTCTTAGTAGAGTAAAAAATGGATGTAATACAGTCAGTCTGAAACTGATGCAAATAAGGCATAATAAACCAAGCTTGGTGTGCCAGTACGAGTTTCCTATCACTGTGTTCTCTCAGAGGCACCTACAATCACGTGGCCTAATCTCTGTTACTAGTGAATTCAAGGCGTCACCAAGCAAGGTTTTCATGTACTCGCTGTTAGTGAGCACGCCTGTATTGTATCGGTTTCTATAGCACATCCATTTACCCACTAAGTTTGAATCGCATCAATTTCACCGTAGTAAGCTAACCGCCACCCTTAGACCCATTCCTTTTCCATTTTCACAAAACACAAAATTTGTGTCTAACCGGTGATAGGTGCCTGACGCTCGTTTCACCCATGAGGGCTAGTTGAAATCTAATTGCTATGGGCAACATCACCGGTGATATTTTTCTCCAATGTTTTACACAGCATGATAAATAGACCCCTTACTCTATCTTATATTTGATCTTACTATAATTTCTCTGCACACACCTTTCACGTCTGAATTCTTTCCTATGGGCCAATATATCTCTATATATTTCACTGTAGCAGATTATTTTACTCAGTACAGCGATACATCAACTGTATGATAACTCTATAAGTTTCCATTATGTCAGTTTACCAGAGAATTCGTAATACCATGTTTGCACTGTGTTTTATTTGTGTTTTATACTTTTTTGGTGTATATGAATGATGTGACACAAAGATGAAGTCACCGCAATGGTTTCACTGATGCCACCACTGCTTGTTTATTAGGCAGCAATTTGTATTTAATTGCACCTTGATAAAGGACTTAGGGTAGGCCAAAATGTTAGTCTCCTTTTCTTCACCTGAATTAAGAATTCCTATGCTTATTAATGTGTATATATACTGTATATAAAATGAATGGTGCTCATTCTCATCTGATTCTTGTTCTGATCATCATTATAATCATTTACCTCCAACAATTTTAGCAACATTTTACAGTATTACATTGTTACCTGACCAATACTGTTATAACAGTATATGATTTGTCATATGTTTGCTCTTAACAGTTTACCTCACAAAACCTTAATGACCTATGGTTTAGTTGACAGAATAACTAAACATAGCCCATAGCACGGAAAGAACCAAAAATTACTCACTTATAATGTCAAGTCCAGGGGCTATTTTAGTGCTGCAGTCCAGATGCTGCCCCCCTCTCCCGTTCCACACTTCAAAAGCAGTGTCGGAGCGGGTCTGCATCGCTAGTGCATTGAGAGCAATAGCGATCTCTGCACTGGCGGAGCCAAATTTCCATTTTAAAACCTGGAAATTCGGCTCTTAAAGTTACAAGAGGTGGCTTTTTGCCGACCCTTTAACTGGGTGCTCGCTCGCTGCCGTCTGAGGCTAGATTCTCACCTTGCCTCATGGCAGGAGTGGCCCTGGTCAAGTCGGAAATTCCCATCAAATTTGTAGATCTCATTAATAAAAGCATAAAAACATAATAACATAAACCATATCTACAGTTATATATGCTTCCTAATGCAAAATTTATATTTGATGTGACAGATTCCAGGAGAAGTTTCATGCACTAAACCAACAGGGATAGCATTATGACCATCAATCAACCGTGAGAGTCGCATAGAAAAACGTACATTTGTCTATCTGAACAGGAAAATAAAATCGATTTGTCTAAAACAAAGGCTGAAATAAGAGATATGTCTAACAGAAAATAAGTCATAGTACAGAACCCAGTCTCCACTGGCTGCAGACAAGAAAGACTCATCTCCAGATGAGATATAATGGTTGTCTGCTCATTCAAAAGGTTAGGTTACAAGTGGCAGCAACAAAAATGCTCTGTCCATAAATACCATATATTATAGCGTGTTGTGATCATTTATGAGCTCTTTAGAACTGTTCCTTTAGTGGCACTATGACAAATGCCAGTACCAATTTTATGGTTTTCATTGTTTTCCTGTAAAAAAAAAAAGTGCTTTAGAATGTTAACAATTCACCTCTTACAGAATACATCATCATTCAGTCTTGTTAGATTTTGTAGGGGCGATTGCATAAAGCTTTTGGATCTATGCTTCCAACAGTGGGAATCAGCAAACCACAATGACTGCAAGTAGCTCAGTACTTGCTGCAATTATTACCTCAGCATCCTGATATGCATATTTGATGGCAATAAAGCCAGTCCTTACAGACGGTTTTCAGAGAAAATTATCTCAACTACATTATGACAAAGACAAAATACCAAATACACTATTGAGCCAAAAGTCTATACTATTATAAAATGCAGACAAACTGCTGCTAAACTAGAGGGAGGTTGCATAATGTTTGGTATTCAGAAGCTAACTTAAAAGAATACAGGGTTTGTAAAGTACGTTATGCCTTATCTTGAATGGGTAGACAGACATACCAGCATAACACAGCAATTTAATAATTAGATCTAAAAAATACCCAGGGTACAAGCAATGCAATTTGTAATCTGCAGTTTCTCTTCCTCTTTTCAATTACTCTTCATTTTTTCTTTTTTATATTCAAAAACCATACAGTAACTTTGATTGACTACTGATGTCTATAGTTTAAAGTCTATAGAATAAAATAGAACTGTTCAAAATGCAATTTCTGTGAATAAAGTACCCACTCTTGTAAAATATAAGTATATTATAAGTTACAGAGGAGTTCCATGACCAAATAAAAACACAAGGCCTTAGTCAAAATGATTATTATTAGATTAGATTGCCTTATGCAATGTGTGAGCATATGACTTTGCAAGCAGACTACTCATTTGAGCTTATTAGTGGTCTTCAGACAGCTGACATTTTTCTGTCTACACTCATAAACCCTGAGACAATGAAAAGAAACAATCAGAAATCAGCCTGCTCATGCTTTTGTCCTTGAATAGAATTTCAGAGGCATAAACATACTGGAAGGCTATTGCTGTTAGCTTGAAAGGCTAAGCTTCACTTTGAGAAGTGGAGGCACACATTTTACAGAGACAAATATTGTTTTTAAAATGTTACATTTCATTTTAAAACAACTTGTTTTCAAGCATAACTGTCATTTTAACCTGGGCTTATTTTCCAGTGGGAGTTAAATCTTATTTTTTTCAGTGTTATGTTACAGAATCTGACTTGTGTTGTTTCACGTGTCTCCTTTTGTGAAAAGGGCAAGCTGTTTTACAGACAACGCAGTTAATCAAGGGCCCTTCACTGTATGGTCAGGCATAAATCTACTTTATACAAATTCCCTAAATGCCCTGGCAAGACCACGAATCTATAAATGTTAACAATTCTATAAAATAATGTTATAGAATTGTACTATCTACGTGAAATTGAAGCTGTTTTCAGAAGAAATGCATGCACAACAGTGGGGAACCGGTAGGTTATAGCTAAGACTTTGGAATTGCACTAACTTCCTTTGCAGTTCTCTGCCTTGACCTTGTTGTTGTTCTTGTTGACAGATGAGTCTAATCTTCAGAAAGGTGCCCTGTGAGGTTCCCATGCATTCAGCAGTGCCGTTATGAAGGAAATCCCCTTAGGCTCTTAAACACTGTCATTCTATGGCTAATAACAGATGTGGTGACTTTGGTCCCCTAAAGGCAACTCCACAGCACCCACTTGCATAGTGAAGCCCTGCTCTACAGTGAGTCATTCCTGAAGACAGTACAGTGGGAATTAGAGAAGTAAATGGAATGTGATGTAAACTAACTGAGCTAAAGATTTCTGATATACGTGTTGTATTGTTATTTTAAGGTCAGACTTTTAAAATGCATCTCTCACTTTATTTATAAGAACAAGCATTGAAATCAGAGTCAAAGGATTCTATAATGTAACCCTTCCAATACCTTCACTTTTTTACAATAGTATATTGAAACACTAAGGGGAGTTACTGCCCAATGTGATGTATGCATTGTTTAGTTTCAAATGGCACACTGTTCTAAATCTTTAGCCTTAGGATGAATAAAATGCATATTCTTCATGCCAAATATAGTTTTGAAATGTTTATCACAAACAACGTTTATCACAAAAGCTGCAATTCCTATGATTGCTCTGAATTGTGTGCAAAACAGAATACCAGATTTCCATAACTTTCTTTCTACTAAGCATTTTTGCTCACTTAGTTTTTTGTTCCATAACTATTGTCATCTTATCTGGCACAATGGCTTGTTCTGTGGTTTTCATTAGAAACCTTTATCCAAAAGGTTGCATGCAATTGAAGTCAAGACCAAGCAGTTATGTTACGTATATTGATATATGAAAATGCACATTAAGGGGCTTATTTATCAAAAATCAAGTTTATTCTCATGATTCGAGAATAAAATGCAGTAAAAAAACATGAGTATTAATATACTTGAGAATATTCTTTGTAACATCGAATATTCACCATTTATTAAAGAATACGTAAGCCGAGTTTTTCAGCACCCAAAATGTGCTGAAAAAGTCTACCTCTGCTTATGCTCAAGTCATTATAACTATATACCTAGCTGATCAACACGAATGGCTGCGCTTCTGACCGGAGTCCCGTGCCCATGATTGCCTGGTTCTCCATGGCGCATTGCAAGTGTTGTCACTGACCAGCGAACGCTTGTTTTCCACTAGATTATCCCCACACACACTCCCAGGTAAGCCCTGCGCCCTACTCTCACACAACAGGCTTATATAACAGCCAACCTACTGCATGTCAACAAGAAACAAAACTCCCTGCATTCTGTCGCTGGGTTCTAGGATTCTACTTGTGAAACATTGATATAATATCTTTAATTGTACTGTTGACAACTTTCCCTGCTATATCAGCTATATACCACACTGCTTACCTTAGCTTTTTGGCACAAAACAATGCACATTTTAACTTTAATGTTTTTGAGCATTCACTTGCTCTTTCAGCTAAAAACTGCTGCATTTCTCACCCTAGGCTTATACTCAAGTCAATAGGTTTCCCAGTTTTTGTAGGTAAAATTAGGTACCTTGGCTTATACTTGGGTCGGCTTATACTCGAGTATATATGGAAAAACCACGAAAAGTCGCCAGAAAAAACTTGGCTAGTAAAAGCTGGTGAGGTGGTATAGAAATCACTCTGACAACTTTTTTATGTATTGATTTTCCCATTTTAAGATTTTTAAGATTTTCAGCCTCATTAAAATGAATAAGACAATGAGATTCTCACTGGCATGTGCCTTTTTTCCACAAAAAAAACTCGCACAGGAATATTTGGTTGCATTACTTTTTTAAAAATAATCTAGCATTTGAGAAAAAGTTTCACAAGTTTTGTCAGCGTTTTTTTTCCTTGTCCACTTTTTTTTTCCGCAAACTCGGATTTTGATAAATCTGCCCCTAAGGCAATATGACACACTGACATTATGCTTATGAAGACCAAGAATAGAGTTTAGCATACATATGCATTATTCACATAATTCATGATTAGCATCAGCTCTTTTTAAAAGCTGTAATATCTGATGAGACTAGTTTAATCAAATGGATCTTTAATAAAGAATAACTTCTATATCATGTCCCTCTTTATTTGATTCTGATCTTAAAATTCTTTGCTCAGACATTTTTCAAAATAAAAAATAAACATATTTTTAGCTCTGGCTTCTAGTGGTGCAGGCCTGGAAAATTATGTGATTTCTTGGAAAAAAAGTACATCAGTATAAAGGAACTTTAGAATTTCCATGCTAAAATATATTTCATATTACATTTTGTTCATATATGAAACAAAGCATTGGGCCTTAAGGTGGAAATTCTCAGATTCCATTCAAAAGAATAAACATCATGGTCTCCTACTGTTGGATGGTAGAAAAATGGTTTTGTAGAATACATTTTTTTTCTGTTTGTCACTGAGTGCTTTTTTTATGGATACAGATGCAAAAAGTGGTCAGTAAATTGTGATTTATTTCTTTGTACAAGACATAAAATAGAAATTATATTATCATCTCGGCTCATACTAAACTTCTGCTAGAAGATATTTGCTTGAGGCCGAATACAATAGCTGAACAATTGTTTGTTGAGTTAAAGGGAAGGCCTTAATAAAAAAAAAAAACAGCATTGCACTAGCGTCAGAAAAACGTACCCTTTAGCTGCAGACCTTATAGGCTATCATGTTTTCATTTATATTGGCGGCAGTGTTGATGAGATAAGCAAGCCCATTAAGGCTTGTTTCATTAAGATTGACAAGTAAGATATTAAACATTATGGTCTATTAAGTCAGTCATTAGAAAATAGACAACAAACTTGCCCTTGTGCAAACAGAATAATCAAATGAATTGGATGTGGCAGTTGGATTTTTTTTTAAGTTCAACTAAAAAAGCACATGGGTAACCCTTAAACCTAGCATACAGGTATAGAACCTGTTATTCAGAATGTTCAAGACCTGGGGTTTTCCAGATAATGGATCTTTCCACGATTTAGATACCTTATGACAATCATAACCTCTTATTTATTGAAGGTCGGGTTTAAGGGTAACGATTCATGGCATGTGAGGAGCCGACACGTCCCAATTCGAAAAAAAAACGCATTTGACGTGTTGGACATTTTAAAGAAAACGTAAGGGAAGGTGAAATCGCAGGTAGTAGTTGTTACCTGCGATTTCTCCTTCACTTCCGTTTTCCTTAAAACATCCGACACGTTGCATGCGTTTAGTCGCATTGGGACGTGTTGGCTCCTCGTGTGCCATGAAGTCCTACCCTTAGAGGTTTGTGAGGTTTTCTATGCCTCAAATGAACTCAAAACTTGAATATTTTCTAATTTATGAAAATACCTGAATGTAAAAAACTCTAATTAGTGTATTCAGGGTTAAAAACTCAAATACTCAAATTGATAGAGCTTTTCGGCTAAAAAACTCGAAGCACTCGAAGTAAACGAGTTTTTAAGCAAATCTCACCAAAAAAACTCGAACATTATGAAGGCTACATTATCAAATGGTTCAAGGGACCTCTGCCATTGACTTCTACATGACCTCAACAGGTTTTAGCTGGAGTAATATTGACTTCTTTCCAGCTTCGTGGTAGAATACATCTTGAAATATTTGATTTTTTATAAAAGAAAATGGAAAAATTCGAGTTTTTTATTTTAACTTGAAAATTTGAGTTTTGACTGAAAAATACCCTTGACAGCTTGAATTTTTCGGGTAAAAATCAACTTGACCTTTGAAAAATAACCCCCTAAAATATAAACCTTATAGGCTATTTTGCTTAATTATATCTTGGATTACGTTTCGGATAAAGTACTGTTTTATTATACCAGAGAAATTTTTTTCCGTAATTTGAAGCTTTCTGGATAATGGGTTTCTGGATAATGGATCCAATACCTGTGCCAGGTTTATAGAATTCATAAAGCTGCACATGAGTATTTTCTGGGTTGTATTATAATTTCCCCTTTTAAATCCATGTACTGTACACTTGTAAAATGTGTCTTCTGGCTTATGGTTACTTATGGTTGCTTATGGGCCTAACAAAAAATATTAAGTAAAAGAAAAGCTAATGACATCCATAATATATTTTACCTGCATTCTCCCTCAATAAAATAAATAAGAACCAATAATTAACTGATAGTAGTTGTATTTTTTCTAAGTGAAAACAAATTGCTGACTACAGTTAGTGCTAATGCTGCTATTTGAGCAGGGTGAATTAAAATGTAGAACATACAGTAAGATTTATATTGAATTTTCTTTCATGTCGCATAAAAGTCTTTTTGAAGCCCCTGTGGAATGTACTGTATGTTCAGGGTGCCAGATAGATAGTTTCTCTTTCAACCTATATTAAAGGAGTTTTAACTAATGTGCCTGTTTTGGCTGTTTAACAAAATACAACTTCACCATGTTTAGATTTATGAACAAAAATTTACACAGTTATATTTACAAAATGTATATATTTGTAAATCAAGCTTTTATTTTCTTTGTTTTTTTCGTCAAAACCCCTTCCAGTATAATGCTAACTCAGATTTAGCAGAAGCCATCATTTCTAGTGGGTAGGAGTTACTTGGTTTTTCATTTTATTCAGAAAATTAAGATTTTAATAGATTTTTGTACATATTAATTATTTAAATATGTCTGATTAAAAACCAGTTAATAAATAGTAAACAATATTTAACTTAAAATGTCATGGTAATGGTTAATAGGACAGAGTGCAGGAACAAAAGAATTATTTTGCTGTCCTAGTTTTTTGATTTTCATTCTCTAGGGTCAATCCTCAGATAACATGACAAGCAAGAGATTAACAGAGGATTTCCCTTAGAACACATTTATTTTAGATTACCAAGTCCTAAAGGTACTGTTGACGTTGATGCTTCAATTATCACAATATTAATGATTGCTAAATGTGGAAGATTTACTCTTGACAGAAACCAGCTTAACCCATACATGCCAGATTGGTTTCTCATGCACACTAAACCTAAATAGGTTCAAGAGAACACCATTTGAAAATGACAGCTATATTTACTGTATACTGTCTGTCACACTGATACATGCCATGAACATTTTTCTGCAAAGTACCTTAAGGTATTTCTGATCACTAAAGTGAGATTGCATTATTTTACCTTTTTAAGGGGATCCTGTCATCGGAAAACATGTTTTTTTCAAAACGCATCAGTTAATAGTGCTACTCCAGCAGAATTCTGCACTGAAATCCATTTCTCAAAAGAGCAAACAGATTTTTTTATATTCAATTTTGAAATCTGACATGGGGCTAGACATTTTGTCAATTTCCCAGCTGCCCCATGTCACGTGACTTTAGGAGAGAAATGCTTTCTGGCAGGCTTATGTTTTTCCTTTTCAATTTAACTGAATGTGTCTCAGTGAGACATGGGTTTTTACTATTGAGTGTTGTTCTTAGATCTACCAGGCAGCTGTTATCTTGTGTTAGGGAGCTGCTATCTGTCTAGTATAGGTCAATCTAAAAACAACTGGACTTGCTGAGTAATCAATGAAGACGTTTCACTACTCATCCGAGCAGCTTCTTCTTCTGAACTGAAGAAGCTGCTCGGATGAGTAGTGAAACGTCTTCATTGATTACTCAGCAAGTCCAGTTGTTTTTAGATTGACCTATACTAGATATACTATGACCTGGATGAATGAAAATCTTCATAGTCATCGAGCTGCTATCTGGTTACCTTCCCATTCTTCTTTTGTTTGGCTGCTGGGGGGGGGGGAAAGGGAGGGGGTGATATCACTCCAACTTGCAGTACAACAGTAAAGAGTGATTGGAGTTTATCAGAGCACAAGTCACATGATTTAAGGCAGCTGGGAAATTGACAATATGTCTAGCCCCATGTCAGATTTCAAAATTGAATATAAAAAAATCTGTTTGCTTTTTTGAGAAATGGATTTCAGTGCAGAATTCTGCTGGAGCAGCAGCACTATTAACTGATTCATTTTGAATTTTTTTTTTTTTCCCATGACAGTATCCCTTTAAAGTAACGAGACAACATTAATCGCATGCTTGTTTAGATATTTATTTGAATCCAGCAAAGGAACACTGAAAATGAAATAATGTAAATAAATAACAATCATACATTAAGGGGCAGATTTACATATGGTCGAATATTGAGGGTTAATTAACTGCCGAATGTAAATCCTTCGACTTCAAATATCGAAGTCGAAGGATTTACCGCAAATAGTTCGATTGAATCAACGATTCAAAGGATTTTAATCCATTGATCAAACGATTTTTCTTCGACCAAAAAATTGCCAGGAAGCCTATGGGGACCTTCCCCATAGGCTAACATTGCACCTCGGTAAGTTTTAGGTGGCGAAGTAGGGGGTCGAAGTTGTTTTTTAAAGAGACAGTACTTATCGAATGGTCGAATATTCAAACGATTTTTAGTTCGAATAGTTCGATTCAAGTCGTAGTTGAAGGTCAAAGTAGCCAAAAAAAACATTCGAAATTCGAAGTTTTTTTAATTCTATTCCTTCACTCGAGCAAAGTAAATGGGCCCCTTAATTTATGCTTTTTAAATGCACAGGCACAAACTACATGTCCTCATTCATATTTATAAGGTTTGAGGTTTCACAATCCATATTACACCCACCTTTTGTTAGATAAATGAGGGCTCTTTTACAGACAGTGGGGCAGGTTGGACTGTATTCGTAAAAGGTGGGTTGAGGCATGTAGGTGTCTCTTACCCATCCCCTAACTAGCACATCATTGTGATGAAAAAGATTTTCAAGTTAGGGAACACAGGCAGGGTTCAAAAAAGCCTGTTTCTTTCCTTTGCATTATGGCAGATGGCTACACTCTTTACTTAATCCAGAAAAAAATGCCCCAGATGCAAGTGCTTCCCTTAGTGCTCTAGTACTTGCATCTGGGTCATTAATTAATGAGGCTTCTGGACATCATCATAACCCTTCTCTGTAGTTAGCCTTTTATGCGCACACATGGCAAACTTTGAGAACCAGAAGTATTTATAACAAACCCAAATAGTAATGTTATGTAGAACTGTGAAAGCAGTTGGAGTAGTTTATCTTCATCATAACATTACACAGAACACAGTGATATTTCCTTTTTACGAGAACCGAAGATCAGTATATTAGGACAGGGCTGCACCGGCAGGGGGCTCAGGTGCACATCCTGTACCCGGGACTGCTGGTGACTATTTATAACTTTTCTTGGATTACAGGAGTCTTAGCTAATCAGTGGTCTGGAACCCCAAAAATATGTTTCATTGTGTCCTAATCATTGCAAATTAACCAGGAGACAGGGTATATTCAGGATAAATGGTATAATGACACACCACTGATTACTCCTTTGTAAATAGTCACCAGCAGTCCCGGGTACAGGATGTGCACCTGGGCCCCCTGCCGGTTCCCCTACCCATTCTGAAAAATCTCTCCCTGCCACCCACCAAAAGACTTATTGAGTCTTTGGCAGCATCTCCTGCACCCCCAGTATTTACGACATTGAATCCAAAAGAGGAAACGGTACTGTCCCAGAAGCTTGCAGAGGAAAACAAAAAGGAGATTCTTCTCATATTGGGCCAGATTCAATTCAATGTGAATAAGTTATCTCCTGGTTTAACACATGAAAACACATAGGGGGGAATTTTCGCCTCGGAAGGCTCCGCCACACTTTGTCAGACATAAATTCACAGCGCATAAGCTTATTCATCAAAATGCGAAGTTACATCTCAGCAGACGAATGCTGGTGTAGTGTCTACAGTGAACATTTCATAATGAACTTTCACTAGCGTTCATTTTTGCGAAACTTTGTTAACACACTTAAGTCAATTTGAAAATTGTGGGTACATATAGGTCATATATATGTCTCTAACATAAGATTGTGGAGGATTTAGCTTTATCTTATCAGACTCTGCTGAAAATTTGCCTGACAAAAGGGTCCGAAACGTCATTAGTAGGGATGTAGCGAACGTCGGAAAAAAAGTTCGCGAACATATTCGCGAACTTGCGCAAAAATGCGAGCGGTTCGCGAACGGTTCGCGAACCCCATAGACTTCAATGGGAAGGCGAACTTTAACATCTAAAAAAGACATTTCTGTCCAGAAAAATGATTTTAAAGTTGTTTAAAGGGTGCAACGACCTGGACAGTGGCATGCCAGAGGGGGATCAAGGGCAAAAATGTATCTGAAAAATCTGCCTGTGTGTGCTTGGAAGAGATAGTGTAGGGGGAGAGCTGTTAGTGATTTCAGGGACAGATGATAGTAAGTTTGCTGGCTAGTAATCTGCTTGATACTGCTCTGTATTGGAACAAAAAAATAAATAAAAGCAGTCCTTACAAGGACTACTGTTATTGCAGCAGTCAGCAGATGAGATCAGAAGCAGGACAGCTGCCCACTGCAGCTACATACAGAGCACTGCAGTAGAAGGTAGATTACTAGCCAGCAAAGCTACCTAAGCTTAAATGTCCCTCAAACCCCTGCAGACTTCTGTCCCTCCAATAACAGAGCAGTATCAAAACGATTACTAGCCAGCAAACTTTCAACTGTCCCTGAAATCACTAACAGGCAGCAGCTCTCTCCCTACACTATCTCTTCAGCACACACAGGCAGAGTGAAAAAACGCTGCAGGGCTTCGGTTTTTATAGGGAAGGGGAGTGGTCCAGGGGAGAGCTTCCTGATTGGCTGCCATGTACCTGCTGGTCTGGGGTGAGAGGGCAAAAAAAAGCGTCAACAATGGCGAACCCAAAATGGCGAACGTCGCGCGACGTTCGCGAACTTCCGGCGAGCGCGAACACCCGATGTTCGCGCGAACAAGTTCGCCGGCGAACAGTTCGCGCCGTCTCTAGTCAGTAGCGCTGAGCTCTTTTGCTAGTAAATTGTCCTCTACACCTGTTAGTAAATTGGTGATGTCCCTGCATAGTGTCATTTTTGCCAGCAACGGCCGCTTTTGCCCCTTGATTCAATTCAAGGAGAAAAAATGTTTCTCCAAATCCAGTTCCAGTTTTTTCCAAAGAATGGCTCAGTTCAGAGTTTTCAGAGTTTCCACGTGATAAACTGTGAGATAAGTTTTTCTGAATTGAATTGCATCCCAAATTGATCTCATCCACGACTTCGCATGATAAACCTTTTTCTCACTGAATTGAATCTGACCTATTTTCTGTAAATCCTAGTAAGGGTTACAAGATAAAAATGCCAAATTATTTTTTGCAATCGGTTAGTGGTATAAAACTCAAAATTCCATAAAATATGACACTCTTGCTAGCATCACACTGTAGAGAAGACTCTTCTTTATACAAGCTGACAGATAGCAATAGAAGCCATAGCTTTGCATGTAAATCATTTACATACATATTTACAGAAAAATCCTCTAAGGTTTAAAAGCAAATGTTACTGCTGTCTCTGACATGCTTCAACATAACATTTGAAGTGCACCAGCTGGCACAGACAATGTAAACATTGCATTATGATCTTATGAAAAAGGGTGATGAGGTCACCATACTTTGCACATCATTTGCTTAAGCTGTACATGTGCTCATTAACCGCAGGGAATGGTTTTAAAGCTGTAATCATTTTGATTCAAATGTGGGTTGTCTATACAATGTCTGTGCTTGGCATTTAAATATTAGGTGTTGATTTCTTAGATGCCATCAAAACTGGTTTCAAAGTTGAATGTAATATAAACAGTCATATAAAGCAGGATGAGCATGTCCACCTTTGATTTTCTAACTGTGATTCAACTGTTTCTCCTGAATGAAGCTTTTTTTCCATTTAAGATGCAGGAGTAAAGGTCACACGTATGTGGTATACATTATATCTCAATACTACCTCAATCAAACGTATCTAAGAGAGTGCAGCCACCTAAATATGTTATGTGTATATGAAAACACCTGCCTTAGATCATAAGAGAATGCTTTTAAAAATAAAATACAAAATGCCCCCTTACCTTAAAATACAGAACAAAAATATAAAGTAAATGCACCGTTTTGCCATTTTTGGTGTTGAGAGAGAATTAAGTTTTTTTATTTATATACTTGTTACTATATTTGTTTCCACTGTTACTATCACTGCAAGCCCTTAGTCAATGGCCGCATTTTATTCAAGGAGCATGAACAGAAATGTCACGGCTTGATGTATTTCGAAAGGATTGCTGTGAATGGAAATCATAGCAGCTGGGACATGGCACTGCCGAAAGACACATTAATGTTGTGTCGTGTGTAAAGCACTTTACCAAAGTCTTTCAGCCTGAGGCTGGCATTGATTTTCATTAGCAAAGTCACTACTTAAAATATGTTTAGGCAGGAGTCTATTGAGCAATGCCAGGGAGCCACTGCGGATACAATCCCCTTTTTAGTGGAACTGAGGCATTTTTTCATTAATGTATTTAACTCATTCACAAAACATATCAGGAAAGAACACAATAACAATCTTTCTACTCCTTGACCTAATTACTGAATTGTCTGGAAACATGTTTTTCCTATACAAGTAAATGCCTTCTAGAGCAAATAAACCCCAAATAAATATAATTTCTCTTGTTTTTATCCACAAATATTCTTTTGAGAGCGAATATACATTATTATTAAATGCATCCATTTTAAGCAAAATTTCTAACAGTGCCCACTATGCAGGTTTGAGACTCGTAATCAGAAATGCCCGGGGTTTTCCGGAAAAGGGGCCTTTCAGTAATTTGGATCTCCATACCTTAAGTATACTAAAAAATCATTTAAACATTAGATAAACCTAATAGGATTGTTTTCCCACCAATAAAGATTAATTATATCTTAGTTTGGATCAAGTACAGGTATGGGACCTGTTATCTATCCAGAATGCTCAGGACCTTGGAGTTTCCATATAAGGAATCTTTCTGTAACTTGGATCTTCATATAGTACCTTAAGTCTACTAGAAGATCTTTTAAACATTAGATAAACCCAATAGGCTAGATTTGCTTCCAATAAGGACTAATTACATCTTAGGGTCAAGTACAAGGAACTACAGTATTTTATCATTACAGAGAAAAAGGGAATCATTTTTAAAAATGTGGATTATTTGACTAAAATGGAGTCTATGGGAGGCAGTCATCCTGGACGGATAATGGATTTCCTGCTAACTGATCCTAAACTTGTACTAGAATAATATACATTGGTGACAAATAAATAATGCATCCTTCCTAATCGCTCTCAGATACAGAGACCAACTGATCCAACTTCCCAGCTAAGTTATCTTCTCCAGATGCCCAAGATGCCATGTACAACAAGCTTCTTTTAATCACATGGCTTATTATTTATTCACAAAGCACCTTTGTTAAAAAAAAATACTTTGGGCTAAAAAAACGTATTGAAAGTGGAAAGATTCCTTAACTCCTGTTAATGATCAGTGGATTTCAGAGGTTAAACATCGCTGCACACTAGAAAGTCTTATATACAACAACATTTTTTTCAGACTGCATAGAGGAATATATTTCATGCTACTTATATTCATAAATACTTCATGTCAATAATATTATGCCAACAGTTTGTAAAATGTGGCACAATCAAAGATTCATGCTCAAATGACCCTATGTATTAAAGACAAAAGACAACAGGCCAGTTGAAAAAATAGCTCTGTTTGGTAGAACATGCCCTCGATGTTATACATGGAAAATTTCAGGAGGAAAGTAAAAAGTACAATACTTAATCATTTATTTAAGACTTTGTTTTCATTTATTTAAGAGTTTGTAAAATCCACGCGGCTTTAGATTCTTTAGGTTTAGAACAAAAAATAATTTCAGTGCTCAATAATCTTCTTAAGTGTAAATAAAAAGAGGGATTCATAGGTTGTAGCCTACTTAATATATTCAACGCAATTGATCCATAAACTAAAGGGATGAAAGGAATTTATTTAGGCAATCACTATATATTAAAAACTGTTTTACAAATCCTTATAATCTTTCCCTGGCTTGATTAAGTGTTTTTCAAGGTGTATTAAAAAGTAGCTCACCTTTAAATGATCTTTTAGTATGATATAGAATGTCTTATTTGAATTTGTAGCAACTTTTCAACTAGCCTGTGTGCATTATTTGCTTTCTTCTCTTCCATTTGCCAGCTTTCAAATACGGGTCACCAGCAGCTACTGCCCCATCCTTAACCCTAAATTCTAGGAATGCAGGGGTGTTTGTCCAATCAGAGCAAGATTTGTACATTTACCCATGTAATGTACTTTAACTTACACATGATTGTCCAAAATTATAATTAAACACAAAAGCAAATTGTAAAGAAATGCCAGCTTCTCACATAAAGCGTAACTTGAACCAGCCCACCAGCTAATCTGTATCTTAGGGAGTTTTTTGGAATTTCAGTGAACCCAAAGGGTATGTGAACAACTAAAGACTATGGTACAGAATGCCAATTTATTAATATTCAATTGATTGACAAAAAATGGGACTAAAGTCGAGTTTTTTCAGCACATTTTTTCTTAATTTTTATTATATTTACAAAAAAACCTTGAATCCAGTAAACTTAATCAAGCTAAGTCACGAAAAAAACTTGATCTAAAAAAATTAATTCAGAAATGAAAAATTTATGTAAAAATGAAATAGCTTCAATGTTGAAAATATACCTGGCTTGAAGCTTGCCAGATTTTAGTAGACAAGTTTTCCATTCCAATTTTCAGAATTGTACTTGAGAATTTATAAATTTGAAAGTGGAAAAAAGATATGTTGGTAATCTAGTTTTTGAAAATGAGTAATATATCTGCAGTTTCTCAGTATGTGTATTTTTTGAGAATTCAGTGTTTTTCCTTTCAGTTTTAATTTCTAATGTAATTTTCTTACTAGGAATGTCCTAAAAAACTGGATCACCATAATATTTCAGATAATATAAAACTATTGAAAAGTTGAACGTTACTTAACATTAACAATTCTATAACATACTAAAGTTAACTTAAAGGTGAACCACCTTTTAAAGAGATATTAAGGGGCTTATTTATTAAAATCCTACTAAATTTTTTTCTATAGCACTAGAGATTCAAGATATGCTCACTTAAAGTGTTCCTATCAATAGCCAGTTGTGGTTGGTGATGTAGGGCACGATAGACTGTGTAATCCTTTTGTCATCTGTCTGATGTCTAGAGAAAAAAGAAAAAAAATAAAATAAGAAAAAAAAAAAATATTAATTTGTCCAATAAAGCACAATAAGATTCACTAAGGGGGTTATTTATTAAAGTCTGAATGCCAAAAACCAAATAAATTGTGTTTTTACTATAAAATCCACATTTTTAGTGGGAAAAAAACCCTTGCATTTTCCGTGATTTATTATACCCCGAGGATGGAAAAATTTAGAATCTGAAAATCTGGCATCTCAGACCTGCCGAGGTTCTATATAAGTCAATAGGAGAAGTCCAGAATATATCCTGATCTGCACTGGGTTTGTGCAAAAATCCAAAGATTTAGTTTTTGGGCAAAAATCTGAAAAATTCGTAAGATTCAAATTTTTATGTGATTTTCACCATTTTTTTGAGTATATTTCCTGCCCTTGAATTTTTTTGGGAAAATGTATTGATAAATAAGGGGAAATAACCCATGCGGATTTGGTGGGAGTATATTTCAGAAAATAATGAGATAAATTCGGATTTTGATAAACAAACCCCTATGCGTTAACAATCTCTAAGAAATAAAACAGCCATACTTGCAAGCACTGACAATCATGTTTGTGATCTTTTAGAGTGCCCTTTATATGTATAAACTGACCTGCAGTTTGTCTGTACACACACACACAGCCATTACTGGTTTAGAGAATGATTCTTCTAGTTATTGCTCAGTCCACTTGAGGTGGATTGCATTCAAACATAAAACGGTTGACTGAGTGCGACATTAACTGCAACGGCAAGCTCGTGTAAAATCAAATATGCACACACAAAACTTGAAGTAGTCACATCAGGTATGTATCTTTTATAGGCCAGGAGGAGTCTAACAAGTAATGGTTGAGCTTTTGTACTGTCGAGCTTTCATGATTTTAATTTAATTAAAAGATCACAAGGTAACTGATCCAAGTATAGCTCCAGACAATCTCATTAAGAACAACATCCCTTCAGCCAGTGATATCTGTGCCAGTACTAGCACCGAAAAGCTTAATTTGGCACTCAACCTAAAATCAAATGTAGCAAATTGCCTTTTTAACTTTTGCTGCTTTTGATCAAATTGAGACATTCAGTAATGAAACTGTCTTTCTGTTAGTTGGCAGTTCAATCATTTAAGCCTTTTGCATTTTAAAGATTTAAAGTTGCAAAAATTTGTCTGCTGAGGTGCCTGACAGTTTATACATCTCAACCATAAAAATGTTTTAGACAATAGTCAATTACTGTACATCACAAAACCTTAAAGGACCAGTAACATGAAAAAAAAAATTTTTTAAAAATTCGTTAGTGCACAATGAAAAATAAACACTAAGACAAAAGAAACTTTTAAATAGCAAAGCCTTTATTAAAAAATAACTTACAGAATGTCCACTTCCTGTCTGCTTCAGAAACGGCGAAAAGGCGACCATCCATCCTGCAACGATCAATTTCTTCTCCCTGGCTAGTCACTGACAGGCATCGCTTTCATCCACCTCCTGGTCTCCCGACGCACACTTCTTTCTGCTACTGTTGTGGGGAAGTGAGTTCTGCTGGAGGGGACTCCAGTTGGTGAGAACTTGGAGCCGGCTGGATCTGTGTGATAGTCCTGGGGTAGGAGCTGTAGTCGTGTCTCCGCTTCCTGGCTGTTGCTTCGTGTCTGTGGCTGCTGCTCCCGCTGTGTGCCCGTGACTGGCTGCTGACACTGTGCTCCCTGGGATGCCTCTGCCAAGCCATCCCTTTCCCATGGTCCTAGCGCAGTCGACGCTTCAGTACTGGTGGCGGCGTAGTGCAGGAAGCGGAGGGGTAGCGGCTGGGGCAGGGAGTGGTGGAGGCCCGGGCAGTCCGCAGCTCGGCGCTACCACCTGTGACTGCGCCAGGCTGATGCAACAGTGACTCATTGGCCGCAGAAAGCTTTGCGCACTCATTGGCGCAGCAGCTGCACATGAATCGCCGGCACCGGCGGGACCCAACCTCTCAGCTTCATGGCAGTTGGGGCAGTCACAGGTGGTAGCGCCGAGCTGCGGACTGCCCGGGCCTCCACCACTCCCTGCCCCAGCCGCTACCCCTCTGCTTCCTGCACTACGCCGCCACCAGTACTGAAGCGTCGGCTGCGCTGGGACCATGGGAAAGGGATGGCTTGGCAGAGGCAGCGCAGGGAGCACAGTGTCAGCAGCCAGTCACGGGCACACAGCGGGAGCAGCAGCCACAGACACGAAGCAACAGCCATGAAGCGGGGACACGACTACAGCTCCTACCCCAGGACTATCACACAGATCCAGCCGGCTCCAAGTTCTCACCAACTGGAGTCCCCTCCAGCAGAACTCACTTCCCCACAACAGTAGCAGAAAGAAGTTTGCGTCGGGAGACCAGGAGGTGGATGAAAGCAATACCTGTCAGTGACTAGCCAGGGAGAAGAAATTGATCGTTGCAGGATGGATGGTCGCCTTTTCGCCGTTTCTGAAGCAGACAGAAAGTGGACATTCTGTAAGTTATTTTTTAATAAAGGCTTTGCTATTTAAAAGTTTCTTTTGTCTTAGTGTTTATTTTTTGTTGTGCACTAACGAGTTTTTAAACATTTTTTTTTATGTTACTGGTCCTTTAACTGTTGCTACTAAGTTAAATGATCATTGAGCCTTACTCTTTTTATTAATATGATGTTAGTAAGTTAGCCACATTGTGCTTGTTTGCATTGGTGCAAATGTGTCTTAGTCCAAAAGCCCATGACAGGGGCATGACGAATCTAGTGTAGTTAAAATCCCTTTTTAAAATGTCTTTCCACAGTGTCACTAAGCGTAAAGTGTTCCATTATGACTTCCCTAACACTAAAAACACATATTTCTTTAACCATAGTTTTTTTCTTGAAGACCTACTTCAAGAAAGAGCTACTTTTCTTGGCAGACTTGATGCCTGCCATTCTTGGTGTGTATAAGCAATGTAACCATATTGTACACAATGTTGATTTAAATCTAAGCACTAACAGCAGGAAAGTGTCATATTTATACTTAGAACAAAATATTGTTTCCATTTCAAACTGAGTAAGCAGCAACAAACACAATTGTACTCATTGAGTTTACAAAATGGCTTTATGGCCACCGATGATAATAAGCGTTTAGTATAAGACATGGCAGCATATTAGAATGCCACTGCAGGATATACAGTATTAACACAGATAATTCTAAATATCTAATAATACTAGCTTGGACATCTTTCTATGGACTCCTTCTCAGTAATATGGTTTACTTAGGCAGCTTCTATATATAAGCACTGTGCCAGAAAAATGTTTTGAGGCTGAATTTGCCTTTGCTGTTTAATTTTTTGTACTTTTATAAGGAGTTATATTCTGCTGTCAGAAAAATAAAGTCAACATTTTTCTGCCTTTGCCATTTGTTTTTGGAAGGTTATAATGCAGCAAGCAGAGTAAAATGTACATAGTTGAACTTTTAACAGATTCTTGCATTTAGTATTGGTATTTTCTTCTGGTAAAAATGGTATCTGTAAAAGCACCAAAGAAATGTTTTTCTAGATAAATAAAACAAAGGATCTCTCATTTCTGTGATATATTTTTTTCAAAACATATTGCAAAATTTATAAAAAAAGTTAAAAGCTAGCAAACCCCATTCAGTGGTCACTGGTCTAACCAAGCATATCTTCTACCTAGAGCTTATGAAACAGTTAGTGTGAAATCAGAATGCTTTCTGCAATACATTTTATAATAATAGGGGTATTGCCTGCAAAACAAACACATGGACATAATACTCAATGGTAGCCAGAAGGAATATATGCCTCTATTACAAGAAGCTTTCTGTACATTCTTAGGGTCAGGGCACACAGGCGGATTTGGGGAGATTAGTCATCTGGCGACAAATCTTCTTTGGGGTGACTAATCTCCTTCCCGCTGGCTAAAATGTAAATCGCCGGCGGGATGGCACTTGGAGTGATTTGGTTTCCGAAGTTGCCGAAGTTGCCTCACGAGGAAACTCCGCTCCAAGTGCCATCCCGGTGGAGATTTACATTTTAGCCGGTATTAAAGCAGGGGAGGCAGTTTGGGGAGATTAGTCCCCATGAAGAAGAGGAGATTTGTCGCGGGCAACTAACCTCCCCGAATCTGCCTGTGTGCCCTGACCGTTAGTACCAGAGAGGACCAGAGAGTTGAAGCTGATACAATATTATTGTTACTGTTATCCTGTAAAAAACAACACCAACCTTAAATGGTGCTATTAAATTCTGGCATCTTGCTTTCTAACACGCACATAGCATAAATTATCTTCCCTATTCATCCTGCTTAAAATACTAGATGATAATATACTGTATATGTATGACAAAAAGGAACAAAGAGTGATTTTTTTTATAAAATAAAGCATTAATTATATATATATATATATATATATATGTTATATAATATAACTATTTATTAAACTGTTGTTTTGCCATCTTTGATACTTTTATTTTTACTTGTTGTGAATTACTATAAATGTCACTTGCAGGTTACGATGTTTGGTCAAGCAGCTGGAACGAGGAGAAGCTTCTGTTGTGGACCTGAAAAAGAATCTGGAGTATGCAGCCACTGTACTTGAATCAGTTTATATCGATGAGACTCGGTAAGATGTGCACAGCTTCTTAAATAAAAATGTAATGTCCCTCATTTATATTCTGCAGTGTGTTCAGGCTGACTTATAGGAGCAATAGGTGTGAAGTATAATTTTTCATTGGAATAATAGGAAACTGCTAGTGTTATGCCTCCCGCAGGCCCCTTCAAGCAAAATTATTGAGCTCCAGTCACAGCATGTTCATTAATTACAGTGAAGGGCTATTAAGCACGAGATATGTTGCCCTCTTCAAAGTAAATATAAACTATAAAGTTTTATATTGAAATCTAAATTATTGCACTAAAATGCTATGCTTTTTAACAGCATCTTTGCAAGCGAGTTGGGAATAGGAACGGGCTCAATAACTGACTTGCATAGTTTATCATTTGTCTTGGTTTATGTTGCCCTTTATTTAGCTTCAGGCAATTTCAGAATCTTTAGACTAGAATTGCTTTATCAGAATATACCTATATAAGTATATCTCTCTGGTCAAGACACACCTTGAGGAAAGTAATGCAGTTAGGGAATCTACTATATGGAATGCTTGGGACTTGGGGTTTTCCCGATTAGGTTTTTTTTCATAATTTGGACCAGCATACCTTAATCTGTAGATTTCTGGATATTGGGTTTTTGGATAAGAAATCCCATACTCGGACACCTGGTGCAGGACTGCCTGCCTCCTAACCAACACCATGAACCCTACAACTTTTTGCTAATTGCTAATTTCGGTAGTGGGGGTCGATGGGTTTAGGGTTGAATCAGGAGGGCTGTGCTGTCATTTACAGTTTCATTCCACCTTAAAGCCACAATGACCTGGAGCTACATTACATTTGTCAATGTATTTGCTTTTGTCCTTCATTTCTCATTGTTATAAATTGAAATAAAATATTAATGTCCATGTACTAATTTCATGTGAATCATCATATAAATAATTCAGCCATTAATTTTAAAGTCAATGAGGCTAGTGCCTAGAAAGCCTTGCCCCTGATACATCACAGCTAGAGGTGAAAATGCATGACATTGCTGCGCTCATACAGTCATGACAGTCTGTGTTTAAAAACAATACTGATAGCTCATTAATAAATTTGTAACTACCGTAATGCAAAAGTGGCCTTCAGCCTAAAACAACATTCTTTAGGTGCCCCTAGCTGTTCTGCATTTTTAGGCTGCTTTACATCTGAAAATACAGCAATTTGGACAAAATTATGTGTGATTCACAGGATAGTTCCTTTTGGTATTTTTTATCACTAAAATGAAACAAACTCAAAAACTTAAGCTTGCATATCTTTTGTTATAAGTATATTATGATGTTCTGGATTAGCTCCCCTATCTTTTTTCACAGCAAAAACGGGCCCAATAATGGAACTACATTATGTATTTTATTTAAAGGTGTGGTAAACATGATAAAAAAAAGAGGTAGGCTGCCTGCCTACCTGTTAGCCATTAGATCTTGTCAAACCACATTCTGATTAAAGTGCAGTTCATGAGAATGGGCTAGTAAGTGTCTATACAATTTTTAGTTGCATGACCTGGGCAGGTCCAAATCCCTGCTCCTCTCCCTAAAATTACCGACCTAGAAATGATTGATCACTTACATCTTGCACACAGCTTTATTACATGACAATAAAATAACCTAACCATAAACTATTAAAGAATAGGTGTATAATAACAATATAATTACCAAAATATTGATAGTAATATGGAACTTATTTACGCTAAAGCCCCTGGCAATGGGCCAAACTATGTGCATGACAATCACACCGAGCCACCTGTTGCTTCTGTCCTCCAGCAAGAATATAGATTTAAACATGTGGTATACTTTTTAGAACAGGAGTAATTTGATTTACTTTTTTTGTCCTATTCCCTAAACAGACGATTGCTGGACACTGAAGATGAACTCAGTGACATTCAGTCCGACTCAGTACCCTCAGAAGTGCGAGACTGGCTGGCCTCCACCTTCACGAGGCAGATGGGAATGATGCTTAAGAGAACAGAAGAAAAGCCACGGTTTAGAAGTATTGTCCATGCAGTACAAGCTGGCATATTTGTGGAAAGGTATTGAAAGTTTTTTAACAGATGTACAGGTTATTTAATCCAATGGGATATACATGCTTGACTTTTGACAACATTCACAGATATTTTTAAGATGGTTTATTGAAAAATAGCTTAATACAGGATTAAGCAATAGGAAACAGAGGATACACAAGAAAAGCATATAAAGAATGCATAATATGCCCTGAGCAGTTATTCGATTATCTTATTATATATTATTGTATAAACTGTGAGCAGGTGTAGTGCCAAATACAATATACTGGATCATTATACTCCCTGCTTTTTTAATAGCAAAGGTTGCTTTGGGAAAACAGCTCAACACTAAAGTTTCAGTGCTATAGTTATAATGTGATAGAACTATTGAACCTAAAACTACTATAAAAAGACTGCAGTTCTCTGTTTAAGCAAAAAAAATTGTAATCTCATAAATACAATTAAATGACAACCTCATTTTCAGAATGTTTTCATTCTCATTGATTTAAAAAAGTATACAAAAATATTGTGTGTATATATAACATACACAACTGCTCAAATTTATCAAAGGCCAAATATGTTTTCCTGTGTTTTTCTAAAATTTGTCCCTAAAAAGTCAATTATTTTTCACATTCATCAAAGGAGGCAACAATTTTCGCAAATACTATTACAGGAGCAATATACCCCCTTATTTAACAAGAGTTCAATGAATATGTCTTGTACTAAACATCTGTATTTGAATATTGTTTTAATCACAAAACAGCTTTGGTTTTTATGCCATGCTGTCATTTTGCCTATATGGGACAAATTGTTAATTGAAGCTACTCCATATTTAGTTTGTTTAGATAATTAGATATACTAGTACTAGTATAGTGATGGGTGCATTTTTTGCCAGGTTTCCCTGTGAAAAAACACCAATAGACTCTAATCTATAATATAATATAGTATTATATAGTATAATATATTATAATCTGTGTTTTGGAAATGTTTGCAGTGTTGATGAAATGGGTCAGATTTGCTCATCACTACTAGTGTACAGACAAGCAGAAGTCCATCTATGGACTTGTATTTCTTATTTCCAGATAAAAAGTGAAAGCAAAATAAATCAGTGAAGAAAATATATCACGGGCAAGAAGTGTTTATATAACAAAACTTATTTTACACAGACAGATTGTTTTTATTTGGGCATGCATTTATTTCTTTATATAGCACAATAATTATAAGCAGTACTAGATAAATCTATGCATAAGTGCTTAGGTGTTTTTCAGTACACACTTGGGATGAGGTCCCTGCTCCAAAGAGTTCACAAACAGAAACAAAATGCGGTGGGGTATAAATGCATAGAAATATGTTATATTCAACTAAAAAATAAGCAACTTTGAAAATATTTTTAGAAGAAATATTGATGAAAATGTTCTGTAACCAAGATATTAAACTCCCTCAACCAACTAACCATGGCAGCATTGCATAAAACAATAGGTGCTCCATGCTTTAAAGGAATTGTTCAGTGCAAAAAATTTTTTTTTCGAATATAGTTATTTAGGCAAAACTGTAATGTATAAAAGCTGGAGTGACTGGATGTGTAACATAATAGCCAGAACACTACTTCCTGCTTTTCAGCTCTCTTGGTTTACACTGACTGGTTACCCTGGTTACCAGGCAGTAACCCATCAGAAACTTGAGGGGGGCCACATGGGTCATAATCTGCTTTTGAATCTGTGCTGCATGCTGAGGATCAATTGCAAACTCACAGAACAGATATGTACCATGTGGCCCAACTTCAAGTCGCTGACTAACTCAGCGTTAGAGAGCGGAAAAGCAGGAAGTAGTGTTCTGGCTATTATGTTACACATCCAGTCACTCCAGCCTTTATACATTACAATTTTAGAAACATTTTGGACAGCCTATCTATTTACACAGTTTTTATTTTCACACTGAACTGTTTCTTTAACAGTCACAGATCAAAGTCTTGCCATTGAGCCCCTTGCTAATTTCTGCTTTAATTGTAGTGTTTATATTCCATTTTAATATCAATTTCATACAAACTTTGTATTAAAGTAATGATGTAACTATTCTTAAATTCTTAAAATGTTTTTCAAGGGGTGGTTCAAAAGTGAATTTATCATTATTATTTATAGTTTTTGAACTATTATTTGCCCTTGTTATCTGCTTCTTTCTGACCTTCAAGTGGGCATCACTGACCCCAGAGGCCAAAAAAAATTACCTTTTGAGGTTACAATTTTATTGTTATTTTTTTCCCTTATTTTTCTATTCTTTGTCTCTTGCATTTATCTTCCAATCTCTCTTTCAAACCACTGCCTGGTATATAGAGTAAATAAGACCCTTACAAGCAGATATCTGTAACTGGAGAGCTGCTGAACAAAATTCTACATAACTGAAAAACCACAATTTAATATGAAAACCAATTACAAATTATCTCAGCATATCAATGCCTATGTAATAATAAAATTCATTTTAAAGCTGAACTACCCCTTTAACATAATTATACTGTCAATTAGAGTACTGTATAACCCATTTATATTTCAGAAACTATTCCACCTTTGCCTTATACATTTTTGACTTACAGTATTAATATAATATAGTCATTTTCTTAGTTAACAGCTATGACATGCGCTGCAGGGAATCTGGACTTTGTTAATAATTGACATCAATTGCAAATGTATAAAATTATGAACTAAAATATATTTTCGGTCTTGCTATTTTAGTCATGTGTTAAGTGGATAGTAGATACTTTTGTTTTTGACAAAATAACAATTTCAAATATTTACCTTAATAGAATGTACAGAAGAACGTCAAACATGGTTGGACTTAGCTATCCATCTGCTGTTATTGCTGTTCTAAAGGTAAATGAACAAACATGTCTGTAGTATTGTATGAATTTTTATATACACAAAAATAATTCTCACTAAATGCATAAAATTAATTTTTATAAACCATACAAAAACAATCCTAGTGGTATATGTTCTGGTAGAAGTAAACCTAAATTGTTATGTTATGTTATGTTATTTAATTATAATGTTCCATTGCAAATACATTTCTACACATTAAGATGTAAATTCTGCATACAAATGTTGTTCAGTTTATTCAAGTAAATCCTTTAGTATAAACAGTTTCTAATATTGCTATGATCTCATTTGAGTATGCTGGGTTAACCAAATGTTTTTGTTACTACTATACAGAATATGATGTGCACCTTTAATTTAAAACATGAGAGGAGGCAGTTCAGAAACTTCTTAGATTACCACCACATCTGAATTACTGTATCCTCCAACACTGCCTAAATTCCATGTTAGACTTAAAAGAAAACTATACCCCCAAACATGGGGTATCTATAAAAATATATTGCATAAAACAGCTCATATATCAAACCCTGCTTTATCCGAATAAAGCATTTTGATAAATACCATTTTAGTAATATGTGCTATTGGGTAATCCTAAAAAGAAAATTGCCATTTTAAGAACAAACGTCCACCCCCTGCGACCATACAATTCACACTGCACACAAATAAACCATACATTCAAGTCACATAAGCCTTGTGAACTATATTTTGAGCTCCTCTACCAGCCCAAGGCAACCACAGCCCTTTAGCAGTAAAGATCTGTGTCTCCAAAGCTAACCCCATTAGCTTCCCATCTTCTTTTCTGCTGATTCACTGCACATGCTCTGTGCTGCTGTCACTTACTGAGCTTAGGGACCCACAGTACACATTTAATATAAACGTCACAATATAAGGCTGATTAGTAATTAATAAAGATAATTACTACATGGCAGCACAGAAACCAGTGCAATTAGCATCGTAATTTAAAAAACAGCCCTGTAGCATCAGCTTGTATTACAGGCTAACCTGATTTTCTGCTGGATAATTTGCAACAACCCCTAAACTTAGCTTCTCAACAGCTGTTCAGAGCCCACTGAGCATGTGAGTGTCACAGACTCTTTCCAAGATGGTGACCCACTGTGACAAGTTTGAAGTTCTGGATCATTGCTGCAATTGACAAGCTGAAACTTTAGGCTGATGCAATAAGTTCAGTATATAATTTATAGCATTTTTAGCCACATTCATTTTTAGGTTTTAGTTTAAGATGTACTACACGACAAGTAATCACTTGCCCTAGAGACTATATTGTTTCAAGTCTGTAATGAATGCAGGCCCATTCAACTCTTTCAAAGACTCCATTCACTTCTGCTGCTCTACTCTATTAATCCCTCCATTGGCTTTCCACAGTTTCTAAAATAATAGTTTGAATATTACCCTTGTTAGCAGAGAGCTGATCTGAACTGAGTGTGCAGCTTCTCTGTAAGTGAGGACAGACACACCAATTTCTGTGTGAACAGTAACTTGGTTGCTTTATAGAACTCAGAGAGCATACACAGTAAGAGGAAGAAGAAAATCACACAGGGTTACAGGTCAAACATGACATCACATTGCTAAGCATCAATTGACCCTCCCTGCATTAAGTAACATGCACTGGAACAATCTCTGTCTGTTGTTTTCCAACAATCCTTTGTATTAAAAGGGTTCTGTCATTGCTCATGTGTACAATTCAGCCCTTGAATTGAAACTGTCACCTCACAGTTTTACTGTACGGTCTATATTCCATGCTATCCGCAGAGTGACAGCTCCTATCTTGAATACTGGTGCAAGACACATGTATTTAAGAGGATTTTGTTCCACTTCTTATGGTGTACCACATACAGAAAACTGAACATAATAACATGAACATACCATTCAAAATATAAGAAACAAAACATTTTTTACTATAGTATTCTTAAAGATGCAAATAAACAAAAAAAGAATGCTTAAAGATATGGGAATTTGATGTAATATCTATAGTATGGTACACAATATGGGGAAAATGTATTCCACAATTTTGCAAAGTGCATTGTGTTTGTCTAGGAAAGCATCTGACTGTTGAGTATATCATTTTGGACAGGCCACTCAAGTAATGAAATATTAATAAACTTTGAGACTACATAGAATTCACTAGAAAATTTGGACTTAAATATGCATATTAAATTGCAGAAACTCATTTCCTCTCATTTAAGCCATTCCATTTTAAATTTCTCTATATATGTAGTTTCTCTGTAAGCTTGAGCTAAAGCTCATTCATATCTGAGTCAATGGATTTATTATACAAACGACAATGTTTTTGCATTCTCTCTTAGGTCATTTGTATTTAGTCAAGCCTATTATGCTGGAACTGTAGCATTTTTCCAGTTTGATTGAAATGACTGTTGGGAATTGGGACACGGCTGCTGATGGTTACTGAGCAATGAGGGATACTTCCAATTTGAGATGTTATATCTTTAATGCACAGTTAGAAAACATGAGATTTAGCTATGCATGAATATATACAGGCTGGAGGCACACCATCATTTGTAGTCAGGAATGAATTAAGGCTGCCATTAGGGTATAGGCTGCTGGTTAGTTGCACATCAATTTTTGTAGAGAAACTCTCTTATAACCCTTTCAGCCAGTTGTACACATTTACAAACATGCCTTGCCTGAAGTAATAATTACTGGGCTCTGTTTAATGCATAGGTTAGTCTTTTCATAGATTGTTGAAACAGAAGAATAAACAAGATGGTTAAAATGTATAACATGGTATCTATTTCATCCTGAGTCGAGTAAGGCATTATTAGCTTTACATAATACAAAGAAAGGATGGAATGAAAACCCCCAGGTCCATAACACTTAGCATATAGAATAATAGCTAACTGTAAAAAGCCTTTTTATGGTTGAAAGTTACAGTGGAAATTGACTTTGCTTACATTTTAAAATTTGACAGTATGTAAGTGAAGTTCCATAACTGGAAGTAAGCACAGTTGTATAAATCAATATGATTAATATTGATTGATCGACTAAAAAAGGCGATCCACTTTAAGCAATTAGTTTATAGATGCATTAAGTAATAATACTTTTGTAAGTATTTCCATGCGTAATTTATTGTAGTATTACTGCAGAAATATAGCAAGCACACTGTAGGTTTGCAACAGCCAAGGCATTGTGCCAAAAGCCAGGCAGATTATGTTACTTTGCGATTTTAAATAACATTTTTTCTGGGATTTTATGCAAAGTCAGCAGTAAGCAAATAGTGTGGTCAAAAGCAGAATAAATATATGAAATAGTGATTGTGAGACCAACTCATTTACTAAGCCAGTGCAAATGTGCCTAGCAATAAATAATTTAGTATCTTGATCAATGCAAAGTGCAGATTCCTTACTGCACTCGGGCAAATGTAGCCAGGGCTAATAAATATGCCCCATCGAGAGGCATCTGTATGATACCGTATCCTTCACAGGTTAAAACACCAACAGACCAGTAGAAGGCCAGACTTTTTCATTCTTGCGCAAAATGTTTTATTCTCTTTGTGGCCTTTGTTGCCTTACTCCTATGTGCCTTTTTGGTACAGTAGGGTGTTACAAAATTGATCATCTGAGATGGTCTCCAACATTTCCACATGCCATACATTCTTTTATATACATTCTAATTGGGTAATTGCCTATCCTTCTAATATAAATGTGTATTTTCCTAAATATATGCACATTATTAGGTTACATTTTTATGTTCATCGTTTTGCAGTGCAGTATTCATAGCTGTGTGACTTTCTTGCAGAATGTTGATAAATGGTCCTTTGATGTATTTGCACTAAATGACGCTAGTGGTGACCATGCACTTAAATTCATCTTTTATGAATTGCTCACCCGCTATGATTTGATCAATCGCTTTAAGGTAAGTTTGTTTATACTTTTTCATGCCTGAAATTGACTTAACATTATTTCATTTGCATTTGAAATTCTATATCTGGTGATTTTTAGATTTCAGTGTGATTTGAATGCATTTGTATGCATTACTTGCATTTACTTGTATGATTTATATTTTCTGAACTGGTATCATAAAAAAACAAAATAAATAAGAACATAGTTAAATTTTTTATCATAATCATGTCCTCTTTGCAGTACCTTGTAATTATATTTAAACACTAACCCACAGTTATTTTTTGCTAATCATAAACCAACAACTTTTGGGCTCAAACAGAATGCAACAGAATTGTACAGTGTGTACACGTTTCACCGATTTCAAAGTTTAACCATTGTAATGACCACAGCATGAAGAACCCCTTCGTTTATGTGAATGCACGTGGGAGCATTAAATCATAGACATTGTGCTTATTACATTTCATGATTCACACAGTACTGTTTCCCATCAAGTCTATGAATAAAAAATAACTTGTTCTTGCAGTGTTGATATACTCTTCTTGCTTTTACAAGTAGCAATATAGTATACATTGTATTTACCAATGCTTGTATCTCTAGAAATGTTATGCAGAAATCTTTAAGTAAACTCGGGTGAGCAGTTTGTTATATACATTTTTTATATAAAATGACAATAATTAAATTACAAACGTCCTGGTCAATCTTGCTACAATACTAGTGATGTATTTCATGTCACAAGGGTCACATTCACGTATGTGATGGATCCTAGCTGAGAAGTACCACAGCTTTTAATGTAATATTTTTTTTTGTTCCTTGGTATATATTATGTTCAAAATAGGATAACAGCAATAATTCTAATTTTATATAGTAATTCAGTAGGTAGTAGATGATCACAAATTTTATTTGCTTTTCCCTGCTGAACGCAGTAGTAGTAAGCAATAATTACCACAGACCTCTGCAGCATGAATCTATCTACAGTATCTCAGTTTAATTTATCATCTGTTATAATTTATTACAATATAAGACTTAATATGAGGAGTACATTTACTCTTCCTATTTGTGTACAAATATTGGATCTATTATCTGGAAACCCTTTTTTTAGAAATCTACAAAATATGGGAATGCCATGTTGCTATAATATAACAAACAGTTTTTACTTTTTACCAATTTGCTTTTTACATGTAATAATAAGACAGGTAAAAAAGCTAGCACAAAGTTGGTAGATTCTATTATTTTGCTATTATTGTTAATTTTTTTTTAGTAGCCTTAAGGTATTATTGAATGATCCCATATCCAGAAAACTCCAATTCCCAATCATAATGGATAATAGATCCCATGCCTGTACTTAATTTTGATGTTTTTTGATTTATGTGTTTTCTTGATTTTTAACATTAATGAATTGTCTCACTAAAAACTGTATTATGTGCAAGATGTATAACCCCTTTATGAATCAGAATGATTGGATGCTGTTGTACATAAGATTTTCAGGCATTTTAGTTTAGTGGTCCTGCTTATTTGTGTACAACAACATCTATGTAATTTATGTGTTTTCATTAAGAGGATTAACAGCTAGCAAATAATCCAGTTTGGGTTAATTTGCATGTACCAGCAGGTAAAGATATTTGGAGTCACTCTATCATACAGAACATATAGGAGAGATGCACGTGTCCATTTCTTGATTTGACTAGAAGAATTTAGATGAACCACCATTCTTCCAGTCTACGTCTCTGAAACCCTGAATTACTTAATTGAGGCTATCTGTGTAGCCTGCTCTTATGACCCGGCTACCCATGTAACCCTTTTACAGTAGTTCAGATCAGAACTCTGGACAGCGCAGCTCTGCCGAACAGTCTGTAAGATACTGTATGCAGCCTTTTCTCAGGAAGATCAGTTACCAGCTGAAGAAACCCAAATGGATGCATAGCAATTTTAAAAGTGGTGTCAAACTGTCAACACGATTTGCAATAATTTGCTGAGTTAGGAAATTGCCATAAAATTGATTAGTACAGACTACTGAACTGTTTTAATCCAGGGTATGTGATCTGTTTAGCTAAGATGGTAACAACACATTCTACTAAACTGAAATGAGTTGTAAATTATGTTGATGTTTATTGTTGACAATGCCTGTAAGAGTGCAGTTTATAAAGACAGTGGAGTGAAAATGGTACAGCAATTTTATACATATATTTTATTTTAAAAATGTGCCCTAAAAAAAATGTATTTTTAACGACAGTATTTATATATAGGCCTTCTTAGGTATAAAGGTTAGGTGATAATGTGCATTTATATTCTGGGAGAGAAAATAACATGTTATTTATAGTTTATACAGCTATTGCTTTTTCATACAGTATTTATAATCGCATAATTGACTGCCCTGTTGTATAGACAGACAGACAGACAGACAGACAGACAGATAGATAGATAGATAGATAAAGAACCCACAAACATTTTCCAAAACTTTAACTTGAATCGTGCCTTATTAAATGATTAAGAACAAACATTCCAGAACAGATTTAACAACAGAACAGAGATGAAGGCAGATATTGATCTACCCTGTAATAAACTAATTGAGCAGTTTATTCAAGTACAAATGAAGTACAGTGGGAATTAATCCATATAGCTAAGTGAAATGTGTATACAGAAAAATAGAAGTTGCTTGTATATGAGAGCATGCTCCCCAGAAAACAAGGCTACTATGTATAGAGAAGGTTTGGACATTGCAAATTAACCTGTACCTAAAAACAGAAAGCTCAACATGTATTGACATATGCTGTATTTACATAATTAAACAATAGTCCATCAAATTAAACCCCCTTCAAATGACCCCCAGTGCATATACTTAATGGTATGTAATGGTAGATGCTGAGTTTAATATTGCTGTGGATATAATGCTTGTTCAAGAAATAATCTTCTTAACGGCATTAATATTGTCTGCCTGTCTGCACTACAGCTCCTTAATATCCTTCTTATTCGGACTTGGGTCCAAAACTACATATTCAGAGTAAGGCCTTACCTTATCTTTTAATCGCTTTTTTTGTAATGTAAGGTAATATTTTATTTGCCTTTGCAGTGACTGATTGACTAGAGTCACAGAGTTTGTGACTCAACACGTTACCATTAGGGGGCACATTTACTAAGGGTTGAAATGAATTCGAAGTGAATTTTTGAATTTAAACACTTCAAATTTCGCAGCAATTTTTGGGTACTTCGACCATCGAATAGGCCAAATTCAACTTCGATTCAAATTGAAAATACTTTGAATATTCGACATATTATAAAATCGAAGTTCTGTCTCTTTAAAAACTTCGACTTCGACACGTCGCGACCTTAAACCTGCCGAATTGCTATGTTAACCTATGGGGACCTCCTAAAACCTATAGTCAACATTTGGCTAAGTTTTTAGAAGTCAAAGGTTTTTTTTTTGAAAATCGTTCGATTAAAATAAATTTCTACGATTGATCGAACGATTTTAATTCGATCAAAACAGCTAAATTTAAACAAAAAAACTTTGACTATCGGATTTTTCAATTAGATGGTCGAATTTCGAAGTTTTAGCATTTCGAAATTCAACCCTTAGTAAATGTGTATAACTTGCATTCATATTATTTCTAACAAAGTTCATAACTTTGCACTTATCAACAATGAACCTTATTTGCCAGTTTGCTGCCCAGTTCTCCAATTTAGTCACATTTCTCTGGAATGCAGTAGAGAACTTATAATTTTGTACAATTTAGTATTGTCAGCAAAAACAGCGATAGTATTTACAATGTCAGCCTCAAAGTAATTAATAAACACGTTAAAGGACCAAGGGCAAACTAATAACACTGGTTATTTCCATTGACTATCATTCTTTGTAATCTATCCTTCAGGAAGTTCTCTTTGCAAGATGAAATATTATTTTCCAGGCCAATACTTAATTTAATCAGTACCCTTCTCTATGGTATTGTATCATATGTTTTAGCAAAGTCTAAGTACTGTAGATCACATTCACTGCCACTCCACTGTTAATATTTCTAGTCATCTCCTTATGGAAGGAAATTGAATTTGTCTGGTAAGATCTATTGTGTGTAAAACTATTCTATCACAAACTCATAGGGACAGGTATGTCAAAAATTAACATTAATGTTTTTTTTTCTCGATTTGAGAAAAACATGGTGAAAAATGCAGACATGAATATTTGCACAAGTATTTTCTGAAAGCTTGAATAGTAGGGAAATGCAAAAAGTTGCCAGAAAAGACTCAACAAGTAAAAGCTGGCAAGTTTGTATAGAAGTTATAGGAATATTCTCAAAGAATGTTATTTATTTGCCCAGTTTAATTATACATTTTTAATATCATTGAAAATAAATTGAAGAATGAGATTCTCATCGGTAAGCAACTTTTTTCCTGTGAAAAACCACAAATGTGACTAATTCAAGGTTTACATAAATAAGCTACAATTTTAGATAAAGTCCTTCAAGTTTCTATGCTCATGTGTTTATTTTTGTGACCCTTAATATGTGTAAATTGGCCTCATAGTTTTGTGATTTGAAATGTATTCCAGTATCTTATTTTTATTACCCCCACCAAAAGCTTTCCTACCACCTATTCCAAAATAACAGGCCTATGATTTCAAGGCATTTTGAAAAGATGATCCTGAATTTGACTTTTCATAAAGGGGAAAATGTTTCCACTTTGAAGGAAAAAACAAGTTAATCTACCTTTTAAGTATGCATTAGGCAGGTCATGGTCTTTAGGACAGTACTGAAAAGTCTGCTTGTCCATGAACCCCCACCCCCCCAGTTAATCAGGTAGTCCTTTATTGGGTTTTAAATGACAGTCAAGATTTTAGGAACTATTGTCTCAGATTACCTCTATTCCTTTGCCTAATCATATGTTCTCTATCGCACCTCTGTCCTTACACATCTCCTTACCTAGGAAGTCCCTCACAGCACAATATTGTTGTACTGTTGCTCAGTCCACTTAAGGTTAAGGCACTTGGGTCGTCACTGCTATTTGTACAGGTCATCAAATTGCCTGTCACCCATCTCAGATACCTTCCCACTAACAGAGGCAGGATAGGGAGTGTATCATTGCACTTATAAATATGTTCAATGCACATACATTTTCTGTATGTGCTAGGCATGAGCTAGACAAACCTTTATTGTTTTTTGTATTATTATGTGGTGTAACAACAATAAATGTCATGTTCATTAGAATAGGAGAAATGTGAAAAAATAAAAACCTTTATATGAATTTAAAAAACATTTAAATTAATTTTTTTAAATAAAAGACACACCTGAATGAGCTTTCTGATTAGATATGGTTTATATTGTGGGTACTATGTACTTAATATCCATAAATGTTATTTTTGTAAAAAAGAAGGGGGGAGGGGCACTTCAGCTAAAAGCATGTATGCATTAAGCAACAAATTATACTTAATTACAGTCTTGTCAGATTTTTTTAAAAGAACATGGCAGTTAAATACACACAGTTAAATACACTATTTTCTTTTTGTACCTATGGTTATTTTATATATGATTTTTTTTTGTGCCTGTAAAAATGATGGGGTAAATGTATTCTGTTTGCTTAACATTATGTTTGTGTGGTGATATTTAAGGCAAGAACTGGTAGGGTTAATGGGATGCTGCCCTGTTTTCCATTTTTTACTTAAGATAAACAACATGGGGAAAATACATGAATAAATTTATGCCTGATTCAGGACTCCTCCAGGTCTGTTAATTAGCTGGGTAAATGGGACCCAATAAAAAAATGACTTCATACTAAAAGTTAAGTTCAAGGTGAAGTACCCTTTTAAACAACAGAGTAATTGGGTAAAATGAAACTACATTTTTTAGATGTCTTTCACGTTGAAGCTTTCTGAGGCAAAAATACAGTAACCTCATACCAGAAAAAACAGAAAACCACATACCAGAGAAAACATATCAAATGCTGTTGGATGAAAGTAACCTCATTTGGAGAGAAACACAAAGAAACCTACCTCCGTATTCTTAAATTAGGTTCAATAATTTCAAAGCATTGCCATTAGAGTCACTGGTGTTAAAGAAATAATTATGATCCAATTTTGTTTGAGTGACTTAGGGGCATGTTTACTAACATTGGAGATAAATATCTGGAGAGATTTCTGGAGATGTTGCCCATAGCAACCAATCAGATCTTTGCGTTTGTTTTCTAACTTGGCTGTGGCTGTTTAAATGTAATTGCTGATTGGTTGCCATGGGCAACATCTCCAGAAATCTCTCCAGATATGTATCTCCAATGTTAGTAAACATGCCCCATAGTTTGAAAACGTGCAATGTGATTGGCCCATCGTGGTTACTGACATTTCTAAAAACTTTACATGCATTTAAGCTAAGGCAACCTTACGGTAAATGCAGGCAGTGTGAGTAATACACAGTGCCTGAATAATTATTTTTATATGCCATTCAGGAATCAAATTTTGACATGTTTTAATAATATCAGATTTGATCAGTTTTTATATAAGGTTGCCATAGGTTGATATTTATTTAAAATTGTGTGCTATCAAATATTACCAGTTTTGCCCATTATGGAAACTTTTTGGAGTGTTTTATTATGAGACTATTAAGGGCTGATTAAAGAAATAGTTAATTATAATAGAGGACTGCTTTATGCATATTTGCTTTAACTTTTACAACAGATTTTTATTCCCTTAAGGTGAAAAGTAATTTTAGAAAGGAAAGAAAACTCAAAAACACAATTTCCACAATGATGGGATCCCTTGTCTGTAAACCTGATATACAGATAGCTAAATTATAGGAAGGTCATTTCCCCCAGAGTCCATTTTAAGCAAATAATTCATGTCATTCATTTTTTCTATTAAGTACCTTATAGTTGATGAATCCATATTGGTGGCAACATAATCCTATTGGATTTATTTCATGATTAAATAATTTTTAGCAGACAAAGTATGGAGATCCAAATTACAAAAACATTCCTTCTGGATAATAGATCATATACTTGTAGGAAGTTGTACTTAATCCTAACTAAATTTCATGTATCCCTATTAGTGGCAAAATAATAATATTGGGTTTAATAAATGTGTTTTAGTAGACTCAGTATGGTGAGACAAATTTGGAAAATATTGCTTATCCTGAAAACAGCAGGTCCCATGCATTCTGGATAACAGATCCCATATCTGTAATCCAAATTATAATTTCCTTTATCCCTAAAGGAGATAAGCCCTTCAGTCAAAGAGCTAATGTCCAAAGAAACCCTAGTAAACAACTACTGTATATTTACTTGCGTAGGAGGGTAGAGGTCTTGCTTACCTTTAATTCTTTAGTTTCCCCAGGATGATTCTTGGCCAGTAAGATTGGATAGAAAACCCCAAAGTGTTATCCCCAGTCCAGCAATGTGTTAGGGTCTCTTCCATTCTTCCAAGATTAATAATTCCAAAGAGTCTTGCTTGAAGGCTAGATTGAGTCAGTAGAGCAGGGCCCTTGGCAGTTCAGTAATTGGCCATGGGATGTTACGTTTCCCCTACTATGAAAAGGTAAGCACACATGTGCTAGCTCTCTTTTGATCTACCTACTTGATGGAGGAGGTGGTGGAGTCTTAAATAACATATGCTTTGGGAGTTACAGGGAGTTACTACTGCCCTAAAGCCAGCCTGGATAAGACCAGTACCAGCTAGTACCAAAAAGTACGAACAAGTAGTCAATTTCCTAAAACCTTACATTTGATTTGGAAAAGAAATTACTGTATGTTGAAAAACAAGTACTGTAGATATGGTAGCCTGTAGGATCACCTTAAACACACTTGTAGAAACAGACTTTTGCATCCATACATTTCAGTGACTAATTTTGATTTAAAGCCGGTTAAGACTAATCTTAGTGCCTAGTAGAACTCCTCTGTATGGAAAGATTGGATCTGCTTGTCAGATACTGTCATCAGATACTGTCAGGATGTGAAGCTGCATTGGGGGGTTTCTGTAATCATGTATGGACTGTAGGACACAGTGAGGATGTAAATAGATGAATGTGTAATGCCCTACACATGTGCCCAGTGTATAGTTTATGTGCCAGTGTATAGTTTATGGGCCTTTTTCAATCCTTGGGGGGGCCGAAATGTTGGACACAAAGATTCATGCAAATAAAGGTCACTTGATTCACTACAATTTGGAGTGCGGTTCTGTGTGATTAATTATGCAATAAAGGTTTTGAACCTGCACCCACAAGAATACAGAAAATCCGGATTAGAGTGTGGCTGCCTTTGAACATATATATATATATATATATATATACATGGGCGTCCGCAGAAAAATTTCCAGGGGGGGGCAAGTAATTTAGTTTAGGATAGCATCCCCCAACAGACAAATATATATATATATATATATATATATATATATATATATATATATATATATATATATAGAATGACCACTAGTCTTGTTTGCTAGCGTTTTGTCCTCTACGACTGTTAGTGAATTGGCAATGTCCCTGTGGATGAGATTTCTGGCGAATTGTCGCTAGCCACAACCACTTCACCCTTTAGTGATTCTGCCCCACTATGCAGGCCCCCTTTAGCTATCCGTGCTGCTGTAAAAATAGAGCTGAGTAAGCTGTTGCAGGAGGATATGTGCTTCCTCTATAGTTATCAAGGCACCAACGGGCAGTGGTGTAGTACCAGTAAAAATTATATTTGATGCCAATGTTAGTAATAGGGAAGACAAACAACATATACAGTAATATTTTCTAGAAAAGACAGCAACCCTAGGGACAGACTGGCATGGACTGTGGGTATGATAGTCCCCCTCCCCAACCCTTTCTGCAGCTTTAACTTTGTTGCTCACCTCCAACAAGCAAAGTGTAGGGCGGTCAAGCAGGTGGTTGAGGAAGGACTGCCTGAGGGTACCATTGCGGGGGCCTGAGCCCATTCATGTTATGCCACTGCCCATGCTAGAAATACAGTCTGACACAACAAAACACCCTAGGATCATCTCTAGATGCCTAAAAGTACTTTCTGTGACTCCCTCCAATAACAACGAAGCTCAAGTGTATTTAGACAAGGATTGGCTTTCCCTTTTCATCTATAATACATCATCTTGAAAATCTGAATATCTGTCAGTGAAGGCAGAGCAGCAGAGCTGGAGAGAAACTCCTGAGCACAGTGGGCTGGAGAGAAAAGGGCAGGTCCTCACCCAGTGTCGGACTGGGGTGCCTGGGGCCCACCAGAAAACTTAATCTCAAGGGCCCGCAGCCACCCCCGGTACAAATATCATAAAGCAGGGCAGGACTGCTGCTTCCAATGGGGATCAGATAGTGTGGTGTTTATACAAACAAAACATAACAGACAGGATCTGTGCAGCCACTGGGACAGAATGCTCTGTTATAGAGATAGCTAGAATCTCAGCTGCCATAAAGCAGGACTGGACTGCAGCTTACAATGGGGATCAGATAGGATCTGTGCAGCCACTGGGACAGAATGTTCTGTTATACAGATAACTAGAATCTCAGCTGCCATAAAGCAGGGCAGGACTGCTGCTTCCAATGGGGATCAGATAGTGTGGTGTTTATACAAACAAAACATAACAGACAGGATCTGTGCAGCCACTGGGACAGAATGCTCTGTTATACAGATAGCTAGAATCTTAGCTGCCATAAAGCAGGAAAGGGCATCAGATAAGATATAATGGATATCAGATCAGATCTGTCCATTACTTGTTAATTTCTCCCCTATTATTTTTGTTGTTTTTTATGTGATGCACTGTCTCTACTAGTAGAAAAAACAGCAGTACAGGTATAACTGCACTTTATGACAATATGCTGATATGAGTGGCATCTCTCACTGCACACAAGGAGAATTTTTGTCTGAAAATCCATTTTACCTGACTGAAATCCTCCTAGAGTAAAATGATGGATGGATCACATTCAAGTCAATTCCCCCCTCTCACAGGTTGGTAGTGACCCGTATTAGAGTGTTCTTCAATTTTGAGAGTACCCTCAAACTTAAATATCTGAGCAGACACTGCTTAAACATTAGATATATAGATCGAACAGAAGTGCTGTATGTCAATAAAATGTGTCTACCATATACTTGTCTTGATCTGTCCCAGAGGCAGATTACACTAACGATAACACGGAAATAAACCTTAGGAAATGTCCCAAGGGGTCAATTAAAATAAGCAGGCACAGAGGATGGTGAAAAGTTCTGTTAAGCTCATTACAAAGTAAAGTTCCAATCCCTGCCGCTGACCCAGTCCAGATCACTAATTTTTAAACAGGGTCAGGCACCAAGTCAGTGATAAGACTTTCTCCTAAACTATATATATCTTGCTAGGGCTTGATCAAGGATTAAGGAAGTCCTGCAGAATGGAAAGGGGATACAAAAAAACAAATCTTTGCTAGTTTGTTAATCACAGACTTGCCTGGCTTGGAAGGGTCGATCGTCCGTCCTGTAGAGCCCTGGGGGCTGGGCTGCTAGTGAGAAACGACGGATTGTGCAGGGAGAGTTCAGTGTAGTCATAAATTTCACGTGTGTTCCCACCCCTCCAACTTTTACTATCTTGGATGATGATAATTGCGTCCAGATCCCAGCGTAGAATTTTCATGCAGGCATTCAGCAGGCCAATTGCTAGCAGCACATGATCTATTGATGACATCAGCAGGGTCCCCGCAGCTCAGCTACAACCTCCAACCGGGTTATGGGATGCCGAGGTGAGGTACTGGCAGGCAGTGTGGGCGGATGCAGAGTGAGGGATGTTAGCAGCAGGCACAGTGGGCCCACTGAGCGCTTCTGATTTCAGTAGGGCCCACCGCGCGCATACATCTGCATTATCTGATGGCAGGCCAATCCGTCCCTGTCCTCACCTATTTCTTTTTCAGCGCTCAGTCAGCTCAGCTCGCGCGCACTCGTCCTCCCAAAGCACCCTGGCGAGTGGCGACGTGACGTCGCGTTGTGTCGGCGATGTCACGTTGCGTAGGCGACGTCACGTTGCGTCGGCAACATCGCAGCGGCGTTCGTGACGTCAATTAGAGTCAGCCCGGAGACTGGGGAGGCAGTTGAAAGAATTTGGGCCTGGCTGTGGGTAAAATTAAGCGCTGCGTGCAGAGAGATTTGTGTGGACAGTCCCAGGGGGGGCACTGCCCCCTCTTGCCCCCCTCTGTGGACGCCCATGTGTATATATATATATATATATATATATATATATATATATATATATATTCATTCGAAAATGCTGACGCACACCAGGATTTTTCTTCAACAATACTTATTTTATTGATCGACGTTTCGATCCCCAGAGGGATCTTTATCAAGATAACAACACACTGAACTGTGAAACATTATAAAGACTCACCCACATGTGACCCAACACCAAAGCACCTCCCACAAATTCAATTGAGTGGATTAACCCTTTGTGAGCCATATGAGGCAATTGGTTAATTGTGTAGGGTGATCTGGAAGACAAAGTGCATAGTGCCATAAGTTAAATATTATTATTATATACATAAAAAATATATTCAAAATTTAAAAGAAATGTTAAAACACTATATAAAATCAATGTGACTAAAAATCCTGTTTGCATATTAAACAATTTATGGTTACATACTTCCTATTAATAAATATACAATAATGGCAATTACGGTTGAATAATTCACCTTATTAGGTGCCAATCCGGCCCAATATTATCGTAACATATAGTGGATTACAGAAATGAATTATATGAACAGTATTCATTTAAGCCACTAGGGGCTGTTGTATTTAATGTCTTAATCCAGAAGACCTCCCTTTGTGACAGCAAGCGGTTCCAATCACCTCCCCTATTAGGTTCTGGTACCATATCTATACCCATAAATCTGAATGTAGGTAATCTATGCCCCATTTTCAGATAATGTTGTGGTAGGGGTAGATCTGATTTTCCCGACTCAAATGCCCGTTTAATTGAAGATCTATGATTTCCCATCCGTTCACGGAGCGTATTCTGTGTCTTACCCACATATGATAAACCACATGGGCATGTTATCATGTAGATAACATGTGTTGAAGTACATGTGATGCGGTGTTTAATCAAAATTTCCTTGCCAGTATGGGGGTGTCTAAACGATATACCTGCTGTCATGGACCTACATGTAGTACAACCAGCACATTTATAGCAACCCTTTTTCAATTTACTTGTGACACTACTGTTTCCTGCGTAACACTTGATGGGATCAGATTGCATCAAAAGGTCTCTTAGATTTTTGCCCCGTTTATAGCCCCATATAGGTTTTTTTGCCACATTTTGTGCTAATTTTTTATCGCTTTGCAGGACCGGCCAGCTATTTTCTACAATTGTTCTGATAGCATTCGAACCCGAGGTGTAACTACTTGTCACTATAAACCTGTCCTGTTCTTTTGGCTGCTTGTCCTCTTTTGATGTTTTTTCTACCGTTATATGTTCTCGGGCCTTATTAAGGGACTCTGTTAATATATGCTGCTTATAGCCCCTCTGTTTAAAACGATTAAATGTGTCCAATATCTGTTCTTCCCCTATAGTGCAATCAGAATTATTTCTCATAGTTCGCAAAAACTGTGAGAATGGAACAGCCTTTTTTGAACTGGGGGGATGATAACTTGTGGCATATAGCAGTGTGTTTCTATCGGTGGGCTTACGATACAATTTGTAACCCAATTTGTTGTTAACTCGAGGGTTTCGGATAAGAAATACACCGACTATTGGCAGACAAAACCCTGATTTCTGCAGAAAGTGGGTTGGAGTGCTAAACCGGTGTTCACTAGATCTTATGGTCCTTGTTATCGAAGAAGTCGGCACTGAACTGGTTAAAGTATGGAAAGAGCTTGCCGAATTAGAAAATGTCCATCAGACAGTATGCAGCAGCAGTTCGTTTGCTGAATTTGGGCACAAACTGAAAATGAATGTGGAAACTTTTCGCCAGGACTTACTGCGGTTCAAAAAGGAGAAGCTCCGTAAAGTTGAGGAGGATTACCAGCAGCATATTATATCGCTGGTTAGGTGGGAGCAACGAACCCGGTGGCTGGCGCAGAGGCGCTCAGAGATGGCGGAGACATCGAGGATGGGCCCTGAGCACAGTGGACAGTTCCGGTGATTCTGCCGGCGAGGAGGAACTGACGTCATCAGGACGCGATGTCCCAGTAATGCAGTCGAACACCCAGGATTTCCCGGCCGAAAGCCAGCGATCGGTCCATTTTCCCAGGGAAGCTCAGCCAATCGATCGTGGACCAATAGAGGAGCCAGCCCCAATGCATACCAGAAGCACAGGCAGGGGAGAACAAAGCGGATTCGGAGGGGGGAAAAGAGGCAAGGGACGGCCGCCCAGGTTCCCAAGATGAATCCTCTCTACAACCTCTCACATCACAGCTTAACCCCTGGTGAGATTTCATTGTTAAGCAAAGGCACTACATTTGTTCCAACTGTTCAATTTGACAAGTTTAAATGGGATATAGAATGTTATAAAATGGGCAGGAAATTGAAGTTGATAGATCAATTTGGGGCACAGGAACCTACCACTGTGGCAAAAAAGTGGAAAAAGAAAAGCGTATACGAATCTACCTCCATAAATGCTAACATTAATGTATTTTTACAAACTGTGACAAATGAGGTTAACTCCTTACCGACAGATACCTTTAAGGCACATCCAAATTTGACGCCACAGGAGAGACAGGCCCTGAAAACTTTGAGAAAAGATAATACTATTATTATCAAACCTGCAGACAAGGGGGGAGGTATTGTTATCATGGATTATTTAGACTATCAAAAAGAAGTACTCAGACAACTGGATGATACAAAGGTATATGAGAAATTGAGTATTAACCCTGTAACCAAATTTAAGAAAGACATTGCTCAAGTGTTAAAATGTGCTTTTGATCAAGGGTGGATTACAGAAACCGAAAGACAATTTCTTTTACAGGAGCATCCGGTTTGTCCAGTTTTGTACTGTCTCCCTAAAATCCACAAGAGTCTCAGTAACCCTCTGGGTAGGCCTATTGTCTCCTCGAGAGAGAGTTTATTGTATCCGATAGGACTATTTTTGGATTTTTATTTACAGGACACAGTTCAAGCATTGCCATATTATCTTAAGGACACACAACAGCTTTTGAACATTGTATCACAGATTATACTGCCAGACGAACCAATTATTCTAGCTAGTCTGGATGTATGTAGCCTCTATACGATTATTCCCCATCAACAGGGAATAGAGGCGGTACATTGGGCGTTACACAACTCGAGTACATATGCAGGTCCACCCATTAATTTTATGTGTCAACTTATGGAACTAGCCTTGAAATATAATTATTTTCGATTTGAAAACAATTTTTATTTACAGAAAGAAGGCACATCAATGGGTGCTGCAATGGCTCCTGCATATGCTAACTGTTACATGTCAGCCTTTGAACAATGTAACATTATGCCCCAGTTTGGAGACTCACTGTTATTATATCTACGCTACATAGATGATATTCTTTTAATATGGCGTGAACAAGAAAGTGAGCTCTTAAATATGGTGGACACAATTAACGCACTGGATACACCTGTTAAGTTTACAATTACATGTAACACTCAATGCATACAATTTTTGGATGTTGAACTGTTTAGAGTTAACAACAAATTGGGTTACAAATTGTATCGTAAGCCCACCGATAGAAACACACTGCTATATGCCACAAGTTATCATCCCCCCAGTTCAAAAAAGGCTGTTCCATTCTCACAGTTTTTGCGAACTATGAGAAATAATTCTGATTGCACTATAGGGGAAGAACAGATATTGGACACATTTAATCGTTTTAAACAGAGGGGCTATAAGCAGCATATATTAACAGAGTCCCTTAATAAGGCCCGAGAACATATAACGGTAGAAAAAACATCAAAACAGGACAAGCAGCCAAAAGAACAGGACAGGTTTATAGTGACAAGTAGTTACACCTCGGGTTCGAATGCTATCAGAACAATTGTAGAAAATAGCTGGCCGGTCCTGCAAAGCGATAAAAAATTAGCACAAAATGTGGCAAAAAAACCTATATGGGGCTATAAACGGGGCAAAAATCTAAGAGACCTTTTGATGCAATCTGATCCCATCAAGTGTTACGCAGGAAACAGTAGTGTCACAAGTAAATTGAAAAAGGGTTGCTATAAATGTGCTGGTTGTACTACATGTAGGTCCATGACAGCAGGTATATCGTTTAGACACCCCCATACTGGCAAGGAAATTTTGATTAAACACCGCATCACATGTACTTCAACACATGTTATCTACATGATAACATGTCCATGTGGTTTATCATATGTGGGTAAGACACAGAATACGCTCCGTGAACGGATGGGAAATCATAGATCTTCAATTAAACGGGCATTTGAGTCGGGAAAATCAGATCTACCCCTACCACAACATTATCTGAAAATGGGGCATAGATTACCTACATTCAGATTTATGGGTATAGATATGGTACCAGAACCTAATAGGGGAGGTGCTTGGAACCGCTTGCTGTCACAAAGGGAGGTCTTCTGGATTAAGACATTAAATACAACAGCCCCTAGTGGCTTAAATGAATACTGTTCATATAATTCATTTCTGTAATCCACTATATGTTACGATAATATTGGGCCGGATTGGCACCTAATAAGGTGAATTATTCAACCGTAATTGCCATTATTGTATATTTATTAATAGGAAGTATGTAACCATAAATTGTTTAATATGCAAACAGGATTTTTAGTCACATTGATTTTATATAGTGTTTTAACATTTCTTTTAAATTTTGAATATATTTTTTATGTATATAATAATAATATTTAACTTATGACACTATGCACTTTGTCTTCCAGATCACCCTACACAATTAACCAATTGCCTCATATGGCTCACAAAGGGTTAATCCACTCAATTGAATTTGTGGGAGGTGCTTTGGTGTTGGGTCACATGTGGGTGAGTCTTTATAATGTTTCACAGTTCAGTGTGTTGTTATCTTGATAAAGATCCCTCTGGGGATCGAAACGTCGATCAATAAAATAAGTATTGTTGAAGAAAAATCCTGGAGTGCGTCAGCATTTTCGAATGAATATACAACTATCCTGTTCAGCACCCAGGTAATTGGTACTACAGTGTGTGCCCAAGTCTTTGCATATATATATATATATATATATATATATATATATATATATATATATATATATATATATATATATCCAATAGAGTGTAGGATTCAACATCTCAGTTCAATCACAAATACTTCCGTCCAATGAAGCTGATTAATCCAAATATAGTGGTAGTGATGAATTTCAATAATACGCAGTGGGTTGCTGACACTTGACAAAGACCTACGCTCGAAACATGAAGTGTTTAAATAACTAGCACCTTTTTGTAGCAACCCACTTCGTATTATTGAAGTTCATCACTACCACTATATTTGGATATAGATATATATATATATATATATATATATAGTGAAAAATTTAGACAGATTTTATACAGACATTGGCATCTGTTAAGGGATGCCTATCCGACAGTGACTGATTTCAAACAGCCTCCTATGATGTCCTTTAACAAAGGTTCGACTATAGGGAAGAGGTTGGTACGTGCTGACTTACGACCCCCACCCAGACAATACACATTTCTGGGCCCCCCTAGGGAGGGCATGTTCCGCTTCAAGGGCTGTGCACAGTGCCGCTTTGTTCTCACAGGTGATTCCTTTTGTAGTCCTGTGACAAACAGGAGCTACAATATTAGGGGACATTATTCATGTGACACGAGCTATGTAATCTATATGTTGGTGTGTCCTTGCAATTTAATCTACATAGGGGAAACTATTCAGAAAATCAGGGACAGATTTTCCCAACATAGATCCACGGTTAATACAAAAAATTCCATTCTCCCGGTCTCCAAACATTGTTTGGAGAAGGGGCATAGTGCAGATGACCTCAGATTCAGGGTGATACAACATATACCACAACCCAGGAGAGGGGGCGATAGAGTAATGCAGTTAAAAAGGACAGAGGTCCAATGGATTCATAGGTTAAAATCATTGAGCCCTAATGGGTTGAATAGGGACTTCGATTTACATCTGTTCATATGAATGCTATGATCCTGTGTAGGTTCAAAGGATTATTGTATGTATCTTGTATTGAAAGTTGTAACCGTTTTATTGTTACACTGCGGATGATTTCCATTATGCATCTAAACTCCCCCACATTATAGAGGGCTGTTTGCCAATAACAAATATGGCGTGGCTAGATTCCACGAGCGGTGGAGCGTGTGCTCGCTCTTGTGACGCTCCTACGCTTCTGCGTGGTTGCGTCAGACTGACCGGGCACGCAGCCCCCGCTATTTCAATGGGAAAGACGGACTTCCGGGTCTCTTACTGATGCTCCATGACACGCATTGGGGACACGCTTGAGAAAGGGGGCAGGGGACCCCCGAAACGTCGCGTGATGTCTCTATGTCGATGAGTATACTCTTATATCATGTTTTTATGATGGGACAATAAATGTTATGTTTTAACACTTTTCGAGTGCGACTCTGCTGGAATACATATATATATATATATATATATACATATATATTTATATATATATATATATATATATATATATATATTTATATATATATATATATATATATATATATATATTTATATATATATATATATATATATATATATATATATATATGTCTTATTTACAGTATATATGCATTGAGAAGGATACAACCTAGCTGATTCAACCCAAACCAGATGTATGGGATGACCATGTTAAGGCTAGAGCATCAAAAACACAAGAAACAACTTGTGTATGATCTTTAACATTCCTAAATTTTGTAACACATCAAACAGTTGAGATAGGCTACTGTTGTGCAATGTCATCAAGCTGCAGTTTTCATATAGCAGTGTCAGGAATTCCTTTTGAGAAGAAAAGTAGAGAAAAAAGTCAGAAATAGAGGGTAAGATATTATATGGCTGGGTAAAGTCTTAATAGTCAATATGTAATCTGCAATTTTTGTATCACTGCAAAGTATATATTTACAGATGTAAATTCCAGTCTCTAGCTGTAAAGGGAAATTTTGTGAGTTAGTGCAGATCTGATAGATAGACAGATACTGTAGATATACTGTAGCTTTATCTGTTACTACTTTAAGAGACAATGCCAAACTAGTAAATAATATCAGTTCCAGTAAGATAACATGATTTTTTGATACTTACCGTTAAATCTGTTTCTCTGTAGTCGATAAGGGGGACACAGGGACAGATGGGGTTAAGCTCCACCCTCTAGGAGGCAGGACACTTAGAATAAAAAAGAAAAGGGGCGTGCCAAGACCATGGCTTAACCCAACCTAGTAATAAACCATTCAGTTAGTACCAAAGCGACTGCTAAACATAAACAAGAAACTGCAGAACTGGTAAACAGGAAAACATTTCACTTGTGGACCAATAGATCCAACTCGCTGAAGGGCGGGAAGCCCTGTGTCCCCCTTATCGACTACAGAGAAACAGATTTAACGGTAAGTATCAAAAAATCCTGTTTTCTCTGTCGTCTCAAGGTGGACACAGGGACAGATGGGGACTTAACAAAGCAGCCCCAACAAAAGAAGCAGGGAGGGAGCGAGACAATGACACATTATTGCACCACTGAGTGCAACACCTTACGACCAAAGGAGGCTTCGGCCGAGGAAAACGTGTCGAGACAATAGAATTTTGTAAATGTGTGGACAGACGACCAGGTAGCCGCTCTGCAGATCTGGTCCAAAGAGGCCGAGTTGCGCCATGCCCAGGAAGCTCCCACTGATCTGGTAGAGTGGGCGCGAACACCGTCTGGTGGCGACTTACCTTTGGCTAAATAGGCCTTCGCGATGGTTTCCCGGAGCCATCGGGCAATAGAAGACTTGGACGCAGCCAAGCCCCTCCGAGTCCCTGAGGGCAGAACGAACAGGGACCGTGAACGGCGGAAGGACATGGATCTGTCCAGATACCACCGGAGCGCTCTGACTACATCCAAACCATGAAGTCTGCGTTCCTTGTCATTCTTGGGATCCGGACACAGGGACGGTACCACAATCTCCTGGTTGATGTGAAAGGACGTCACCACCTTGGGTAGGAATGACGGAATCGTGCGGAGTACGGCCTTGTCTCTGTGAAAAACAAGGAAAGGCGGGTCACAGGATAGTGCGCAGAGCTCCGAAACTCGTCTCGCAGAAGAGATCGCCACAAGAAAAACCACCTTCCGAGTGAGCCAGTCATCGGAAACGGATGCAAGAGGTTCAAAGGGAGGGTCTAAGAGAGCATCCAGAACAATATTGAGATCCCAACTTGGAGTCGGAGGGCGGAAAGGAGGGGCGACATGAGCCACTCCTTGGAGAAAAGTACGGACGGAATCATCCAAGGCCAAACGGGATTGAAGCAACACCGAGAGAGCTGACACCTGCACCTTCAAGGAGCTGAGTTTCAAGCCCAACTGCAAACCCCTTTGAAGGAAGGACAAAACCCGAGGGATGACACAGTCCATGAAGGAAGAATCAGCAGAGGGGACGGCGGTTTCCCTGCACCAGGTCCAGTAGTAACGCCAAACTCTGTGATAGGCCTTGGAAGAAGTAGCCTTGCGGGACTTCAACATGGTGGTGATAACATCTTCCGCTATCCCCTTTCGTCTCCAGATTGCGGCCTCAACAGCCATCCCGTCAAAGCGAAGAGGCCCGGATTGTGATGAACAATGGGGCCTTGAAGAAGCAGGTCGGTCCGCGGAACCAGTCGCAGAGGTTGAGCGACGGACATCTCCTGAAGATCCGAGAACCAAGTTCTCCGGGGCCAAAAAGGGGCTATCACGATCGCGGTGACGCGAGACCGCCTGATCTTTTTCAGCACCCGAGGAAGCATGGGAAGAGGAGGGAAGACGTAGGCGAGGTCGAAGTGCCAGGTCTGCGTCATGGCATCGATGCCCACTGCCAGAGGATCGCGGGAGCGAGCGAAGAAGTTGGGCACCTTTCGATTGACTCTGGACGCCATTAAATCGATCTCGGGAACCCCCCAATGACGGACGATCTCCGCAAATGTTTCCGGGTGAAGCTCCCACTCTCCTGGATCTAGGAGGTGCCGACTGAGAAAATCGGCCCTGGTGTTGTCCACTCCCGGAATGTGAATGGCGGAAAGCCTTACGGAACTGGCCTCCGCCCAGAGTAGAATCTGTTGCACTTCTGCCAAGGCGGCCTTGCTGCGCGTTCCACCCTGTCTGTTGATGTATGCGACGGTTGTGGAATTGTCGCTCTGCACCCGAGCAGCCTTGGCCTGGAGGATGTGTGACCAGTGTCGGAGAGAGAGTTTTACCGCCCGTAGCTCCAGTATGTTGATGGAGAGTTTGGACTCCTCGGGAGACCATAGACCTTGTGCGGACCAACTGCCCCACGTTGCTCCCCAGCCCTGAAGGCTGGCATCCGTGGTTATCACTAGCCAATCCGGAGTCACCCAGGACTGTCCCTCGGACAGGCTGGAGGGTCTGAGCCACCAAAGGAGAGACTCCCGTGTCGAGCGGAGAAGAGAGATTCTCTGCGATAAGGGTCCCCCTTTCCATGTGGTCAGAATGTTGGATTGAAGCGGACGAAGATGCAATTGTGCGAAGGGGACCGCTTTGATCGAAGAAACCATGAGTCCTAGAACCTTCATAAGTAGATGAATGGTGGGCCTGGAGGTCCGAAGTAAGAGTTGCACTTGAGTTCGGATCTTCTCCTGTTTCTCCGAAGGGAGACTCACTCTCTGCGTACGAGTGTTGAACTCGAGACCCAGAAAAGTCATCCTGTGACTGGGAATGAGATTGGACTTCTTCCAATTGATGGTCCATCCGAAGTCCTGAAGTAGAGAAACGGCCTTCTGAAGATCCTGTTCGCTCTTGTCTTTCGTCCTGGCCTTCAGGAGCAGATCGTCCAAGTAAGGCGTCACCGATATGCCCTGGAGATGTAGAGCTGCTGCGGACACCGCCATGAGCTTGGTGAAGACCCTGGGGGCTGAGGAAAGACCGAAGGGGAGCGCCACAAATTGGTAATGTCGATTCTTGAAAGCGAACCGCAGGAACCGGTGATGAGGCGGCCAAATTGGTACGTGGAGGTAGGCATCCTTGATGTCCAAGGACATCATCCACTGATCTTGTTCCATCCCCCGTATCACAGAGCGAAGGGTTTCCATTTTGAATTTGACCGATCTGATGAATTTGTTGAGAAAACTGAGATCCAACACCGGACGGAAGGAGCCGTCCCGTTTGGGGACCAGAAACAAATTGGAGTAGAACCCTGAGAATGTCTCTGGAGGAGGCACTGGTATGATTACTCCACTTTGCTCCATCTTGTGGACACAGTCCAGGAAGGCTAGAGCCTTGCCCGAATTGGAAGGAAGTCTGGACATGAGGAACTTCCGAGGAGGGGGAGAAGAGAAATCCAGATGATAACCCTCTGAAATGATCTCGTTTACCCAGGCATCGGTGGAATGCTGGAGCCAGACCTCCCGGAATTGCAGTAGTCTGCCCCCTAAGGACTGCCGCGATTCCGGAGGGGATGCCCCGTCAGCCTGAGGCAGACTTGTCGGCAGAAGTCTTGTTGTGGAATTTGTTAGTCTTCCATGAAGGACGTCCCTTGTCCGCTGGTTTGGAGCGAAAATTGGAGCGTCTGGGAGGGCTGTATCTTCTAGAAAATCGGGTAGATTGACCCCGAAAAAATCTGGACCGGCGGGGCTGTGTGGAGGGCTTGTTCTTAGACTGAGGAAGAAAGGTGCTCTTGCCCCCCGTGGCCTGAGAAATGATTTTTTCAAGTTCCTCACCAAACAGTCGTTGTCCCTTGAAGGGGAGCGAAGTAAGGGATTTCTTAGAGCTAGAGTCGGCTGCCCAATTCTTAAGCCACAGGGTTCGACGGGCCGCTACAGCTAGAGCTGAGGTACGCGCTGTGATCTGTGCGGTATCGAGGGTGGCGTCAGACAGATAGGCGGAGGCCTCTGCTATGGAACGCACGGATTCGATAAGGTCGGCCCTGGGAACGCCGTCCTGAATATCGGAGAAGAGAGATTCAGCCCATGCCTGGATGGCTCTGGCCACCCAGGCTGACGCTAGAACAGGGCGAAGGGTCGACCCTGCGGAAGAGTAGACCGCTTTAAGGAAACCTTCAAGACGTCTGTCAGATGGATCCTTAAAGGCTGCCGCGTCGGTAACGGGTAGCGTCGTGGATTTAGACAGCCTGGAAACCGGGGCGTCCACGGTCGGAGGCATTGACCACCTGTCCACAAGATCCCTAGTAAAGGGATAGGACTTAGAAAATTTCCGAGAAGCCTGAAATTTCCGTTCTGGGAAATTCCACTTGTCTTGAACAATGCTAATAAGTTGTTCATGGGAAGGAAAACAGAGAGAAGACTTGTGTTGTCTCTTGAACAGGCTGGACGTCTGAGACTGTTGTTCCGAGGAAGGAGAGCCTTAAGGACCTCAATGACCCCTTGAATAATACGGTCAACGTCATGCTGAACATCGCGGCCCGCGGTCTCCTCATTGTCTTCCCCTGTTTCCGAAGAAACTTCGGAAGGGAGAAGTTCACCTTCGGAATGAGAGGATTCCCCTCCTGAAGCAGAGTCCTCAGATGGGGTCTGGACACTAGAGTGCCCCTTAGACTTCTCTGATCTCTTGCGTTTGCCACTGGATTTGTGGTCCAGTTTGGCAAGAGCTTTACCCAGAGTATCTGCAATGGAAGGGAGATTCTGCAAAGAAGCTAAGGACTGGGAAAGCTGAAGCGCCCAAAGGGGGCTGGAGGTTCAGTAGAGGGTCCAGGAGAGGGATCTGGGAGAGAAACCTCTGGATTGGGGGACCCAGAAGGAACCGCCGGGGAAGTGTTGCCACTAAGATCAGGATTGGCAACCGTGGCAGAAGCGGAAGACAACCCCTTTTTGCAAGATTTGCAGAGGGGCTCCCCTTGACCTCCTTGGATTTTGGTCTGGCATTTTTTGCAGGCTAAATAGGTAATCTGAGCTGCTGCTTTTGCTGGTGCTCTCCCCCCTGCCCTTGGGAAAAGTCCCCCTGACTTACCCTCTGCCATTGAAGCAGTGTCTGTGATACCTGCTGAATGGTTGTAGTATTCTGCTTTGAATCAGAAAAAACAAGGGCTGTAATGCTCTAGAATCTGGTAACCGAAGGGTTAACCTATGCGCGTCCTGTAGGGAGAGCTTGTCCGCTGCGCTGTGGTCCCCCTGAAGAATCCTCCCTGAAGTGCTCTGAGGCGAGGAGTAGGCAGCGTGAGAGGAGTCGGAGGAAATCGGAGGAAGTTAACGCCTCCTAGAAAGCGCGCCTAGCCATGCGTTCCACCCAGAGCGCAAAATGGCGCCGGAACGCATGGGGCTGGAACGCATGGCGCTGGAACGCACGGCGCGTCTCCCTTTTTCTCCGCACCACGAGGCAGGCATGGAGCGCCTTAGAATGAAAAGGAGGAGGAAGTATTTGCGCTGCCACAGAACCACCTCCCCCGGTCAGCAGAGGAAACCGCAGGGAGCCGTGCAAACAGAGGGGAGGAATAGGGAAGGCGTCTGTCAAGCAAGACAGGGTTCCATATAAGGGGAAGGAGAGCCAGCAGAGAGAAACCCATTAGAAGAAGGGTCATACTCACATTTTGAGCCGCACCGGTTAGGCCCTCTGCTCTCCCATCACGGAATGCAGGAATGCCTGGAAGACAAGTCGGTATAGCTTAAGCTAGCTAGTGACTCCGGTGGGCATCCCACGTAGGAGGCACACCACAAAGGATACAGGTAACCCTGTTCCTGATGAACACCTCATTTGCCAGTATCCTGGCAAAATAATTCTTAAGATGAATTTTTCCATCCTCCTTGGAAGCAGGACACTTAAAAACTGAATGGTTTATTACTAGGTTGGGTTAAGCCATGGTCTTGGCACGCCCCTTTTCTTTTTTATTCTAAGTGTCCTGCCTCCTAGAGGGTGGAGCTTAACCCCATCTGTCCCTGTGTCCCCCTTGAGACGACAGAGAAAAGGAAAACTGCTTCATGCCCTCATTTTTTGAGGGATGTAATGCTGGATTGTTTCCTTGGTATAAGCTGTCAGTGCTTGACCATCTGGTTACATGCAGTTCAGTTTAAGGACAAGGTTGTTAAGTTGTTCAATAAAGAGTTATATCAAGAGAATCTTACACCCTAAAGGTTAATGAAGACAATGTTTTGACTTATGAGCAGATTTATACATTTTATTGTTTATTGACATGTTTCTTGTCTTTAAGAAAAATCACAAACAGAAAAATGTTTGAAAGCAATCTGCAAAATCTTGATATGCCCCATAGAAAGACATTGTTTGCAGTCAGTAAAGTTGTCACTAAATACTGATCATAATTTGGAATGTTTGCTGCTAATGTCTCTATTAAATGTTAAGAAAAGCAAAAGCTTCTCTCACTGCTTGCTTTTGGAACAAAATATACCTCTTACTCTTACATTTTGTAAATCTACTAGAGATCACTTTTGTAATTTTATCACTAACCGGGTATCCTATAATTACACCTGATAGTGTGGTAAAGCAGTTATTATATTCAGATCCCTTGCAATCATGTCAATTAAAGAACTATAAATATTCTAGTCTCTTAGAGCTAGGTCCTGGTCTTCGTATTAAAAAAAACTAGACGTTTGAATCGAATTAATATAGTATATCATAAGAAGAGATCTACATCACAGAAAAATCTGGAAAACCCCAGGCCCTGAGCATTCTGGATAACAGGTCCTAAACCTGTACAACCTGTTTCAAAAATCTATTTTTTGTGATTGCTAGCTTCTCGAAGATATAAACTAGGTTTATCCTAATAGCATTAAACTGCAGAGAAAAAGTTGCAGTTTCGAAGGGAAAATCACAATATAAGTACAGCTGTAAGATCTTGCACACCACAAAATCACATTCATTTCACCATTCATACACTGATGACATTTTATCAGCTTTGTTTTTAGGTATAGGGTATATATAGCAGTACATCATTCTGCAAATTAGATTTCTTTTAACACCACGATACATAGTGATAGCCTTTTTGCAAATGAGAGTGCTGGTGATTTTTATCATTTTCTGTAGGACCAGCTAAGTTACAGGGGTTTGATAAATGAAAGCAATGTTTGTTGTGCCACAGTAATGTTTAAACAGCATGAGGTAAAGTAGACTTCTCAACTGGACAGCATTATCATGCCTTTTTATATGAATATAAACATCAATCTTTTTCCCATAAAAATAACTGTGAAATTTCTCACCTTATTTCAATACTTGGAACTGAATTCAAGCATTCTAGGCATATACATATTCAGTGCAGCACCATGGTTACTCTCATGAGAATAAACAATTTTAAGAGTAGCACGGCTTGAGATTACATATATTATAAAGGAAATGGTAGATGAAAAGAATTATTAGACTATTTGAGTGTGTATTACACAATGTGCCTTAAAGAGTGTATAATACACCCATTACCCAGAAAAGCTTTGTGCTTGGTGAAGATGAGAACTTAAAAAAGTACAGTTATCTTACATTTTTACAGTATTCAACATGTATCCCAGTAATTATGTTAATTATGTGCCATTCATGCATTTCCTTCCCATTACTTAATCTTTTTGTAGGGAAGTAGAGATTTAGAAGTGATTCATCAACTATCAAAATAAAATCTTAGTGAATTTAATTTTTTTGACCTTTAAAAAACGTGCATGTCATACATCTGTTAAAGAGATACTGACACCAGTTTTACATCTATTATATCATTGTCTTTGCATATTATTTAACATTTTCCAATAAAATTATTTGCCAAATGCTGTTACATTGCCCATCTCATCACGTTACTCCAAGAGGTGGCTGCCATATTTGTGCATCAGTATTCCATTAGCATTAGAATCTCTGACAGGTTGAGAAGGGACAGTCAGGTTTAAGAACTTCAAGTAACAATTACTTACAAAAGCAGCCCTATCAGCATGACCTATAGGTAACTTTTAGGGGGTTATTTATCTCAATATTTTCTGCTACAAACTCCGATCAAATCCACTCTGGTTTTTTACTTTTATTTATTATTACATTTAACCGAAAATTTGCTTTGCCTGGAATAATAAATGTTCATGATTTTTTCAGAATTTTCACCCGAAATCCCACCGCACATCAAAAAATCATTGTGACTTCTCCCATTGACTTATATGCAACCTCAACTGGTCTGAGATGCCGGATTTTCAGATTAGGACTTTTCCATCCTCGGGGTTTAAAAAATTCCTAAAAATTTGTGATTTTTCTAAAAGTCCTATTTTATATATAAAAAAAAAATCACAAATTTTTCAGAATTTTATAAACCTCGAGGATGGAAAAGTCCTAATCTGAAAATCCGGCATCTCACACCTGTTGAGGTTGCATTGTGATTTTTGCATTCAGAGTTTAGTAAATAACCCCCTTCATGTACATTAATATTTTTAATTATAGATTTTTATTGTCAGTATCACAAAACTGTAAAACTTGTAAATGTAACGTGTAAACAAATTTGAATTTTGATAAATAGGCCTAATAGTATTTCCCTTATTAAATTAATTATCTTAGTTGTGGGCTGGACCTTTAGAGGGTTGGAGGTCGATATCTCTATTGTTTAGGGTTAGTTATGCACTTTGGGGAAACTGACTATTTCTCCTGACCAGAAATATCCAGTTGTTCCATAATCATAAAAGGTAGGAAGTCCCAAGGTTCAACCAATTTGGACTCCATATGAGCAAATGAAGTAATGCAATGCATGCACTGTTGCACCACAATTGATTGACCACATTTGTAAGCAGTTTTGCTTGTACAAGTAGCACTGTGTAAGAACCTCATAGCTACCTATATCTATGTTGTGGTATAGTAGGGGTTTTCAGAAATTTTATATCAAACTCCAGTTGTGGTCATTGGTTAAACATTATTGGTACTTTCTATTTAGATATATAAAAAAAAAATATTGTGTTAATAGTCAACCTGCTATAGCTCTATGAAAATAAGTATCGGGTTTTAAAGATGCTTGCCAATTATATCCTTTGTTCCCCCTAGGCCCTAGGGATGCAGGGTATGGCAGGCAGTGTTTGGTACACACAGACTGAATAGGGCAGGCAGAGTAGGGCAAACACAGGCAGAATACAGCAGGCAGAGTAGGGCAAACACATGCCCTACGCTGAGTATGGCACACACAAGCAGGGTAGGACAGGTAGAGAATGGGACACAAAGGCAAAGTAGCACAAACAGAGTATGGCACACAGAAGCAGAGTAGAGCATTCAGAGCATGGCACACAGGGGCAGGGTAGGGCAGGCAGAATATGACACACACAAGCAGAGTAGCGCTGGCAGAGTATGGTTATATAGCTATAATAAGGAGAGACAGATCACTCAGCTCTTGACTGATAATAAAAAAACAATGTTAAGGAATCTTAATTAAATTAAAGAAAACCCCAGTAGGCAGTGCTGGGATATTTTGAGCATATTTATCACAGGGTAAAACGTGAATTCATTTAAAAAATCACATTTGCTTTTCAAAGTACTACCTGTGGAAAATTTCTGTGACCAAACATTTTTAATGAACCAAACAGGAAAAAGAAATACATGAATAAAGACTATGCATTATATATATGTACATACTGTATATATATATATATATATATATATATATATATATATATATATATATATATATATTGCAGCTCAGTTTAGAATCATTATATTTGCTTAAATGATATCCATACTGAATTACAGGAGAGCAGAAAAACATCACATTTCAGCCAATGTATTATTCCTTCTCTTTTAATTAATTGGATGCCTCCCATTGCCAATATTTCCTTATCTTACTAACTTGCACTGAACACTGTGAACTGCAAAAAAAAAGGGCAATTTGTATCTTCAGAAATTGTATGTCGATTTAGTTTTTCTTTATCCCAGTTTCCTGTTCCTATTCTACTTATGGAACATTCCATAGTATTTTAGCCCTGTTGTTTAGTTATGATCATTTAAATGGAGATGAATTTTAACTGTATTACCATTTATATCTACATTTTTTTTACTCATACAAGAACGCCTACCCATGCTGACTGTTATGTCTGTGTCATTGATCACCAAGCATCCATTCCTGCAATAGCTATTATGGTTTTGTTTTTTCATGAGATAAACAAGGCAAACAGGGAAAGCTGAAGCTTCTTTGTGTTTGGTCATTGTGAGATAAATATTTATATATGTATATTTCCAATAAACAACCCCCCTTCTTTTCAGCCATTAATGTTACTGTTTTGTTACCAAGAGTCCATCATGCATGGGGTTATCTCTGCACTGGTAATCTAATTATATCAAACATAATAATACCAAACATGGATTAGCTTTCCATTCAAATGCAATAGTCCTGGGTTCCCATGACCCACTTTTTAGACAGAATGATAAATAGACCTCATAGAGCAGGCCTGGGCTGTAAATCTGTGGGTTCTGGCAAATGCCAGAGGGACTGCCATAAGATGGCATAGAAAGTCACTATTTAGTGGGCTGGTGAGGAGCTGATTGGGCCTCTCTGTATTGGAATGCCAGGGCCTATATTGACTACCAGTCCAGACCTGCCATAAAGTAGTGTAGGGAAGCAGGGCATGGCAAAGCTAGTAGGGCTAACTTCCTTCCCCCTGGACTACTGTGAATGTCGGCTAGATTTCCTGGCTTGAGAATAGGGGAATTTCTTGATACAGGTTCAGTGTAGCAGGCAGGAGGATAAATAGCATACCAATATCCTACCCTCCCTCTTTCTCCCCCCACTTGATTCTCTGTCCCAAGGTGACTAAAATGGGTAGTTGGAAAAATGAGTGGGTGACTGGGTAGGCCTCTGGGGTCCTGGGAAAGGTAAGTGTAAAGAAGGCTTAATATGTGCTCTATGGCTCATACAAAAAGGTTAGGATGGTCGTACTTATTAATTGTGTGATCTTAAGAGGGAAATAGGGGTACTGCCTCAGTCGTACATTATCATTACATTTTAATTGTAAACAGTAAATGAAGATAATTAGCAATTCCAGAGGAAACTGTTCAAGAACTAGAAACTTCATTACACTTGACATTGAATATGTTATTGATATTTGTCAGTAACACACAACCAATACTGTAGGTAAGACTTTGACATTGTGTTGGGATTACTGAACAGAATATGCATTGAATCTCAGAGTCCCCTTTTATCAGTAACTGGGTTATAGTCTAAAACAGCAGGCAGAATGTTGATTGAAACTCTGTACAGGTATGGGCTCCATTATCCGGAATCCCATTATGCGGAAAGCTCACAATTATGGAAAGGCCATCTCCTGTAGACTCCATTTTATCCAAATAATCCAAATTTTTCAAAATTATTTCCTTTTTTCCTGTTGTAATAAAACAGTACATTTTTTACCAACGTCATTAAAAGCAAAACCAGACTGTTGGGTTTATTTAATGTTTGCATGATTTTCCAGTAAACTTTAAGTAATAGTTACACTTTCCTATAATGGTATATATAATGGTGTTGGATGGTCGCCTTTACTAAGGTTCCCCGGGCTGGTGAGGCTTTGGGAGGCTTTTAGTTGCTTTTATTTCTCGTGCAGCTTCTTTTCACTGATACCAACATGTGCCTTTTTTTTATAGGAACGTGTCAGTATCACTTTCAAGTTATCAGGATCCAAATAACAGAAAGATCTGTTATCCAGAAAAACATTCTGTATAACAGGTCCCATACCTTTACTGCAACTGTAACTCAAAATAGCCATTTTAGTGTAGAAGCACAGATCAAGCAGACCTGGATTAAATATGGATTAAGAGCACAAGAAACCACAGCCCCCTGTATATAGTGACTGCCTGGCATATTAATTAGCAGCAGCTGGAAGTATAATAAGGCAGAGAGATTAGTTAGACCAAAACTCAACTACACAAAAGCAGTTAACACGTGTCATTAACTTTTTCAAATATTTAGGTAGCTGCCTAGGAGGAGTCAATGTCTCCATGAAACTTAGTACAAGTGAGTTGCTACAATAAGTTCTGCATTTCACTGAAGAAAGGCTGTATTGAGAAACAGTCCCAAAATAAGTGAATCCGGTTCGTTGGAGCTCCACATTCCATCCAATGGGCTTGTGATATGCTTGGGAAGAATTTCTGTAGCTTGACTTGTATATGATACCAAGACATTAATATCTTATATGTATTTTTTTGTCTTGTGCCCCTTCTGGCATTGTTCCAATCCTTGTTAGTAAGTTGTCTTTGCGTAGCTTTTTCAAATTGCATTGGCTCATGAACCGGTCAGATATCAATTTATTTATTTTATAAGATCAGGCATTTTAGGAAAAACCTAGTGGGCCAACTGATCAAAGGGTGTGGGGTAGCAGTTTTCTCATGATTTCCTCTAAAATATAACTTAGATTAATATTCTGGTTCATCATGTCCTAAGATTTTAATAGCAATGTTGCAATTCACTTTTTAGCAAATTGCTGGAGTCAAAATTGCTTTATGTTTGAGTCCAGCTCTATTCCAGAATTATAGTTTTATGTAAAGTAAAATAAATATTTGAGTAAATGTAACTGAGGGAAACGATAACCACTGCAAAACAATGTTCATAACCTAATCTAGGCTGTAACACCACTGTCTAATGTTTTACAGGCCCTGTCAATTTGTTGGTGCTAAAGTATTTGTGCTAGTCTTTCTTTGTTTCTACAAAGAAACACTATGATATTAGTTCTCTTCTGTACAGATTAAGCCACTTAGATTTGTGAGTTAAATGCGTCGTGACTCAGGGTTAATTGAAGAAACTGTGCTATCTAAAGTCATCTTAACTCATTTAATGCATTTAACCTTTTCATTAGCATACCAAAGCACCATTGTTCACAATGGTGAATGCTTTAAATAGATGGGATGTTGTGACGCAGTTTTCTGTGTTAAATGAGATAAATGGGATATCTGTGTTTAGTTATTCTGTGTCAAACAGACAAACCAATGTGGCTGCATCTGTATATACTAAGAAAAGGTAATGGTTTGCACATTTGCCTTCCCAAAATTCCCAGTCCATGCTTTAATGTGCCAACATCTGAATTGTTGTCCTGTTATTGTTATGTGATATATCCTTCCTTGAATATGGTAATAAATGAATTATTTGATGTCTTTTAATGCAAGCTTGATTGCTTCTTGACAACATTTATATAGTTTCTAAATTACTTGTATGTCCTTTTCACATTACAGAGTTTTATTTAAAATTGTACATTTTCTCCTAAGGCAATACATTGACAGTGCCATTAGTTTTATATTTTTTACAATGATTTCTGTCCTGTGTTTATAATATACCATACACTAGGTTATAATTTATGTTCACTCAGTATACACCTATTTTTTGTACTATACTATTATTATTTATTGTAATATTAAATCTGAATATATTATAGAATTATAATAGTATATCTTATCATTTTCTGTTTATACCATAAGTTTAGCACTTGTTATACTATCTATATTGTTAGGCATTAACAGATCTAACAGAGAAGCTTTTCTGCCTGGAGTTTCCCCTTCCCATCTACATAAAGTGCTTTTCTATTAAACTTGCCTGAAACATCAAGCCATAAACATTACTGGGCATGCTTGCCTGCTTTCATTACCCATTTAAAAAATGGATAAACAAGCATTGTTTTCATAGTAATAATAAAATGGTATGAATTAAAACTCATATCATATGAAATGGACCTTTTCATCAATGAATTAAAACTCATATTATATATAAAATGTATATATTTGCATATTTTGTAACATATGCTACATTTTCCAGTCAATATGCTTTTTTCTTTGGAGATGCTCAATACATCTACAATGTGAATGTCAAGACTAAAAAATAGATTACCTTTTATTCTAACAGGATGTAAAAAATGCTTGTCTGGGTATAACAAATTCTGCTGGAGCAAAATATACTAATAATTAAAAGCAGAACCTTATCCTGAATCATTATTATTTTGTTTTGATCATTTGTTTAAATAGTGTTTCATTTTGATATTTGAAACCTAGATTTACTATTTTGTGCCAGCTGCTGGTTGGTTACTTGTGGGTACTTCAAACTCTGAAAAGGGTTTGATAATAAAAAAAGAAAAGGAATGTCTTTTTCAACAAGATATGGTAATGTTTTCCATCTTTTCTTAATTGTGGTACTGGATTAATTGTCTGTTATCTACATTTTATTTTTGTCCCAAAATGTTTGTTTCCATTAAAATTATGTCATTTTCAAGGGACATTCTGTGGCACTATCACTGCTCTTCTTCAGTCTTCTTCTTTTCCACAGCCAAGGTCCAAGATCATTGAATCTGCGTGCAGAAGCAGAGTGAGAGCTACAGACTAGCCTTCCCTGGTCATTATGTTTGGATTTTTATCTCTTGATCAGACTTTGAGCATAAGACTTTGTAATCATGCTACTTTCTGTTTTAGATCCCTATCTCTGCACTGGTATCATTTGTGGAGGCTCTAGAAGTTGGATATACAAAACATAAAAATCCATATCACAACCTTATTCATGCAGCAGATGTTACCCAGACGGTTCATTATTTTCTCTTCAAGTCAGGGCTAGTCGTAAGTGTATTCACTATCTGAAGCTTTCGGTTACATGCTGAGTTTTAAAGAAGTTCATTTAAAATGAATTATTATAGTAACACCTACACATACATAGTATAATTCATAAAGCCGTTTTTGTTGCAGGCAATAAGTCACCTTGTCCTTACAATGGGTTGCTAAATAAATATGTAAATATGCATGTATAAGTCAGGATGAATTTTGAGCTAAACAGGACAAATTAGTTGCAAAACAGTGAATTAGATTACCAGTCTGCAATTCTCCCTTTCTTCCCCTTTTGTTGTGACTGTTTTATTAACAGGTGATCATTGTGCAGGGTGACTTTTAATTTATAAAAAAAAAAAAATTAATTTTCTGCCTCACGAGGACCAACCATATCCCTGTTTGAAATAAAAAACAATCAATCCTGATTAAAACAAATGGCAAAAAGTATATTCAGCACATGCTCTATTTATTCGACTCACGTGAAACAAGGAGATAATGTCCCTTAATTATCGTCTAAACAAGTAACAAATACCTCATATAAAGGGACCTATTGAATGTAACTTTGATTTGCATCACCATATTTATGCCACATTACACCAGATCAAAATCACATAGTTATAGAGGTTCATGAATCATGAATATGTTTTGTGTTTGTTTAGCACAGCACATATAATCTTGTAATAGTGGAAGACTCACTACTACATGTAGTTGTGGAAAAAATCCTGAAAATAAAACCCTGTTATTTTCACTACATTTTACACGTGTCTAATGTTTCAAGCACTGCTACATTTTCTCCTTTCATGTGCAATAGAATGGGGTAAATTATTGGCATTAATGATCGAGTCATTTTGGCATGCACAGTTGTATAAATAAGTGAAGTGGGGCTTTGTGCTTGATTACAAATATAGAATTATGCCAAAAAGAAGATGAGTTCTTTTCTGCCTTTAGCAAAGATTTATTTGGGGCATTAATTCTTGATCATGCTTTTATAATTAGTCCATTGTGTTATTATTGTACATACCATTCTCGAAATATACATTTAATACAATGCCACAGAATATTAGAGGTAAAGTAAAAGAGAACCCATAGTATTTCAGATTTGTTCTTTGTTGGTGGTTTATAGATAGTACAGTTATACGCGTCACAGTCTGTGTCAAAGTGCCCGAATTTGCAGCATATCTATTAAATCATATTCCCTATTTACTTTTGAAGCATTGGATTACAGAACTGGAGATATTTGCAATGATTTTCGCAGCAGCCGTTCATGACTATGAACATACCGGCACTACAAACAACTTTCACATTCAAACAAGGTACAGTATCCCTAGTATTAAGATAAGATGTAACCGCTCAGATTTGCCGCACTCTTGTAATTGAAGACCGGCAGCACTTAGCACATGACTTTAATTTACAGTAGTACTGTCTATTTCTGATGAGTGAAACTTTGATGATGCATAATCATGTAAGCTGAAGAATAAATAATAAAATCTGACTGATCAATTTGATAATGGCAAAAAAGGGAAAATAACATGTAATAGAATAAGTATACTAGGTATAATGTGAAAGAAACATGAAGTTCTGCACACCAGACTGTCTGTTAAAAGCCAAAATCTTTATTGGTCCATGTTAAAACACACGCTGCATGGTTAGCTTGACGCGTTTAGGGCACAGCTGCCCTTAATCATAACATATGCACAGACAGTCCGGTGTGTGGAACTTCATCTTTCCTTCTTTCCTTCACAGTATACCTAGTATACTTATTCTATTACATGTTATATTCCCTTTTTTGCCATTATCAAATTGATCAGTCAGATGTTATTATTTATTCTTCATCTTACATGATTATGCATCATCAAAGTTTCACTCATCAGAAATAGACAGTACTACTGTAAATTAAAGAAGCATATTGTCCAGAGTGATGTTTTTAAAGAGTAAGAATATTGAATTGTTACAATGCCCTCCAAGCACATTAAGCAGTTCCGTTAATTTTGGTCATTGTATATACAAAGAAAACTCTAAGGGGCAGATTTATCAAGGGTCGAATTTCGAGGGTTAAAAACCCTCAAATTCGACCCTCGAAGTAAAATCATTTGAATATCGAATTCGAAGGATTTTAGCGCAAACACTTCAATCTAACGATTGAATAAAACGAAAAAATCCTTCGAATCGAAATAAAAAAAAGCTTAGAAAAGCGCTGGGGAAAGTCCCCATAGGCTAACATTGCAGCTTGGTAGGTTTTAAGTGGCGAAGTATTTTTTAAAGAGACTGTACTTCGATTATTGAATGGTCGAATAGTCGAACGATATTTATTTTGAATCGTTTGAATCATTTGATTCGATTGAATTTGATCGAATTTGACCAATTCGATGGTCGAAGTACCCTGCCTAGGTGTCCTTTTTCCTACTGAGTCCGCACAGTTTAATCCTTACAAGCCCCACGTTGGGTGCCAAAATGTAGCGCTATCATAAACTGACTTTACTGTTGTCCGTTTAAGCTACTATCAGTATGGGGTTATACCACAAATGAGGTACTCTCTCTCAGGGGTAAGCCCTCGCAGCGGGGTGGAGGCAGGATGTAGTGCAACTGTAACCAGGTGCAATAGCACAATGATTGGTGCCAGTAGTTCTTTAACTCTTAAACAATGAACTGTCTTTATTTAACATAGCACATCAGATATCCACAATGGAGTATAGAACAATCAGACAGCATAAAGGTAGCATATACTCACAGAACCAGTATAGGTTGAATCCCTGCAGGCTAGGGAATATACAGCAGAGAGTGTTGTAGCTTGTGAGGCGTATTGCCCAGTTTTCAGGATCTCTGTCAGTGGCAGTCTAGGGGAATTCCTATCATCCCTAGTCTCAACACTTTAGTCCCTACTCCGGTTCAGTAATACCCTGGGATCTTAATCCCTCTAATATCCTCGCGGAGCCTTGAGCTGCTTTCTATCACTCCTAGAGTGATCTATAAAAGAGTATGCTATCTAATTACTAGGGCCAATGTGCCTAGGGTCTACATGTACTCATTCCCTTCCAGCCTGCTTGGTTGGGCTAAAGTAATGGACCCAGACCTCATGGTTCCCAAGACCTTTATACTACTGCACAGTCATCTGGTGTACACTGTGAGAACTGCGGGGGTTACATAAGCACAAGGTCCCCATAAGGACCCACTTAGGTGTCCATATTACTAGGGATGTGCCTGTCTGTAATGTGTAAGGGTGTCTAAATTTTCACATCCCTACACTGTTATTATCTAATAATTTCCCAAGAAGCTCATGGGAAGTGTTGGAACTCAGGACAATCACAATGGGTGATGTTACCCCCTGCAATAGCAAGTGGGGTCATCAGAGCTGAACAATCCAACCTTTACCAGTTTTGTCTTCTTGGAGGTTTGTTTAGGAGGCAGAGCAAACAACCCATAGCAGTTATGAAATATGTATGTTAAGCACTATATAGAAAGGCATATAACAAAATATTAAAAAATAGAACATTTTGGATAATGTTATCCCTTCAATTTCCTCTTGAACAGTGCTTGTCAGCCTGGTCAGGCTAGCTGATAAAGAAATAAGTTATCAATAAGTGGTGCTGATGAACAATAGTTTTTATATTCAATCAGATGGAAAAAGGAAAATCGGTTTCAACTTATCTGGACAATTCCTTTGATACAATAACTATGCTAATTATTATGAAGCATTGTGAACAGATACATGAGGTTGATTTCTAATCAAGGAAAAACATAGGTTCAAATTTATTCAAAAAATATTTAGTCATTTTAAAACTGCATATCTGCAAAAAACAGAAGTCATAACGTAATATTGTGCTAGAGAATTCAGTGGACAGACCTGTGTACATGCAGTATAGTATAATACATGTTCTAGAGCAAAACACTCCACAGGCAGATGGCACTTCTGGACAAAATTTATTTTGGTTAACTGCTACAAACCGCCTAACGCGTTTCGGGATTAGATCCCTTAATCATAGGCTCCTTAATCATCAGTTCTAGAGCAATGCACAAGAGTTCCTGTGGGTGTAGCTTTTAGTACTATATAACCACTCAGTCTAGCAAGGTGCCACCCAGTGCTTGTGCTTATTAGAGTGAGATTGAACAAATAATAGAGGATGCCTGTACAGTGAGTAGAAATGTGGGACCAAACTTCATTAGCATTGCAATGCAGGTGTAAAACAAACAATGCAATGAAGGAACTGCACAGGCACTAGGATTTTAGTTAATGTGTACAGGAGCATACATTCTGAGCGGATGCCTTATAGCACATTGTATGGGTAATATAGTAACAGGTGCAAAGTTTTTTACATGTCTTGTAATTCATAGCAACAGATGTTTGCTGTCAGCCACTGCCTCTAAAACCAATTTATATGCTGAAACAATTGATTAAAGCTTTAAAGTGGACCTGTCACCCAGACACAAAAATCTGTATAATAAAAGTCCTTTTCAAATTAAACATGAAATCCAATTTCTATTTTTTATTAAAGCATTCATGGCCTTTGTAAGCTCATTTAAACATCTCAGCTGTCAATCAAATATTGTCTGCCCCTCCTCTATGCCATGGGCATAGAGGCGGGGCAGGCAATTACTTTCACTTTCCATTCAGCACTTCCTAGATGTCACTGCTTCCCCTGTTCTCTTTAACATTTAATTGTGTAGCCAGGGCATGGATATTGACATCGGCTCCCCCATTCTGGTGCACAAACAAGATTTTGAGATGATGCAAGACTTGTTTTAATAACAGTGTATACAAATTGGCTGCTGCCTGCTTGTTATAATTATGAATTCCCAGACTGAAGGAAACAAGATTCAAATAATTTATACAGTGTCATTAAAGTTCATTTTGCTTGACTAATGTTATAAAATAGGATTTTGAATAATTTTTTTGGGCGACGGGTCCCCTTTAAGGTACTTTTTAAATCAGATCTTAACATAATTGTTTTTCTATACACTTACTGCTATATAATTCTCTACTTTAAATGTGTGGGAAGTCAGTATGTCTTGAAGTGCTAGACAACCACAGTGTGTGAGCATGCACTACTTAATAGGAAAAACTTTTGCACATGGGAATGGTGGGACTCACATCCCAATAACATGAGTTTGAAGTTCATAAAATCTTCCTCCTGTGAAATAAATCTGAAGAGTTAACAACTATGTAAAACTGAAAGGGAAACTGTTATGTGTATATAAAAAGAAACACACAAAATGCTCTTCTAAGGGATTACCTGACTGATTATACAGTAACGATAAACATTTTAAAAATATGTTAATATATTAATATGCAAAGTCATCCACTCACTGTGTGTATTCATATGGCTTTCCTTTTCCTGTACCAATATGGGACATGTTATCCAGAATTCCCGTGACCTTGGGTATTCCAGATAAGGGGTCTTTCTGTAACTTGGATCACCATACTTTAAAGGCCAGATTTTTAAAGGCTTGAGTTGTGTTTTCCATGAAAAATTCAAGCTTTCAATGTTATTTTTAGGTCAAAAATTTATTTTTTGAGTTAAAATTTTTTGAGGTTTTTTTCAAAAAGCTAAACTTTTTGAGATTTTTTTTTATACCTTGGTCATGGAAATAGCTTGAATCTGAAAATACACTAAAACATGTTGAGGTGATGTAGAACCATTTGAAGATAGCCTTCATGAAGTTTTTTTTTGTGGTGGGTTTTGCTTGAAAACTCAATCAATTTAAGTTTCAGGTTGTTAACCCCGAATTTGCTGATTCAAGTTTTTTAGTTTCTCTTAGAGTTCATTCAAGGTTTTAAAAATCTCACATAGCTTTAAAATTTGACCTTTGATAAATAACCTCCTTGGTCTACTAAAATATTAAGGATTTATTATATCTTAGGATCAAGGATAAGGTAGGAATATTAATTTTGAATTAAATGATTAAGTAGAGTGTATGGGAGATGACTTACCATAATTCAGTGCTTTTTGGATAACAGGTTTCTGGATAACAGCTCTTATAAGTGTATATAATTCTACAATCTCAAGTAATTGTGTAATTGCCATGATACATTGTGTCTGTAAAATTTAGGTGGTAACTAAAATGAAAATGTAATATAAGCTTCATCTCACTGAAATAAGACACTTTCTAAATACAAAGTTCTGTAAGAAATAATTAAGTTACTCTTCAGTATCTCACTCTCCACAACCTGTCACTCTTCATGCTCTCTTCATGCTGAGGTCTGAATCAGATTTTGATTGACAGGTAAGTCTAATATGTCTTTTAAGGGTGCTCCCTTTCTTAGCAGAATAAATCAAATAACCAAATCCATCACAAACAAAAGATAACAATATGAAATGACTGAACTAAACACTCTGCACGCAGAGAAACAGGATTTCCATCAGAGCCGATTATTTTTAAACAATGGGCATGTAGGTTAAGGGTGCACACAGTATGTATTAGATCTAACTGTCAATCAAAAACTGACTCCACCTACCGCATGAAGACAGAACAAAGTGAGACGGGTTGCTCAGAGGGGGAGAGTGAGAGTAACTTGATTATTTTATAAATGGTAATACAGAATGTTTATATCTATATTTAGAAAGTTTCTTATTTCAGCAAGATGAAGCTTATATTAAATTTTAATTTTGTGATAGATCCCACTTTAATAAATAATGTATCATGCTAACCCCAAGAGAAACTAAACACACATATAAAAGCACAAGCACAAGTAGTGGTGGTTGAATTTATTTGGCAGGTGAAAATTTGCGGTGAATTTCTGTACTTTGGCGGTGGTTAATAAATTCACAAAATTGCTGCGAAAATTCATTGGTGTCAAAGTTTTTTAGACGCCAGCTCCAATTCCGATTCCGGTGACAATTAAACAGACGCCCATTGACTTTAATGCGGATCAAATGTCACCAGCGGCAGAATTTTGACGTCTGTTTCGCGAATTTCGGTGCGAAACAGGACATGTTCGCTCATCACTAAGCATGAGTGATTCATACATTTTTAAAATATTTTTTTCATTACAGTGTATGGCATTGCAATGTTTATCTTGAATTGTGTTTGATTATGTGCCTTTCTTAACTTGAATGGAAATATTTCCTACACTGCAGTACTGCATTCTAAAGTTGAAAGCTTTTAACCTTGGAGCCAGGGATAAATTCCTCCCTCCCCATTCACCAAAAGTAGAAAAAGAAACAACTTAAAATTATCCCAAATATTTTTTTTTTTTTACAGGGTTTTGGATGCATCTTTGCCAAAGTTGTTTTGCAGATGGTCTCCTAAAATATTGAGTTGCATGCATGATTTAAATGTCACTGAGCAATTTCCAGTCTGGGATTAAAGCAGCCACTCCGTGTAGAGATGCCTATTGTCAACACATTTCAACAGCACTAAAAATACATTTCATAGAGACTCTTCACAGTGACTCTACTAATGTGATGATGAATCGGGAATTTCTCTGAATTAATAAAAGATGATATAGCTATTTAAGTACTTGTTTTCCTATGACACTTATAAGTTGCAGTATTGCAGTATGAATGTATGATGACTAACTACAGCTTTAAAAAAAACAAGCACCAGATGCTGCTAAATATTGTTTATACCATGTTAAATAACTATCAAGTAATAAAATACTTCCCCCTACATAATAAAAGGTTTACCTGGGTGCAGTACCCCATAGCAGTTTGATCAATGGTCAGTACTTGCTAATTGGTTTCTATTGGTGACTAGAGTTTTAGCAAATGTTGCACCTTTAACTAGATAACCCCAATATATCTATGACGACACACTAATATCTATTCATACTGGTATCAGATGCATTATCTGGACACTCGTTATCCAGAAAGCCACGGATTACAGGACATTTTATTCAAATAATCCTAATTTTCGTATTTTTTTTTCTCTGTATTAATAAAACAGTACCTTCTTGTACTTGATCCAAATTAAGGTAAAGTTAAGCCTTATTGGAGGCAAAACCAGCCTATTGGGTTTGTTTAATGTTTAAATGATTTTCTAGTAGACTTAAGGCATAAAAATCCAAATTATGGAAAGATCCATTATCCAGAAAAATCCATGTCCTGAGCATTATGCTGGAATTGGGGGGTGGAGGAACAGAGAAATGAAGAAAGTTGTTATCCAACACAACAAAGTTGAGGAGGCAGGGGTGTGGCCAAGCTACTAAATATAAAGCTACTAAACAGAAACTAAATTGAGCTAAATTGATCATGAAAAAAACAATTGTGAGCACACAGGTGGGTTCTAGGCATTCCCGCCTTTTAAAGCTGTGGCTGGGGTTCACAAGAGATTCTCATCTACCCTTAAGACCTATCATGCCTAGAATACACATTATAGACAGATGCAATAGTGGCAGTAATCATTATAAAACATTTTTTTATGAAAAAGGCTTACTTATTACATAGTTTTATTATAAAAGGATTTTCAAACAAGAAAACATTTTCTTGACATTTGCTGCCCTTGACTTCCTGTTTTTCTTTTTAATCACAGGTCGGATTCAGCCATTCTGTATAATGATAGATCTGTACTTGAAAATCACCATGTGAGCGCAGCATATCGCCTCCTCCAGGAGGACGATGAAATGAATATACTTTATAACCTCACCAAAGATGACTGGAGGTAAGAGTCGTTATCAACAAAGCATTTTGCTGTTCCTTCAGCTTCTTTTATCTGTGTCCTGGAGGAAGTTAAACTAATCTAACATGTTCTTACTAATACTGGGATCAATATGTACACAGTTGCTCTTATTTACAGAACCTGAGATTACATAATTATTTGTACTTTACAATGCAGCAGTGTATTCATGGAACATTTACACTTGCAACAGAGTCACAGAGGAGCCAGATCAAATGCCAAGAGCCAAAGTATAAAGCAGAATCAAAGCCAGGTCTAGACTGCACCTATTTAAATTTAAATTGGTGCAAATACTACAATGGAGGTAACATGCACAAAGATGACATGATACACAAAATTACATGCCAGAACTGAGCAGACCAAGCAAGGGCAAAGCCAATGTCATCATTTCAGGAGCATGTAGAGTGGCAATGACAATAAGTGCAGACATGAATACAAGCAGATAAAATAAAATAATTATATTAGCTCATGCCCTTACATGCATTTACAGTTCTGTGTCAAATGCGTAAATAAACAACAGGGTATTCTGTAAGATAGTTTCACAGGTGTTTAATTAAAAAATACATTTGTGATGTTATATTCTGCTTTTATATTATGTGATGTGAGTTCAATTTATATTACCCCATTGGTCTGCTTTGTTGAACTAGCCATATGTAACTTTAAAAAAATATTCTAACAAATGAGGTTAATCAGTTATGAACTAAGTCCTTACATCACATCTTTCTTCTAGTATTAATAATAGTTGATGGAACTGTGTGAAATCATTTGGTGTGTTTGTGTAAAGTTTGGATAAAAAACACATTTCTGTAGACTTTTTTTTACTGTTTGTGTATGAAATGCCCATGATTTCTGCTGTTTATGTGCTGATCTTAAGCCCATGTTTTTCCAAAACTTGGAGCAATTGAAATGCAGGTTGAGCACATCACAGGGTGGTAAAGAAGCTTATCTACAGAGGACCATCTTAAGGCATTCTCTCTCTTGACTGGAGAAAGGATAAAGTCATAAACTAATATAGAAGCCAAGGCTCAGACAGGGGCATCCAAGCAAAAAACAAAATAAATGCAATTATCTGGAAAAATCTCTGCATTACCAAAGACGTCTTCAATATTTCAACAGACATGAATAATATAAAAGAAAGAAAGATCACGACAGACATTTTAAGACTCACTTCAATGACACCTCTATATTTATAGTCTTATATTTTATTACAAAAATGCATTTATTATACATTTGATTCATCTGAACCTTGTAACACAGGAAACAAAAATTAAATTGCTGAGCAACTCTGCTTCTACATCTGTAAAATATCTAAAGCTGCAGGCAAGTGATTTGTTGCCAGAACATCTTTATTATCGCATCTTGAATTTATACTGTAATGTAAATATAATTCCAGAAAATGCAAATCCTACTCTCTATACAGATTTGTTTTGTAAGCTTCAGTATATATGATTCAGACAAACTCCAGTGCTGTGAGTTTGTACAGGCCCAGACTAGACACATGGTAGTAGATAGAAAATGACAAAGGAATCATTCCGATGAAACAAATCACAAACAGTGATAACCATTGAGGCAACAACTAGGAATAAATGGCAAGGCATTTCTATTTGTTATAAATGGTGTCAACACTCTATTTGAATCTTTACCTTACCGATAGTGGTATGTATATATGGGGCTATCTACTTGGTGCAGGTATGGGATCTGTTATACGGAAACCCATTATTTGGAAAGCTCCAAGTTATGGAAAGGCCATCTCCTATAGACTAAATTTTAATGACAACAAACAAAGTAAAACAGTAAACAACCAGTTAAAAGAGAAGTAAACCCCCCCTAAAGGTAAAAGCCCCAATTTGCCACCCTCCACTGCCCCCCCTCCTTGCTTTCTCCCTGCATATTGTTCTACTAGAATTAAGTGTCCCGTCTAGCAACACTGACCTATATGTGCATAGTAGTGCAGCAGAGCTCAGGGGCACCATGTTCGGTAGCTTCGGTATCTTCATGAAATGAACACTGACACTTCAGCTTTTGATGCATGTGCAGTTGAAGCCGGAAAGCTCTGTAAATTACCAAAAAAACTGATTAGAATCTGGAAGCTACCGGATATGGTGCCCCTGCACTCTGCTTTGCTACTCTGCACATATAGGTTCATGTAATCAATACAATCTCTAAAACATGGCATTGGTCAATAGAGTATTTTTTATATCCCACAAGAGGATGACTGGTCAAATACATCATTATAAGAGACCGGATATATAAATGCATAAAACTGGACTATTAATAATTATAAACATAAAACAAAGTCAGAATCTGATAACTGTAAAGAGTTAACCAAGCCTGAATTTTTGCTTGATGTTCTTGTTGTCTTGAGTAGAACACAGATGTCAAGTTTAAAGTCTTTCAGCTGTTGCAATCTGCAAACATCAGCATTCTCAGCCAGCTAACATCTGTCTGATAATATAGTAAGTAGTAGTTCACAAAAGCAGGAATATTATGGGGTTGAAATCACAGGACTGAGCAAAGTGAACCTTTAGTAATAATAATTTAAAAAGCCAAGACTCCAGACTCTAGGTTCAAAGAGATAGCATATTATTACCAAAATAATAGAGCATTTTGAACAAGTTATACCATATCTTCCAGTTTAAATTACTCACTGTCATGTTCTGCCACTTACATGCATAATTACATTACATACTTATTCTTATTCCTAACGTGATGTTGCCCTTCATTTGTGGAACACAAAATATCCTTCAAGATTCTTTGATTTCCACCGGAATCTTGCTCACACCGGGTTTGATATTTGAAAGACTGAAGCTTACCTCTTTCTTAGAATAGAGATATCTTAAAGGGATTTGTGACACATGACTGGCAAAGTAAAATGTCACATATAATTACCAAATGCAGAAGGAAAATAATCTCTTATGCTTTCTTTTACTACCCTAAAGGGAATTCCGGGCTTTAGTGATAGAGATGGTGTTGGCCACTGATATGTCTTGTCACTTCCACCAAATCAAACAAATGAAGAATGCTCTGCAGCAGCCAGAAGGGTAAGTGACCTTGTGATGTCTCATGGTAAACTGTTAAAGCAAATGCTGAATGCAAAAATGTCTTCTTAGGTAGTCAGTCTCCTCAGAAGTTCTTGTAGAAGTTCTATTTAAACTAGTATAAATAAGCATCTGCAAGTACTACAAGTAGCTGCTCCTTAGAGGAGGCCCTAGTGAATTTGAGAACCCAGTGCAGGCAACACCATGATAATAGCTACAAAGATGTCCATTCAGAGTCCAAGCTATTTTGCAATTCCTAAAATGCTAGTATATCTGTTTCAGAATAAATGGTGCATCCATTTTTACCATTGCATTGTTATATTATACTTTGTTGCTTAAGGGTTTCAAGGAACTTATTTCCATATTTAAAAAGTGTGATATCTGTACTGCTATTTTAGCTGCTGGCAGGTAATTGATTTTGGTCCTTGACATTTGGTCCTTGTTAATAGGATCTCTCTTTATATACCCAACGTGCCTGCGGTGGTTAGCATCTGGGGTAACCTATGTTTGGTCTAACGTGGCAAGGATATCTGTTATCTGTTTTGACTAAACATGGTTCCATAAAGCTGTGGCCGACCTCCTTCATTTCTAATGTTATCTAGATCTGTTGCAATGGGAATGTTTATATTATGCACAAGCAACTGCCTCCCCACAGTCCTGAATTCCTGGCAGGGTATCACTATGGTCACCCAATTTGCAATATAGAAACCACATACACAGCTCTTGTAGTAGACAAGGTTTATCACCTGGTTTTATTAAGCCCACTGTTGTACTTTCTGTGGTCAAAGAAAACTGGGTGATAACATGTTCTATTACAATCTGCGTGTGCAATTCCTATGTTGCAAATTGAGTATCCATTTTCATCCCTTTTATGCTGGTTATGTAATTACATTGCAAGCTTTGCACCAGGTCTAGTAACCCATGAAAATGTAAATACTTGAGGTGACTCTTTTTCTTTAACGTGACCAAGAATTTAGCATTTTATCATGTGTCCCAGTCCTATAACCCTTACAGGACCAGGCCTGGCAAAATATCAAGGCCTTTCTGTATCCATCATGATAAGAAGGAAGTAGTTGAATTGTCAGGCAGGATAGTTGAGAGAGAACCATGCATTCACACTAAAGATTGAGGTGGAGGTAGGTAGTAGTAGGTAGCAATCAAGTAAAAGTCAAATATCAGACAACAGGAATAATGTTCAAGGAAATAGTCACGCTCTGGAATGTTGGGGAAAAATGCACATTGTACTCCAAATTGTACTTTGCTCACTACTCTTGTTAATGTAAAAGAATCCTTAAATCTTAAAGGTTTTATCTGACTGCAGTTCAGGTATAGGATCTGTTATGCAGAAACCCATTATCTAGAAAGTTCAAGAACATAGGCTCCGTTTAACCAAATAATTCACATTCTTAAAATTAGTTCTCTTTAATAATAAAACAGTACCTTGTATGTGATCCCAACTAAGATATAATTAATCTTTAATGGAGCCAAAACAATTCAGTTGGGTATATCATGTTTATAGATACAAATTATGGAAAAACCCTTATCCAGAAAACCCCAGGTTCTGTCCATTCTGGATAATAGATTCCATACCTGTATTAATATTAAATCTCTATTTCCATATCTCAATAAAGCACATGGACTGCTGCAATTTGTATTACTGTTTTTGTCTGAGTGTTACCAAAGCCAGCTACACCTTTAAAAGAAGGAACCTTCTGCTGGAGCAAACTACATTTTTATCTGCACAGGCTAGTCAGCATTCTCTTGGAACAGGTCTTAAGACAAGAACCAACATGTCAACCACTTTGGACATGTAAACATGTTTTATTTTAAATGATTTCTAGTGGTATGCTCTTTTCTAGTAAGGTTATCAAAAAGCACAAATACACATATGTTCAGCAGTCATGATGAGCTGAACCATGTAAATACAGTTTTATTCTAAATAATACATACCTTGAGCCTTCTCTTATAAAGTATACACAGTAAAAGACAAATCAATTCAAATGTAATCTTGCTCAGGCTAACAGTGATCATAAATGTATTTACATTACAACTCAGAAAATGTAATTAATAGCCGTGAACAGTGATAGGATTGAAATGTCTTTGTAAGGCAATATTATGACTCACCAGAGCATGAAGTACATGCAGAGGACATCATCAGAGCATGAGATAATTATAACACATTATACAATATATATATATATATATATATATTTTTTTTTTTGGATTAATTGCAAATTTAGATTTACAAAATACCATATTTAATGCATTTTCTGATATAATGTTACCTATTCTGGTTTGACACACTATGGGGTGCACCTAATTTATCTTCTACTTATCTCTCTGTTTTATAATCTTGGGTCCCCAGGTGTTACTGGCCTTTTCCCAGCATAGGTTAAACCTTCGGGGGCACATTTATCAAGGCTCAAATTTCGAATTGAAAAAACTTCGAAATTCAAAAAGACCAACCGAAATTAAGTCAAAGGTTTTCTTTGGTTGAATAGGTCTGTTTTCGATCGAATAGGTTCGTATTCACCTTATTCAAATCGTACAAATCGAAGGAATAGTGCATTCGATCAAATTCGATTCGAAGTGACTCCAAATAAGTTCTAGGAGGTCCCTCATAGGCTAAAACAGCAATTCAGCAGGTTTTATATGGCGAATGGTCTAAGTCAAATTTTTAAAGAGACAGTACATGATAAATTTCAATATCCATTCAAATTTTTTTCAAATTGGAATGGAATTTGGACTATTCCCTAGTCGAAGTACACCAAAAATTTGCTCAAATTCTATTTTTTTTCATTCGAAAACTCACCTCGACCTTTGATAAATCTGTCCCTAGTTGTTGCCGAATCAAGTTGTAGTCCAGATACAGCAGGGGACCCAAGGTAAGGAAGCAGGGATCTTAGCTGAAGTTGTACACTTTAAGGATACCTTTTGAAAAAATCTTCAGTTAAGACTTCACCAATATAAGTAAGCTCCGTGTATTATGCTCACAGTAAAGTATATCAGTTCAGTAAAAATCCATCTATATATATATCTATATCCATAGAGCAATGATGGATGCTTTAAATATATAGGAGGAATACTGTTTTTGTAGTACTGTTCTGTTAGGAACTTAATAAACACACTATGTTTTCAAATAGAGAAAATCTCATATGAAAATTAACAAGTTATTTCAATCCATAGGATTGACAAGCCGAAAGCCTTATCCTTGTTGTTGCATACAGCAGACATAAGCCATCCAGCAAAAAATTGGGATCTCCATCATAGGTGGACCATGTCTCTTCTGGAAGAGTTCTTCAGACAGGTAGTACATGATAAAATTTGCTTATGAATCATAGAATCCAAAGTGTTCATTGTTGTGTTGGTTCTTCAGAAAAGCAAGTTGCCCCAAAAAGACATAAAAGAAGTGAAAACATATTATTTCATAACTGATTTTCTGCAATGGGTAGTTTGCAGTTTTCTGTATATTTAATGTGTTTACGGAGCCACATACACACATAACCATAATCATATGCATCTGTGTGAATTTATATTAAAATGTTTTAGACTTGTTACAGACCTTCAAAATTTAAAGGGCACCTGTCACCCCCAAATTAGCCCACACCCAATTTAAAAAAAAAACGGCACCAGTCAACAATAGGATTACTGCACCAGGAGGTAGCTCTCAATGCAGGTGGCAATGTTATGTAGCAACTTAGTCATTAAAACAGAACAGACTCCTGTGCTCAAGCTGCTTTAACACAATTCCCAGATTTTCCAAAATCCTAGCTTTTACTCAATTTTTTTCCAAAAAAACATAAAACGGGGGTTCTTTTGTATAACACTTACAACCAAAGTGAGAAACGTTCCTTTCAAATATGCCAATTGTTGGTCCGTCTCCTCAGAAGCTAATTGTTTTACTCCATGGCAGTTTTGACCTCATGGAAAGCCTGTTTGGTACTTGGCAGGATCTCCATAGGATCTGTGGCTTGATAGAGTCTGCGAGCATTGATATGGTGACAATACCAATATTAAATAAGTATAAATTATTGGTTAAACACAGTAATATTTATACTATTTTAAAATGTTTATAGCAAATCTGGTGCTCATTCGTTTATAAGCTATAAAAGCTTAGTATTTACATACTAAGCAAATGGGAGCAGTAGAGGTTCCCCAGAACCCAAATGGTGTTCTATGCTATTGTTGTGCCACAGTCATACAAACATTCATTCATTGTTAAAGGGGACCTGTCACCCAGACATAAAAAGCTGTACAAAAAAGCCCTTTTCAAATCAAACATGAAATCCAAGTAATTTTTTTATCACATATAACATAGCTGTTATAAACTGATTTTACAATCTCAGCTTTCAATCAAATATTGTCTGCACTTTCTCTATGCCTTAGGCAGGCTATGCTTGAATCCCTTCACTCTAGTGCAATGCAAATGAGGATTGAGGGGCATGGCACTTGTAGCAGAGGATTTGGAAAATGAGAGCTGTATACATTATCTCTTAACATGGAATTTATACCTAACCCAAATAGCACAAATTTGTGCGTGCCTTTATCTACTTTTCAAGTTAAGTTGGCCACAAATTGCTTCTACATGGTTTCTCATCTTGCTGGTATTTTCTACATGGAATCATCAGACATCATCAAGGTCGAACTGGAGGGCCAGGGGCCCACTGGGGATCCTGTGCAAAGCCCCCTCCTCCGTCTCGCGACGCGAATTTGCACGTGCGTGCAATGTTTTTGCCGTGACTGGCCCAAACAAGGGAGGTCATGGCAGGAAAAACAAGCAATGGGAACGGATCTGGGTGCCCATTCCGACCCTGGACATCATAGCTGAAAATACATCTTTGAAAAATGTAACTATTAACTAGAAGGTGCATTCAGGTAGCTAATTAGTGCATATGTATGTATGAATAATACACTTAGAAGAAAAGGAGATGGAGAAATAACGAAAAAAACGTAAATGCATATGTATTAAGAAAAAAATAGTTAATCCAAAAAGGTCTTGAATTTGTCAAGATGTGCTATAATATATATATATATATATATAAGTTCAAAAAGTACCTGCACTTTAACCCTCTCAGTTCGTAGTGGGTGCCCGGTCAAGTAGTATTATACAGCTTTTCAAGATGGACCAGCACTCCAGCTTATTCAATCAAATGTGAATATTTATTTGAGTAGTTACTCTCGTGTCCAACGTTTCGGCCCACATCTGGGCCTTTATCAAGGATATGTGAGAGTGATAGTGAAAATCACTATCACTCTCACATATCCTTGATAAAGGCCCAGATGTGGGCCGAAACGTTGGACACGAGAGTAACTACTCAAATAAATATTCACATTTGATTGAATAAACTGGAGTGCTGGTCCATCTTGAAAAGCTATATATATATATATATATATATATATATATATAATGTAAATGTTAAATATACTGCGAGCAATTCTTTTTACCTTTTAAGATATTGCAGCAGGTCAGGTGAAAAAAAAATTGTAACAATGTAAATCATGAAACAGTTTGCTAAATCATTAACCAACATAGTTCACCACCGTACAATTAAAAGCCTGTACAAATTGCAAAGACTTCTTATAATAGAATGTGTTCAAACTAATTTCGCCATACTTGCTTTTGAACAATAACATTTCTTAAAGGGCTCATTTATCAGCATTTAAAATTCAATTTCTACCATCATTTGAAGTGTTTGCACTAAAAATCATGAATTTTAATTTTTTTTTTTTTAAAAAAAAATAGTTTTTTGGTTATTATTGGTGATCAATTTAAATGCAACATTCTGGCATCTAAAATCTTGCAAGGTCATATAAAAATTAAAAAGAGATCTCCTATCTCCATTTTTTGAGAGTATGTAGAGTAGCCCCATTGAAAATGATGAATAGACCACCAATTCAATGTTTTTGATAAATGTTTAATGGTCTTGCTTCCTTTTTTATGTTTTAATTAACAAACTAACAGTAGAGTTTTCTAAAATTTCAAGTTTATTCAGAGTAGAAAAAAAATACTAAGGGGGTTATTTATCAAAGCCTGATTTTATATCAATATTTTCTGTTACAAACTTCAATCAAATCCACTCAGGTTTTTTACGGCTATTTATTTTTAATTTTTTCCGAAAATTTGCTTTGCGGGGAAAAAAACGGATTTTCACATTTCTTATGTTTTTTGCCTGAAAACTCTGAAAACTTGCATGAAAAACCCAGCGCACATCAAAAAATCTTTGGGGCTTCTCCCATTGACTTATATGCAACCTCGACAGGTCTGAGATGCCGGATTTTCTGATTCATGGCCATTAATGGATGGATTAATGGCCATCTCCAAAAGTGATGGTACCTAAGATCTCTTGCAATGTATTACTGATACAGCGATCAATAAATAGCACAGTGCATTGTCCTTCAATACATTTTGGATAAAATAGTTCTAGTGGAAGTTATTGTCTGTCCATATCTGAAAAATATTTAGGCTGCATGATTCATTTAAATGACTATCTGTGTGTACTGGTATCATGTGTTAAACACCAGAGCCTTGCCCATCTAGTGTTGAATATTTAATTATGAATGCCTATCCGAGGGATGAGTCAGTTTCATTTGCTTTATTAGAGATGTTTCATTCCCTCCCTTTATTAGATTATTCACAGTACCAAGATAGCTGTGAAATGACTGACAGCCTTTGGTAGATACAGCACCTTCAGCTGTGTATTTCCTTTCTTATTGATACAGAGCATGTTAATTCCTAATCTTTATTCAGTGTCATAACATCTTTAATACTTTTTCAAATTTTTGTTCCACACAGCTACTGTATAGTGAAATTTCCCAGCCCCCCCCCCCAAACTATTGCCTTGGATGGTCTAACATAAGTCTTTCCTTTTAATCATATATTAGCACAATTTATGGAACTGTTACTCATAATGATTTTAAAAATGAAATAAAGATACAATATTTCATTTAGACTTGGTTTAAGCTGCAATATCAGCAGCTTTCCAAGTGTGAATATATAATTTTCATTTGCAATAGCTAGCATAGATATCCTTAACCTCAGATAGGCCTACCCTCGGTAGTTCTGCACTACAGAAGCTGCCCAAGGCCCATAAGTTTGGACCATATATAGCCATAAGTTTGGGCTTGATAAGTATGATATCAAGCCCTTACTGTATGAAAGAGAACGTTTTCAACATAAACTGAATTATAGTACAGGGGGATTGTGTGAAAATAGCATTAATTAAGAAATCAATAAACTTTACCACAACAAATGATCATTTGACAACCCAGCCAACCATTTAGATATAGAGCATGCAAGTTGTCCAAAACAGGCGTTTAAAAATCAAGTATATATATATATATATATATATATATATATATATATATATATATATATATATATATATCTGGAAACAGGCGAGCACACACAGGTCTTAGTAGAAAAACAAAAGGTGTTTATTAAACAAAAAACTAACGTTTCGGCTAGCACTCTAGCCTTTCTCAAAGTACAAATGCACACTAAAAACCAACCTTTTAAACCCCCAGTGGCGGGAAGGGAGGGAAAGTGATGTCATAGGTAGAGATGTCGCGAACTGTTCGCCGGCGAACTTGTTCGCGCGAACATCGGGTGTTCGCGCTCGCCGGAAGTTCGCGAACGTCGCGCGACGTTCGCCATTTTGGGTTCGCCATTGTTGGCGCTTTTTTTTGCCCTCTCACCCCAGACCAGCAGGTACATGGCAGCCAATCAGGAAGCTCTCCCTTGGACCACTCCCCTTCCCTATAAAAACCGAAGCCCTGCAGCTTTTTTTCACTCTGCCTGTGTGTGCTGAAGAGATAGTGTAGGGAGAGAGCTGCTGCCTGTTAGTGATTTCAGGGACAGTTGAAAGTTTGCTGGCTAGTAATCGTTTTGATACTGCTCTGTTATTGGAGGGACAGAAGTCTGCAGGGGTTTGAGGGACATTTAAGCTTAGGTAGCTTTGCTGGCTAGTAATCTACCTTCTACTGCAGTGCTCTGTATGTAGCTGCAGTGGGCAGCTGTCCTGCTTCTGATCTCATCTGCTGACTGCTGCAATAGCAATAGTCCTTGTAAGGACTGCTTTTATTTATTTTTTTGTTGTTTTACTACTACTACTACTACTACTACTACTACTACTACTACTACTACTACTATAAGAGCCCAGTGCTATTAGTCTAGCAGTGTTGGGGAGTGGGACTGGTGTGCTAATCTGCTGCTCCTAGTAGTTCAGCAGCACCAACTTTAATTTTTTTTTTTTAATATTCATTCTTTTTTTATTTAACTTTTTTTTTATTTTACTACCGCTGTAGTAGTGTATAAGTTGACCTTTTAGGCATTATTTGCCCTGTAGGCATTTTTTGCCCAGTGTGTTATTCAACCAACTGCTATCTAGCTGTGTGCCCGTGTTCACATTCTGTCTAAATATCCATAATATTACCGTCTCCAGAAAAAACACCGGAGTGACTTTTTTCAAGCAGCCATAATAAATTTTACGTAATCCGTATCCATCGCTGTAGTAGTGTATAAGTTGACCTTTTAGGCATTATTTGCCCTGTAGGCATTTTTTGCCCAGTGTGTTATTCAACCAACTGCTATCTAGCTGTGTGCCCGTGTTCACATTCTGTCTAAATATCCATAATATTACCGTCTCCAGAAAAAACACCGGAGTGACTTTTTTCAAGCAGCCATAATAAATTTTACGTAATCCGTATCCATCGCTGTAGTAGTGTATAAGTTGACCTTTTAGGCATTATTTGCCCTGTAGGCATTTTTTGCCCAGTGTGTTATTCAACCAACTGCTATCTAGCTGTGTGCCCGTGTTCACATTCTGTCTAAATATCCATAATATTACCGTCTCCAGAAAAAACACCGGAGTGACTTTTTTCAAGCAGCCATAATAAATTTTACGTAATCCGTATCCATCGCTGTAGTAGTGTATAAGTTGACCTTTTAGGCATTATTTGCCCTGTAGGCATTTTTTGCCCAGTGTGTTGACCTTGTAGACATTGTTTGCCCAGTTTTTTTGGACGCAGCCACTGAAGCACAGTTGCCAGAAAAAATATGCCATATAAATGCTGAAAATATAAATTTTTTTGGTTGCAGCCACTGAAGCACAGAGGCCAGAAAAATTATGCCATATAAATGCTGAAAATAGTCATTTTTCGCCATACGTTGACCTTGTAGACATTGTTTGCCCAGTTTTTTTGGACGCAGCCACTGAAGCACAGTTGCCAGAAAAAATATGCCATATAAATGCTGAAAAAATAATTTTTTTTGGTTGCAGCCACTGAAGCACAGAGGCCAGAAAAATTATGCCATATAAATGCAGAAAATATGCATTTTTTTGGTTGCAGCCACTGAAGCACAGAGGCCAGAAAAATTATGCCATATAAATGCAGAAAATATGCATTTTTTTGGTTGCAGCCACTGAAGCACAGAGGCCAGAAAAATTATGCCATATAAATGCAGAAAATATGCATTTTTTTGGTTGCAGCCACTGAAGCACAGAGACCAGAAAAATTATGCCATATAAATGCTGAAAATAGTCATTTTTCGCCATACGTTGACCTTGTAGACATTGTTTGCCCAGTTTTTTTGGACGCAGCCACTGAAGCACAGTTGCCAGAAAAAATATGCCATATAAATGCTGAAAAAATAATTTTTTTTGGTTGCAGCCACTGAAGCACAGAGGCCAGAAAAATTATGCCATATAAATGCAGAAAATATGCATTTTTTTGGTTGCAGCCACTGAAGCACAGAGGCCAGAAAAATTATGCCATATAAATGCAGAAAATATGCATTTTTTTGGTTGCAGCCACTGAAGCACAGAGGCCAGAAAAATTATGCCATATAAATGCAGAAAATATGCATTTTTTTGGTTGCAGCCACTGAAGCACAGAGGCCAGAAAAATTATGCCATATAAATGCAGAAAATATGCATTTTTTTGGTTGCAGCCACTGAAGCACAGAGGCCAGAAAAATTATGCCATATAAATGCAGAAAATATGCATTTTTTTGGACGCAGCCACTGAAGCACAGTTGCCAGAAAAAATATGCCATATAAATGCTGAAAATAGTCATTTTTCGCCATACGTTGACCTTGTAGACATTGTTTGCCCAGTTTTTTTGGTTGCAGCCACTGAAGCACAGAGGCCAGAAAAAATTAAACCAGTAGGGTTTGCACCCTAGTTTGTAACGGTGGCGGAGGGAGGAGGACGCTAAAGGACAGCTGTGTGTGGAGTCATGAGGCTTGAAGAGAAGGACAGCTGCATAGAAGTCAGAACAAGTCTTCCGGCGTGCAGTAACCCTCCGAGATCCACCCCTCATTCATTTTAATAAAGGTCAGGTAATCGACACTTTTGTGACCTAGGCGAGTTCTCTTCTCAGTTACAATCCCTCCTGCTGCACTGAAGGTCCTTTCTGAGAGCACACTTGAGGCTGGGCAAGACAAGAGGTTCATGGCAAATTGTGACAGCTCTGGCCACAGATCAAGCCTGCGCACCCAGTAGTCCAGGGGTTCATCGCTCCTCAGAGTGTCGATATCTGCAGTTAATGCCAGGTAGTCCGCTACCTGCCGGTCGAGGCGTTCTTTGAGGGTGGATCCAGAAGGGTTGTGGCGCTGCCTTGGACAGAAAAACATTTGCATGTCTGACGTTACAGACCGGCCAAAGGGCTTTGTCCTTGCAGGTGTGCTCGTGGCAGGATTACTGGCACCTCTGCCCCTGGAATGTTGATGAGTTCCTGAAGTGACATCACCCTTAAAAGCATTGTACAACATGTTTTGCAGGCTGGTTTGTAAATGCCGCATCTTTTCGGACTTGTGGTATGTTGGTAACATTTCTGACACTTTATGCTTGTACCGAGGGTCTAGTAGCGTTGCGACCCAGTACAGGTCCTTCTCCTTAAGCCTCTTGATACGGGGGTCCTTCAACAGGCATGCCAGCATGAAAGACCCCATTCTCACAAGGTTGGATGCAGAGCTATCCATCTCCGCTTCCTCATTATCAAGGACTGCATCATCCACGGTCTCCTCCCCCCAGCCACGTACAAGACCAGGGGTCCCCAAAAGGTCACCACTAGCCCCCTGGGAAGCCTGCTCCTGTTGGTCCTCCTCCTCCTCCTCCTCCACAAAGCCACCTTCCTCCTCTGACTCCACTTCTGGCACCTCTCCCTGCGTTGCAGCAGGTGCCTGGGTTCGTTCTGGTGTTTGCGACCATAAATCGTGCGCTTCCAGCTCCTCGTCACGCTGGTCTACAGCCTCATCTGTCACTCGTCGCACGGCACGCTCCAGGAAGAAAGCGAAGGGTATTAGGTCGCTGATGGTGCCTTCGGTGCGACTGACCATATTTGTCACCTCTTCAAAAGGTCGCATGAGCCTGCAGGCATCGCGCATAAGCACCCAGTAACGGGGGAAAAAAATCCCCAGCTCTGCAGATCCAGTCCTACCACCCAGTTCAAAAAGGTACTCGTTGACGGCCCTTTGTTGTTGCAGCAGACGTTCCAACATAAGGAGCGTTGAATTCCAGCGAGTCTGGCTGTCAGAAATCAAACGCCTGACTGGCATGTTGTAGCGCTGCTGAATGTCAGCAAGGCGTGCCATGGCTGTGTAGGAACGTCTGAAATGGGCCGACACCTTTCTGGACTGGGTGAGAACGTCCTGGAATCCTGGGTACTTGGAGACAAAACGTTGGACTATTAAATTTAACACATGTGCCATGCAGGGCACATGTGTTAAATTTCCCAGTCTCAACGCTGCCAACAGATTGCTTCCATTGTCACACACCACTTTTCCGATCTGCAGTTGGTGTGGGGTCAGCCACCGATCGGCCTGTGACTGCAGAGATGACAGGAGTACAGATCCGGTATGGTTTTTGCTTTCCAGGCACGTCATCCCCAAGACAGCGTGACAACGGCGTACCTGGCACGTCGAATAGCCTAGGGGGAGCTGGGGGTGCACAGGTGTGGAGGAGGAGAAGGAGGACCCAGCAGCAGAGTAAGAAGAAGAAGAGGAAGAAGACGAGGTAGAGAGCGATGGAGGAGTAGAGGTGGTGGCAGAACCGCGTGCAATCCGTGGCGGTGACACCAACTCCACTGTTGTTGTTGTTGAGCTACCCATTCCCTGCTTCCCATTCCCAGCCATTACCAAGTTCACCCAGTGGGCAGTGTAGGTGACATACCTGCCCTGACCATGCTTGGAGGACCATGCGTCAGTAGTCATATGGACCTTTGGCCCAACACTAAGTGACAGAGATGCGGTAACTTGGCTCTGCACATGTTGGTACAGGTGTGGTATTCCCTTTTTAGAAAAAAAATTGCGGCTGGGTACCTTCCACTGCGGTGTCCCAATTGCTACAAATTTGCGGAAGGCCTCAGAGTCCACCAGCTGGTATGGTAAAAGCTGGCAGGCTAAGAGTGCAGACAAGCCAGCTGTCAGACGCCGGGCAAGGGGGTGACAGTCAGACATTGGCTTCTTACGCTCAAACATGGCCTTCACAGAAACTTGGCTGGTGGCAGATGACTGGGAATGGGAACAGGTGGTCAAGGTGGAAGGCGGAGTGGAGGGTGGTTCAGATGGGTCAAGGAGAGCAGAGGTAGAGCAGTAAGATGCTGGACCAGAAGGAGTGTGACTTTTAGTTTGCCTGTTGCCTTTGAGGTGTTGCTCCCAAAGTGCTTTGTGCTTGCCGCTCATGTGCCTTCGCATAGAAGTTGTACCTATGTGGCTGTTGGGCTTACCAAGGCTCAGTTTCTGACTGCACTCATTGCAAATTACAATGCTTTTGTCAGAGGCACACACATTAAAAAAATGCCACACTGCTGACTTTTTGGAAGTCTGCGATCTGGCGGTAACAGTAGAAGTTGGCGGCAATGGCGGGTGCGTTGGCCGGCTGAACACAGGTGCCGATACATGTTGTTGCCCTACTGATCCCTGCGGGCTGGCCTCCCTGCTTCTTCTAAGTCTTATTCTCCTACTGCCTCTCTGACTCTCCGTCTCTCCATCTGAACTACCCTCCTCTTGCTCTCTTCTACTAGGCACCCACAAAACATCAATCTCCTCATCATCATTCTCCTCAGATGCATCAATTTCTTCTGACACATCACAGAAGGAAGCAGCAGCGGGGACCTCCTCCTCCTCCTCATCACTCATCATTATGTCCATCTCTGTCGTGTTCTCTGCCAGAATTAAATCTGGTGTAACGTCCTCATCTCCTTCATCTTCTTCTGCCAATAATGGTTGCGCATTACTCAGTTCAAGAAACTCATGGGAAAATAACTCCTCTGACTCCAGTGAAGATGGGGCACCGGTGGTGGAGGAAGTGTTACGTGGGGTGGCCATAGCAGTGGAGGATGAGGAGGATGTTGTGGTAAAGTTAGAAACGGTAGAGGATGGGGTGTGCTGTGTAAGCCAGTCAACTACCTCTTCAGCATTTTGGGAGTTCAGGGTCATTGGCTTTTTAAAACTGGGCAATTTGCTAGGGCCACAGGATTGCATAGCAGCACGGCCCCTAGCACGGCCTCTGCGTGGCGGCCTGCCTTTGCCTGGCATTATTTTTAAAAAAACAACAACAACAAAAACTCAGTTGGTTTTTCTGGAAACGATAATACACACAGCTAGATGGCAGTTTGAAGAAAACAGTGTGCAAATAATGCCTACAAGATCAACGTATACACTACTACAGCGGTGGATACGGATTACGTAAAATATATGAATGCTGCTTGAAAAAAAGTAACTCAAGTGGTTTTTCTAGAGACGATAATATTATCAATATTTAGACAAAATGTGAACAAGCTCACACAGCTAGATGGCGGTTTGAAGAAAACACTGTGCAAATAATGCCTACAAGGTCAACGTATACACAGCGGTGGATACGGATTACGTAAAATATAAGAATGCTGCTTGAAAAAAAGTCACTCCGGTGTTTTTTCTGGAGACGGTAATATTATGGATATTTAGACAGAATGTGAACACGGGCACACAGCTAGATAGCAGTTGGTTGAATAACACACTGGGCAAAAAATGCCTACAGGGCAAATAATGCCTACAAGGTCAACGTATACACAGCGGTGGATACGGATTACGTAAAATATAAGAATGCTGCTTGAAAAAAAGTCACTCCGGTGTTTTTTCTGGAGACGGTAATATTATGGATATTTAGACAGAATGTGAACACGGGCACACAGCTAGATAGCAGTTGGTTGAATAACACACTGGGCAAAAAATGCCTACAGGGCAAATAATGCCTACAAGGTCAACGTATACACAGCGGTGGATACGGATTACGTAAAATATAAGAATGCTGCTTGAAAAAAAGTCACTCCGGTGTTTTTTCTGGAGACGGTAATATTATGGATATTTAGACAGAATGTGAACACGGGCACACAGCTAGATAGCAGTTGGTTGAATAACACACTGGGCAAAAAATGCCTACAGGGCAAATAATGCCTACAAGGTCAACGTATACACAGCGGTGGATACGGATTACGTAAAATATAAGAATGCTGCTTGAAAAAAAGTCACTCCGGTGTTTTTTCTGGAGACGGTAATATTATGGATATTTAGACAGAATGTGAACACGGGCACACAGCTAGATAGCAGTTGGTTGAATAACGTATGGCGAAAAATGACTATTTTCAGCATTTATATGGCATATTTTTTCTGGCAACTGTGCTTCAGTGGCTGCGTCCAAAAAAACTGGGCAAACAATGCCTACAAGGTCAACGTATGGCAGTTGTTTAAAGAGAACAGTAGATTACTAGCCAGCAAAGCTACCTAAGCTAAAATGTCCCTCAAATCCCTGCAGACTTCTGTCCCTCCAATACAGAGCAGTATCACGCAGATTACTAGCCAGCAAACTTACTATCATCTGTCCCTGAAATCACTAACAGCTCTCGCCCTACACTATCTCTTCCAAGCACACACAGGCAGATTTTTCAGATACATTTTTGCCCTTGATCCCCCTCTGGCATGCCACTGTCCAGGTCGTTGCACCCTTTAAACAACTTTAAAATCATTTTTCTGGCCAGAAATGTCTTTTGTAGATGTTAAAGTTCGCCTTCCCATTGAAGTCTATGGGGTTCGCGAACCGTTCGCGAACCGCTCGCAATTTTGCGCAAGTTCGCGAATATGTTCGCGAACTTTTTTTCCGACGTTCGCTACATCCCTAGTCATAGGTCAGGAATGTTAAGTGGATAAACAGTATGCAACAAAAGGGGCGTGGGAGTAAAGTGAAGAGAAGACCTGTGTGTGCTCGCCTGTTTCCAGATATACATTACTATTTTGCTGTTAGCACCCAGGCAACAAGACTTTTTAAACGAGCTGTGCTGGCTTTTTTTGCTCTTTATATATATATATATCTATATGCTTCGTCCTAGTGCTTTTATATGTTCATGGAACTCCTTAGTGACTCATAATATCCTTTTTTTAACATATTTTACAATAGGTATATTATTCACTATATACACATATAAATTAACTGTAGATTTTGAGATGATGACCTGAATATGTTTGTCGGAGAAGTCACCCAAGCCAACCAAGCCAGCATTAATAGAATTTGTCATCACAAGATTACCTGGTAGGTGCATAGGAGTAACCCTTTCCCACCAGTAAAGGTTTAAGGTGACCATATTCTGGCCAACTTTACAGGTATTTGATCCATGGTCATAGCCATATAGTATTGTTCCTTTTACCAATGGATATGAAAATAAGTATGTAACTACCAATGCCCCGTCCTTCCACTGAGTAAATAAGGAGCATTTATAAGGTTTTTTTTTTTTTTTGACAGTCTATAAGATCCTTTACTGGATTGGAGGATGGTCTCTTAAACTACCCTCAGATGCCTTAGATAGCTAGATGGTTGGGGCCACCTGAGAATTATACCTCAGAAATCCAGACTGATGTGCAAAACATTTCTTAGTGCTCACTTAACAAGCACTGGCAACCCTAAGAATGTTGCACTAATCCAGAACTTGGTGCAGGGCATCTGGTGGTGCAGATCATCCCTATCCTAACCATCTTAATGTGTTGACAATGGTAGGGAGGATCTCTCTTTGTCTGTTCTTACCATTTGTCTACACTCTCTGACACTACTATACTTGCACATCTGAATTACGCAATGTTTAGGGGGTACTAGGGGATATTCTTAGGTGCCTAGCCCTCTCCTCTCCCAGCCCTCATAAATACAGCAGTAAGAGTCGCATTTGTGAGGGTAGCGGCAGGTTTGTGTGATCTGTTTTGGAGTACAGAGACCTGCTGTTAGTCTCAAGAATGCAACTCTTGTATAGGTGAGGAGTGTTAGTTGGGATGGGGCTAAGCACATAAGAGTATGCCTTACTTACTGCAAAGCAGAATCCATTGTATTATGTTCCAAATAAATGTCAAATTGCAGCCTTTGTTTGCACTTTGTAAACTGCCTTTAGTTTTGTATATGAGGACTAATGAATAAAATGTTTAATAATGAACACCCCTTAGGCTGATGCAACCCCTTTCTCACCTTGTTTCATTGTGAAGTGATACATTCTGGCTTCCATAATGGGTGGTACACAGATTCCCCGGAGAACAGAGGGAATTCATAATTTAGGTGTTTCTTAATTCAGGAGTTTAATAATTCATCATTATGAAACAATAACAAAATAAATAATAATAATGTTTGCTTTGATAACAGGAATAGTATTTTAAAAATTACAATGATTTTTATATTCAAGGGTGACAAAGAAGCAGAGCTTGGACTTCCCTTTTCTCCCCTTTGTGACCGCAATTCAACTATGGTTGCCCAATCTCAAATAGGTAAGGCAAAAAGCTTTTATCAAATTATCTTCTTAGATTCCATTTACATACTCCTTGGGACTCCATAGAAGACTTGGCAGATTTAATGTACACAAAGGGGGTGAGCTGCAGAAAAATGCAACTGAAGCACTCGTTGTAGTGGGTTAGTTACTTCTGCTATGTCACTTGCAGTAGCTGAAATGTCTATAAATGCTGATAAATGAATTGTATCCTATGCTCATATTTGTAGAATACTTTAATCAACCTACTTTTGTGGGTGTTGTTTTTCCCTGATGCTGCCAGTGCCTTTGGATTAATTTGATGCTTTGGCTCCATCTAGTGTAAAGTTTGAAGATGTCTATAATGAATGAATCTTATTGATGCGTTAGAACCAGTAACTTGAATGCCAGGACTGATTAAAGGTTTTAACTGTGTTTAATCTACAACATATACATTTTAAATTATACATATAAAGAAGAGTGGGTGTATTTTTTACTATATACTGCTATAACTATTCTTACATTTTATCAGTTTTCAAATACCCTCAAAGTCAAAGTTGCTTCAGCCAGTAATAGAGTTTTCAATTTAGTAAGTCAACTGATTCCATAAGGGTAATTTTTAAAGAAAAATGCACTTGTAGTTGTGTAAATTTTGCCATTAATTAAAGGTTCTTGCATAACATAGACAGCCTGTTTTTTTGAAGGGCTGTTCGGGTTAAAACTGGCTGCCCAGTTTTCCAAATTAGGAAAATCGGGCAGAATTTCCTGAGACTGACGCAGCGATTGACTAATCGGCGATCGCCTTGCAATAGCCCAGCCCCTAATGTCACAGTCCTGCCCCATAACATCATAACCATGTCCCCACTACTTCACGATGGTCCCACCTCCCCCTGGAGTTCGTCGGGGGAAAGGTGGCAACCCTAGAGCAAATGCTGCATTGTGGGTAAAAAAACATGGCTATTGCATTGTGCTCAAACAAAAAATAGCACTCCACTTTGGTTAAATGATGTATGATAAGAAAGACATATTATCTTAAAAGCACAACAAAAAAATCTCACCCCAATGTATATATTCTTAAATTATTTGTGCAAAGATGAGCAGCACATGTATGATGAGCCTCTATAAACCTTATGCTTCTGGCTAACAAGATACAATTTAAAAAGTTATTTAGCATTAATATAACAATATAAATTCCCACCTGTGAATAAAAGTAACTTTACCATGTCTTTTCCTTGTTGTGCACTAAATGGCAGTGTGTTGGGAGTTTCCTTAAATGAAAAGGATCTAGGGGTCTTTGTAGATAACACGTTGTCTAATTCTGGGCAGTGTCATTCTGTGGCTACTAAAGCAAATAAAGTTCTGTCTTGCATAAAAAAGGGCATTAACTCAAGGGATGAAAACATAATTATGCCTCTTTATAGGTCCTTGGTGAGGCCTCATCTGGAGTATGCAGTTCAGTTTTGGACTCCAGTCCTTAAGAGGGATATAAATGAGCTGGAGAGAGTGCAGAGACATGCAACTAAATTGGTTAGAGGGACGGAAGACTTAAATTATGAGGGTAGACTGTCAAGGTTGGGGTTGTTTTCTCTGGAAAAAAGGCGCTTGCGAGGGGACATGATTACACTTTACAAGTACATTAGAGGACATTATAGACAAATGGCAGGGGACCTTTTTACCCATAAAGTGGATCACCGTACCAGAGGCCACCCCTTTAGACTAGAAGAAAAGAACTTTCATTTGAAGCAACGTAGAGGGTTCTTCACAGTCAGGACAGTGAGGTTGTGGAATGCACTGCCGGGTGATGTTGTGATGGCTGATTCAGTTAATGCCTTTAAGAATGGCTTGGATGATTTTTTGGACAGACATAATATCCAAGGCTATTGTGATACTAAACTCTATAGTTAGTATAGGTATGGGTATAAAGAATTTTAATTAAAAGTAGGGAGGGGTGTGTGTATGGATGATGGGTTTTCATTTGGAGGGGTTGAACTTGATGGACTTTGTCTTTTTTCAACCCAATTTAACTATGTAACTATGTAACTATGTTCATTACCCTGCACTATATCCAAAATGGTGACCAATTAGAACAGGGAGTTTTGTCTCTAACTGCTACCTGTATTGGTCGCCATTTTGGATATTTATACTTAATAGCTTTTTACATTTTACTTTGTAAGTCAAAAACATAATAAGGTTTTTAGAAGCTTAGCGTTTTAGAGGCTACTTGACATACTGTATCATATATCATTTAAGTACATCTAGGTTGAGATTACTAAAAATTTGATTTTTTAAGTGTTGTGCTTTTAATCTGTGAAATAAACAGCGAATTGTCTCCTTGCAAGATAATGTTTTTTATCATTAACCCTTTTTTGACCATTGCAGCTCTGTAAGTATATATATTTTAGAAATCTCATATAAGGTGTAGCATGCTGTATAGGTTAACACAGATATTGAAAAGGATTAAAATGAAATAGTTCCCCCACAGAGACATCTAAATTGGATTGGGGTTTTGATATTGTAGAGTTTAAACTTTTTTTCCACTAGATCAATTACACCGATAACACTTTATCATAAAGGAATTTATTGACAGAACCAAGGAAATCCACAGATTGATTAGGTTTATCCTTTGATTAAATCTGCTTTCTTATAGCCTTGTGTTCCTCTGGAAATAAAGTATTTTCTACAGAATTTCTTATCACTTTTGATATATTTAACCAGATTGAACATATTGTTGATACTCTGCATACTGTTCTTGATACTGGTAAAATCCATGAACCCCCCCCCCCACTCCTTTTTTTATGTGTGCCACACTTTTTAGAGCAATTCTGAAAGATATATGATACAGGAACTGGCATTTCATTATTAGTCTCACCCTGTCTGTTTCCCACTGATTCCACAGTAAATGAAAACATGACTCATGGAGACTTAACCCCTTTTACTCCCTACCCAATAATTCACACCAACACAAATACTTGGGTCAAGGAAAGGCCACAGCTGTATTTATTACCAAATATATTTTTAAATAACAACACCCAACAAACATACATATTATTAACCGCATATTGATACATAAATTCATAGTACAGTAAGCCATTGCCAGCTGTATGGAAACACATGACTTAACTGGGATTCCCAAGCCTGAGACTTAGGGGTCCGTTTACTAAAGTGCGGTAAATCTGACTTTAAGTTTCCACATGTTATCGCTGAGAATATTTTTCCGCAAGAATATTGCAGCTTCTAAGTTTACTAAACAGTGATGCGTTCAGAGGTCATTGCGATCACTTGCGGTAACTACGTTATGGAATCAGCTTACGTTTGCGGTAAATTTAGCGAGTTGTGAATTGTTTGGTGGCAAATTACGTTTTTGCGGATATATATGCTATAAAATAGTCTTGTTTTATGGCGGTTATTATGGCAAATTTTACTGTGACATTTAGGGCCAGAAATGCATCTTCAAAACTCATAAACTTTATTGACTGATGATTATACCATCCAACAACATTACCAGAGTGACACCAATCAAACATTTATGCATCATATAAACCCAAGAGAATCATATGAACAAGAAATCATACCAGTCAATTTCTTTGCTTCATAGAAATGCACAGTTTAATGTAGCCAATCACAATGAAACCAAAAAAGCGTAGAGGCTTACGAATCCTTGGACTGTGATGCCCACTGCCAATAATACACCTCTGAGCTGAAACCAGGCCCGGATTTGTGGAAAGGCCACCTAGGCCCGGGCCTAGGGCGGCAGGATTTTAGGGGGGCGGCATGCTGCCCAACCACACCCACATTGGTTCAAAAACATTGGGAATGCGATAGAGATACAATATGTTTTTTAAATCTCCTATGTGCCAATCCCTATTGATGATGAAAATTTGCACGAATAAAGGGGAGGGGACAGGGGCGGCAAATGGCAGTGGGCCTAGGGGTGCCCACTATGTAAATCCGGCCCTGGCTGAAATTGCTGCTTTTGCAGCAGATAGAAGCAGAATCTAAAACATCCTGTCAGCAATAGCTACAGATCTCTCTCCTGTCAGCAAAGAATGATGGGTAAACTGATGGGTAAAAAAAAAAGGATTATGGGATATTTCCTGCCCCTTGAGAATTTTCTGGCGAAAAAATACTTTTACGCTACTACATAGGTGGCGGTAAAATGTTGCGAATATTCTTGTGTAAATTTAGTCTTTTGCACATTTCGCTGTTTAGTAAACCAGGCGTTAATGTGTACATAGCATTATTTTCAGCGAATGCGATAACTGGCAAAAACATATTTTTACGCAAGAAAATTTGCAAATTTATATTTACCACAGGTTAGTAAACTGGCGAAAACATATTTGGCAACAAATTTGTCTATATTTTGTGCGAATATTTTTACCGCGCTTTAGTAAACGGACCCCTTAGTCTCAACCACTTACCTTTCCCAACACATACATATACTGGGGCTACTAATGTTGACATAGTTCTAGCCCTCTCTTTTATACTTGACCTACTCTTAACTTCTGTCTCCACCCCTCATCCCAACCACACCAACACTGTGACAAGGCATACACAACACCCACTGCTATTTACAACATGTGTTCCAAGAAACAACTGTGCATAATTCTGAAGTCTAGTGTAAGAGACATACCTGGTGGTCTAGTGGGGGGACGGCAGGGACGCCTGCCGCCCCCTCGGCGGGGACGCCCGCCATGTCATGCGGGTTCGGTTAGGCCGTAGGCTCCGAATCGCGTGGGCGCATGTTAGACCGCAGGCGCCAAATCTCTAGTGCACGTGCGGCGTGCCTCTGTGATATTTAAAGGCGCAGGCGCGCTGATGTGTGACGTCAGCGTGCAAAGGCGCGAAATTCAAGTAGTATAAAAGGCCCATTCAGACTGCTGACTGATGCCCGTGATAGAACTTGTTTCTTGTGGTTCCTGAGCCTTGTGCGTTTGATCTGTTCTGAATCTAGTCTGATTACCCGTGTTTGACCCAGCCTGTTCCTGAGTATTCTGCATTCTGTATCCTGACCCTCGCCTGCCTACGACAACTCTTCCTGCTTAACCCCCTGATTGACAACCCGGTTTGACCCTTGCCTGCCTGACGATTCTTGATATCTGCCTGCCTCGACCCAGCCTGTCTGACGATTCTTTTGCCTGCTCCATTTGTACCGTGACCTTCGGGCCCAAAAGACTCTGCTAACAGCCGTGCCCCTTCGCCAGCCAGAACATCTCGCCTTGAACCCTCGTTAAGTCCAGGTGGCACCCAAGTAAGCTGAGGGCTCCTCCCGAAGCCCAATGGTGGTCACACTACTGGTGAAGCCGAGCCGAGACCAGGGTGCTTGGCATTTGTTCTGGTATCGGGTGCCAGCCGTGACATCTAGTAGCTCATAGCCACCATTTAGATGTATGCTGCAGTTGGTTTTTTCTATTTACAGATTTGGCTGCAAAACAAAAGGTTACTAGAACTGATGCAAGCTTTGTGACTTGTATTACATACATGCAGCAGATACTTAATCATAGGCTATAGTTAGCCTATTTCTAAAAAATAAAAAACACTTTAGTTTTTTGTTAAAACTGCTGTTTTAGAAATATCTAGGGGAGTATTTGAGTACCACTGCTCTATAGTGTATTCAAATGATGCTGCCTGTAGAAACATTGATGAACATCATGCTGGTGTGCCTTTTTCATATTCTTAACTGCCGTACATTTTTGACTAATTATTTAACATTTTCATAACAGCAGACTTCAGATGCTGAGCACATTCCTGCGCAAGGAGAGCCATGTGACATTAACTTGCTTGGCAGAAGGAATCTGCCTGTAATTACATAAAGTTAATCAGTTTAATGCTTGGAAGATAGTGAGCTAGGGGTAATGAAAAAGGAATAATCAAAATGTAACTAAAATAAGATTGCTACCAGTTGGATTATGACTTTGCAAATTTAGTTCTGTATCCATACTTTAAAAGCTGTAACAGGGACAAAAGGTCTAGAGACACAAAGGGCTATGCTGTGCAATGTTCAGATTTGTGCAGTCTGTGTCTGTCCATGCTCTCTCCATCTCCAACAGCTTTCCTGTTTTCCAAGAAGGTATGTTATGTATCAGGATCTTGCAAAATACTACTTTTCACCTAACAACCAATGGGTCACATTTGTAATTAAGATTGTACAATTTCCATTTGACCACAAAAGTGGAATACAATAAATACTTTGTCAGCAAGAGCATGGGCAGATGTTGGCAGCTGTGTAAAAAGTTGTGCATAAAAGCTCTTATATAATTAATGTATCTTTTCAGTGACTCATTGGCTACATCATGCAAGTGATTTTCAAAAATGCTTTATGTGCTATATTATGGAATAACACTCAGGTTTTTGCCAACAGTTAAAATATATAGTATTTCAAGTCAAGTCAAGTGAGTCAAGAGTGAGTTTATTGTCATTTCATCCATATACATTTGTTCAGTACACAGTGAAGCAAAACAATGTTACTCTAGAACCATGGTGCTACACACAACATAGAAGAACCGGACAACAGACAAAAAGTGCAAAAATATGCAACTCCTGCAATACAGGACAGCATAGTGCAGGGACAGGACAAGACAGCGCACACTCAGCAGATACTAAACGTCAGACATGATGGGTGTATCATTGTGATATGATAGTAGTAAGAACATGATAAATAACATGATAAAGTGCAGATGTGCTCATAGAGAGTAATTGTATCCAATGGCTATTTATTTATACAATGGTGTACAGTGGCTGTGTAACGTTGTGTTATATAGTAAGGTCAGATGGAGTGTGTGTGTGTGTGAGAGAGATCTTTCCAGTCCCCGAGTATTCAGGAGCCTTATGGCTTGGGGGAAGAAACTGTTACACAGTCTTGTAGTGAGGGCCCTAATGCTTCGGTACCTTTTTCCAGATGGCAGGAGTGTGAACAATGAGTGTGAGGGGCAGGCCCGGACTGGCAATCTGTGGGTTCTGGCAAATGCCCGAGGGGCTGCTAAAAGGTGCCATAGAAAGTCAGTATTTAGTGGGCTGGTGTAGGCTGTTTGGGCCTCTGTGTGGGCTGATTGGGCCTCTGTGTACCTGAAATGCCAGGGCCTATTTTAATTCTCAGTCCAGCCCTGGTGAGGGGTGTGTTGGATCAGCCACAATGCTGGTGGCTTTACGGATGCAGTGAGTGATGTAAATGTTCGTGATGTAAAGAAGAGAGACACCTATGATCTTCTTTGCTGTCTTCACTATCCTCTGTAGGGTCTAAAGGGCCTCAATTTGGGTATGTTTTGTTGTGAGCATAAATTTTCCCTTTGCTATTAGTTGGCCAGATTTTTGTCCCATCATTCACATCTTCTGTCAGGTAATTCCTGTAGTGTACAATAAAGACAGTTTGTGATTTGTAATGCACAGTGAAATGCTAGAGTACCAAAGAAGTCAACTTAAATCCATTGAAATCCTTTTCTGTTTAAATGGGAGGGCCTTTTCTTAGTACAGGTATTGAATCTGTTATCTGGAAACCCGTTATCCAGAAAGCTCCAAATTACGAAAATTTTATCCGAATACTGTAATCCAAATTTTTAAAAATTATTTGATTTTTCTCTGTAAAAATAAAAGAGTCCCTTGTACTTAATCCCAATAAGATATAATTAATCCTTAATGGAAGCAAAATCAGCCTCTTTGGGTTGATTTAATGTTGAAATGTTTTTCTAGTAGACTTAAGGTATGAATCCGTTATTCGGAAAACCTAGGTCCCAAGCATTCTGGATAACAGGTCCCATACCTGTAGCTTTTTTGCATTAAATTTCTTAATGTATTGTGATAGGTTAATGTATGTAAGTGCGTATGATCTGTCTTTCTATGAACATGTTGGACATGATAGATTTTGCTTATATCATAAAATACTCATATATTAATGATCCTATTTTTTAGGTTTTATTGATTTCATTGTGGAGCCCACGTTTACCGTGTTAACAGATATGACAGAGAAAATTATAGTTCCACTCATTGAGGAAGCGTCGCGATCTGGGCTTACAGGATTTCGACGCTCAAGGTAAGAAAAAAAAGGGAACGTTAATATCTCTTATATAAAATTATTTGCAAAATGCCTTTTTTACTTACTATATTATGGTGATTGAAAGAACCAGCATATGTGCAGCCACCAATCCAGGCCAGTGTCCAAGTAATAAAAAGTATTCCAACGGGATATGTCTAAGTTACCCATGGCGAAACAGTGTTAATTTACCTTTGTGTTGCATCATAGCTACTGCTAAGTTTCCTTACAACACCTATGTTATTGTTATAGTATGTGACCCTCTCAATCAGCCCAGGTTTGTAATGGCAGACTAGAATAGCATTAGAAATGGACACAAACATAAATATTATATTTATAAACCTAAAAAAATACAATCTAACGCCACAAGAATGTATGATGATAGGATCAATTAGGAATCGTATTCCTGACTAGACCCAACTGCACATGCTCCTGCAGGCTTCGTATTGGCCAAGAGGCCTGAAAGAATGCGAACGTGCAGAAGATAGTGCCCAGGAACTTCGCTGCACTGCTCTGCATTTCAGGGTCAGGTTTTTTAAACTGGGTTGAATTCTCCTTTAAGTACACAAGAAGAAAAATGTAGAAGTGTGAAAAAAGAAAAAAAGAAAATTAACAAGCTAAATTCAGCCTCAGTCTAGAATTGCATTAATACAAAATATATCAAGTTCATAACTTTTAATTTTTTTGTAAATGTAAAAAAATGCTTATTCATGGGGTGCCACTTTAGTATTCTTTCTTTCCTTTCTTTTAGTTTGAACAGCATCACCACCTCAGAAGTTAAAAGATCAAGTGTGAAGAGCACTGGATCAGAAGGAAGTGCCTCATTGAACTGTTCTATCCTCACTGTGGATTTTAAAAGTTTTAAATGTACCTGGTATGAAGTTGTACAACAAAACAGAGAAAAATGGAAGACTCAAGCAGTGAAAGGTGATTCTTTACCATAAATCATTGGTATTTTTATTAGTGTTACATTTTATAACTAGCTTACTGCATTCTCATAAAAATGTGCCACTATAATCAAATCTAAAGTTTGTTTCCGCACCTGGAAATAATGTAACATATTAAGCAAAGTAGAGTAACATTTGATGTAAAAAAAAAACATTTAAAAAATAAATATAAAAAACATTTTATGTTTGCTTAAAGGGATCCTGTCATTGGAAAACGTGTTTTGCATAACGCATCAGTTAATAGTGCTACTTCAGCAGAATTCTGCACTGAAATCCATTTCTCAAAAGAGCAAACAGATGTTTTTATATGGGGTAGACATTTTGTCAATTTCCCAGCTGCCCCCAGTCATGTGACTTGTGCCTGCACTTTAGGAGAGAAAGGCTTTCTGGCAGGCTGTTTTTCCTTCTCAATGTAACTGAATGTGTCTCAGTGGGACATGGGTTTTTACTATTGAGTGTTGTTCTTAGATCTACCAGGCAGCTGTTATCTTGTGTTAGGGAGCTGCTATCTGGTTACCTTCCCATTGTTCTATTGTTTGGCTGGTGGGGGAAAGAAGGAAGGGGTGATATCACTTGCAGTACAGCAGTAAAGAGTGATTGAAGTTTATCAGAGCACAAGTCACATGACTTGGGGCAGCTGGGAAATTGACAATATGTCTAGCCCCATGTCAGATTTCAAAATTGAATATAAAAAATCTGTTTGCTCTTTTGAGAAATGGATTTCAGTGCAGAATTCTGCTGGAGCAGCACTATTAACTGAATCATTTTAATTTTTTTTTTCCCATGACAGTATCCCTTCAAATTTTTACTGCCTTTTTCTATTTTGTTAAACGGAAGTGGTTACTAGCTGGTTAATTCTTACCAGAAAGTGCAAGAAACTGAAAAAAGAAAATCTGGTCTTCCACTTGGACCACTATCTTATAGTGCCCCATGGGTGTTAGACAGGACTCGCTATGCGATTTTAATAAAGATAAAAGGATTTTCCCCTTTGTAGAGGAAAAAGTTTACAAATGTCACCCCAAAAATGATGCAGCTTTTATGCAGTCAGATACACAACTTTGTTTTGCTAAATGATGCAATATCAAGATATCAAGATACCATCTTCAGTTCTGTTACGAACACACCCTCAAGTGCCCCAAGGTTCAATCAATACAGAAACAAGTCTTGCGAGTAGTGATTGGTGAATCTGACCCATTTGAATTTGCCAAATGCTCCAAATGACGAAAATTTGGCGAAATGCATTGAAGTTTATGGGCAACAATTGTTTTTTGACACACAACAAATTGCGCAACAAATTTTTGACTTGCAAAATTTTTGTTTTCATCCATTGTCTATGGGCGTAATTTTTGCATAATCTTTGTCTATTACTTTGATGTCTCTGGCTGCACTATGTGCAGGAAACTCTAAAGATCAATAAAGATGGAATAACATGTCTTCAGATTGTATTAACCTAACAGCTAGGAGAATGGTGGCTAGAAGAACTTTTGTTGTAGACACTGGCAGGAGACAATCCATCTAAACATAACCATTATGTTCTATCATTAAGGGGGTTATTTATTAAACCTCACATTTTTCTGGTCAGGCTTTTTGGGGCAAAACTCAAATTTTTGGTGGGAAAAAAACTCAAATTTTTTCAAGATTTAATTTAAACCCAATGCTGCAAATACCCTGAATCTGAAAATCCACCATCTCTGTCGATATCCTGTATAAGTTAATGGGAGAAGCACTTATTCCAAATTGAAGTTATCGTGGGCTTGGATGGATTTAGCCCAAAAACCCAGACTATTTCAGACAAAATTTTTTTTAAAAAAAACAAGCATTTTGGGGGAAAAGCCTAAAAAAATGTACAGGTTTTTGCTCGAGTTTTTTACCGATCCAATTAAATAGAGTTCATTTATTAATACATAAGGCAAAATCGGGCATGGTTTTGGTCAAGCTTTTTTTATTTGACAATGAGATACATTTGGATTTTAGTAAACCTTATATATTGTAACAATTTTTCCCAATAAAAGCACTTTGCAGTCATGGATTTATCCTGCTTCTTACAATTATACTGAAACGTGTCATTTTTGGGTGTGGACACAAGACATCCCTGCAGGAAAATCCACCTACAGTCCAAAAGGTTGAGATACAGTTTATTCCCATTTGCTCATATGATGTGTAAAGACTAGTGAAGCAGTTTGAGAAAATACAATGCATTCCTTTTGGAAAATAAAATAAAGCAAAGTCTTTCTAAAGGTTAGCACCATGCAGCCACCACCAGGTAGAAGTCTTTCTGTTGTTTTAGGCTGCATTCACTATAATTATACAAGACATGTTGGTGCTGACAGTGACCAAGGGCTATTATTGAAACATTTTACCAGCTCATCAGTTCCAATGGCCTAAACAAATAAATCTTTAGCACAATTCTGTTGGCTTCCATAAGTACTGCTGTGATTTTTGGAACAGGAGCAACATATAGGATTCAGGAGAACAGAATCAGACTAATGTCGAATTATTCTTGACTTAAAATTTCTCAACATTTAGAAATTAGAAATTTTAGAAGTTAAACACTAATGACTTTTAATACATGACCTATCAGCTGAGCTGCTGCATAACTGTATGCATATTACCCCAGAGAAAAGTAGTACAATTCAATCAGGCAACTTTTTTTATTATATTAACCATTCAAAAACATATGACGTGTTTCACTTGTATTAATAACGTAAAACAATCCTGAAATATATAATAGTATAAATGTAGTGCAGACAAAAGTAAGTTTAATGGCCTTAGTACACATGGAAAGTGTAAAATCAGATCTATCATGCTTCATGCCTTAGAACAGGTAGCAGTATACATGCAGTTATAACTTTTTGTTGAATGCCCCTAGAAAACAGTTCAGTATAAATGTTGTGCTAGTTTCAGAATATCACACTCTACATCATACTAAGGGGCACATTTACTAAGGGTCGAATATCGAGGGTTAACTAACCCTCGATATTCGTCCCTCGAAGTAAAATCCTTTGACTTCGGATATCGAAGTTGAATGATTTACCGCAAATACATCGATCGAACGATCGAAGGAAAGATCGTTCAATCGCACTATTAAATCCTTCGAAACAAACGATTTGAACGATTTTAATCCATCGATAAAACAATTTCATTCGATCAAAAAAGCTCAGAAAGCTTATGGGGAAGGTCCCCATAGGCTAACATTGTAGCTCGGTAGATTTAAAGTGCCGAAGTAGCTAGTCAAAATTTTTGAGACAGTACTTTGACTATCGAATGGTCGAAAAGTCGAATGGCTTTTAGTTTGAATCGTTCGAGTCGAAGTTGTAGTTGAAGGTCGTAGTAGCCTATTCGATGGTCGAAGTACCCAAAAAAACCTTACTTAGAATACTTCACTCGAGCTTAGTAAATGTGCCCCTAAAAGTTAATTTAAAGGTGAACAATCCCTTAATTTTTATTATAACCTGCACTGGTACCTGCTGTTTAGGTGTTGGTCAGTTAAAATACTTCCTGGCCATTGGCAGCATAATTTTTATTACCCAAGGTGGGAAAAACAGTCTCACATTGAATTTGCAACCATACAGTAGGTTGTAAAATCTCCAAAAAGACTTTTTACACTGATTAGCGTTATTTCAAAAGGTTCTTGTGGTGGTTCCTTGGATGCTCCGCCTCTGGCATCCCTTATAGATTCAATTTGTAGTAAAGTTTGGAAACACTCACAAACGCAGCTTAACTGCAATTAGGTTTTTATTCCATTACCACACAACATGTTTCGGGCACCTGGCCCTTTCTCAAGTGTGAACATTAGATAGTGTAAAGAACATTTTATAACACCACAGTTGTTAGCCCGCCCACCAATTACCAAGTGTGTAACTTATTAACCCTTCAGTCCTTGTTCTTGGTTAAAGTGGTTATTAGATAAAAATGTGCCGTAAATTTGTGTCCATTGTGTGAATTGTCTCTGTCCATATTATCTGTGTTTTCGTTTTTACTTTTTCAACCATAACCAGACATCCCAGCCCAATTTCTACAAGCTGTAAAAAAGTGTAAACAGTAAAACATGTAAAAGATTAATAAAATTCAGTAAAATTCATACATTAAAAACAATCACATGGTACTGCTTCATTACTGAGCCTACCACAATTCACTTAGAGAATTACATGTATATTTTTCCTTATAATAACTTTTACTTATCTTACCATTAGCTGGTCTCTAGTAAATTGCTATTCTATACTGGACATCTTTTCAGTATCTGTGGAGGAAATTACAAAATTTATTATCCCAAGAACGGTGTGATACTCCAATGGTCATTCATTCCTATTGGAGCCATCGTATTCATCTTTTTAATCCAATAGGCTTCCTTTTGGGTCAAGATTTTTTTAATATCTCCACCCCTGCTGGGCATTTTTATTTGCTCCAGATTCATCCATTTTAGTTGACTAACATTGTGTCCCTTGGTATAAAAATGTCTGGACACACATGTATCAGTTGCAGTTCCCGTTTTAAAATTTCGAATATTTCCCCTGTGTTCTTTTATTCTTTCCTTAACTGCTCGAGAGGTTTGGCCTATGTACGCTAGTCCGCAAGGACATTTAAGCATATATACTACGTATTTCGAATCACAGGTAGTGTAATCTTTCAATTTAATTTTTGTGCCTTTAGTTGGATGATTCACTATATTACCTTTTATAATTGAGGCACAACAAATGCAGTTTAAGCAAGGGAATGAGCCTTTCTTTGGTTTTCCTAGAAACCGGCTAATCTTTGTTTCCTGACTATCTGATGGGCATAGGGTGTAGAATGTATGCTTTCAGTAGGCAGGGAGCATTTTTAACTTTTCAAACTACTCTAACAACAGGTAGTGATACAGGTTAGGTCCATGTGCAAACCTGCTGACATTCACTCTATTGTGGGATAACTCATCTAAATATTCTGCTTATCAGGTATGCATTCCTTCTACTGTTAAAGGTATGCAGTAAATGAGGAAAATACAGTGATTAATGTTTCTGAGAGTTATGCAAATGTACCCCAATATGTCCTGCATTCAAGGAATGTGGCAGCCTATTGTGCAATTTCCAATCTGTATGTACATAAATAGAGAAATGTAGAAAAATTCCAAAAAAATCAATTTCAAATCAATCACTGAAATCGGCAGTACTATGGACAATGCAGCATAATATGCAACGATCAAGGGTCAAAGGATCAAGGGTTCCAGTGTTGTCTAAGCATTGTCTATAATATAAGTGAACAATGGGGGAGGTCAGTAGAAAGCTAACCACAAGCTAACATAAACAAGTACAGGTATGGGATCCGTTATACAGAAACCAGTTATCCAAAAAGCTCAGAAGTATGGAAAGGCTATCTCCCATAGACTCCATTTTATTAAATTATCCACATTTTTTAAAATGATTTACCTTTTCTCTGTAATAATAAAACAGTACCCTGTACTTGATCCACACTAACATATACTGTAATTAAACCTTATTGGAAGCAAAAAAAAAACAGCCTTTTGGGTTTATTAAATGTTTACATGATTTTATAGTAGACTTAAGATAAGATATGAAGATCCGAATTACTGTTCTGTTATGCAGAAAACCCCAGTTCCAAAGCATTCTGGATAATAGGTCTCATACCTGTAGAAACTTGTAGAAACAAGTAGATTTGGGAGTCTATATATATCTAATCTAGTGATAAGTACTTCAGGATGCAGAAGATGGCACATATATAAATTCCATAGGTTTACTTGAGGATATTAACATATATGGTGCATAGAGATCAATTAGGAATGTTCAGACAGCATACAAGTGATGAAAATTGTACCAAACTTACTTTCAAACTATTTTATTGGAGCACAATAGTGTAGGCACAATAGTGATCTCATGATCATTCAGTTAAGCTAATGTAGATCTTATTTTCTATTTATAGTTTCTGGGAGAATATTTGTCCAGCAATGGTTTAAAAATAAACTATAAAATACCTTGAGATTTTCAAGTGAAAACATTTTGCATTATTATTTTTAAAATAATAAACTCATTATTCGATTTGACATTTTTAACCAAAAATATATAGGTCCTCACTACTTTCATACCTACAGTATCTGAGATCACCACAGCCATACTCATGTCTTACAGCACCCTGATGCACTGCATATATGGAGTAACATCAGAAACCTGACTATTTGCAAAGTGCAACAAGTTTTATATGCAAGAGGGCTCATTTAGCAAAACTTGACAAATGTGTATTTGTAAAATGAACCCAAAGTCCTTAACAAGTAACCACTGACATAATGCTTTACTGGAGTATTCTGAAATGCTCCTTTAATCTCCTCCTAGTCAGTGTATTGGATTTTAGTACTCCCCTACTACTATTGTTCTTTCAGATTGTGGATGATGCCAGTCTTGCAAAGTCCTTTAATGGCAGTAGGCCACTCATTATTACTTCTTGCATGGACAGTTAACAGCAAGTGACTGCATTAAAACCATTACAGTAAAATATAACATTGAGCATTGCTAGATAATTAAACATAAATTTATCTTATGAAGCATATTTGTAGTGAAGCCACTGGACACTGAGAAAAAATCAGCCTGCTGAATAATTTAATTTAACAATTTATAAATCAATGGTATGTTATTACATCCAAGCCTGCGGCCTAATTTCAGCACACGAGGAAAGCTATGCACATGAATGAACTCGCTGAAAAATTAATAATACGTCAGAACATTTTCATTATAAACTCATTCCTAGTTTTTTTTTCAAGAATTTGCAGGAATTCTGAACTTTTAATTGGAATTTGCTGGCAGACTCATTTGACTGCAATATTTAAGCAGGTTTGGTCTTCCTGTAAAAATTAAAATAATGTATTTGATTTTACAAGGCAAAGTTAATAATGTGCTGCTATTTTGTGTTTCAGCTACTCTTCAAATTGTATTAATTGTTTAGTTTGTATGGTTTCTGCTGTTTGTTCTACTTCTATTCTAATGCAACTATGGGATTTTCTCCTAAAACAGATGCAGATGAGAAAGCCAAAAGAGACGCAGAAGAAAAAGCTAAAAGAGAAGCAGAAGAAAATTACCAGGAAAAGGAGGATAAAAAGACTGATGAAAACGAAGATAAAAATGAAAATTCTTTGTTAAGCAGACATGAACCAAACAAAGAACAGCATTCTGGAGACAGCAAACTTACAGAGTCTAGTCAGGGAAATATCAATGGGACTCGTTTACCAAATGTAAAGAATCAAGAAGATTCCTCAGGAGATAATCAAACGAATCAAGAAACTTTGGGGGATATAGACAGCAAACAAGTAGTACAAAATGGTGAGTGTGGTCTGCATTTTTCTAAACATAAAGGCACTTAGTTAACTTTCTTACTTAGAACTGCCTTCAGCTATTGCAGAACTGTCAGGCCTCTGCTCTCTGCTTTGGAAACCTGGGCTTATACCCTTGCATAGAGCACTGTTTAGATTTGGCAGCACTTTAATTTAAAATAGCAGATGGGGATGGGATGTAATTTAGACATGCAAGTTAGGGAGTGGCATAGGACACAGGCGGTATTGGGGCCCTGTCTGTACCTCTTGGCCTATGGTAGAGGATAAGGGCAAGGCTGACCTGCATCTCCTGAAGCAGCTCTTGCACAATGAAGCCATTCCCTCAAGTAACCATAGACTGGTCTCAAAGCCAACAGAATTTACTGCCATATTACAATTTACAAAATAATATAATAAAAATTATTTTTTTTCCCCCTAAAAAGTTCTTATTTTAAAGGGGATGAGCTGTATATAATCGTAATAATCCTATAAATATAGAAACCTATATAATCCAGTCAATTTTTGTTGGTACACAGAATTTGTTGCATTTGTTAATGCCCTTGTAAAAAAAAACAAGAATTCCATTGGGACAATTTTCAGTTCTGTAATAGTCTTTAACATAATTCAGTGAAACAAGATTGCAATGAATACATTCTGTAGTATGTCAGCAAACAGTAATCAGTATGCCCTATCATTAAACGGAAGGAAGCTGAAGCCTAATAAAGTCTTGAGTTATTGATTTGTAAATGATTTTCTTGCTGCAGTGCTGTGCTTAAATCAAAAGCAGACATTCTATCTCTCAGTATTGACAATGAGAATAGCTGTCTAATCGCTGGTATTAATACCTGCCCTACCCCTAAATAAAGCAGTGAGAAGATGCCTACTCTGTCACTTCAATAGTTATCATGCTCTATCAGTATATTTGTTGCCAATGGATACTCAGATATTATAAATACTGAAAATATATTTTGATTTTTTCACTGCTATATAAAAAATCATTTGGATACACTGTATTAAAGAAAATAAATTCATCCTAACATCAAAATTGAACAAATTATACACAATGTAGGTTTTGCTTCAGGCAGAAAACGTACTGTGGAAAAATTCTATAATTTAATGGTTGTGTAAATGTGCTGCAGATTGTCATCATTTCTTTATAAGCAGTGAATACATGGGAAAATAAAGCCTTAATATAGCAAAATATAAAAAGCCAGGCACCATTTGTAGAAAGCACCAATTGAGATCAGCTCTGTCATTTGTCAATGTTTTTCACCATTATATATCTCTTTACATGTTAGATGAATGTTGTGCTGTTGTTGTTTATTTTGGAGTGAGGCTGTTGCAATATGCAAATATGTAAATGAGTCAACAGTATCCACCATTACAGTTCCAACATCCAACACATCACTGAGATCCATGTCTATTTCACTGGAAGCCTTGCATCTTCTTTAGAGTGAAAGGACCCTTTTATTGGAATAAGTAGAATATAAACAAAGCAAGTGTCTATCATGAAACTGAAAGATACAATTGCTTAAATTTATTACCAGTAACAGGTAGTCACAATTACCAAGTGATACATTCCTATCATCTCCATAATAGACCTCATACAGTTTGCAACTATTAGCTACACTTTGACCCAAACAGAAGAATTTATACTCAACTTGTGTCTCCTGGATCCAACAGAGCACCAGAGCAGTAATCCCTGGAATCTCATAAACCTTTAGAGTGCATGACTTCAGTGACCCTGTTCCTAAAATACATTGGAAATGCCTATCATTCTTGCATCATGTAAGGTGCATATATTTTCCCATATTGACAAATAAAGGAATCTTGATTTGCTTTATGTGGGATTCACATATTTCAACATATCCATTGCATTTGCAAACAAGCGAGTTATATCATACCGTATATGCATGATTTAAGGCTATCAGATAAACCTTACATAAGTCGACAGATAGAGTGCTATTGTGCTGTAGTTGCATGTCTACAGATCAACTTTCAAATACCAAATACAAATTGTAGACTTTGCTAGTGGAACAGCATCTACCCCTACGTCTGTACACGTTGATCCCTGTTCTGGGGTGGTACAGTATACCCAGGACTCTAACCCCTCTGCCTTCCTCGCAGGAGCAACAGACAACTCACTAAATATAGGGAAAGCTATATCCTTACAATTAACTTCCTATACTGGACCTACCTCCACCCAGGCACTAATCTTCTTGTACCTTAATACACAGGTGAAATCCAAAAAAAGAGTAAGCTCTAAAAGCTTCTCCCTTTTATACAATAGAACATTGACCCCCTCTTGGTCAGGTATGGAACTGTCAGGTGCACACTTTTACAAAGGATCAGAAAAGTTTCCTCTCCTAACTGGGATTAACTGTCTATAAATTCTAGGGGACTGCCTGCACAAATAAAGAGTAACTATTATGTCAGTCCCCTACACTAATATAAAATTAATGTTACATGACTAATAAGCAATACATTTATCCCTCAAAGTGCACTTATTTTAAAGAGCTATGGAATATGTATCTGTACTGCAAGTAACTCATTCCTTCATTTAATATACTCAATAAAATGCTGCGTCGACTCTCATACTCTGGCAAACTAAAAGCCTCAGAAATTAATGGGATGGCAATCCTCTTTTTTTAATATAATTCAGTATATTAAGAGCAACCAATCAGATCATTGCTTTCATACTCTTCTAACAGATTACTCAAAACAAATTTTCATGGGTATGCCCAGCCGACTACACGTTTTTAAACAAATATACTGTAGATGTTAGAAGTAGTAGCATTTTCATTTAGACCTCTAAAATGTTCTTTATTACTACATCATATAGTAAAATTTTTATGAACATGTTAATTATATATTAGGTTTCATTACATTTTAACCCATTTACATATAACACAGTAGTAATCTTTTTCACTAATGTCCTGTATTGGTACATAATTAAAACTTTTTCATTTCATTTGTTTTATTATTCTTTGTTTACTACTGGCAATAAATATAGCTTTTTGCCTGCATCGGTGGCCCTACAAATTGCAAAACCATGGCAAATAATAATAATAATAATATATACAGGTATGGAATCTGTTATCTCGAAACCCATTATCCAGAAACCGGTTATCCAGACAGCTCCAAATTACAGGATGCCCATGTAACAACTCACCCTCCTAGTGGTGTGGCGGGGACGCCCGCCACGCCGCTCAACCGTGTCCCCTCAGGCTACGGTTCTTTAGGGTGCACATCGCGCCACTGTTGGATTTAAAGGTGCAGTCGTGCTGGCGTGATGATCAGCAGACACATTTAAGGGCATTTATGTGTGTAAGTCCTTGCCCATTATAGGATCTTGTTCCTGAGTTTCCTGGTGCTTCTGTGCTTTTGAGCTTTTGCTATTCTGTGATTTTGATTACCTGGTTTGACCCCTGCTTGCTTCTGATGATTCTGACTTCTGAAATCCTGACCCTGCCTGGTAATTGACTCTTCTATTCCGTAACCCTTTTGATTGATCTCCTGGTTTGACCCTTGCCTGTTTGACTCTTGTTGTACTCTGCCTGCCCCGAACCGGCCTGATCTGACTTCGCTTTCTGTCTACGCATTGTACCACGACCTTCTGCCCAAAAGACTTTGCATTACCGCTGTGCCCCTTTGCTTGTTCAGAACCTTTGCACCTCTCTTAATAAGACCTGGTGGCATCCGACTAGCCAAGGGCTCCTCCCGAGGTGAAAGGTGGCTGTTAAAGGCTGAAGCAAGAGCCGAGAACAGGGTGTTTAGCATCGGTTCTGAATTTAGGGTGCCAACCGTGACATTATAATAGGCCAGAAAATGGACGAAGAAGGTCATGCTGCTGCTGCTCCTTCCACTACTGAAGTGCTCCTCACTACTCTGCTACATCGCTTGGAGGATCATGAGTGGAAGCAAGATTACCTGATGCAAGGCTTCCATAACCTAACTCGTAGACTGGACACTTCACAACAGTCGCCAAGTCCAGTAGCCTCTCCTCCTGTTACCGTCCAAGTCGGTTCCTCTTCTGCCGTTATAGGTAATATTCCTAAATCCCATGAACCCAAAATTTCTTTCCCTGAAAAATTTATTGTGGATAGAACAAAATTCTTTGTCTTCCAGGAGGCATGCAAATGATACCTTAGCTTTTTTCCTCAATTCTTCACTACTGTTGAAAAAGTAAGGTTTGTAATGACCCTGTTACAGTGTGACCCTCAAATTTGGGCCCTAAGATTACCCTCCACCGATCCTGCCCGTTATTCCCTTGAAACCTTCTTTATCACTATGGCGATACTTTATGATGATCCGGATCGTGCATCATCTGCCGATACCGCGATTCGTAAATTACGCCAGGGAAAACGGGATGCTGAGGTGTAATGCACTGAGTTCCGCCAGTGGGCTGTAGAAACTGGTTGGAACGATATGGCTTTTCGTAGCCAGTTCTGGATAGGGCTCTCTGATTCGGTCAACGACAGACTAGCTAACTACCTTCTATCTACTAATTTGGATGATCTAATGTCTCTTGCCATCCAAGTATCCAAGGGTTATGGGAGATAGCTCACAGGGTTATGGGAGATAGCTCATAGTCCAAGTTGATCCAGGGACTAGTCCGATTGCCATTTTGGAGTCAGGAAGGAATTTTTCCCCCTCTAAGGCAAATTGGAGAGACTTCAGATGGGTTTTTTGCCTTCCTCTGGATCAACTGGCAGATAGGTAGTTAATAAAAAAAAAAAAAAAAGGTTGAACTCGATGGACATGTGTCTTTTTTCAACCTTACTTACTATGTTACTATGTTACTAAGTAGATAGAAGACAGAGGGAGAGAAGGGGTGAGAAGGGTACTTCCTTTCCTACTGGGTTTTTTAATGTTAAGCCATCTACCCCCTCTGTGCCTCTACCTCAGGAGGAACCCATGCAATTGGCCATTACTCATCTAACTCCTGAAGAAAAGTCCCGCAGGCGGACACAGGGTCTGTGTATTTACTGTGGGGAAAAGGGTAATTTTCTTAATCAGTGTCCTAAGAGGCCAGGAAACTTCAAAACCTAAATGGAGAAGAGGAGCTCCATTTGGGTCGAGAAGTTTCCTCTCCCCAATTTTCCTCTAGGTTCATGGTACTGTACCTGTTAGATTAACCTCGCCTACGGGCTCCATTAAGGTTTCTGCTTTTGTAGATTCAGGGGAGGCAGAGAATTTTGTGGATGCTGCTTTCGCAGCAAGGTTTAAATTTCCTCTATTATCCCTTATTCCTCCCAGGAGAATCTTAACTGTTGACAAAAGCCCTTTGGGGTCAGGTTTGGTAACTAAGAAAACCGTGGCATTATCCACTAACAAATTGCACTCTGAGGAGTTATGCTTCTATGTTATCGAGGGTTCTTCTTCTTCTCCTCTAATTTTAGGGTTACCTTGGCTATGGGTACATAACCCACATATTGACTGGGTAACTGGGGAGGTTCTTCAATGGGGTCAAAATTGTAAGGGCTCTTGCATAAGTGTTCCTCAATTGGTGGCAGTCACATCCCTAGAAGGTTTACCCGTGGCTTATGCTGATTTTTCTGATGTTTTCTCTAAAAAAGCCGCAGAAACATTACCTCCTCATAGGCGGTATGACTGTCCAATTGACTTCATCCCTGGGTCTACTTCCCCTAGAGGGAGAACTTATCCTCTTTTTTTGCCCGAAGCCCAAGCCCAGTGAAAGAGTACATCAGTGAAAATCTCGAAAGAGGTTTTATTAGGCCCTCTAGTTCTCCTGCTGGTGCTGGGTTCTTTTTTGTGGGCAAGAAGGATGGAGGTCTTCGCCGATGTATTGATTATAGGGGCCTTAATAAAATTAACATCAAAAGCCGCTATCCCCTTCTGCTGATTTCTGAGTTATTCGATCAGGTCAAGAATGCTTCCATCTACTCTAAACTTGACCTTAGGGGTGCATATAACCTCATTCGTATCAGGGAAGGGGATGAGTGGAAAACGGCCTTTAACACCAGGGATGGCCACTACGAATATTTAGTTATGCTATTCAGTCTTTGTAACGCCCCTGCAGTGTTCCAGGAATTTGTCAATGACATCTTCCGAGACCTGCTGGGGTTATTCGTAGTGGTATATCTAGACGATATGCTAATTTTTTCCTCTAACTTGAGTGATCATCAAAAACATGTCAGAGAAGTGTTGCTCAGTTTAAGAAAGAATAATGTATTTGCTAAGCTTGAGAAATGCACCTTTGAGGTTTCACCTGTCTGTTCAATATCTCCGGCAAGGGTCTTGAAATGGATCCTGGGAAGGTCAAGGCCGTACTGGATTGGGCTCAGCCTCTTTCTTTACGTGCAACTCAAAGATTCTTAGGCTTTGCAAATTATTATTGTCAATTCATTAAAAACTTTTCTTTGGTGGTGTCTCCAATCACTGATCTAACCAAAAAGGGTGCAGATCCAAGTATGTAGCCTCCCGAGGCTATTCAAGCTTTTGAATTTCTTAAAAAAGAGTTTGTGTCTACCCCCATTCTCCGTCACCCTGATACCACGCTTCCTTTTAATGTAGAGGCTGATGCTTCAGAGGTTGGAGCAGGGGCTGTTCTTTCTCAAAGGCATCCGATAACCAATAAGGTGTATCCATGTGCATTCTTCTCTAGGAAATTTTCACCTGCCGAAGCCAATTATGACATTGGAAATAGAGAATTGTTATTATTATCAAATGGGCCTTTGAGGAATGGCGACATTTGTTAGAGGGGGCTAAACATACTTTACTTTGTGGTCTTTACTGACCACAAGAATTTGTTTACATCAAGTCTGCCAAACGGTTGAATCTTAGGCAGTCTACATGGGCTTTATTTTTTACCCGGTTTAATTTCTCTCTCACTTACAGGCCTGGGTCCAAAAACACTAAGGCCGATGCACTCCCTAGGGGTTTTGAGTCCAATTTGTCTGAACCTAGTGAGTGCGTTCCCATCATTCCGGGTGAGTTGATTGTGGCAGCTCTGGGATCAGAGCTTGCAACACTTTTATCCTCAGTTCAATCTTCCACCCCTGTAGATACTCCCTCCTGGAGGTTATTTGTACCTTGGGGCTTAAAGGAACAGGTTCTGGGTGAGGCTCATAATTCTAAAATGGCGGGACATCCTGGTATCTCTAAAACTATGTCTTTATTGTCCCGTGATGTGTGGTGGCCTTCATTTAAACAAGACATCAAAAAATTTGTTAATTCTTGCCCTGTTTGTCAGAGATCAAAGTCTTCTAGGAACTTAACACAGGGATTGATAAGACCATTACCTATTCCTGACAGACCCCAGTCCCATCTGTCTATGGATTTTATTGTTGACCTCCCTTCATCTCAAGGGAAGACTGTGATTTGGGTGGTGGTGGATAGATTCAGCAAAATGAGTCATTTAATTTCCCTCCCACACCTCCCATCTGCTAAAATATTTTCATGGTTTTCCGGTTAATATTGTTTCTGATAGAGGGGTACAGTTTGTTTCTAAATTTTGGCAAGCATTCTGCTCTTTGGTTGGGATTGATTTGTCTTTCTCTACTGCATATCACCCTCAAACCAATGGTCAAACTGAAAGGGTTAATCAGTCCCTTGAACAATATTTAAGGTGTTATGTTTCTGACAATCAATCCTCATGGGCTGAACTATTACCTTGGGCAGAATTTGCATACAATAATGCAACTCATGCTTCTACTGGCCAATCTCCGTTTCTTATTGTTAATGGTTTACATCCCAAAGCATTTTCTTTTTCTGGTTCATTATCCTCTGTACCCTCTGTCAATTCTTCTGTCAAACAATTTGCCAGGATCTGGTCTGGGGTGCACGACTCTCTTTCTGCAGCTACGGCCGCTCAAAAAAGGGCAGCTGATAGGTCTCGTAGAGAGGCACCCAAGTATCAGGTAGGAGACTCAGTATGGTTATCAACAAAGAATATTAAACTTAAGGTTCCTTCACTCAAGTTGGGACCCAGGTTTATTGGTCCATATCCCATCACTGAAATAATTAATCCTTCTTCTGTTCGTCTCAAACTACCTGATAATTTTAAGATCTCTAATTCTTTCCATGACTCTCTCTTAAAACCAGCCACACAGGTATGCCAACAGTCTTTTCCTCCCCCAGTATTGTTAGAAGGTCAGCCTGAATTCGTAATCCAAAAACTCCTTGTGCGGGGCAAGTTGCAAAATCTTGTACAATGGAAGGGTTACGGCCCTGAGGAGAATTCTTGGGTTCCTGTTTGTGATATTAGGGCTGATCGTCTCAGGAAACAATTCCACCTTAAATTTCCTGAGAGGCCTGGGGGTCGGATGGCCCCTCCTCGAGGGGGGTAATGTAACAACTCACCTCCCTGGTGGCCTAGTGGTACGGCAGGGCCGCCTGCCACGCCGCTCCTCTGTGATCCCTCAGGCGCCGGTTCCTTAGGGCGCGCGCGGTGCACCTTTGTGGGATTTAAAGGAGCAGTCGCGCTGGCAAAATATATGCCCATTATAGGATCTTGTTCCTGAGTTTCCTGGTGCTTTGTTTTTTTTAGCTTTTGCTATTCTGTGATTTTGATTACCTGGTTTGACCCCTGCTTGCTTCTGACGATTCTGACTTCTGAAATGCTGACCCTGCCTGGTAATTGACTCTTCTATTCCATAAACCTTTTGATTGAACTCCTGGTTTGACCCTTGCCTGTTTGACTCTTGTTGTACCCTGCCTGCCCTGACCCGGCCTGACCTGACTTCGCTTTCTGTCTACGCCTTGTACCATGACCTTTTGCCCAAAAGACTTTGCATTACAGTTGTGCCCCTTTGCTTGTTCAGAACCCCTCGCTTTGCACCTCTCTTAATAAGACCTGGCGGCATCCGACTAGCCAAGGGCTCCTCCCGAGGTGAAAGGCGGCTGTTAAAGGCAAGAGCCGAGAACAGGGTGTTTAGCATCGGTTCTGAATTTAGGGTGCCAACCGTGACAGCCCGTTAGACTTTGTTTTATCCAAATAATCCAAATTTTTAAAAATGATTTCCTTTTTTTCTGTATTCATAAAACAGTACCTTGTACTTGATCCAAACTAAGATATAATTAATCCTCATTGGAAGCAAAATCAGCCTATTGTTTACAGGGGACACAATTCTGGGGGAGGCAGGGAGGAGGGCCAGTGGGGACTTATCACCATAGGGGGTTTAGTTCTCCTTTAACGCTTTCCACAATTCCTTATGGAAAGGACGTCTCCCATAGACTCCATTTTATCCAAATAATCCAAGTACCTCATACTTCATCCAGACTGAGATATAATTAATCCTTAAAATAAAATATGGATAAATGGAGGGCACACCATACAATAGAATATTTGGCAAAAATATGCGCTAGAGGTGCAAAAAACCAAGGTCACCCCTACAAAGAGTGGCCATACAATCAATATACCATACAATAGGTTATTCATTCTCAAGAAAAACATACATTTTCAAATATAAACTCAGGTGGTATGAAAAAATCTTTTACTGTTTAAAACAATTTGGCAGTTTACAATTGTATTTGCAAATGTTCAGTTTATACAACAATGATATACATAGTAATACATAGTAATAATATACATACCACCCAAAGATTTGTACGAAGCAAAAAAAAGGGAGCAACAAGGAGCGGATATACTTGCTACAAATGAGAATAACCCCAGCGTTTCGGCACAAATGTCTTTGTCAAGGGGATTCCCCTTGAGAGTGCATAACTTATTGTATGGTATATAATTAATCCTTATTGGAAGCAAAACCAGCCTATTACGTTTATTTACATGAAGATCCAAATTACGAAAATATTTGTTATCCAGAAAACTCCAGGTCCCAAGCATTCAGTTTAGTAGGGTCCATACCTGTATATATATTTTTTTCAGAAAGAATTACTACATTAAATTAACTATTAAGTGTTTTTTTTTTTACCAGTCAGTATTATTACAGGTATAGGGTTCCTTATCCAGAAACCCATTATCCAGAAAGCTCAAATTACAGGATGGCCATCTCCCATAAAGCCCACTATAGCAAATAATTGTTATCCTTAAAAATAACCTTGTGCTTGATGGTAAATAAGCTGCATGAATCCATAATGGTGGCTTTATTAGTGGCTTTATTTAAGATTTAAATGATTTTTTAGACTTTAGTGGTGATCCAAATTACAGAAAGATCCCTTTTCCAGAAAACCCCAAGTCCTGATCTTCCTAGATATTAGATCCTATACCTGTATTCTGTTTTATCACAGGATGATGTTTCCAGTTCCGACCTTATTATTAATGTTTTTTCTCTCAGAATAAATTTAACAATTGTTAAAAGTTGTTTTTTGTTGTAGCTCCAGATAATTAACACATTGTTCATATACTGACTAAAATTTAAATTTAAAGAAAAATTGGGGGAAACTTTTCTAAGTACATTTTGATATCTCTACAGAACTAAGAAATATCACACTAAACACTAATGTATTTAACATACCACCATGTTTTCATCGATAAAAAATGCAAACATAAGAACATTCTTGTTGTTATAATTATGGACCACAAGATGTCGCTATGTGTCTGTGAAATATGTAAAAGAAAAAGTCAGCCTTATACACATAAGCCCCATACTCATGGTTTAAAATATACAAGCAAATTGTGCAGCAATCCATTTTATTATTATTATTATTACAGGTATAGGATTCGTTATCCGGAAACCTGTTATCCAGAAAGCCCCCAATTACAGAAAGGGAGTCTCCCATAGACTCCATTTTATCCATTTTTTAAAATGATTTCCTTTTTTCTGTTATTATGAAACAGTACCTTGTACTTGATCCAAACTAAGATCTAAGCAAAATCTGCCTATTTGGTTTATTTAATGTATAAATCATTTTCTAGTAGACAAGGTATGAAGATCCAAATTATGGAGAGATCAGTTATCCAGAAAACCCCAGGTCGAGCATTCTGCATAACAGGTCCCATAACTGTATTATTGTTATTAACACGTTTTTAAAACACCAACATCTTTCACGGTGCTGTACAATAAATGGTTGTATCCATTGAACAATAGAATTACATGCAAAGCAACAAAGAGGTTACAATCTAAAATATGCATGTTTTTGCGAACGCTGGTCACATAGAATGCTCTAATCAAAGTTCCAGAATGGTTATAGATAAATAATGCACTGATGTAAGAATTTAGGAATATAAGATATATCTATCATTACTATTATATTCTACTGAATTTGTCATCTGGGTGGTTGTATTTCTGCCCATTTATATAGTTACATAGTTACATAGTTACATAGTTAAATTGGGTTGAAAAAAGACAAAGTCCATCAAGTTCAACCCCTCCAAATGAAAACCCAGCATCCATACACACACCCCTCCCTACCCCTCCCTACTTTTAATTAAATTCTATATACCCATACCTATAATAACTATAGAGCTTAGTATCACAATAGCCTTTGATATTATGTCTGTCCAAAAAATCATCCAAGCCATTCTTAAAGGCATTAACTGAATCAGCCATCACAACATCACCTGGCAGTGCATTCCACAACCTCACTGTCCTGACTGTGAAGAACCCCCTACGTTGCTTCAAATGAAAGTTCTTTTCTTCTAGTCTAAAGGGATGGCCTCTGGTACGGCGATCCTCTTTAAAGGTCCTCTGCTATTTGTCTATAATGCCCTCTAATGTACTTGTAAAGTATAATCATGTCCCCTCGAAACCGCCTTTTTTCCAGAGAAAACAACCCCAACCTTGACAGTCTACCCTCATAATTCCATCTTCCATCCCTCTAACCAGTTTAGTTGCACGTCTCTGCACTCCAGCTCATTTATATCCCTCTTAAGGACTGGAGTCCAAAACTGCACTGCATACTCCAGATGAGGCCTTACCAGGGACCTATAAAGAGGCATAATTATGTTTTCATCCCTTGAGTCCTTTTTTATGCAAGACAGAACTTTATTTGCTTTAGTAGCCACAGAATGACACTGCCCAGAATTAGACAACTTGTTATCTACAAAGACCCCTAGATCCTTCTCATTTAAGGAAACTCCCAACACACTGCCATTTAGTGTATAACTTGCATTAATATTATTTTTGCCAAAGTGCATAACCTTGCATTTATCAACATTGAACCTAATTTTCCAGTTTGCTGCCCAGTTTTCCAATTTAGACAAATCACTCTGCAAAGTGGCAGCATCCTGCATGAAACCTATAGTTCTGCTCAATTTAGTACCATCTGCAAAAATAGAAACAGTACTTTCAATGCCCACCTCCATTAATAAACAAGTTGAAAAGCAAGGGACCTAGTACAGAGCCCTGCGGTACTCCACTAACAACACTGGTCCAATTAGAAAATGTTCCATTTATGTTATAGCCAGTTCTCTATTCAGGTACAAATACTATGTTCCATGCCAACATTCCTTAATTTAACCAGTAACCTATTGTGTGGCACTGTATCAAATGCTTTAGCAAAGTCTAAGTAAATCACATCCACTGCCATCCCAGAATCGAGGTCTCTACTTACCTTCTCATAAAAAGAAATTAAGTTACTCTGGCAAGATCTATTATGCATAAAACCATGCTGTCACAAACTCATAGTATTATGATTTGCTATGAAGTCCAGTATCGTATCCTTTATTAACCCTTCGAAAAGCTTTCCTACCACTGACGTCAGACTAACTGGCCTATAGTTTTGAGGCTGAGAACGGGATCCTTTTTTGAATAGAGGCACCACATTAGCAATTTGCCAGTCTCTCAGCACTTTGCCAGATCTCAATGAATCCTGAAAAATTAAGAGGTTTGGCAATCACAGAGCTAAACTCGCTAATTACCCTGGGATGAATACCCTCTGATCCGGACCTTTGTTAATCTTAACATGTTCTAGTTTCTTTTGAATTTCTTCATGTGTGAACCTTGCATCATTAGTTGTATTACTAGAATTGGGACTATTAAGAAGGAAACCTTCACTTACTGGTTCCTCATTTGTGTAGACAGATGAAAAATATGAGTTCAGAATCTGTGCTTTTATTTTGTTTTCATCAACCAGCTGACCCCCCTCTGATAGTAAGGGTCCCATCCCTTCCTGCTTCAGTTTTTTTACTATTAACATATTTAAAAAATAATTTTGGATTTTTTTTTACTGCTTGCTGCAATATCCTTTTCTATAGCAATTTTAGCTTGCCTTATAGCTTCTTTGCATGATTTATTGGCCTCCTTGTACCTTATAAATGATTTGGCTGTCCCAGCTAACTTGAAAGCCTTAAAAGCACGTCTTTTCTTACCCACCTCAACACCAACGCTTCTATTGAACCAAAAAGCTTTTGCTTTGCAACAACGTTTCTTGCTTACAAGTGGAATATACTGACAAGTAAATTTATTAAGCAGCATTTTAAAGACTTCCCATTTTTGTTCTGTGTTAATCAAGTAACACAGAACATGTAAAAGTAGCTTATTTGAAACCAAATATAAGGTTCGAAAATTATATTTATCTTAAAATACAGTTTTTTAGATTTCCTGGACTTATATTGTCCAATTGTTTGTGACATCTTATTCATGGCAATATTAGAAATACCTAATATATGTAACAGTCAAGGGTTTTCAGTATAACAGAACATTCAAAAACCTTATCCTGTTTGCCATTCAGGATGGCAACCTACACCCACTACTTCCACTAGATCCTCCAGAGGTGAAGCCACATCTGTATGGGAATGACTATTTATTACAAATCAATGTTATGTAATGTCAGTGGTTACTTCTACTTCAAAATTTTTAAATGTTTGCCTATTTTTTTTAAAAAAAAAACAACATTTGTTTAAATCAAATTGTGAAAACAATTTGAATATTTCAAATGTGTATTTCAAATGTGTAATTGTTTTTCAAGGGGCCGAAAAATTCATAAAACAATTTAAATTTGCCATAGACAGTTCCCATTGACTTCAGCATGAACTCAGCAACTTTTAGATGCAAAGGTTTTACATTTGAGTTTTACAAAATTCAACTGTTCATAAATCAGCCCATTAGTGTTAATAAATTGCTTTGTATTTTGTGGTAACCTTTATGGCAGGAACCAAGGATTTCCCAGACAAGGAAGGGTCTTGTACCAGGAAGCATCAAGTCCTTTTGCTTTTGCAGTTTTAGAAGTGCTTATGTAGGAAGACCAACAATTTTGGGAGTACAGACTTGCATTAAAAACCTCCACTCTAACGAGGCAGGGTCCATTGTATACCCCATTGCTAGTGGATTTGTATGCCTGCTTTTGATTTTTAAACAAACCTAGTATTTCTGTTAAAAGATTTGATAAACCCAATTAGTCCACATAGTCCACATAGCTGTTAAGCACCATGTTACTACAATATGTCATTTTCTGAGGGAAAAAAAGAAAGTTTTAGATTAAGATTCATGTAACCCCTGCTGTCTATGGCCTAACCAGTCCAGAGTGGAACAACTTATTAAAAAGGAAATAATATATCTGCCATTATATGTCTCAAAGATAGTTTTAAACACCTTTTCAGAATAAAAGCAAAAGTATATGACTAAGATGTGTTGTCAGCTGCTCTCTATAAACATTCAGTTGAATAGAATAATTTTTATTAGTGTATCAGATTAATTTCATGTTGTAGGTATTCTATAGTCCCCACTAATAGCATTCCCATTGGAGAGGGCTAATAGACTTAAACAGAATGTTCATCCACTACCCCAGTTGTTGTACCTTCATTGTCAGGAAAAGAGAAAGAGATGTGTAACAACACAATAACACCATTGTGACACCATGGTTGTATTGCATGGTCACTGTATCTGGCAGAAAGTGGAAGAAAAGCCCAGTTACGTTTTATTTTGCTAGTCTTCAGTATACCATCTATCATCAGCAGATATCAATTTCTCAATTTGCAAGCTTGAAATGGAAAGGAGGCAAACACTTGACATCTAAGCTTTCAAACAGAGTCCTGGATTTAATATAATCATTGTTGTCTCAGGATTTCCTATTCATTCCATTTATGTAAATAACTCGGGGAGGCCCATTTATCAAATTCTGAATTTATCAAATTATTTTCTGAAAACTACTCAGACCAAATTAGTACAGGTTTTTTCCCTTTATTTATCAATTCATTTTCCAATGTCCTGTGCGGGAAAAAAACCCTGAAACTTTTGTGAAAATTTGGATCATACGAATTTTTCAGATTTCCGCATGGAATTTTTGCCTGAAAATCTTCATGCACAAAACCATGAAATCTTATTGCATGAAACTCAGCGCAGGTCAAGATAACTTTGGGACTTCTCCCATTGGTTTATATGCAACCTCTGCAGTTCCGAGATTCCGGATTTTTGGATTCAGACTTTTTCCATCCTCCAGGTATAATAAATCCCAAAAATAATTCCCACCAAAAATTCGGGCATTCGAACTTTAATAAATAACCCCCTTAGTGAATCTTGTTGTGCTTCATTGGATACATTAATATAATTGTTTTAATATCCCCTCTCTAGACATCAGACAGGTGACAACAGGGTTACACAGTCTATCGTGCCCTACATCACCAACCACAAATGGCTATTATAAAAAAAGGTAGGCTCACTGTTGATGGGGACACTTGAAGTGAGCGTATCTTGAATCACTAGTGCTATAGAGGGAGAAATATAAAGAATGCTTCATCTATACCTGTAATTCCTGTATCTGTTTATCTCATCCTGTTTCATTTGGCCTATGGCATAAGAGGGAGTTTGATGACCATTGTGTGTGTGTTATACTGCCATGGGCTATGGATGGTGCTTCCCATATTGATGTTCTGACCCTATGTAGCTGTATTAAAACTGTATATGGGCTAGAGATCCTGGATCAGGTAATGCGATTATCAGTTACTTTACAGAGTAAATGCAAATGATTTCATTAGTTCTAATCCATAAAAAGTCACTTGGCAGTTGGTGAACAGCAAAAAGACCCCAGAATACCAAACCCTTTCATTTAAATACATAAAAACTGCTAGAAAAAGCCACACAATAAGAATTAATATATCGTCATGTTGCAAGGCTTATACTGTATGTTCTTAGATATCAATGCAAATTAGGCATGTGTAAAGACTGTGCATGAGGGTTCCTGCCTAAAGGTTATTAGAAAAGCTGTATTTTATTTTTTTTAACCAATTAGATCTTTTACCCACAGTAATCAATAAACCACCGAGGATGCTGATACCTAATTTATTTAACATTTTTAAACCCACAGTCTCTTTCAGTCAACAATGAATTGAAGTTCAACATTATTCTAATTAATAATACTACTACTATTATTAATAATAATAATAGGACGGAAAGAGATTTATTTTGTCATTATTTGGGATATTAGAGAGATTTGCTCTCTTGAACTTTATTTGGTATTTATCTTTTTGTTAGTATTAGTATTAATACTTTTATTTATGTATTAATAGTCATGGGAATGATGGTGCCATACCAACAGTATTTCCATCACCACCACCCCTCATTAACATACATATCTCCTGTCCTTTTCCCAGTGCTTCCTCTTGTGGAAAAGTGATTTTTCTTTTCTTTCTTTTTTTTTTTCCAGATAAAGAAGAGTAACAGAATGCCAATATTTTGCATCATTTTAGCTGAGCTTCTTCATTCTGCTCCTCCTTCCAAAAAACAAAAAGACAAGTCTGTTTGGGGAAAAAGGCATTACACAACTGTCTAAGCACTGCTTCCACTGGTTCCTTTACTGTTTCTGACTAGTTTGTGTGTGTTTTTAAAGTGTCCATTTTTTTTTCTTAACAAAAGAATTGACTTGGCTTTTTACGCAACAGGAAAGTTATATAGGAGACCTGTAAAGCAAAGCTTCTTTGCTTCCAGTAGTCAAGGATTTGAGGCCTCTGATAACATGTTAACAACCACCATGCAGATATAACCTAGAAACCTGCCCTCAGTTGCTAAGAATGTTCATTTTCAGTGTCTAAAAACAAAAGTGTACAGTAAAGGATTAAAGAGGACTGCACAGATGAGAGGCTTTCCGCCACCACTTAGCAATTGTTTAATTGCGCCCTGTCTTGACTGTCTTCTTTAATGTTAAGTGTTGCAAAAACCTATTAGAGCTGTTTTTTCACTAATTACTATATTTTTTCATATTTGTGTTTAGTAAAAAAAATGAATACTTTACAAAATGTCTCATTTAATGTGGGAAAGGGTGAAGTGAGTAGTTCTTACACAGCCAGAATGTTTTCATTTCAGAGTCTTCCATAAATATTGTTTTTTTAATGAGGCACAACATGCTATGGTTCAGCAGACTGCTAGTTCTTATCTGTTATATTTGCCACTAGAAGACATCAGTATTTTTCTGTTACTTGGAACCAACTGGTGAGGTTACCAAATGGGATGCTGAAGCTGGTAAAATGAGCAAATTGCCTTTAGGTGAGAGGGACTCCCTAAGCAGCATACCCAATACATTTGGTCAACAAAGAACAGTACTGATTGTTAGGCATCAGTTTTATTTATCTTCTTATTTATTGCTTATGTTTTGCCCACTGCTACAAAAAGTTGTGACATCTAACTCCTGCTTTTACAAGGGTAGCTGTAAATTCTAAACCTGACTATCGCATAAGAAAAATTAAAAAAAAAAAAGTAGAACAATAAAGATTAGTTGCTGGTAGTCTTAGACGTAACAATTAAGATGTTTCCTGCAAAAACATTTTTTTTCCTTATATACATTTAGAGCTGAACCGTCAGATATACAGTACAAGTAAAAACAATATCTGTATATAACAATTCAGCAATAAACACTTGCCGATGTTGGGGCAGCTTCAAAGGCACCCGATCAAACCCAGATTGACGAGCTGACCTATATCCAAGTCTTTTGCCGATGTCGGTCAGCTTTCGTTTGTATGATAATATCTGTGCGTCTATGTTTTCATTTCGGAGTCTTCCATAAATATTGTTTTTATGAAGCTCAACGTGCTGTGGTTAAGCAGATAAAGTTTGTGTGATAGTCGGTGTACGTATGGTGGAAGATGAATCGACCAATATAGGCAAAAGTCTTGGATATCGGTTGGATTGTTAATTGGTCAAGTCAGAAAATGTTGATTGGGCCCCTTTGAAGGCACCTGAACATTAGCCAGTGTTTACTGCTGAATCATCAGATACAGGTACAATTCTAATGTTTCTTCCTGTACAGTATATCTGACAATTCAGCTCTAAATATCTGTAATGAAAATGCAGATATCCTCCTACCTATAGTCTCAGAAAAAGTCATAATTGTTACATCTATGGCCACCTTTAGAATCTTACTCCCTACACCTAAATAAGAGTTAATTTTCAATGTAAAATATACCTTCAGGAAGAGCTGCTCTTATGCTGCATAATCCATTCTGCGGTGAAATAATTGTCATTGTCTATGTTATTCCTAAACTATTTGTAGGAAGCCATGTATAGATTCTCTTACAGTATAAGGCTGGCGCTGTTCCCGGATTCAGAAACAAGAAGTGCGTTAACTCAATTCATATAAGTTGCATGTTTGGTATACGACTCTGCTTTAATTCATTCAGGCTTCTAAATAACAATACAATTACTAGCTTGAAGTAGGTGTCAACTGTTATAAAAATGTAGCTGCAAACATCCAGCCAGCACGTTCTTGATTAAAATTAGAATTGCACACCATTACCTAGCCAACTAATGAAGGAGCATATCAGATACAGTATACCTGCATTCTCTGACATGCACAGGCTTTTTGCTCGCTTCTAATGAAGAGACCCCACACTAGCTCATATTTAACCCTTCTATAATGAAATTCAGATGTGTTATTGCTGCTGATTAACAGAGTTCTATATATTTACAACTTTAAAAAAGAACTTTCAGAACTTTAAAGCACAGCTCGCATGAAGTGTATATAGATAAATTAAATATAATAAATTAAATTTTAGATGAAAAAGGTATGCTGAATTTTGTTTGCCAGAGTGTGGCATTATACTTATATATAAATAAAATACCATGTGTTGGACTAGAAGCAGCAGCATTACTCAATGCCTGCGAGTAGGTGAGGCAAATTAACAGCTGGAGAAGCCTGTGAATCTTATTCCAGTAAGTTGTGGCTACTAAAAGAAACTTGTCTAAAATTAGGAATTATTTTTCATGAAGAGTTTGTAATAGAAGAGTTTTTGTTGTTGGTTTGCTCTGTTTTTCACTGTACACTCCATTGATTATATCGTTCTGGAACATGTTTTACCTGTGAACCTGTCCTAATGTATGTATAGTATGTATGTATGTATGTATATATGCATAAAATTTCTGCACTGATGTAAGCTGTGTATATGGATAGGCAGCCTTTGGTGTTTAAGCTTTCATGAAACTACCACTCACATAGCATATGCTTGGTACCACATTTGTAGTGGTGTAGTTTAGGAAAGAAGAAGCGTAGAAGCTTGCTTATCCATACTCTATAAGATCTAATGAGGAATATATAAGGTTGAGAAAATAGTGGGCTATTATAGTCCGTGTTTTAACTTTAAGTCTGGGTCTAGTAACCCATAGCAACCAATTATACTTTCAAACATGGGTTCAGTTAATGCTGCCAGCTGATATGGGTTATTAAGCCTTCAATATGGGGTTAACTAAAATGTTTTCCAAAACAATTAATACAGTGATAAATACTTTTGTGCCTGTTGCAGTTAAATAAGTGACAGCTAAAGGCTACAAAATGTCCTTGTCGTGTATGTACTGACTCCAGTATCCATGTTGCACAGAAGAACCTATATTACAGGGAAGGAACTCTGCTCTTCGTCTGAATGAATCTATGAAGCCTATTTATAAATATGTATTTTATTTGCTTTTATAAATGAACATTGGAGAGTAAACAACTGTAATGTGTGTGTGTTGTACTGTATATTCACTATTTTTCTTTATCACTATGGGTCACTTCACAATATTTTGATATAGGAATAGGAAGTCATAAATAGCACACATTTTCAGGCAATAGATAGGGCTACTAGTGGTGCTTCAGTGGAAAGAAGCCACTCAAAGTTTGCCACAGTCGTTGCATGAATATACACCATTGATAAAAGGTATGTCTAAAGTCGATCCTTGCATTCCCCACAATTGTGCTCAACGCTGCTGTTTCTGTCCCTCCAACTCTTGCAAATTGTGTAAATTGCACCTATTGAACCAGGTGAACCCAAGTGGTACCACCACCTTCGAAGGTCCAGAGTTCCCACTTAGGCACAGTGAGGTTGTGCCTAAAGAATCAGGCACAAACAAGATTTTGATGCTGAGCACTGGAAATGATGACATCCTAACATCAAAGAATCTCACTTTTGTCCCTTTCACAATAAAACACTGCATGGGTTGTATCACATTGGTTGCAATTATGTCATGCGCATTGCCACATTGCAGTCTCAATTACACTGTAAAACTTGCACCCAGAATTGCACTTTGCACACTGTGGCCATACATGACCCCTCATGCATTTGAACAGAGTAGAGGTCATACCACTGAAGGATGAGATTAAAGAGAAAATCACCATAATTTGCTTCACACAGACCAACAAAATTAGAAGGTTTGTCAAATGCTTACCATTTCAGGGAGTGTCCAGAGAAACCATGAGACCATGAAAGCAAGAGACAGCTACTTGATGGTGTTATGAGGTCATATGATTTACTTCTATGGTTGACACGGTGATATAACATCACTGTTGTAAGCTTGATACAATAATGCATATTTTAATCTTTTCTTTTCTGTCCTTGCACTAGCTACCTGTCATGCACCATATTCATTTTTAAATTCTTATAAAGCACTCATCAGTCTCGCACCACCATAAATAAATACACGCCAGCTGTAATCATCATTTTGCAAATGACATTTCTTAGTTATCACATGTTATACATGCATCCAAGACTTTTCATGTCCTGCACCCATCCTCTGGAATTCCATCCGCCATACATGACATTATCAGAGTCTTCAGGCCTCACTTTAACCCTACCTCTTCATCTAAGCTTATTATTGTTATTAGTATAGCAACAATATTGTTCCCTCATCCAAAAAAGTAATATATATCCTTAAATCACTCAACAATCCTGGGCCTTACAATAATTCTAGACACTCAAATAGGGCTGTGTTTTATCACCTTCATTCAAAATGTTTATGTATTAACCTTCCGTTTATTTGATTTATACAATTAAATGGCCCACCACACACAGAATGCACACCTAAGACTGACAAATATTGTATTTTAGAAAAGCAAATTGTAATTTTTTAATTGTTTTCTGATTACCAAATTAACTCCACAACCCTATCCTCATTCAGCAAAACTTCAGCTTCTATGAAGCAGAAAGTGTCAGCCTTGATTGTTCATCACAGTAAAGTGAAAGAACAACTGGTGTTTGGAAGCCGTTACACTGAATGCTGAGCATTCAACTAAAAGGTCGACTCTGATAGATTATTCCAAAAAATATTAGAAAAGACTAGAATAATAAATAAATAGAATAAATAAATGTTTTTTTTTAAATTTAATTTAGTTTTAAAAAGAGATGCTTTAACTGAGTATTGTGTGTGCAATAAAACATGAGGCAAATCAGGGCCTCTGATATTGGGCTGCCAGCTGCCTTTTTACACTAGACAGTAACACTGTGAGGTTTGTACCACACACTTGTTATCAAACTGTGCCACAGGCTGATCTATTTGCTGATATTTATTGTGAACAGTCGAACAGATCTGTGTTCACCAAGTAAAAGTGAAAAAAAAACTGGAAAAGAAGAAATTTATGGTACGAGACCTTTTATCCAGAATGCTGTGGACCTGGGGTTTTCTGAATAACAGATCTTTTCATAATTTGGATCTTCATACCTTAAGTCTGCTAGAAAATCATGTAAACATTTTATAGGCTTGTGTTGCTTCCAATAAGGATTAATTATATCTTAGTTTGGATCAAGTACAAAGCACTGTATTATTGTTACAGAGATAAAGGGAATAATCTAAAAAAAAAAAAAAATTGGAATTATTTGATTATAATGGAGTCTATGGCAGTCGGCCTTTCCATAGTTCAGAGCTTTCTGGATAACGGGTTTTCCGGATAACTGGTCCCATATATATGGTATTGCTTAAGGAACCAGAGGCGGGGACTTAGTAGATAAACATCAATAAGCACCCAAACATGGAAAACAACCTTCACTCAGCTGTAGATAAAGTAATGGTCAGGTGGTTACTACGTCTTACAGCGTAGTATTGGAAGTAAGTTATAAACGTCATATCAAATGTTTCCAAAAATAGATCTAGGGGATACAACCTTCACTGTTTTATCTACGTATGATAAAGGGTGAAAGAAAATGTAATATATTGGGTATTTTAAATCTATTTTCAATTCAGGTTTCTGACTGACATCGCTGGTTATCCTTTTTTAAAAAATGAAGAACTGTTTGAGTCAGGCCTTCTACTTGAATCTTATGTTATGCAATTTGGTGTAGGCACTATAAAGATGTACTGTTTTGTTTATTGCTTCTTTGCTTAAAGGGATTGTTCACCTTTAAATTAATTTTTAGTATGATGTAGAGAGTGATACTCTGAGACAATTTGCAATTGGGTTTCATGTTTTAATATTTGTGGTTTCTGAGTTATTTAGCTTTTTATTTAGCAGCTCTCCAGTTTGCAATTTCAGCAATCTGGTTGCCAGGGTCCACACCCTAGCAAAAGGAGTAATAAAAAGTAGCAATAACATTACATTCGTAGCTTTACAGAGTATTTGTTTTTAGACAGGGCAGTGGTCCCCAAAAGGCAGGTGGAAACAGTCAGAAGGAGAAGGCAAATAATTCAAAAACTAAAATAAAAAAAAACTTTGAAAAGTTGCTTACAATTAGGCATTCTATAGCATAACTTAAGTTAACTTAAAGGTGAACTACCCCCTTAAGGATTGCATGCTTATATACAGCAGAAATAACTAAGCTTTGTATTTATATACTATTCTAAACTGATTTATGTTTTCTTAGCTCTAACAAATTAACTTTTTTTTTAATATAGGAATTAAATGTAATGATTCGTCATGCACCGTTGATTCGCCATTTCTGCTTAAATTACCAGGTAAGCATGTTAGCTTATATATGTAGAAAAAGAAAACTAAAAATAACCGACGTGTGGCCGAAGTAGTTATATTTAATTCTAACACAAAATTTTATGGTTTCCCTCAGAATTTTGGAGGTAGAAGTAACTAGTACTTCCTCTAGTACTATTTCATTTTCAGTTTGAGTATTTGAGTATGCCTGCTTATTACACTTGGTTATTTACTAAGCTCCGAATACCCGAAATTCCCCGAAATCCGAAAAATTCATAATTTTTTTTATAAAATCGCATTTTTTTCAGAATATATTAAACCCTGAGGCCTAAAAAGCCCCTATATAAAAACACGGCATCTCAAACCTGTCCAGGTTGCATAAAAGTCAATGGGAACAGTCCCATTGATTTTTGGTTGTGTCGGGCAATTTTACAATGTTTTCGGAGCTTTCGGGTGAAAACTCCGAAAAATTCTGAGATTTCGGGGAAAATTCACGAAAAAATCATGAAAATCTGAGCTTTTCCCGCAAAGCAAATTTTTGGGAAAATGTAATAATAAATAAGCATTAAAAACCCGAGTGGATTAGATCTGAGTTTGTAGCAGCCGATATTGAGATAAATTCGGACCTTCATAAATAATCCCCTTAGAACCAGTAAATTTACTCTGCAACATGAGCATACTACAAAACATTTGTATTCTGTTTTATTCTCCCAGTCTTGAAACCACAACTCAGGTATTTTAAGAGGCCGACATACTGTACGACCACACATTTGCCCAGCTTTCACAAGAAACCAGACGAAACCGCTGCAAAATATAGACCAGTTGACCAGAGGGGGAGGATGAAGAAAATACAGCATATCTCACTGCACTGGAACAAGAAATAAGAAGCCAATATTACTATACTCTATTTCCACATACTATCTACAACCAAGCTTTTATCTATAGTTCTTCTCATTCCATGTTAAAGAGTCACTTTAAAGGGGAACTCCACAAAAACATAAAATAAGCTTTTTGAAAAGTAAACATAATTTCAAGCAACTTTGCTATATACATCAATTAAAAAATATTCAGACTTTTCATGATTTTTAATGGTTTAGAACAATTCACTAATCCTAGCCCCCTGCTCTTCTGCTGATCTCTCTGACTACTTTGCTGAGCTGGCTGACTACTGTTACTTTGTATCAGCAGCTATCTGTCCTTAGCCTGCATCCTCCAAACCCCACAATTCCCTGCACACATGATTTCAATAAGGAAGGGAACATCATAGTGCACTGCATTGTGGGTTATGTAGTTCCTGCATGCTGTCTATAAGCTGCAGAGAAGTTGTAACAATTTGGAAGCCGGAGTTCCCCTTTATCATTAAACCACTTGATGGAGGTCATTTTATTACCATTTTATACACTTGACAGATTAGCAGGAATGTTTGGTGGGGAATTAGAAAGTTAACCGAAGCAGGAAACAGAAACTATATAGCATCTATGTTAGAAACAGTTCACCTCTGTACTAGGATTATTATTTACACATCTGCTACATACTACATATCACAAAGAGAAAATAAAGATCTGTGGTCACTTAAAAATGTGTCTTCATCAGTATCTCTTCATCATGTTATATTCTACTTCTCTAGTCTATGTTGCTGCTAATTACATTGGCAGTGAAAATAGAATGACAATGAATCAAATATCAGAACTATAAGAACTATAATTCCAGATCTAAACTTGAGAGGAGTTTCTAACATAGAGCTGACAATCTAGGAAAAATATAGTTGAATGTATATTAAGTAACATATTAATAAAGGAGCATAACCCCTTTTACTAGATTTATGGCAATAGCACAATGTAATATTAAAGGGGCAGTTCACCTTTAACTTAACTTTTAGTATGTTATAAAATGGCTAATACTAAGAAACTATTCGATTGACTGTAATTTTATTTTCTTTTGTATAGTTTTCAATTATTTGTCTTCTTCTTCTGACAGTTTTCCAGCTTTCAAATGGGGGTCACTGACCACATCTTAAAAAAAACAAATGCTCTGTAAGGCTACATATTTATTGTTTGTTTCTTTTTATTGTTCCTCATTCTATTTAGGTCCTCTCCTAGTCATATTCCAGTCTCTTAATCAAATCAATGCCTGGTTGCTAGGGTAATTTGGACACTACCGACTGGATTGCAAAAAATGCAAACTGGAGAGTTGCTGAATGAAAAAGCTAAATAACTCAAAATAATAGTAAATGAAAACCAACTACAAATTGTATCAGAATATCACTCTCTACATCATACTAAAGAAGATTCAATTCAATGAGAGAAAGGTCTATCACATGAAAAGTCATGAACGAGATTCAATTTGAGATGCAATTAAATTCAGAAAAACTTATGTCACTGTTTATCATGTGAAAACTATATTGAAGTCTATGGCAAAAATTTGGAACTGAATTTCGAGAAAAGTTTTTCTCCTCAAATTGAATCTCACCCATGACTTTTCACGTGATGAACCACGAGATAACTTTTTCTCACTGAATTTAATCTGATTCTAAAAAGTTAAAGGGATTCTGTCATGATTTGGTATAGTTTTATTTTTAAATTACATTGTTTACACAGCACCTAATTCACTCTATCATATAAGATTGTATTCTTGAACCAACAAGTGTATTTTTTATAGTTGTAATAGGCCGCTATCTCAGGACATCTTGCCTGGTCATGTGCTTTTAGAAAGAGCCAGCACTTTAAGATGGAACTGCTTTCAGTTAAGCTATTGTTTCTACAACTCAATGTAACCGGAGGAGTCGCAGTGGGACTATTCTCATATCTACCAGGGAGCTGTTATCTTTTGTCAGGGAGCTGTTATCTGGTTACATTCCCATTGTTCTGCTGATGGGCTGCTGGAGGAGAAAGGGAGGGAGGTGATATCACTTCAACTTGCAGTGCAGCAATAAAGAGTGACTGAAGCTTATCAGAGCACAAGTCACATGACTGGGGGCACCTGGGAAACTTACAATATGTCTAGCCCCATGTCATTTTCAAAAATAATTTTTAAAAAATATGTTTGCTCTTTTGAAAAACAGATTTCAGTGCAGAATGATGCTGGAACAGCACTATTAACTAATGTGTTTTGTTAGAACTTCTGCTCTTTTTACTCATAAATTTCCCATATCTCATTAGGTACCCACAGAAAACATCATCAGTATTAATGTTGGCAATCTTATAAACATTCTGATGCCCAATATGCATAGGATAACCAAAGTATGTGTAGACCCCAAAATTTAAATAGTATGTATGAACATTCATCATTGTCATATCAGGTACTACAAACACATTTACTTAAACCAGAAAACCATGGAAAAGTACATCCAAGATGGGTAAATAGATCTTTCTAACCCAAACTACCAAACTGCAAAGCTTGGCTAAAATTAGAGGTTTAAATGGAAATTGCCTCACAACTTGCATTTTGGCAGCATCTTATTTCTTGCATGCCATTAGGTACCAAAATAAAAGTTCCCACATAGGAAATACAGTATGTCTTCTGAACAGTTGGATAGCCAGGATGCACAGAAATACCTAAGTATATGGTATGTAGAGGCATTTAATTGTGTGCAAGTGTAAAAGTAGGTGTATGCAAAAAGTGTGTGTGTGACACTAACATGGGGGCAGCTAGGCAACCATGGAAAAACACAGAAGAGATGGGATCAGGAAGCTGAGACAACAGCAACCATGTGTTTGATCCTGGCCTCTGCTCATTTGTAAGGGTTGGAAGACAACAAAGTTGCAAATACCAACTTTCTACTCTTACACACATTGCTGTCAAACGCCATAACATGTATCTGTGTCAGATTAAGTCTTTTATACGCAGATCATACATTTTATGATCTGTTGCAGATAAGCAGTTAAAGAGGATCTGACACCTGTGCATATTTAGCTGTATAATATAAGGCTTTGCAAGTTCACCATATGGTTATAGTTTTACATATAAATGTTAAAAAAATGTTTTCATGATCTTTGGTGAAACACTTATCTTGGGGCTTCAGAAAAGAAAATTCTTGGGGGTGCAGTCTGTCCTTCATTTAGGACAGTGAGAGTGATATAATAATTGGGATAAAGTTGGTGTTTTCCTGTTGACAGGGCTGGCCCCTCTCCTGCCTTCTCTATTGGGGACGGACACTCCTCTATTATTATGAATGGAGGAGTTTATTTTCTTGTATTCAAACAGATGTTCTGTCGTGTTTTATGGCAGGGACTCAAGTCTAATTTCAGTATTAGAGGCAATATCCAAAAGTCACAGAAAGCGAAGAACAATTTAACAAAACAGTAAATTCAATATAAAGTAAATGTAAATTAAAGTAAAACAATTTTTAATGGAAAACATTTTCTTGTTTGCAGCATTGTGATTAAGCCATTTGTGATATATGATGTGCAAAATCACAGAAAATAACAGGAACAGTGACGGTCATGGTTCACAAGAGTGATCATGTGATAAAGCTGCTTTTATTAAGGAAAAGGTTCCCACACATTATTTGTTTACAACCATTATCATTCCATTGCACAATGAAGTAAAAACAAATGCACACATCACAGTAAAAAAGAAATATAAAATGTTTGTGTCACACTTTGTTTATCCAAGACTACCACACTACCACCACCTGTGTAAATGAGGCCACTAATAGTAAAGGTTATGCGTGTTAATAAACTGCAGCCTTATCCATCCTTTTCTTCATCCTCTGGAATAATTGTTTTTTTTCCTTCTTTGACCAATCTATTTCCTAATAGGATAAAAAAACAGTGTTAGGAGTAGCTACCTCTCAATTATGTTTTATGATGTTTTCTTCTAGCTCTTCTCATTTACTAAACAACAGTCAGTAGGTTCTAGTTATATTTTTTTTACACTGTATCAATGTATATTACATTTAAACAGATACTTGGCATGACATAGCTGGCGAAATGAATGTTATTGTGTGCCAGTCTGACTACAAATCCTGGCAGCCAATGATGCCCATCATGTTTACACTTTAGGTCAGCCAACTGGATCAATGCTATTTGTTGATTCCTCTATACCTACTGTTTATGCATAGAGCAAAGCACATCTAAGCACATCATTGTATGCAAAATGCAATTTCTCTGCTTTGTACTTTTCCCTTGGTGTCCTACTACAATCCACGTCATTGCTTTTATACTCCAGCGAGTAACAATCTACATGTTTCTTATTATGCACAATTAATAGAAGATCCTATTTACGCTGGGCACTTGAAATACAAACAAAGGGAAGTTATTCAATGTGCTTGTTAAAGTCTTCCTCCATGCCTGTTTAACATATACATCATTACCAAAACACTTTCCTGCTGGTCTTGCAGCCTCACCTCTCTACATTTTCTAGTACAACCCTTGTTCGGCGAACTAATTAAATATTTGTGGAGCAGTGATCACCATTCATCAGATCAATCCCCTCTTCACTGCTGCTTTGATAAGGATAAGATGCTTTTGTATTCTCATACAAGCAGAGCTAATTTAAATGAAGATGCGTGATATAATTGCATATATTCCAAAACTCAGTATTACAGATGAATGATCCCAGATGCGATACTCATATGGTTTGAATTTAAAATGGCACTAAACACTGGACTTTTCTATGCCTGTCCCAGTAACTTAATACATAAAAAAAAAAATTCATATGCAGTTCCAGTAAATACTAACAGAACACAGGACAGATTGGCATTTTCTCTGTGTTTTACCCCTCATTGAGAAAATGTCCCATCTGTCATTATCTGGTAATGTATACTCAATATATACTCAATAAATTCTTACCCCAAAAATAATCCTCAGCAATACTGGGGATAACAGCAGTGCATGTAACATAGTGACAGTGTAAAATAGGTTGAAAAAGGGCACTTGTCCATCTAGTTCAACCTTTTATGTCTCAGTGAAACCTATGCAACAGCTAGTTGATCCAAAGGGAGGCCAAACCCCATCTGAAACCTCTCCAAAAATTCTTGTCTGAATCCAAGATGGCAATTGGACCATCATCTTTGTACTACAAGCTGTTTTCAGTAACTCTGTATTTTCTCCCTTGCTAATAAGCCATTCAATCCCTTCTTTTAGCTATCTAAGGAAGGAAGGGCCTACTGTTAAATAAAGCAGTACAGAGTTCATTATATTGCCCCTTATATGTATTCGTAAACTATTATCATATCCCGCCTTAAAGTAATACTGACACTAACAAACCACTCATGTTGATCTTTTATAACTGATAGGTCTGCTTTTGTAAGTAATTGTTACTTGAAGTTCCTAAACCTGACTGTTTTGCCAACCTGATTGTCCCTTCTCAACCTGTCAGTTCATGTTTGTAATGCTACTGCTAAGTTGTAAGACTACTGCTAAGTTTGGGCAAATACTGTTATGGAGAAATTATAAGTAGCATGCAAAGACAATGCAAAGTCAATGGTATGATATATGTAATAAAGGGTTTCATTTTTGGTGACCCCACATACACTAACCCACTTTGCCCAGTCTTTATTAATAACTAAGGCTTTCCATACCCATAAAAGTATATATTTACGGGATTATTTACTAAAATCTGAATTTATCTCCTTTTTTTATTAAACAAAGCTTGAATAAACTCCCATACACAATTTTGCCTTATTTATCATTAAAATATCTTGAATGAATGGGATCAGGGAAAAACTAATCGAATCAGACTTTTTTTTCTGCCTTTTTTACCAAATCGCTGGGTTATTGGCCAAAAAACAAAAAAATTCCGGATTATCATGCTAAACCCAACACAAACCATGCCATTGACTTAAACATGACCTTGACAGGTTTGAGATGACGGATTTTCAGATTCAGGCTTTTTGCAGCATCTGGGGTTTAATAAATCTCAAAAAAAAATTTAGTTTTGGCCCCAAAAAGCCCAACCAGAAAAATTTGAGTTTTAGTAAATAACCCCCTTAATCTTTTCCAATGAACAGTTATTTTTCACAAATGTTCCATTAAATGCATTAAAGGTATATATTCTGAGTTGAATTGTGGCACAGTGTTACCTACCTGGGAGAAGAGGGATTGTATTTAATACTGGTGTATCCTTTCTCCTTGGTTTCTTCAACCCCTGCTCGTTCTTATGGACAGATGTCATGGGTTGATTCTTTTGCTGTTTTTCCATTGCATCAAACTTTTGTAACAATCTCTCCGAAAAATCTGAGAAACATTGAATTTTAGAAATTAAACAAAGCCCTTTGAATAATAGTACCCAACCCAATACTGAATTGTACCCAAATAGTACTTCAACTTCTGTGACGACCAGGCTAATTTGGAAGTCTGTACCACATTTGTGAATATATATTTAGACCTCTCAAAAACTACTTTTGGGTTCGCTCACAACAGACATGAAATACTGTATCTTCAGTCTGTGTGCTCCCAGCATACTGTGTAATCAATCACTTGTCCCAAGAAGAATTTCTGCAGTGTTTGTTTGGTGAGACTGGAAGTTTATATGTAGGGATCACTACTGAGGGAGTTATCATTTGATTAAATCAAAGTCACTGATGTCGTATAACCTGTTCCTTCTAACCTTGTACTGAATATTTCTTAATAGATATATTTTAAAACAATACAAAACAGTTGTATGTACGGTATCTATATCTATCTATCTATCTATCTATCTATCTATCTATCTATCTATCTATCTATCTATCTATCTATCTATCTATCTATATATTGATGGTTGAATTTCTCCTGTTTCGCTTCACAGAAAAAGAAACCGCGAAAAATTAGCCAAATGCGAATTTTGACCATGGCGGCAAAATACATTTTGACACCGGCAAAATTCCATTTTGACGTGGAAATTCGTCCATCATTATATATATATTTTATTAACATGTATTTATATAGCGCCAACATATTGCGTAGTATATATATACTATAGATATATACTATAGATATATATATATATATATATATATATATATATATATATATACAGTATACACACAGACATTAGAGGTCAGTGCTTCCCTACCTGCTATAACAGGGGGTTGATTTAAAGCAGGCGTGTCTTTTCTGCGCGGCAGTTTCTGATCTAGCTCCACGCTATGGAGCACCTGAGCACTTTTGCCTTTTCTTGACTTCATTTGAATATCGCAGCTTCTTATCAGCTGCTCAGAAAGATTGTCTGCAATTTATGAAACCAAAGAGGCTTTTAGATAACAATCACCTGTTAATTTAGTAAATACAGTACATGCACACAAATATTATACTTATGGTTGGGATTTATCAGAAGGCATTCAAGCATTCAAGTCACTTTAGTCTAATACAGGTTAGCAATGATGTACAGTACATCAACATGTGATATAAGCTTTTTCTGAAAAACGTCTTTTTATTCAGGGACTTACATTGTACACCTCCTTGATGCGTCCAATCTGTACATACATAACTATAAACACTGTATACCCCCATTTGTCTAAAATAGGACATAAAAACTGCTAATTATTAACGGCTCTTTCCATTATTTGGATCTTCATACCTTAACTCTACTAGAAAATCATGTGAAAATTAAATAAACCCAATAAGCTGGTTTGATTCCAATAAGGATTACTTATATATTAGTTTGGATCAAGTACTAGGGACTGTTTCATTATTACAGAGAAAAGGGAAATCATTTTTAAAAATTCAGATCAATTTATTATAATTGAGTCTATAGGACACAGCCTTTCCGTAATTAGGAGCATTCTGGATAATGGGTATCTGGATAAAGGATTCCATACCTGTATGTATAATAAGAACAACTGATATCTGGTTTAGTTAAGGATGGGAGAATGCTATAGCAAATAGACTGTGTGTGTGATTTTAAATACACACAAGGGGTAATTTACAACCCCAAGAGGGCGCGAGTGCAAGAACACTTTTCTGGTATAAGGAATAAAAATTAGCAAATAAGGATACACTGAATGTGACATGAATGAAGTATAAATGTCTGCAGAGCATGAAGAATGTAAACGGGAAAGAAAAAGATCAGTAGATTTAGTTAATTGAACAGAGGTTATTTTATGCTTTACACAATGAAAGTGATCCATGATATAAACTAGAAAGTCTGCATATTGTAGAAGAGGAATTTTGTGTGTCATATGGTGCAGGGTTAATTTTCAGAAAAAACATATTGATTGTGACCTCTGGAGAAGATAAGAAATACTTTCCATCTGGCATCAGGTCTGTCAGCAGAAGGCAAAGGGTATCCGGTTTCTGCAGGGTGAATCATTATCCTTTATGCTCCAGAGTAACTAATGGGGACTCGTCATCCCATCTAATGAATAAAAAGACATAATAATCACCAATAATAGCATTTACCTAAAAGCTTGCAGTGCTGTTCCCGCTTATTCAATCTGTCTTCTGAGATATCTAGTGGAGGCGCACATTCGGTTGACATCATTGATTTTTTTTTCAGCTCAGACTGTGAAAAACAGAGAATGAAATAAAGGCACTGTGTCACTTAGCAGTGGTTAAAGACAAAACAGATAAAGAGCTAGATACATAATTACAGATAAGTTACATAGGCTGAAAAAGAGGCATGTCTAGTAAGTACGCCCCCTACAAGTTTTATTGCTTTTTTTAATTTTTAAAGTGATATTGCTTTTCTATATACTGCAAATGATGTTCACAATACTATTTTTGCCTTTTGACCAAACTTGGTATAAAAATATAAATATATCTACACTGTTGCTTGTAGAGGCATGTAACTATTATCTGGAAAGGCTTGGGATATGTTGTAGCACTACACATTAAAGCTACTAAAGGTTTATTTTGTCATCAAAACCGATTAATTATAGCTTAGCTAAGCAAGTGTTTGTTTATTACAATGAAAAAGCTAATTGGTAAAAAGAACATATTGTGGAATATTAAGGAATAATGTGTGCGTTATTTTTCTGTGAAATGTAAAAAAACACACACACACACACGTTGACTAAGAGGTCAATGTAGCTGGACACATCCTCAAAATAACAATATAATAGGAAATGATTTCCAAAACTTTTTCCTAGAAGTGCAATGCAGCCAGAAGGAAATGACAGACCCCCAAACATTTTGGATGGAAGGATTACATATATTTTAGGAATTTTAGGAATTATTTTTAATAAGTGCATTTTACAATGTCTCAGTCTCATAACAACTCCTATTAATATTAAATTCCTTATTTTTGGGTACCTGATGCTTTAGACTTTACTTCTGCCAGACTATTAAGTTCTGCTAAAGCACACTGTATATCAGGGGGACTATGCAACCATTTCTAAAATAAACAAAGCAGCACAAAAAAAAACCTTCCATCTTGTAATGTATAATAGTATAATAGTATTTAATAGTATTTACTATGCTCCACTATGTTGTTTTCCAATGGAGAAAGGTAGCTTAAACTCCAGTATATTCTGTTCTGTGCCTTGTACGGCCTTATCATGCTAACCAAAGCTAATAATGTTTCATCATTCATTCAACAAGATAAGTGCACTGCCTGGGGTAACCAAATGATCTGAAAAAGAAAACACTTAACAGGTCAGTTTTAAGGTGGGGACTGAGTTATTCATGTATCTAACTTGAACTGACCCTTTAGATTCATCAGTCTTGCATTGGTAGTCAAAATGTGTCCTCTACTTCTTCATTTGTGTTATATTTGTTATTATATATACATGAGGTCTGGAGAGGGGGCTTGATAAAAGTACCTAAAGTGTGTACATATAAAGAGGGACCTTGGCAAATATTAGCTGAAATTTTGTACTTTTTAGAAGATACTATAACATGATCATATCTGAACCACAAATGCACCAGGCTTTATGTTCATGTACATTTCCTTTCTCTCCATGTCTTTCCAACACTTATGTTTTACAAGATTTGGCTTTCTAGGTAGTTTTAAAGTAATGACATCACAGATATGCAATGTGCATTGTCCTTATGTAATCTAGCAGTAAACATGTTGGCTTATTTCCATTTAACAACACAGGAAACATGCATTTATGGAGACATTGAAGTACATATAATTCATTTTAATCTCTTAGATAATTGTTCTATGTCCATGAATAATTTATCACCCCACCTCTTAGCATCAGATTAACCTTGAGAAAAAAAGAAAAATAAAGGAAATATATTTTATTTTCTTTTTGTGATAGATGACAAGACAAAGCTAATGTAAATCTCTGAATGTTATTATTTACATCAAAATGGCAAGAATGAGAGCTCTTAGCAGCTTTCAATCATATAAATGGATCATAGAAATTCGATGCCAAAATTGAATGTGGAATATTGCTACTACATTTTTATTATTTACTTTGTATCTTTGTTTTCTATGATTATTTAACACTTTCAGCTTTCAAATCCTGTGCTGCTCAACGAACAATCTAATTAAAAGAGATGCAAGTTTTAGTCCTTTGTTAAATGACATCACCATTCCTGGAAAGAGAACATAATAAACTAGAAAATATTATTGGAATAAAGGTATGGTATCCACTATCCGCATTATGCTCTGAATTATGGGAAGGCCATCTCCCATATACTCTACTTTAAACCAATAATTCAAATTTTCAAAATGAAAACCTTTTTAACTTTTACTTGATCCCAGCTAAGATAAAATGAATCCTTATTGGATGCAAAACAATCGCACTCAGTTTATTTAACATTTAAGCTATTCTGGATAATAGGTCCCATACCTGTACCATGGAGAAAAACTGTCTAATCCAAAACATACAAAGGCATCTGTATTTTTACAGCAAAGTCGGGTTCAACAACTGAAAACTTTATAACCTTTATGTTATATATATGTATATATATATATATATATATATATATATATATATATATATATATATATAATCATTTACAACACTTTCTTCAGAATTTTCTTGATCGCTCTATACTGATTCAATTTCTGTATTGCAATAAATTGCATTATTTTGATCATGTTACAATACATTTAACATATATATATATACTATACATATACTGTATAACAAGTAGGAGAAGATTTATCAAGGGTCAAAGTGAATTAGAGGGAATTTTCGTAGTAAAAAAATTCGAAATTTGAACTAATTTTCTGGATACTTCGACCATCAAATAGTCCTTTATGACTTCAAATTTACTTCGAATTCGAATCAAAGTAAAATAGTTCGAATATTCGATAATCGAAGTACTGTCTCTTTAAAAAAAACTTCGACTTCAATACTTCGCAAAATTAAACCTGCCAAAGTGCTATGTTAGCCTATGGGGACCTTCTAATGCATTTTTCTAAGTTTTTAAAGTCGAAGTAAAAATCGTAAGATCGTACAATAAAATCGTTCGAATCGTTTGATTTGAAGGATTTAATTGTTCGATCAATTGATTTTACTTCGACCGTTTGATGGCCAAATTCGATGAAAAAAAGTTTGAATTTGATATTCTAATTCGTAGTATTTAAATTCGATGGTCGAATTTCAAAGTATTTACTTCGAAATTCGACCCTTGATAAATCTGCCCCCAAGTATTTAGCAGCTCAGATTTGGCAATAAATATTCATATGCGGTGCATAGCCTTAAAGGGGAAATTCTGTAATTTTCCCATATATATATATGGGATTCAATTATCCAAAATAGCAAAATGTGTATTGTAGTTCACAAAAGTGCAAAGCATTACAACCTGCATATCACAATGTGTCCTTCAGTCGGATGTCTCAAAACTATTATATATATATTCTGAGCTCACATGTTTACTTTTGCTATTCATCTAAAATAAATATAATTAACAATGATGTATTAAGGGCAACAAATTTAGACACTGGTTTATTTCCTTGTTGTGGTAATAAGTGTAAGAAGTAATATTCAGTAAAAACTGGCATATAGCATATTTAAATCAATCCTACTTACTGTGTGTTAGAACCTATGAAGGAGTAAATTTTCAGCCTGTGTCCTGTTGAGAAGGTCTCTCCACTGATTTTGCCTTTGTTTTTTTCACTTCTATTTAGGGACCGGCAGAAGTGGTTACTATGGTAACCTTTTGCCTAAAACTAAGCAGCTCCTGTCAGCATCATGCCGTTGATTTAGGAGGAGTCATATTTCATATAGTGCATGGAAAATAAGAACATTTCATAATGACTTATATTACACAAAAATGTTGCAATTTCTTAAACAGATGAATGAGTGAAAAAAAAAACTTGCATTTTTAGAAACAGTGAGAAATTTAATAAAATAACTAAAACTGTGGTTTAATAACTTTTTTCTAAGACTAAATGAATAGTAAAGATATTTAATAAATACATAGGAGAAATATTTATCTACAAAGAAAGTACTGTAAATATCTATCTACTGTATCTTGAACTTTAAATGTTTCCTTTAAATGTAATAGCAAAGAGATATGTGAATGTACTTACTGTAACAGTCGATTGTGCACACCAGGGCGTGTTCTATCTGTATGATTGTTTCGTTCACTTTCTCATGTGCTCATTTCAGAGCTTTCCCCAGAGCTTGCCTCCTTAGGACAAAATCATGTACTGTAGCTGAATGCTATGCAAATAAATGTTATAGTTTTAGGACTTGCATAGCATTTATCTCTTTTGGGATGCCAGCCTGCAATTACCAGCTCAGTTCAGGCAATATTTTAAAAGAAAAGCTCTTAATTGTAAATATGGAAATATATAAATACAAATACAGCACATGTATTCATATTACAAAAGGTACAGAAGAGTCAATTCTCAATGGGGCCTTCTAAAAAGATTAAATTCTCAGTGGGGGACAAAGTGGTGGTGTTATACTTTGCCTTAATCAAACCACATTTCTACAAGAAATTAGTGTTTATTCCTTTACTACAGAATAACATTACATTTAACGTGCTAATGCAATATAAAAATAGTTTCTTCAGATTGTTCTATGAGAAATATTTACTAAAGGCAGTGCATTTGAACCCTTTTACTTACACTTCCTTTGGGTTAACTGCCCACTGATTTCTTGACATTGTGTACGCTTTTGTTTTAGAAGTATTTAATAAGTGCCATTTTTGCTTACCTAGGAAAAAATAAATAAACAAACTAACTGTAAAATAAAACTGTTATTTTTCAAAGCAACTTAAACATTCTAAATCTGTCTGAAGGCCAAAAGAAATCCTAAAATATGTAAACACTAAATATGGGAAACATATTTTGTTTATATTTTATGTATTCCTGAGTGCCCTATCACCAAACATGCATACTTTATGCATGTCTGCCTTGTATAGATTAAAAAATTAAGGATACCTAATAATACTCTTGCACAATATAAAAGTAAAAACTCACTTTATTGTATAATAATTAAAATGTGTTAAAGCTCTTTTGTGCAAGGCTCTCTTGGTAGCTTTGTATTTAAATCAATGTATGCACCCATGTATTGCAACATGATTCTCCCGGACACTAGAGCTTCTTAAAAAGTTATCTTTATTTCAAACAACTGACATTTTGGAATAGTTAGACAGGCCGGAATCAGGATTGGAGAGTGTAGAATAGTCAGACAGGCAAGGATCAGCTTGAAGAGGTCAGAATAACCAGGCAGGCAAGGGTCAGGATACAGAGTACAGAATAGTCAGGCAAAGCAAGGGTCAAACACCAGAGGATCAATAGGAATCACTAAAGTATAGCACCTGGAACAAACTAATTGAACATAACAACGAGCAATGTGTTAATTTACAAAGCCCCTTTAAATAGTTGAATTTTGCGCTGTTGCGCAATGACGTCATCACGCCAGCACATAAACCTGGAAACATGTGGCCGCTCTCGCCATAGGAGAAACGGCACTGGAAGGGAAAGGATGCATGCGGTGGGCATCCCCGCTGGAGACACGGCGGGGACCCCACTGCCCACTTGACCACCAGGGAGAGCCACTGGATCACCAGGGTAAAATTTATTCCTTAAAGAGGGGCAAGGAAATTCCTACCTGGAGTAGGACAGGGGACGCAGTGCATACCCCGGGCTGTCATGATCCTTGCATCACCTACCTTGCGTTCCTGTTGTCTACAATAAAAATGCTTGACACCGACTTTTTGGAATAATACTGGCCAAAGCTTTATTGATTACAATTAATTCTATAACCATGTTCATAACCAACAATCTCCGCATATATATCAATAACTCCATATGTAAGCATAACCATGTAACATTTAATAACGGTATATAACTCCTTTAACAATTTCATATGATAGTGCCAAATATAGAGCCCCCCAGTCAGCCTGCCATTCAGCACACTGGCCCTTGACGTCCTCTAGCCGCAACCCATTGGCTCAGAGAAAAAGCAGCCGCCCATTAACTCTGTGACTTCAATAGCTGCTGCTCTTGATCGCTAACTCCCCAAAATCCCCAATCCGTCTCATGTAATAGGTTGCCACCACTCCACCAGCTTTGGCCACCCACCTTTAGGGGTTAAACCATTATCCAAACCTCTGACTCCTGGTGGCACCCGCCCCATGTGACCGTGCACCCGGCCACTTTTTTCTCTGCAATATGTCTGACCATAACAAACAGACACACGGAAATATTGACCAGAGCCTGACAAAATCTCTCTTAATGTTCTTTGTGAGCTGCTTCATGGTGCATCTTGTCAAGTCGTTGCCCCCGGGCCCCGGCATACACTAATATTATGTTAGGAGGCCCTGCCTATTTCGCTTCCTGTATTATCATCGGGACTACTTCCTCCCAGAAAAGTCCCCCAACTCCTCCAGGAAGCCTAATTATTGCCCATTGGGTCGCACCTTTGACCGCTCCTGTGCTCGCGAAAAGAAGGTATGTCCTACCATCCAAATTATATAGCGAACATTACCTGAAAACAAAAGAAACATTAATAACTTGGCCCCTTTTCCTCTATTAAACCATCTAAATTTCGATTCTCCCAGGCCTAACGTATGACTTGAACCGGTTCGATTCACATCTCCCTATTTTTCGTATCATCTCCTCTCCTAGTCCCCATCGGGCTGCCTCCGTTGCTGCCCCAATTCTAAATGAATGGCTCCCATAATCTTTTACCGCCAGGCCTAAGATTGTCATTGCCTTCTTAAACACCGCTACAAATTGAAAACGGGATAGACACGATCCGTCATTATGTATCAAAAATGACCCCTCTTTTTGTGGTATTACTGCTATATACTCCCTGTAACACTGTATCGGGCAAGTATTGCAACCCTGAGCTTCAAACAGCTGCACCTTCAATCCAATCCTCCCCGACTTGTCTGTCTTTGAGTCCCGAACTAGAATTGTTAACCCATTTAGATCCAATTTGCAACCCTGAGCTTCAAACAGCTGCACCTTCACTCCAATCTCACCCCTCCGTCTACTGCTGTATTTGAACTAACCAGCTCTCCTATTCTGAACGGCCCAAAAAATGCCCATGAAAAAGCCACCCTAAACAAAACCACCTCAAAGGAAGACCTGACCACTTGAGGCAAAACCTCCAACAATCCCTCTAAAATATGGAGAGTTATAGGGCGTCTATGGTCCACCTTGCCTTTTCCCCTTTTATAACATTTTATGGCTTGACGAACTATGAACTCTTTCGTGATATCCCTCCACCCCATTAACAAAAAGTCTAGTGCTGCCATTTTTTTGTCAGTCACCGCCCCTGATGCTCTTGATAGATTCTGATAGAATTGGACGGCTGGTTTGGGTATTAGCTAATGCCTTTGAGGCAAGATCATCAGGGGCGGTGATTGACAAAAAAATGGCAGCACCTGAACTTTCCCGACTCCTTCTTAGGCATCAGTCCTAGTGGAGAAACTCTCAGACCCAGTAAGGGTGGCTCAGAAAAAGGGGCCTGCCATCCTACCCAACCCCACTTCCTTATGTAGTTTCTCTTTAACCAATGCCGGGTCAGAAACAGCTGTCCGCAAGTTCCAACGCAAAACCCCCTTTTCTCCCCCTTCCCTCCCTGGGATCCGAAAACCAAATTGAAAACCTTCCCTCAATAATTGAGCCTTGTCCTTCTTGGGGTATATATTTAGCCATGGGACCATCGCTTTGAAAATCACTGGCGTCACCCCCTTTTCCAAAACCATCCCTTGTTCTAGGTGCAGCCCCTTTTGATTTTTTGAAACACCTACTGAATGGGTGGTTCCCGGTGCACCAAGAACATTCGTGCCTAAATCGACATGATGAGGCAGCACACTCCTTTTTTGTGTGCCCCGGCTGAACCCAAACTGTGTCTGCCGGAGCCTCCCTAAAAGGGTTGGTTTGTGCTACTGCTAGACCCCCCATACCCCTGATAACCCTTAGTTTTCATCAGCCTCATCCAAAGCCCTATATCCCTGTGATTCCAATTCAGATCTGTCCGAACGGCCATACGCTGACGAAATTGCTCGTCTTATCGCAGCCATGCAAGCCCCCCATAAACCCTGTGCGCCTCCCAGAATAAAGCTGAACATACCTCTGAATGTTTTTCCCCCACCACACTCGCCAGGATGGAAAAACCAATTTCCAAACGTTCTGGGAATCAAGCGAAACCTGTGCCTCTCCTCATCCTCCTCCTTTCTATGCTCCTTCCCTCTATCCCAAAACGATCCAGCAGCAGCAATGTGAATATGTCTACATACTCCCGCTTCCATATCTTCTCCCTTACCTCTGGTTTTAAATGCACTCCTAAGGGCCCTTCGAAACAAACATATGTGTTGCTCTTTGCTGAATCTGACAATGGAAGTTTTTTGTCTTTCATTTTTTCCCCACTAATGGCTTTCCCTTGTGTTCCCGAAACGGAACCCGCCATTAAAAGCACATTCTGCACCTGCCCCAGCTGTGGTAGCTCCCCCCAACACCCCTGGTGTATTAACCTCTGTCCCACTCGAAACCTGCCCCCTTGTCCTTTTTGCCACTGTGAGAATTACTGCCTCAGGGTGTCCATAAATGACTCTGTTGACTGCTCCCTTTGTTGGTTCGCCCCACCAGTAGTTGGTTGCCCTATTTGCATGTTCTAAGGAATATTTCATTGAACTATGTGGTCAGTACCTGGCCCTTGACTTCTGTTCATCCCTCCGTCCTGCACTTGACCTGTTCTTAATTGGCCTCCACTGCTCGTGGCTCCTGGGACCTGAAAAGATAAAAGTGGATGGAGCGCCATGCCGCTTTGATCGACAGCCATTTCCCCGCCCAATGCCGTCCCACTCACCATGACTTGCCCCTGCTGGGGGCTGTCAAAAGCATATTGCTGTCCATTCCCCTCTCAGAAAATTCCAATCTTGCAACCCCCCAATGTTACCCCCTACAGGGGTAACTGGCCCAATCGATTGGTTGGCCGTGCCTTGCCAGATTTCCCTTTCCCTTGGGCGCATATCCCCCATTGCCCCTGGAGCACTGCCCCCCCATTTGGGCCCACCGCAAATCCCCTCATGGCGCTGGGCCCTGCCATAAAGTCCCCTGAACTTGCCTGTGCCAGCCACTGCACTCCGCTTAGACCGCCTGCTTCTTCCCCTGCTGTTGCCGTGCCTCGCCCAACTGGCCTGCTGCGCTGCCGACCTCAGTATTACTGCTGCTCCTTGGTGCGGACTCGCACGGGCTCCTTCCCGTCCTGGTCTGTGCCGATGCTGCCGAAGTGCTGGGCTGCGGGGATGCTGAGCGACGCCTTCTGCCTCCATTACCACTGCTCCAGTCCACCTCCGTGGAACTGTTGCCCCTAGGATTTCCGGCGCTTGGGCTTGCAGCTGCTGTTCCCCTCTTTCTTCCCACCAGCGACGGACTTCTCCTGGTTGGGGTCCGGGCTCTCCTCAACCACCTGGGAACTGCCTGTGCTGCTTCGGGCTCCCCTTCAGGTATGAGCCTCCTCAACCACTCATCGCCCCTCATCTGTGCCTCAGCCCTCAGCTTTTCAATAAGTGCCTCAATTGCTGCTGTATTCTTAAAATGGCTGAACTCTCTTCAGTCTCCTCCGTGAAATGGTGTTGCTTAGCTCCACCCCCAGAGCCTCCACCAATTAGATAGCTGTTACCCAGCTGTGACCAGAACTTCCCTTCCAGCTGAGCAGCGTCATGGCCACCCCTCCTCCAAGCCTGTTTCTGCTCTCCGGGGCTCACAGGACCGGTAGGTGAGTGACCCTGGAAAGGGATGATCCTGTGGAGCGAGTGAATTGACTGGGCAGGACTGTTTGTGAAAATAGGAAGGACATATGTGTTCTGATGCTACAGCAGGAAGTGGGGCAGAGTGCTCGCTTAGTCTGGAAGTGCCGAATTGAGCTTCAGCACAGAGGTGCCCCCGTCCTCTACTGCTGTTGCGGAAGCTGCGGAGCTGACTTCGCCATTGTCACCAGAACACTCAATGAGTAGAGTGCAGAGAGCACCTGTTATGCTTTGGTAGCCGAGGATGAGTAGAATTATAACAGTGCTATTTTTTTTAGCAGGCTCATGCAGCCATTACACAACAGTAATCAACTCTAATAGCACAAGCTGTATAGAAAGTATGCACAGTATAAGTCTTGAGCACAGTGACATCTACAGGCCATTTGTATAAACACCACATATTCCCCCTATAGTAGGAAAGCATTTGGACAACTATAATAAACAGCAACAATTAAACAGTATGCATTTTAAAACAATATTATACATTCTTCACATCACAAAGTCCTTGGTCCATGCAGGTAGTTTTCTGATTTTCTCAGTACGCCTTATAGGTTCACTTTCTTCAGGCCTATTGCAGTTGACATCAGGATTTGGAAAATGTCCTTCATCAAATGGAGTTTCTCCAAAGTCATATCTAACAGGAGCAAGACAACTTGCATTCAATATGCGTCCATCAGACAGTTCATATGTGTATGGTCCTTGCTGGCGTCTCACTTCAATTGGTGTAGTAAATTTATATTGTCCTTGTTTCAGTATTCCTGGTTTCTTAATTCTGACTAAAGATCCAGGCTGAAAGTGTACTTCTCTGGCACCACGTTTTCTGTCAGTATAAGCCTTGCATTTGGCTTGTTGACGTTTCACAATGTCAGCAGTAGATGATTTTGTAGGCACAGTATTTTGTGGAAGTTTGATGTCTGCAACATGTAACTTAGTGCGCATCTGTCTGCCATGTAATAATTCAGCTGGAGATGATTGGGTTGTTGCATGGCACTTTGCTCTGTAGTTATGTAGAAACTCTGTTGTAAATACTTTCCAAGATTTCCCAGTAAGATTTGCTGTCTGTAGTGATTCTTTCAGACTTCTGTTGAATCCCTCGATTTCTCCATTTGCTTGTGGGTAATGCACTAAAGATTTCCTATGCACAATATTCAAACTCAGATGAGACAAACTGTGGTCCATTGTCTGATATTAACTCCTTTGGATTACCTTCTCTGCTGAATACTGTAGAAAGAAATGTTATTATTGTAGCTGATGTTATATGAGAAACAAATACAATTTCAGGCCATTTACTGTAATAGTCTATCAAGGTTATAGCAAATCTACAGTCTATTGGAGTATATATAACCGACAATATCAATAGCAAGTTTTTCCCATGCGGAATCAGGGAATGGTACTGGCTGAAGTGGTGGTGGTGTTGGTATATGTGTGATAGCTGTTTTGTCACGACAAGAATGAATCGCAGTTACCACATCAGCATCCATTTTAACTTTGTGTACAAATTTCTTTGTACAACCCAGTGAAGTGTTGCCTTGTGGTTAAATTTGTGTGTATATATATATATATATATATATATATATATTTTTTTTTTATTTTTTATTTTTTTTTCATTAATGTATATAAAGTAATCTCTCATATACTCTACTTGACTTTAATCCAAAATTCATTGTAATTACAGCATGTTACTTTCAGCAGAGACTTCCTGTCTCTTTCATGTTGGAATTGCCCTCAGTGGAGAAATAGAATTGATTGATACATTGATTGTTCTTCTATTTACTGGAATTCTCTCATTCATATAACAAAGTAGTTTGCTAGCCAAATGACTATTTTTATTTTAAATAATCCAGAACATATATGATTGGGGTTTCTTTTTCAGAATGTTTGGCACCTAGACCAAATAACGTCCCCTAGCTAAAAGGCTGCAAAAAACATTTAAAGGAATTGTTTAAAAACTTAAATAGATAGGATGTGCTAAATAAAACTGTTTGCTTTTGAATCTGAGCTGAATGCTGAGGATCAATTGCAATATGTCTCACTTTTTCTTTCTCTCTCTTAAGGGGCAAATTCACTAAGATTCATAGTTGCGTCAGGCGAAACTTTGCCGCACTTCGCCGTACTTCGCCACACTTCGCCAGGCGTAGTTTTGCCAGTGCTTCGCAAATTCACTAAAATCCGAAGTTGCGCTCAGGGGTAGCATAAGGTTGCGAAGTTGCGGTAGCGTTGATTCGCTAAGTAAAGCGAAGTTACGCTAGCGAAGGCTAATTTGCATACGGCGCCAAATTCAAATTTCAATGGAGGAATTCATATCAGCACTACAAATGGCTAGAAAAGCTTCAAAACATCAAATAAAAATTGTATTTTGCCCTACACATGTGCCCACTCTCTAGGTAAGCTGCCATGAGTCAGGAAATGTAGGGGGGAAGGAGGGGAGCCCCAAATATTTTTTCGGCCTATCACCCATAATGTAGAAAACACTCCAGCGTTTTTTGGGACTTAGAAAAAATTTTGACTTTTTTTGAAGCAATCCCTATCTACTCTATTGCGCTTCGCCTGGTCTGAGGTGGCGAAGGAAGTCTAGCGTAAAAGGTAGCGTTCAGTACACTGCGCGCGTTAGTGAATTTGCGTAGTTACATCGCTAGCGAACTTCGCCAGGCGTAAGGGTGCGAAGTAACACTAGCGAAACTACGCGAGCGTTCGTTAGTGAATTTGCGCAGTAACGAAAATGCCAAATGCTAGCGAAGTAAGGCTATAGCATTCGGTGCTTTGGCGCTTAGTGAATTTGCCCCTTAGATTGTAAACTCCCGTGACCAGGGCCCTTCTCCTCTTGTTTCCAACCAATAAACAATTGTGACTGATTAAATTCTGTGAAATGTTTGTCTGTATATGCAAACTGTTAGATAGAGTGTTGCAGAGTGACCTGCAAGGTTCTAATGACCTTAAAAGCTTGATATTACCCACCGTCTGGATGGCTGAATAAAAGGAAATACTGTGGTTACCTATCTGCAGGGTTGGACTGGGGGGCCCGGGGCCCATCGGGACTACTGTCCAGGGCCCCCCTATGATCCCCCTGTCCCCCTACTGTGACACAAAGGCGCCAGCATGAAGGTGCCTGGGCGCCTGGTGGCTAGCGCATGCGAACAAGGTCCTGCACTGATGGCGCTGCAAGAAAGAAACTTTTTTACAGAGATCTGGAGAAAAAAAAAAAAATCAACCATTGCACCACTGTATGCAGGCATGCAGCACCATGATACATTGGTCACTGTTGCTGCCTTGCATTGTTGAGATTCTAGGTTCAGTTTCACAATAAGCTTGTAGGTTCTTCCTGTGTTTGATTGCTTTTCTTATAAACTTGACCACAGTATGAATGTTATAGGGACTAAAATTGTAAGCTCCACTGGAACAATGGCTGCAGAATAATTCCGTTATGTAAATATAAAAGAAGTCTATAAAATATTTTTTTTAACTAGAAGCAAGTGCTGATCATCTTTGCAAATGAAATAAGTGAAAGTGCTGCTAGACCAAAGCTGTCCAACTGGTGACCAAGAACCCCCCCCTTGTGTGGCCCCCCAAATGAAAGTCTGTCAGTTGTAACTGCTTACCTTGTGTACATTTAAAAGGTATCAGTACAGAGAGTAACTGACCCCTGCATTGTTTATACCTCAAATTCAGACTTTAAACTCCTGCATTGTTCACATGTAATGCCCCATGCATTGTTTACACCTAAAACGCTTCTATTGTTCACACCACCTAAAGCTCTGTACTGTTTACCCTCAGACTCAGACTGAAAGTGCCCACATTATTCACATGTTCACACCTCAGCAAAACTGCTGGAGGGGCTCTAACATTGTGTAGCTGTATGTAGCATAGTATGAACTGTTCATCTTAGAGTGGTCATGGTTGGTTTTACTGTCTCATGCTGTATTCTGCCTGCCTTATGTTCCCTGTGTGTGCCATACTCTGCCTGTCCTATGCTAACTGTGTGTGCCATACTCTGCCTTCCTCATGCTCTGTGTGTGTGCCATACTCTGCCTGCCCTATGTTCCCTGCGTGTGCCATAATATGCCTGCCCTATACTCTGTGTTTGCTGGGGGGGGGGTGCTGTGTTATCCACGAGGGGAGGAGACATATGGATTTAAGGGTATGTTTTAATTTGACTTAAATATGTGATATCCCTGCAGTGAGCACCAACCATTTGGTTTTTTGATTATTAATGTGGATGTGATCTTAAAAGTTCTTGTGGCAACATGGGTGTGTTTTAAAGCAGGTCTGGTTTTAAAACAGGGAGATGTCAACACTTGCTTCCATTATAGGCCCTCCACCATGTAGGCCAGAAAAATTATGCCCTCTGTACCACAAAGGTTGCACAGCACTGTGCTAGACCATCTCAAAATGCATGGAGTGCATACAATTAACTGGATTTTTGATTCTAGCTATGAAATTGTTGCTTTTCGGTGTCACAGTAAATACACATTCAGTAATGCTCACATACTTTGTTTTTATTACAGTTAATAACCAAATCAAACTTTAGTTGTATTTTCATTTATCAAATCTACAGTTTATCAAACCTGCTTGTTTATGCAGTTTTGCAAAGCATATTAATTTTGCTATATAATGTTCATTAAAGACAAATATATAAGACATTACAAAACAGGTGTGGAGTTAGCAAAAAATCTACAGTATTACTTTTGTCAACCAAAATAAAATATTTACTGTTATTAAATGATAAAAAGTATGACAAAATAGAATTTACAGTCACAATGTTCGATCTTTTAGTATGCTTTATAGAAATGACACCAAACACTTTATAAAGAAAGATTCTCAAAATATGGTTAGAACTGAAATCAGTATTGCTTTTGAAAACTATTTAGATGCAATAGCTCAAATTATATCTAATAAAAGTAATTCTAAAACAACTGGACTTGCTGAGTAATCATTAAAGATGTTTCACTACTCATCAGAGCAGCTTCTTCAGCAATTCCAGTTGTTTTAGAATTACTTTTGTTAGATATACAGGTATGGGATCTGTTATCTGGAAACCCATTATCCAGAAAGCTCCGAATTATGGAAAGGCTGTCTCCCATAGACTCCATTATAATAAAAAAATACAAATATTTAAAAATTATTTCCTTTTTGTTTGTAATAATAAGACAGTACATTGTACTCAATCCAAACTAAGATATAATTAATCCTTACTATAAATAAAACCAGCCTATTGGGTTTATTTAATGTTCACATAATTTTCTAGTAGACTTAAGGTATGAAGATCCAAATTACAAAAGCTTCCATTATCTGGAAAACCCCAGGTCCCAAGCATTCTGGATAACAGGTCCCATACCTGTACCGTGACCTGGATTAATGAAAATCTTCATATTCATATGCTCAAATCATACACTTAAAAAATACCACATTCTAAAATTAATAGTAAAGGAAAACTCTGCAAGTAAAAATGTTTGTCAGAATACATATTTGTGATATTGTGCGTTTGTGGTTAGATGAAAAAGGGGAAACTAAAAAATTAAAACTGCAACTCTAAATACTGCAACTCTAAAATTGTGCAATTTCCTAAAACTTTACTACTAAATTGTGCTTAGTGCAGGGGAATACCAATTTTCCCAGTTGAAAGTCGATGGTAAGCATGGACATATATATATATATATATATCCTGTATGTGGACCATCTGTAAGAAACCTGAAGACTCTCTCACTTCTTATACTTAGGGGCACATTGACTATGAGTCAATCGCACCATCGAAGGAAAAATCGTTCGATTTTAATCCATCAATCGAACGATTTTCCTTCAATCAGAAATTGCTAGGAAAGCCTATGGGGACCTTCCCCATAGGCTAACATTGGTGCTCGGTAGGTTTTAGGTGGCGAAGTAGGTGGTCAAAGTTTTTTTTAAAGAGACAGTACTTCGACTATCGAATGGTCGAATAGTCGAACAATTTTTAGTTCGAATCGTTCAATTCTAAGTCGAAGTCGTAGTCGAAGGTCGAAGTAGCCAAAAAAATACTTCGAAATTCGAAGTATTTTTCATTCTAATCCTTGACTCGAGCTAAGTAAATGTGCCCCTTAATGTCAACAAGTAGAATATAGTAGGCAGACTGGATTTTTCATCGTGGCAGACCAACTGCAGTACTTGAAAAAAGGTTGTTTCTAAAGTTGCATTACTGCACTGATGGTTGAGTAGTTAGACATATATCACTAAACATTTCAAAAAGATGACATTTATGACATGCATAAACCATGTGACACCATTAAAGTGGTAAACAGCAGTGTAGGACCCCGCACACCCTATAGGGAATTGAAAGGCGCCTGGTGCACTATTGTAGAGGCTTGGCAACCTCACAGCAGGATTCAAGTCAACGACATCCAAAGGCACACAGGTCTACAGGGAATCTTCCAAAAATTCTTTATTTACGGATTGCTGATGCAACGTTTCGGGGAACAAAAATCCCCTTTGTCAAGCATGTAAAATATAGAATTTTTGGAAGATTCCCTGTAGACCTGTGTGCCTTTGGATGTCGTTGACTTGACACCATTAAAGTGGACATAAAGGCAATTTTCTTTAATGAAAAAGCCATCTATCTCCAAAATAAAAAATGTGTATTGTTCTAATAAGAAAACCTGACTGTATGCTCTGACCGCTGCAGATAGGACACTTCAGACTACCCTAACTGCTCTGCAGGGATATGATCTAACTTTTGGCAGGGGGGAGCCCCCACCTTACTTTCCAGAACTCGAACAGCTTTGTTTGTTTCCCTGTAGAGGAACCAGCGACTGTGTAGAGATTCATATACACAGGCCCAGTGCAGTCTTTATATTCTGATTATTAATCAGTCTTGCTGTATTGGCTTCTTTGACAGAAATTATTTGATTTGTGCTGTTTTGATAACTTATGACGATCCTTAAGCTTAGCCTGCCAACAGAAGCCCAGACCACATTGAGCATGTGCATGGTCTTGGTCTTGCTAGATGGTTTAACAGATACAAGATGATGTCCCTCTGTGGCTAACTTTTAAATCATAAATCATTTGTTTTATTAGGCTTCTGGTGCAGCAAGTTCACGTTTATGTTTAGTATACAAAATACAGCATTTCTGGCATTATTCTATTTTATACTTTAGTTCCCTTTTAAAGAGGCTGAATGGTAAGGAAGCAAAAGGAACATTTCTATACATTAACTTCTTAATCTATCAGTTAAACAACTATAGTATCCCTATAGACGTCTGTGTTTGTTAATAAGATACTGTATTATGGTGCAAAAAATTTCATTACATAATGAAAAGTGCAATTTATAGAATCTACTACAATTTGTTAACTTTAGTTTTTCTTCATGCACAGTAACTATTTGAGTGCACACACCACAACAAAACAAGAAAGCTGTAAGTATACTGCAAGTAGAGTATATGTTATTTGAAATGCAGCAAATAAATCCTTACAGCACTAAGCTGATAATAGGGTCATATTAGCCACTAGTGTATTTCAACTAAGACAAATGCAGCCACAATGGCCTGTGCTGCCTTCTATTCACTTGAATGGAAAGTGTGCAAACATTCTTGATTCAATTGAGTTGAAGACTGAAGATGTATGGGTATTATAATAAAATAATTTGGTCAACTTGACATTTTAAAATAAAAATATCTAGTATTTAATTACATTCAATGAAATCTCACGCACACAATAATTCGATTTTTTCCATTCTATAAGAAAGCCAACAAGCGTGTCTTCAAACTGGCAGTGTAAATAATGTCAAGTACAATGAACTAAACAGGATTTCTAGCATTTATATAACTGACCAATATATTTTGAGGTAAAAGTCTCAAATACTAAAACTGTCCATTGTTAAAGAAATGTCCTACCTCCACCCAAAAACTGGTGAAATGTGTGATGTGTAGTGCATAAATATATATCATTAGGGCTACAAATGCTTGTTATATAGTACAACATGTATATTTACAGAAAGATTCTTAATCTACAGTACTTAAGACATACAATATAGAAATGTTATGTTATTGGATTTGTCTTCTTGTTAGGGATGTTATTCAGCAATAGCTTAAGTCATTTCAGTGCTATCGGTTTCCTGTGAGCAAACCAGCTGGTTTATGATCAAGATACTACTTTCTCTGCATAATAACATGTAGTAAGGCAACCTTGCACAACAGTGCTCTTGTAAGCATCAAACATGATTTAGAAAATATGTTATTGCAATCAATGTTAAGTTCAGAAGATGTTCTCGTCATTACACTTTCACCATTTTTTAAGAGTTGCTGAAGCTTCTGAAAGTCTTCTTGATCTATAAATATAAAAGAACACGGATTAACTATCATCTCAGCTATTTTAAAGATATTGTAAAGGTGACTATTCTATTGTCTAATTTGAAGGTTTGAACCAAAAGTTTCATTAATGTTATGCAGTAGCTGCTATCTAATTATTTATCAAAATTCAAAGTTTGTGTAAAGTGGTTCTTTCTAATTATAAAAAACTCTAAGGGGCACATTTATCAAGGGTCAAATATCGAGGGTTAATAAACCCTCGAATTCGATACTCTAATTTAAATCCTTCTAATTCGAATATTGAATTTGAAGAATTTAGTGCTAATCCTTCGATCGATCGAAGTAAAAATCATTCGAACGATTTTAAGCGATCGATCAAAGGCTTTTTCTTCGATCAAAAAAAGGTTAAAAAAGTGCTGGGGAAGGTCCCCATAGGCTAACATTGTACCTCGGTAGGTTTAAACTGCCGAAGTATGTAGTCAAAGTGTTTTTTAAAGAGACAGTACTTCAACTATCGAATGGTCTAATAGTCAAACTATTTTTAGTTCGAATCGTTCGAGTCGAAGGTCATAGTAGCCTATTCGATGGTCGAAGTACCCAAAAAAATACTAAATTTTACGTTTTTTTCATTCAAATCCTTCACTCGAGCTTAGTAAATGTGCCCCTTATTATAACGATTTTTTAATGCTTGCTTAATTATTAAAAAATACAATTAGAAAAAGTTCAATAGAAAGAAATTGTGCAAATAAATTATAATAGCTCAAATATTTACTCTATTTATGATTTTCAGTGGGTTAAGAATTCAAAAAACTTGCTATGAAAAAACACATTAAAATTGCCTTGACAGATCCCTTTAACTTATATATGAACTTGGCAGCTTTCAAGCCTTACAAATATTTGGTGCTTAATAAATATCGCATATACAAGTTTTTTAAGCATAACTGCAATTCACAAGTTTAAAACATATTTATGTCAGAGATAACATTTTGCCTGCACAATGGCAGCTTTTATACTGCTACTACAAAATGTGGTGCAACAGAAAGAGCTAACCAATAGATTATTCATTTGCCCTAGCAAAAGGCAAAGAAGTATTCTACATGTTATACAGTAACCATGTAGAATGGTGCATTTTATTTATTGTACTGTACAGCATGTGGATAAGTTACTTACATTATGAAGAATGGCACTAAAGTCCATTTTTGAAGATTTCATTTGTTCTTCGTTCTTGTTTTCTATGTCAGGAGAACTTGCATTTTCCACTTCAGTGTTTTCATAGTTAGTTGATGCTGATTGTGTCAAACTGCCCCGAGGATTTTCATTCTGACTGTAAGAATCACATTCTTTTTTTCTCTTAGTTAAACCAAGGTCTGAATATAACTTTGACTGCTCTTCCAGGACCTGTTCAAGTTGCTGAAAATAGTTGTAGAATTATCAGTTCCTCGGTCCGCTCTCATACACAAGGCTAATTTTAGCTTAAAGGGACCCTGAAATATGCTTGATGGGTTTGTATAACTGGACAAGAACAATGTATCCAAATATTTATATTAAAAAGCTTTCATTTGTGTCTCTAAGAGGGGTATCTCAGTCTAATAAAAAAGAAATTCGACCCAAACGCCCAAACTGAAATTTACCATTAATTCTTCTCGAAAAAAATGGTGCAAAAAAAAAAGTTGCAACAAAATTGCACGTTAATTTGAATTGTACAACTTTTGCAAGTTGAAGCTCCAAAAAGTCAACTATCGTATTGCTGCTGTGAGTCCTGAAGGTACAAAAACATGTTCCAATTGTTAAAGCGACCATCTGTCATTGACTTGTACATGACATCGACAGGTTTTAGATGGAGTATTTTCAGAATTTTAGCCGCTTTGGTGTACTGTATAATTAATCCCTTAAAAAAAACGTTTTTTTCCCTCTTAAAATTCAAGTTTAAAAACCTTTAAAAACTCGAACAGAAAAAAACGGAGGCTTCATTAATAGGCCATAATTCGAAATAAATTCAAATACTGCCTGCCAAAACACCCCACCCCCCAAAGAATTAGCTATACAGGGCTACATTGTTAGGTAGAGGGTTCCCATGTTCCTTGGGTCTGCTTATGCTTGTGCTTGTGCCTGCCAGAGACACCACACCCATATGCCACCAAAGTAGTATGCAGCAGGAGTATCCGCTACCTGGGCTGCATACATAAACCTTTGTTGATTTTTGCCTGTGGAATCAGGGATGTCACAGGTAAAAAAACATGGCTGTTGGAGAGTACCTTTGCATTTTGCACTATAACTTACCTATCACTATTAATTAGTCTGTCTGTCTGATGTTGGTTGGCATGACCTGATTTATCTTATTTCGAATTGTTTAAAAACACCTAACAATTATTCAAAGCCAATAGAGAAAGATCAAATAAAATGTCTAATACACAACACTGTTAGACATAATCAAGAAAATAAAAGTTGAACGTTTATCACGTTGAACTTTGATCACATATGTCCATGGTAGTTTACCATCACAAGATGCATTAGGCGCATGAGCCATGAATAGGCCATGAATAGTAGTCTCAGACCCCAGTGAGGATCCTGAGAGGCGTTAGCCCCATGTTTGTCTACCAGAGAAGGACTATATGTACTATATGTATGTACTGTAGGTGGCCAATGTTATGAAAGTGAGGGGCGGATATCTTTTATTTTTAACCCTGTGGTAACAGTTATTCTTGGTAAAGGAAAAAGTTTTCACTGCTGCAAATTCTTTAATATTCCCTAACCTGAAGGGGCAGATTTACATATGGTTGAATATCGAGGGTTAATTGACCCTCGATATTCGACTGGCGAATGTAAATCCTTCGACTTCGGATATCGAAGTCGAAGGATTTATCGCAAATAGTTTGATCGAACGATTAAATCCTTTGAATCTTCGATTTGAAGGATTTTAATCCATCGATCGAGCGATTTTTCTTCGACCTAAAAATTGTTAGAAAGCCTAAGGGGACCTTCCCCATAGGCTAACATTGTACCTCGGTAGGTTTTAGGTGGCGAAGTAGGGGGTCGAAGTTTTTTTTAAAGAGACGGTCGACTATCGAATGGTCGAATATTCAAACGATTTTTAGTTTGAATCGTTCGATTCAAAGTCGTAGTCGAAGGTCGAAGTAGCCAATTCGATGGTCGAAGTAGCCAAAAAAAACATTCGAAATTCGAAGTTTTTTTTACTCTATTCCTTCACTCGAGCTATGTAAATGGGCCCCAAAATGTAGTGAATTTATCTTTGTTCACCTAAGCACATTTCTGGAAGTTTCCAGTAATGAGTCGTTGCTGTGGTGACACCTCCAGGACAGTGAATAAGATTTTTCTACTACATGCCATAATATACATTTCAAGCGAAAAAGTAACATGAAGGATTCTATAGGTAGAAGCATCCCTTATTCCTTTGGTTTTAGGTTCTTATTATGTTCTCCATCAGTTGCAGGTGACATCTTCCCTACTGTTCCAATAATTACATACCATTGAAATTGTTTCCTTAACATGCTGTGCCCTTTCATTCAAATGGTGTTCCAGCTCTGACACTTCTTGTAGAACGTTTCTACGTAACAAAAACAATCTTCTGATCTCTTCCCTGTGTATATTGAAATCAAATCAGTTCCAGTATTTAATAATCCTAATAAATGTTAGTATTAAACTACAGTGAGGATTACATTGTAGGGCACCAAATATTTCTGAAAATATTTAATTTGTACTTAAGTGCACTGATAAAAAAAAGTCCTCCCCCGGTTTACCAACCATAGGGTTCTCTGTTCATGTCTTTTAACTCTCTAATATGAAAAGTACAGTATATAGATGTGCTGAAGACATTACTCATCAGAAACTGGATGCACCTTGTATAAAATTAAATAATGGGTTCTCTCTCAAATCTACAAGAGAAGTTTCTGGAACATAAAAAGTAGGGTGGTGTCAACTGTAAATCATTAAATGAAAAAAAATATTATTTTGGGTCATGAATCAAATTAACAAAATCTTGACTAGAGCCATGAAGCAAACTATAACATCCTATGTTTTGTTGTTATAACTAGCTATTATGGGATGGGGGGGGATCTGTAAAAAAAAGATTTCATTTTAATTCAAACATTGAATGTGTTGGACTGCAGGCCAATATAATAACACTTGTTATTTTTGTCAATATCCTCAACTTTGCCAACAGTCTTTTGTAGCTTTGTTTGTAATGTTACTATGTGCTATTATTTTCTATCTAGCACTGTGATCATGCTTTCCATTCTGTTTTGTTAGTTGGCAATAGTTAGGCAGCTGGCTTGTGAGAGCAGCCAGTTATTCATAGATGCCGCCCAGTTGAGCCTTGGTGCTGTTGAATTAGAAATTTCACCAGTAGCAACTCATTGTAATTGAACTTTAGGGGGTAATGTAATATTAGAATTAAAGTTACAGTAGCTACAGTCATCACCTATAGCAACCAATCAAAAGGTAGTGTTTTTCCTAGTATGTACCAAGTTATATTCCAACAGGAGGCCACAAAGTGACCTTGATGAGCAAATTTATAAAAAATCAATTGTTGTTCACAGTTTACTTTAAAATTTTTCCCACAGGTCAAATTTGCTTACATTTATATTAAGATACATTTAAACCATTGCTTCAGCCTGGGTGCAGGTACAAGGGGATGATTTGGGCACTAAAGCATGTGAGTATGCATTTTGGCGCTGAAATCTGCTCTGTGTGCCTGCACCTGGGCCAATTTAGTGATTCTGGGTGCAGATCCTGACCCCTCCGCCGCCCGAGGCAGCAGCAGTTGCTGCGGCCCCCTCCCTGTGTGCTTACCTTTTTGCGCCTGAGGGGGTCTGGAGGGGTCCACCAGGGCAGCAGAGAGGGCCAGTGCACTACCGCAGAGAGCCTAACTGCGCTATCTCGCTAGAAGAGCTGAATTTTCGGTTTGAAAACCGGAAATTCGGCTCTTAAAGTACCAGCAGTGGCATTTTTGCCACCCCTGGTACCTAGTGGGGTGCTGCTGCCTGAGGCCACAGTCTCAAGTCGCCTCATTGGCGAAGTACCCCTGGGTGCAGGGACAGAAGATTGCTGACTCTAAGCTAATTCCCATATACTAACAATAGAATTGTGATTTATTTTACATGAATTTCACTGGGAATTATCAGAAAATCTAAAATTTTTAGAGGTTTTCAAGCTATTCATATTTTTTAGCATATCATACAGCGCATTATTTTATTCACACGTTTAAGAAGTTCAATTACATTTCTGGTTTTAGAGTTTATGAATTTAGTCATGGTTTCAAAAAACCTTTAAAATAAGCCTCCACATGTATCATACATGTAAGCAAATTTGACCTGGGAAAAATGTAAAAGTTGACGGTGAACTGATTTACGTGTTTATCCGCAGCCTATAACATAGGTACCATAACAAAACTGGTACTATTTTTTCTATTTACCTTTCTTCACTTGAGTACATATTTAGCCATCCTGCTTGTTGCTCAGTCAAGTGTTGCTCAATTTCTATTAACTGTTCTCGAAATTTCTGACATGCTTTTTTCATATATTCTGAATCACAATCAGTAAGCTGTAAAGGACAATACAATATTAACATGTTTTAAAAATATACACACAGTTCTTATATGTTAATATGTCAGGTGCAAATTTAGGTTTTTCACTTGGGTTTGATAAGTGGCTTGCACTTGCTGATTTATAATTAAAGACAGTCTTTACAAATGTTGATTCTTTTTCATACCTTCTAATTAGTACTAGAGCTGCAGCACAGAACAATCAATAACAGATTTGATTAAATTTTTCATAAAGCACTAGTATCGTAATAGCATTACTGGCCCCCAACAAAAATAATGGCAATTTATTATTGCCCCAGAAACAAGTGACCTAAAGGGGTGTACAATTTGACTCCTTCGTGCTCATGCACAAAGCACTTGCATCAAGTACAGCAGCTGCACCCTGCCCTTTGCATCAGATTAAAAGTACAGGGCAATATCCAAATGTATTGCAGCAGGGCTCTTTTGTGCCTTGTACCTACAAAGGCTCCCTAGCAGCTGCACTGTATACAAAAAGATCATAGGGTCAATGTGTCTGTTCCTTATACTAGGAGGATTTTGTTGTCCACAGATTTTTTTAATTCATTTCTTTAACATAACACATATACAATTTAATGGATACTTTGCTTTTTCTTTACTTTTGCTGCTTCCACCCAGAAAACAGAGGGACTAGTGATTAAAACAATTGAAAGGTAATAAAAACTAAAAAAGCAAAATCTGAAATTAGCAAAGGCCGAAACTAAAAGTGAGCCTCATTGTAACTTTCTGGTACTTAAGAGCAAAGTACCAGTCGATTGAGAAGTCCTCTGTATAATGAGCGCTTGTCTCCAAGCCTAATAAGAGCTGCAGGTGGAGAAGGGAGGAATTTGTTATACAGTGAACAGTGAACTACTGTATGACAGTTTTCAGAGGAAGAGGAAGTTACTGTATGTACTGTTTTCAGAGCTCACAATAACCTATAATACAATAACAAAACAGCATACATAACATAAAAGCCAAAATAATTCTACTGTGATTGTGATCTGGAGAACTGTTAGCAGAAGAGCATGCAATAATTAGTACAGAATAAAAGTGCACATACATACCAGTGAAATATTAGTAAGTGATTCTCTTAACATCTTCAAAGTATCTGTCAGCTCATTCTCCATGCTTGTGTGAGTTAAGTTAGACCTCAGTAGTGTGGGGTTTTCATAAACTGAAGGATATCTTGGAGCACAGCAGTGGTGGTGATGGCAACAAAAACAGCAATGCCTGCATGATCTTGTTACTTGGTGGCATGGAAGTTGCATGTCAAAAGCACTATTTTCAAAAGAATTTGACCCTGTGGGAAAGCCACATCTGTGAAGTAAATGGTGAGTGTTAGCAGAGTATTCACACTGCCACCCCATTTCAGTCTGAGTACATGCTTCCTTCTTTTCAGAAATATCATTCCGAAAAACGGAATCTTCGATGCTGCCTTTTAAAGTGTAAAGCATAGGCTGCTTGTTTGAATATGCATTCACATTAGTATTTTGTAGGTCTCGCTTTAAATCTGAAGACATTTGAATAGTCACAGACTTGTAAATATTGGTGTTTATTTCTGTCTGGAACACATTCTTCTTATCTTCATAGAAATCGTTCAATTCATCTGGATAATAATCATATCCATGAGGAAGCAACGCTGATTGAGGGTTTAGGAAGTTGTCTGTTGGTGGAGGTGTCCGTTTCAGGTCTGGCAATTCCATAGAGGTTTCACTATACCTGCCAGCAAACTGATCTAAGGTGCTGCTTGTACCTGGACACTCACTTACCAATTTGTCTCGGTTGTCCATTTGCTTATCATGTGCATCAACAGAAGAGTTGTTGTTCGTTGCTATATCTTTTCTAAGATAATGTGTGATATAAACTGGGTATTCAGGTATTGAGATGGTATCTTCTTCTTCTTCTTCTTCTTGAGATTCTCTTGGGATTTCTTCATCCTCATGGCTCCTTTCAGTTTGCATCTCATCTTTTTTATCATTGTCATTGTTTACATCCTTGAAAAAACTATCTGGAGCAGTTTCAAAGCTTTCAAAGACATCATCGCTGTTTTTACTGCTTTTAGATAATGTTCGTTCCCCTTTGTTTATCTGCATTTTGTCATCAGTTGTTAATGTTGAATCGTTTTTATCTTCATCATTTACAGCTCCGTGGCTCATGTCATTCGATTCATTATAGTCTTCTTGGCAGTATTCTTCCTCTATTAAAGTTGCATGACTATCATTTCTATCTGAACTTAGGCTAAAGCTTTTGGTGAGGTTCTAGGCAGAGAAAAACACAATTTAGAATGTACTGTATGTAATAGTAGATGACAGTATATGCAGTTTAGACAAAATAAAGTGTCGTAAAAAAATAAGTATTTTGTTATTTATGGTCCAAATTATTTTTATACAGGTAGGGGATCTGTTATCCTGGAAACAATTATCTAGAAGGTTTTGAATTATAGGAAGGCCATCACCCATTGACTCCATTTTAATCAAGTAGTTCATGTTTTTAAAAATGATTTCCTTTTTCTTTGTTATAATAAAACAGTAGCTTGTACTTGATCCCAACTAAGATATAATTGATTCTTATTGGTGGCAAAACAATTCTATTGGGTCTATTAAGTATTTAAATAATTTTTAGTAGACTTAAAGGTCCAGTAACATCAAAAAATGAAATTTTTTTAAAGTAATAAAAATATAATGCAGTGTTGCCCTGTACTAGTAAAACTGGTGTGTTTGCTTCAGAAACACTACTATTGTTTATATAAATAAGCTGCTGTGTAGCCATTGTAGCTCTTCAAAGGAGAAAAGGCTCAAGTTAGACAGCAGATAGCAGATAAGCTCTGTAGAACATAATGCTATCTGTTATCCATTATTTATCCTGTGCCATATAGCGTTTTTTCAATTTCCGCCATTGCTACTCAGCAGCTTATTTATATGAACCATAGTAGTGTTTCTGAAGCAAACAGATCAGTTTTACCAGTGCAGGGCAACACTATATTACATTTTTAATACTTTAAAACATTTTCAGTTGTCGGTGTTACTGTTCCTTTAAGTTATGGTGATCCAGTTATGAAACAATCCCTTAACAGGAAAACTCCAGGTCCCAAGCATTCTGGATAACAGGTCCCATACCTGTATTGGGTAATCAGTATGTGATCCAATGACTGCCACAAATAACAAATGTAATGATGAAAGATATGAGTGAACCTCTTGGTTCAACAAAACAATTTTATATATGTGAAACAACCTGAAACTGCTGTTTATTTCTTCTGCAATATTGCTGTCTATACTGGGCAACATGTTTTCTGCTTGCTGAATAAGCAGCCAAAATTGCTTTACCTCCATATTCATAGGACTATTTTGAAACTCAGAGATAATTAAAGACATTCATGTAACTGTGGCCATAGCCATGTGGATAATCTGATGACTTTCCAATACTTGAATTAGAAGCACAACAGCAATGTCAGGAGTCCTTGTGATTTTTCCCAAAATATCAGTCCAGTCTCTTAATAAGGAGACATAAACTATAATGGATGTGTATATGCATTGACGATTAGCATTTCTCTGAGAACAGCATAACTCTTAATAGTTTACTAAGTTTGAACTATGGTTCAGGGCCACCTTGGGTGCAAAAAGTTCTGTATACAGGGAAATGCAATGTCCCTCCTTGACACAAAGGAAGTTACCTTTAAATGAAAAGCATCCAATGGTTCTTCTTGAAAGCCACTACTGTCCGACTGGCAGCTGATTGTTCTTGTAATTTCTACAAGCAAATGGATAGTTATTCAGTATACTGTACAAGAATTCCATTTATGTAGACCTGTCTAAAATGCAAACTACACTTTATTAGATGCAGTAAGGGCTGCAGTTTGTTGATATGCAATGAAAAAAAGTCTTAGGTTAATGTGCCATGAGTCATTATCTACACTGGTATAGATATATAGTATTCCAACAAAGAAAACCTAAACTTCCGCCCCAATGTTTGTGCACTGACAGTAATGTGATCAGCCCATCAGTGTACACACAGCATGAAAACACACATTTTTGGTTTGCTTGTTTTTTAAAGCAGTGTGTTCTAAGTACTTGTAAAGAAAGAGGTCAAGCAAAAGACCTTACAGAATTATAAACCAAAAAAACTTAGTTACTAGATGTTATGTTGCCAGGAGTGTACAAACGTTTCAAAGAGTCTGTGATACTTGCATAAACTTGCTCTGGTATTCTGCAAGTCTTCTAAGTAGGTGCAATTGCATAATAAGTCCACTTGGTGGCACCAAGAAACTGAACAAAATTTAACAGAAACAGAGATATTTGTATCCTAATAGATTTTTCGGGCAGATTTGAACAAGAATGTTTTTGGAGGTATGTCAGGTGATCACAAATTGGAAATGTAGCTTCCAACGTTAAGTAACAATTACATAAAATGTGGGTGCATCTACAATGCTAGCCTCTTGCCATTCAAATCAGTTGGGGATACCTTGAATTGCTATTGGTGCCCTTTGCTGTTTTGCTCCAAAATGTGTGCTTATAATTCACTGATTCTTTGAACATTGCCCTTTTTTTATTTAATGTAGTGCTATTTGATAAGAGTTCTAAAGCTGACGTGCGGGTAGGAGGATTTTGTGCCCAAAAATATGCTGGTGAAACCGGAACCGGCACAATCAGTGAGAATAGCATAAAGCTGCTAAGGATTAGCTCTCGATGCAAACTAGGGTTGCCATCTGGCCCATAATTCACTGGCCGACCTGACAAAATGCCAGAGGGCTATACATGACACATGACAGACTGCCCCTTTTTTGGTCAGGAATCCCTCCTTTTTACATTATATTTTTACGTTCTTGCTGCATGTAAAGTATCTTGCCTAATACCTTCACAGATGATTTTCAGGTAAGATATTTGCTAGCCAGCCTAATACCTACAGTATATACCTATAGGCCAGCATTGCAGGAGGTTAAAGGTTTTACTCACCTTTACTTTACAATGTTTTAATAAGGGCTGGGTCTGTTTCAGAATTAGGAGGAGAAGCGGTTTCCCTTTCCAGGTTTCCTTGGCATTTCTGTTATTGGCCAGGGATATTAGGTGTCCCTTGTCTCTAATTGGGGTGTAAACATGTGGTTCTTGGGACTCCACTTGCAGGAGTGGGTGGCCAATGCTGAAGAATCTGAGGTCGGAGGTCTACAGGTAAGTAGGAATTGCTAGTGTCAGGGAAGATATTTAAAAACTTACTGTAGGGGTGAGAGATAGGCTAAGGGTAGTTAGTAGAGCAACCACAGAATCTAACTAGGAGCCAGCATAGGGCCTCGAGCAGTCAGGGTCAGGGAACTTGCATTGGATCCCTTATCTGGAAATCTGTTGTGCAGAAAGCTCTGAATTATGTCAAGGTCATCTCCTATAAAGTACATTTGAAGCAAATAGTTCTAATTTTCACTGTAATAATAAAACAGTACCTTGTACTTGACCCTGATTAAACTGCACAAAACCTTTGGGTTTATTTAATATTTAAATGATTTTTAGCAATCTAGTAAATTGTTATCTAAATTACAGAAAGATCACTAATCCGGAAAGCCCCAGGTCCCAATCATTCCATTTAAAAGTTCATTTAACTGTATACAGTGTTTGTGACGGATATATAAATATCATGCTTGCTTACAAGCTGCTTTCAAAGTGTGAGAAGCATGTGTACTGTATACACAGAATATAATATAAACTGTAGATAAACAACCTATTGCAAGGCTGGAGAAGTAGCTCTTGCTTAGCCTGACTGCCAGTCCGGGCTGATTCACAGTTGCAGGGTCCTAGAGCAGAACAATGATTTTGACTGCCAGTGCCCACAGATCCAAATAAACAACAAATAAGCAACATCTGCTTCAGCATATGTGTTTGGTAAAAAAAAAAGTCACAAAATAAAAGAATTTATAAATGCCAAAAGCAACACTAAACTGCCAGTGCAACTGTAGAGTGAATTTTTAATTGCACACGCATGCAGGCAGACTGAGGGTATTAGTCTCACATATGTCTTGTTGCTGCCAACCTGGGAGTATAGATGAATTTAATTAAATACGGATTATGCTCACTCCCCAGCCCTATTACTTATTTAGAACAATAGTACAAATGACTGATAATAATGTAGTCGTACATCATACACAGTGCAAGGAAAAACTCAGTTTCTTACTGCTAATTAGTCAGGAATATGTGCAATTTGTGGTATGTGAAAATGAAGTTTCTACATGTGGCCATTTCCCCAACTCTGGAAAAAACCCATAAACATAAAGCCTATTGCAAAGAAGTAGCCAGAAGCAGCTTGATAGCATCGCATAAAGAAGACACAAAGCAGTCTAAACACGGACTGTCATGGGGAGTCTAGAAAATTAACCAATTGGATAAAAAGTCTCGCCAAGTTATATTAAGCTCAGGGACTATACCAAAGGGAGAGGTGATTCAGCGAGATCACATTGTAGGCTTTGCTGCATGACAAATACTACAGCGGCACAGCATGCCATTCTTCCATAACTAAAATGTTTCCAAATACGTTTTAAAAATATTTTCATATACCATTTCCAAACTGAAATTCTGCTCTTTAAGATATTATTTCGATACTCGTGTATTACGAAGATGTGGGGATTTTTCTGGATCGTTTCTCGCTACCTCAATTCTTTTTATTGAAATAGTTACTAAATTGTCTTCAAAGCTACACTTTGGTGGACTATAGAAATATTGTATTGTACTTAATGAGATGCTTGTCTGTAATTGCTGTGCCTGTCTACCTTTATTGCCCTTTTAACCAATTCTGTTTATGCACAGAATTAAATGTTACCTCAGAAATGGTGGAGTTTGCACTTGGGATGGGGTACAGGGCAGATTATGCAAATCCCAAAGTACTGCTTAAGGAGCAAAGGGACAGCTTTGATTCTTATTCTTCCTTCAGTGCATTTGCACATCATCCCAAAATGACACATGCTGTAAAAAGAAAGTGAGCAGTTTGTTGTTCTGATCTTTAAAGGGGAACTATTGCAAAAATGACAGTTGGATCCAATATATCTTAGAGGGGGGCTCCTTTTACCTAGAATATATATTAGAGTTCACTCTATTAAAGTCACCAGACATCATGTCTCTCTACATGCAGGATTTATTCAAAAGGCAGTTATTTTGTCAGATTTTGTTTGTGCTGGAATCAGTTATTTGAGCAAGCTCTAATTCATCTGCTAGGAAAGGAAGTCCCCCTATAAGATATATTGGATCTAACTGTCAATGAAAATCTGACACCCAACTCCTGCATGAAGACACAATGAGAAGAAACAGATGCTGAGAGAGGGATACTGAAACTATACTTGCGTATTTCAGAATTTTTAATTGATTGTATTTAGAAAGTTTCTTATTTCAGTATTTAAATTTTCATTTTCCCCTTTAAGGGGAGATTTTCAAGAATTGATCAAGAAGTGCTCGAATATTAACTCATTCCATCGACAACACTGATACGGCAACTAAAATGTAGATTCCATGGAGCCTGAGATATCGTAAAGGTGGCCAAGTGGCTATGTGTGCCGAAGAACAAACAAGGAACCATTCACATTATGGCCACGTTTCTATTATTCCGATCATTTGGACAGACAGTCTATACAAACTGCAGTTGTTTCACTATCAATATGGATTCATGCAGCTTAGTTAGCATCAAATAAAAAGTACTGTCTTATTTAAAAAATAATTGTTTACTTAAATGTGTTTTAGAGCTTTCTGAATAATGAGACAGACAACAACCACATCCTATATGTTATTATATAGGATCGGCAGGCACGGAACAAACCAGGAGCCCAAAGGCTGGCTCCGGTCGTCGCCCCCCTCTTCCTGGTCCACATACCCTCCCTGTCCCCTTTCCTGTCCAAGTCTACCTCCCCATCGCTGTCCCCCTCCTTGCCACCGTCCACATCCCCCTCCTGTGAGTGCATCTATACACTTTGAACAGTTGGGTCCGACACAGCACCGGATAATGTCATGGTGTCTCCAGTGCTTGGAACTAATCCAAATGGGCGGCATGTCGTCCCTGAAATTCTGCCATCCTAGGCACGGCCTTTGAAGCCTTGCCTCAAATCCACTTCTCAGGCTGGTGCACATGTTTTATGGCTACTGCTGGTCAGGTGAGTCTGGATATTCATAGGGAGAAAGGGAGGGTTATGGTTTTGCTGGGAGAAGGCTAATAACAGTTACTGCACTAAAACCTTGTTATTCAGATAGGGCTAATGGTAGTGTCTGCTATTTTGCTCTGTGGACTTTAGGTGGCTCCCATAAGATACATGCAAGATCTTCCAGATCTAGAATGTAATCAGTCATTAACTGTACAATAGCCTAACACGTTTAGTACTGTACATTTTGAAGATTTTCATATCCACTGAGCCCACTGAGTTTTAATATACCATATATCCTCCAAGTCTCCGTATATTTTGCATGTGCATGAATGCAAACTTTGGCACCATCTCAATGTGGATTGAATCTGGTCCGCATGACATTTAATCCTTTTCCAACTTTCATTACAAGGAATTTAAGAATGCATTTCTAATTCATGCTTTAGTTAACTTTATTTCATATTTTTACAAGCATTTTACATTCCTCCATACTGAAGGTGTTTTTAATAAATGTTTGAATTGCTGTGCTAAGGCCACTGCTGTACAAAATTGAATAATGTGCCTCGAAGCATAGGTGAAAATTTTGTAGTAAAATCCCACAGTATTTGCTTGTACTTCAGGTGGAAAATATGCAAATAATAATAATGATTATTATTTCTGCATACTTTATGTTTTTAATGTAATACTGCAAATAAACATATACTTGGCAAGCCCTGCATGAGCTTTACCGTCTCTGGAAATATTCCATCAAGACATGCAAATATTGGAAAATATACAACAGAGATGTGAGATGTTTTTCAGATTTATTTATTTTGTTTTCAATGTACCTGACTGCCCTTTGTTCTGTCTAAGTGAAGTGGTTTTTATATATTAATGACCAAAGGGAAAGGGGGTATGTCACACCAAAGCATAAATGTCACCAAGTCGAAATAGTGTCCTGATACAATGACCCCAGACCCTCAGTATAGGAAAAAGTAATCCGTAAACCTAAAGAAATGGGCATTCAGGCACTCATAGGATTGTACAAGGGCCACAGAAGTTAAAAGTTATAAAAATCTTTAGGTAAAGCCTCATTTAAGCATCACAATTTTTCTTATGCATTTAGTACCCTAAGGGCACTTAATCATCGCCTAAATCGCATAGGGAAGATGGGGATGCTGACTATTTACTTCTATGTCCCTTGTGGAATCTTTTGAGTGTTAGGTGAAGTCCAAATAGAATAGGGGGATGGTGGTTAGCACAGCTTTTCCAAATTGTATGCATCCAATTCCTTAATAGTTGCTCTGTGCTGAAACTGCTGCAAATGATCCAAGTATAAGAGAAGGAAGAGGAACTCCAGCAGTATTACTGCAAACAACTTTTTATTCCAGGTGGAATAAAAAGTTGTTTGCAGTAATACTGCTGGAGTTCCTCTTCCTTCTCTTATACTTGGATTGAGTGTTAGGTGATAGCTTCAGGGTTCCCAAAATGGCCTGTGTTAAACACCACAACACAGCTGCACCAAAAAAATAGAGTGTACACGTCAACATCACTCCAAATGCAAATGACACTAACCAGACTATTCTGTAAAGTGAAATCTGATTTGTGTTGAAGTGCAAATGAGTATGTTATTGTGTAAGGTCCATCTTGCCCTAGCAACAGCAATTACACTGAAATCATGGGGAAAACACTCCATCACTTTTAGCCCACTGCTCTTGTGGTTGTAAATGATCCCTACAACATTTTAGAGGTCAAATGCCAATCATTTTTGCTTGACCCTGCCCTAATTAAGAGTAGTAATTTATGAATATATGTTTTTGTATCCTGGTACATGTTGGTGAAAGTCACGTATATGTCTTCAACAGTGATAACATGAAGAGAAAAAAATAGTGGTAGATCCAGTGCAACATTTAAATGTTTTACATTCTATCCACTATTCTCTTTTATATGTTTTTATTGTTTATGTTGTAAATGTTATTGATGCTAAAAGTGGCATTCGTTTAACTTTTTCTGTCTGACTCTTATGTAACACGAGTCAGTTCTTTTCTAGGTTTTTTTTGAAGGGCTATATGCCAACCAAATATATCACTAAAAAATAACATTTGTATTGATTCCATCTGTTGAATAACTCAAATTTCAAATACTTTGCATCTGTAGGCATATTTCTTTTTACTAACCTGAGATGCTGCCATAGTTGAATGCTCTTGGATATTCTTCTTCACAACTCTGAACCTGAGATTTACAAAATAGAAAATCAGACAAACACTCCCATAATCAGGTGAACTTTTGCTAAGAAAGTATTATATACATATATTGCTAAATCTTTCTTTAAGATGTGTGCTACGGCAAAGTTTCAATTCATTTGAGAATCCCATAAGGCTGTATAGAAAATGATTGTAATTCTTAAATATCTGAACTATTTATAAGGGACTAGGGATGTAGCGAACTGTTCGCCGGCGAACTAGTTCGTGCGAACTTCGACTGTTCGCGTCCGCCGCAAGTTCGCGAACGTCGCGCGACGTTCGCCAATAGGCGTTCGCGTCAAAATCGTTCGACCATTCGATCGCTAAAATCGAACGATTTTCGTTCGAATCGAACGATCGAAGCCATTGGATTGAATGAAATCATTCGATCCAATGGCTTCGATCGTTCGATTCGAACGAAAATCATTCGATCGAACGATTAAAATCCTCCGATCGTTCGAATCGAACGATTTTCGGATGTTCGAAGTTCGCGAACTGTTCGCGAACTGTTCGCATTTTTTGCCGGTGTTCGCGAACAGCGTTCGCGGACGTGTTGGGACATGTTGAGTCATCGAGCAAAATATCTAGATAAATGATGATCAGTCTGTTCAACAAGCTATGGTAGGTGAAATTCAAAATACAAAAAGGGGGTTTGTGGGAGCACTCACAAGACTAAGTTAAAGTGTATTTAAGTATAATGCAAGTGCTACTAATTTGGCCAATTAATCAATGCACATTCCCTGGTCCCTGGTGAAATTCAAAAGAAAAACTGCATCTGTGCCTATACAGCATAAAAATAATCTTATGTCATTACGGAGCGGAAAAGAAAACAATGCTACAGGGATTGCAGCCCCCTTTTCACCTATCAGATCTCTGGAAATGGTAAGCAGACTGTTGCGGATCTTCTATTGCTATTCCTACCCATAGGGACCTATTGTGTACAAGAACATCTTAGAATACAGAGTACAAAGGAATATCCGGATTACTTAAATAATTTAGAAAAAAATAGATCATTACTATTCTTTGTGCTTGTAGGTTATATTGAATTCATACATATTTTACAGAATACCAGATCATAGACACTTGGATATTTATTTGATCATGCAAGCTTTTATGTAAAGTGTTTTGACCTTTTTGTACTTATAAAGTATTTGCCTATTCTCCAAACTACAGCATAAGCAAACATCAAAGCATTGTGTACTCTGCTGGCAATACATGAAAATAAAATGGAGCTAGAAATGTATGCACACCTGTAAGTCCCTCAAGGTGCACCTTAGGAAGTTTAATTTACTTGCTGATACCCTGTATGTATTTTCAGGAAGATCAGAGATTTAAGACTTAATGCATTAATATGCACTTAGTACTATCTATTTGTCTGTCTATCTGTCTTATCTAAACCCTAAAAATGAGTTTGGTTAAAAATGCCATATTTTATATACTGAACTTATTGCATCAGGTTTTCAATAGCAGCAATGATCCAGGACTTCAAACTTGTCACTGGGGGTCACCATCTTAGAAAGTGTCTGTGACGCTCACATGCTCAGTGGGCTCTGAGCAGCTGTTGAGAAGCTAAGCTTAGGGGTTGTCACAAATTATCAAGCAGAAAATGAGGTTGGATTGTAAAACAAGCTGATGCTACAGGGCTGATTATTGAATTCTGAAACCTAGTTGCACTGGTTTCTGTGCTGCCATGTAGTAATTATCTGTTTTAATTACTTATCAGCCTTATATTGTGACATTTATATTCTATGTGTACTGTATATTTTGAGTTGGTTCCTAAGTTCAGTAACTGACAGCAGCACAGAGCATGTGCAGTGAATCAGCAAAAAAAAAGATGGGGAGCTACTGGGGCATCTTTGTAGGCACATATCTTCCCTGCTATAGGGCTGTGGTTGCCTTGGGCTGGTACAGAAGCTCAAAACCATTTCTAGCCTACTTCTTTAGTTAAGCTTTAGTTCTCGTTTAATTCAAAATGCATTTATATAGTTGTCACATGGAACTACAATTTTGTTTTAAGTATTTGAATTAAGCCCAATTAGATAGATGATGTTAACAGAGACTTACTCTCTCTTAAACCAGATTTTTGTTAGATAACATATGTATAAAGGCTCAGACAAAATACAAAGAATCAAAAGTTGCTTGGAATTACTCAGCAGCAGTAGATCACTCATATTTCCTATGTTACCAGTGTTTGTATATGTCTTGTTACGAAGGCAAATAAAATAACATGAATTCACTGTCTCAATATTTGCTGTTTATTTTAGCAAAGCTGTTCCAATGTAATTTATTCTTTATTTAACTATTTACTTATAGCCATCTGATCAAATAATTCTTCCCTAGTTCCATTGTATACCAAGAAAGGGAAGAAAAAAAAATCAACATTCCTTTAACAAAAGGACTCCAAAGTTGACCATCATATGTAGCAGTGCTAGCAGTATATATACGTGTGTGTATATATATATTTATTTTTATATATAAACAGTATATATATATATATATATATATAGTAAAATATCATAGTAAAAAAGCTGATAAAAGTAAAAAAAAAACTTTGCTGTTTCCACTATAAGACTTGTGACATGCAGATTCCTGCTTCACTGTTTATTACTGTTCCTTAATGAACTGCACCAGGCGCATTTTTCACATATACGTGAGTGTTGACATCTTTATGTGTTTTCTATATACAGTGAAACCTCTATTTTAAGTACCCTGACTTTGTTTTCCCACATTTTTTATTTGTGGTCCCACCAATTTATAATGCATTTCAGTGGATGCATTTCCCTGATTTAAAGTAATGTTTTCCTGGATTTTACATCTAAATTTTATCCTGATCCCAAAGACTGATTTTTTTATTCTATGAATGTTATTATTTGTGAAATAAACAGGTTTAAAATACTAACCAGATGTATATTTTGCCATGGTTCTGCCTGTAATTGGTCATTACAATTAGTCTGCCCCTTACACAGTCCTGCACCAATCACTTATTGCTTTATGTTATGTATGTGACTGGCAGAGAGGCCTTGCACATGCCCCCCATAATGTAACATTAACTCTGCAATGCTTAACCCTTGTTATTAATAGTGATGGGCGAATTTGCTAAACGGCGCGTTTTTGACGCCGGCGTCCATTTTTTTCGAAAAAAAAAATTTGACACCGGCGAATTTTTGACGTGAATTTTCACGGGAGTTTCGCGAATTTATTCGCTGGCGGCGAATCGCGCAAATTCGCCGCGAATTCACGCCTGGTGAATAAATTCGCCCATCACTAGTTATTAACACAGTAAATACATAACTCAAAGTGAAACATACTCCTTTGCTTATATCCTTTCAGTACTTGAAGAAAAAGTTACTTTAACACATTTCCCTGATTTACATTTTTCCGGATTTTACATAATTTTTTCCTTGTCCTATGAAAAATGTAAAATGGAGGTTCTACTGTATATTTATATGTATATATACTACACACAAGCTTTTGCTTTAATATGGTCATGGAGCTCCTCTGTAACTTAAAATATCCTTATATTTTACAAGAGGGGGTACTTTATTCAATAATTGCCAATTTCTTAAATCCCATTGCTTAATGTGGAACAAAAGTAGAGGATAATATGATGCATGACTTTTTTGTCTACCATGCAACTTTTTTATCACGCATGAAAGTTAATAAGGAGGCATGTATTTGCAGTTACAAACTATACCTGTTTTGGGCAAGACAGTTCCTGCAATTGGCAGTCTAAAGGTATTTTTGGACTACCCACACAGGAACCAGTTTCATCCAGACAACAAAAAGTTGTCCCGTTATCCAAAAAGCACTGAATTATGGGAAGGTCATCTCCCAAGAATCTTTTTTAAGCAAATAATTCTGATATTTTAAAATGGTTTTATTTTTCTCTGTAATAAAAAAACAGTTACTTGTCAAGGAACTAGTTTACTTGACTAAGCTGCATAAATTCATAGTGGATTCATATTATCATTTGTTAATAATTATTATAATTAATTACTATTTTTAGAAATCATTTAGCAGACTTAAGGTATGGTTATCCAAATTATAGAAGGATTCCTAAAAAAACCCAAGCACACATTTATTGAAGATAACAGATTTTATACCTCTATTACTATATGTAATAAACCAATCTTATCATCCTAGAGGTCTGAAGCTCACAAGTTAATGTGATCTACGTGATCTGAATATTCATAACAGACAACTTGGTTATTTTTGACCCATGGGTGGTCAGCTAAATCTCATTACTTTGTCTTCCAAAGGCCCTTGTGTCAGTGTAAATACTGGTATTTAAAGAATAAATAATGTATGTTGTAAGAACTACATCAGCAGTGAAAGAACCAATAATGGCACAGACATTAAAATGACAAAACATGTTTCTGTAAAGATTGTACAGAGACAGAATATAAACTAGATCTGCCTTGTGCACCCCCTCAAACATGACACAAATAAGCAGAAAGTCAGCTTTGAAGTTTGAAGTACCTCTAAAAAACACTAATCCAAGACATAAAATTGTAAAATGAAGAAGACAAGAAAAATGGCAAAAACATAAACGACATGTTACATAAACTTAAGTGACAGAATGAGTAGACCAACTAAAGCCTTCTATCAGGGAGGTGTTACAAAACCACTGAAACATTTGTTTTGAACAGTCTTCCTAATTATGGCTTCTCAAAGGGCTTACTGGTGTCTATGGGAAAGTTTGGAAAAAGTGCTGTCCAGTGTTTGGTGTCTAATGCCTAATTAGCTACTTGTTAAAAATGATGCTCATGGTACATCTTTTGTATGCATTGTAATGCTAGTTTAACATATCATCTGTATTCTCTGTATTTTGTCTGGTGTTAATATGATGTACATGCTGCTCTCCTATATTTCATGTGTGCTCAGCTTTATATGGCACACAGCTCATCTCCTGTACGCCAATTTTCTAAATTCATGTTTGTCAGTCTTTTCTCTTTTCTACTTCAGTCACTCACATAATATTTCATTAATTTCCTTTAATTATTTACTTATAACACCATCAATATTGTTTAGTACTTAGACATTTTATTATTATTATTGCTTACATTTGGAGTTTCCTTTTAGTATTTATGTCTGCAATAGCCATTACTATTGTGGCACTCTATCAACTGAAGCACCTGAATTGGCAATTTGGTAGCCCCTATGTGGACTATCAACCAACAGGAGGATCTGTTTTTTGCCTTCAAGTCTGCTTTGAGGCCACTGGGAGCAACATCCAAGGGGTTGGTGAGCAACAGGTTGCCCATGAGCCACTGGTTGGGGATCACTAGTCTAATTGTAAGCTCAGACTCTGTTTCACTGTTGTCTAAAATGTACCCGATGTAATCTTTGCACAAAATGAAGTATATCCAATCCTACAAGATACAAATAATGGATTTGCACTGAAAACATCATGTTTCCTTCTCACCCATTTTTTTCTGGCTGTTATTCTCTTCCTTCTTCAGTAGCCTATTTTCAACCACCCCCATCTCATTTTGTCCTACTTATTTTGTCCACAGCATGTGTTCAGTATGTAGAGAATGTGAGGTGCAGGGGAATGAGTATTCTCCTGGGCCTACATAGGAGTGTTAAAAATCTGTCAGCAGTTTGACAGAAACACTGAAGTAGAGAGAAGCATGGATTCCCACCTCTTAACTGTTGCTGGGGCTATGACATAACAAGGACAAGGGTCAAGGAGTGCCAGCATTGAGTAACAGGACATACATGGGCACTGCTAAAGGTTGTAAAGAGCAGCGGTTGAGCAGGCACCTGTCATCCGGCAGGTAGGCAGTGAGAAGTTCACAATCTCCCACCCACCCAAATTGATTTTTAAAGAAATGCATATATATTTGCAGCGGCAGTGGGAATTATGTTGTCATGGCTTACTAAAGCTCATGGCTTGGTATGAATTAAGTCAGAGCCTTGAAGCAGTTAAAGTTAAAAATGAAAATGGACACTAGGGCTGGCTAAGTGACTGACTAGTTCATGGATTGAGAGCCTATCTTTTTGTGATGTTTGATTGACATGTACAGTATTATTATTTAATGGTTCAAAAAATTAATGCTGCAGCCTTTCTCCAACAAAAGCTCATTATGTGCGATGCATGTTATTAGAAGTCCATCATACCAATCCCATGCATCATGGCATATAAGTAACCATCATTTTTGTGATGATGTTTAAACGTCACACAAGGCTGAATGCAACAACATGCTTCAAGTGGAATCTGACATAAATCTAAAGGGTGTTGTGTAATAAATCCAAAGGTGAAAATTTGCCAAAATTAGAATAAAGATTGCATTTCAGAAGCAAACATTAGCGAAGAAGAAAGAAAGAAATATACCTCTTCCAATTCAAATGAGTCTGGAAGCTGGGTCCTAAGGACAGCTGCATTTCTCAGGGATTTGGAACGTGTCCTTAAATTTTTGTATGCTCTGCTCATCCTGGGCATATCAGAGGAGGTGCTATATTGTTTGACAGGTGCACGTACAGAAGACTGAAGAGGTGAGCTTTGTTGGTTTTCCTTTCTTTGGGCCAGGACATGCATCTTGTTCTCTTCTTTTTTGTTTTCATTTGTTAAAATCGCTGACTTGCCACTGTCATGGCCACGTTTCCTTGTTTTTCTGAAAACTTTCCTGACACTTGATTCTTTAAATGGTTCATTCTCATTAACTTGCCCTTTACAGGACTCTTTCTTATCCACGCACACAGAGCTCTCATCACATTCCCTAGCTTCCTTGGCAAACTTACAAAGCAGCTGGCATACTCTTTTTCGTTTTTCCTTTGTGAGTGTTGATTTCTTAGTAAACATGGCTCCTTCTTTGCCACCATCCTGTATCGAGTTAGCTAAGTTAACATCTTTCAGTAAAGATGAAAAAGCACTTGTCACCTGTTCAAGGACTTCTAATTGACGGAAACGCCCTTAAAGAGAAAGAAATACAAAATATTGAGCATTGTAGACTTGCAAGATTATTATCAACAGTTGTTTAATAAAAAAAACAATTGTTTTATTTAATGAACACTCATATTGAATTCTAATATGGGATATGTACATTGCTTAAGAAGTGGTAATCCCAGTCCACAAGAAACTGCTAAGGTATATTTATCAAAGAGTGAAGTTAGAGATCACCACAGTCCTCTAGAGTAAAATTCCGCCACTCTTCATTTATTCTATGGGATTTTTAAAAGAGTATTTATCAATGGGTAGTGATGGGCAAATAAATTTGTCAGTCTCGAATTTGCTGCAAATTGTGAAAATGTGGCGAAAATTCACGTGCATAAAAATTGTTTTGATGGCCATTGTCGTTAATGCATTTGGACAAAATTGGCATGCATATAAAAATTGTTTGGGGTGCCCAAATTTTTCAGCGAAGCAAAACGGGACAAATTCACTCATCCCTATCAATGGGTTAAAGTGAAAGTTCATCCTTTGATAAATATGCCTTTCAGAATCCCATAGAAATGAATAAATAGTGGTGGAATTTCACTCTAGTGGACTGTGGCAATCTCTAACTTAATAGCTTCCAGGATATATTTTTATGAGTAATCTTTAACTTCACTCTTTGATAAATATACCCCTAAGAGTTAAAATTAACAGCAATTGAAGGGCTTACAAATGATATGTGTATCAAGCAATGCAAGTTAAAGAACCTTATCTCCAGTGTTTCCCTATACAAATGTTTCTAATAAATATCAAAGCATGAAAACAATTTCATAAAATACTGAACTGAGTCATTTCTTTCCTGACTGTATTTGACTGTATTTTAACTTGACTGTACAACATTTGTGATGAGCCCATTTTTCGCCAGGCACGGATTTGCAGCAAAATGTTGCATTTGGCAAATTTTATTCATAAAACTGCTGGAAAACTGCAGTAAAAATGCATTTTGAGTGAGAAAAAAAACCCATTGACTTTAATGCTTTTGGACAAAAATTTGCCAAGACAAAAAAGTCACCATTAAACAAAACACCTATTGACTTTAATGCATTTGGAGAAAAAAAAGTGTGCATAAAAATTTGTCGCCAATTGACTTCAATGCGTTTTGCAAATTTTTCACCATTTCATGAATTATTCAGCAGTGTCACGAACTGGACAGATTTGCTCATCACAATATAACATCAATTTGGCAGCCTGTCTAGTTATGAGAAACATACAACCAATACATTGCCAAATACAATGGGCTAACTGCCATTATTGCCACCTTACATAACAGTATCATAAGAAGAGTAAGTGAGAGTGGGCAACCATAGCTCTCTCCTGTGACCCCTTGCCCAAGGAGACCATACACCAACATTATCCCAATTACACATCCAATAGACAAAGCCTGGGGAATAGGCCTCCCAACCCATAGCAAGCATTTCTCCAAGCTGTGAAAATAAAAGAATCCAAATCAAACCTCTGCTGACCACTCCATGCCAATTTACATGGTGAGTTGGCAGGATGCTGTTCACTAAGATGACTGGAACAACTCCCCCATAATTGCACTTTTTAGTACCCCTGCAAGCCCCAGCCTCTTGACCTTCCCCTGACTATGTACACCTCTCTCTCTATCTGCTCCATAGCATGCCACCCTAGCACTTAATTCATTAATTCAACACCTTCCTTGCCTGCTTTTAACTTACATTTGACTGTCCCACCCAGACCCTACCATGCTACATGCCTAGATGAAGCCCAAGATCTGAATCATAAATTGGACATTCGTTTTTTACACCTTTGCACTGGTTGACATAGTGAATCTAGTGTGGGCTTCTGGCATATGGTTTTTCATGAAATACTACAGCAGTAACTACATTTATTTTGCCCTGTTCTTGGGTGCTATTAAATATATGCTTTTACATATTACTGACCTAGGAAGTTACATGGCAAAAAATAAATGAAATAACCTGCTGAGAAAATGGTTGAAGGTCAGTGTGCTTCTAGGTAATGTGTAGGTATCAGCTTTCTAAATGGAATATGCCACTGTTGATATGTTCGGACATGTTATTCTAATGGTAGCCATACACGGCCATAAAAGCTGCCGAATGTGGGGCCCTCTGACGGGCTTCCCTGATTGATATCTGGCCGAAAGTCGCCAGATGTTGAACGGGCAGGTTTAAAAATTCCGTAGGACGGATCTCTACGTGTGTGGCCAATTTAAGATTAAGGCTTCACAGATAATTTTTTGGGTTTTTTTATTCTGAAAATTTTCCAGATTAAAAATGTTTGCCAAGGAATCACAGTGAAATGATTGCATTCTTAGAAAGTAGATACTTGTATTGTAAGGCAATAATCATCTGTATCAGACATTTCCCTTGGAGATTATACCCAGTGCTTTCTGGGTAATTTTTCACAATGCCATGAATGTCATGTGTGTCCTTATCTGAAGACGACCAAGTAATCCTAATCTTCTTAGTCCTAATAATTTCATTATTTCTACCATTTCTAGAGCAGTAAACTTCAAATTGATTGCAAAAGATTAGTGTGCTTGGCCATATTTTCCCTTTGTTAGTAAAAGATTTCCAGTGATTCTAATTCCTGGTGCAAGATTAAGTCCATACCCCAATGTCCAAATCATGAGATCATGAGGTAAAAATCCATGCATGCCAATAAATGGCTATTTGTCTATTATAGTCTCATTGTGGCCCAGTCCAGAAAAACATAATTAAAAAAATTAAATTTTAGTAGTGTTAAATGTAATAATTGTAGGAGGGTAAAGCTTTGTATTCTTTAATTCTTTAGTTTCCTTTAATTCTTTAGTTCCCCAGGGTTTTGGGCCAGGGCCAGCTAGATTTGGGCCTATGTTGTTGAGAGGGGGAGCAGATTCCCTGTCATTTTGTAACTAGCCAAAGGTGTCAGGTTTCCCCTGGGTTATAAAAAGGAAAGCACACATGTAATTGCGCTTTTTTTTTTTTCCACTTGCTGGAGGAGGTGGTATGGTGCTTGGGGGGCTGGAACAGCGGAAGGGTCCAGTAAGAAAAAGTAGGTTTTGTAACAACTCACTTTAGGAGGGTGAGGCAGGATCAGGGTAGTTGATAGAGCAGTTAAAAGTTAGTTAATACACTACTGTGTCAAAGCTGCCAATATGGGGACTCAAGTGGATAGGCTCAGGGATAGAGAGATCAGAGACCACTGTGAGCTTTGCATAGCACTGGGGATTGTTCACCAAGACATGCAATACCTACTACATTTGAGTGTTGTGAATGCTACATCTGTCACTGAGTGAATAACAACTGACTGAGAAAGTATTAAAGCATTTACTGATTTCATATTGTACCATCAAAGTCAGGACTCACCATTCTAAATTGTGTACCAATATCTATCCAAGTTAATTTGTTTAAAGAATCACTGGTGCCCAAGTTATTTGAAGAATATAATTTTTGGTCAAGATACAGCATGGAAAACCCTTCCTCCAAGTAATCCAAGGCCAACATAAGAAGGAAGAGTCCATGGAACATGTGATCTGCAAGGAGTTGCACTAATTTGCTAGTGCCTTAAAAGAACAGTAACCCCAAAAAACGAAAGTGTTTGAAGGGAATGACAATAAAATGTACTGTTGCCCTGCCCTGGTAAAACTAGTGTGTTTTCTTCAGAAACTCTAAAATAGTTTTTAACAGACTGCTGTGTAGCTATGGGGGCAGCCATTCAAGCACATGTAGGGCCCTATAGGGATACAGGCCCTATAGACTTAATCTTTTCACCATTTCCTTGGGTTATTGGGTAGAATCCCTGTTACAAAATAACCTTTACAGTGATAGGCTGAGAGATTTGATGACACTGCTCTGACACACTCCTATATAGTGTGTGCAGGGAGTGGCCTCTTCCTCTTTTGCCTCTAGATGTGATTCCAGCTGGATGTGCTCAGGGGGACTGAGTGCAATAGGCCCAGAAGAAGGCATGTGTCCAAGTCGGGGACCAGGAAACCCCGTGAAAGAGGAATAGATATACTAGGGCAGACTTGTCATAGTCTCTCTAGGAGAGAAAGGCAGATAGGATAGAGAGAAAGAGCAGCTGAAGCTCCAACAAGGATTTGCAGAAAGGGAGTAGCTTCCCAGAGGCTCTGTGTGTTGCCTCCAGTCAGGGACCTCCGTGAAGTGGGACTGTAGGGTAGAAGCTGCTTGCCTGACAACTTCCAGGAGGGAAAGGTTGTAATGCATTTGCCTGTGTACTCTCTGTGTGAGCCTGCCTTTGATCTGTGTAAACTAAACCGTTCCTGATTGTTAAGAACCTCCTGGCGCCCAAGTTGTTTTTGTGTGCACAGTAGCCTGGGGGATGTAGTTACACGCCATGATAGAGGGAACACTTCCACTTAGTGAAGGCCCTGCGCTGGGTGTAAGTCACGTGTAACCCATGCTCTAGTGTTCTAGCTGGTGAATTAACCCCGAGTGGCCAAAATAGGTGTTACACACAGGATACACAGTAGATAACAGGTGTGTTCTGAAGAATCCCATTGTATGCTACAGTGCTTATCCGTTATCTGATGTGTATCCTGTGCCTTGTCTCCTTTTTCAGCTGTGAATGGCTGCCCCCATGGCTACACAGCAGTCTTTTAATAAAAACTGATTTTAATAAAAACTGTTTCTGAAGCAAACACACCAGTTTTTCCAGCACAGAACAATACATTATATTTTTACTATATTAAAAGACTTCACTTTTGTTGATGTTACTGTTCCTTTAACATCAGCCTGGGTAAGTTCTGCTACAGTACAAGGTACTAGTGAGCAACCCGTTTTCTAAAACATATTACATAATGTTTTCAACTGAATATGTAGCCCTTTGCAATAAATTCACACAAAGCACAATAGCAAGATATCAAAATCAGAAAATATCAAAAGCCTTTGCCTTTACCTTCCCTACCTCAATTAGTTTAAATAGCTTGCCAAAATTATTGTCGCTTTGAGATGCCCAGGAACTAAATCTGTTGTTAATTACCATTCAGATAATGAAATTGCCTGCGATGTCTGGAATTCTTATGTGTATTTTATAGCTGATGGTTTACAAGAGCAATAACTTGATGAAAGTGCAGTTGTCTCTTTTTTTGTAAGATCACTGAACTTGATCAGAAGGAAAAGGTACATTGCCCTTCAAAGACGCATCTAGACAGCAGTTTTTAATGATTACATGGCATACAAAGGAGCTTTTGTAAAGGTTCCACAGCTTGCCCTTAAAGTAAATGAGTTGTTGAATGCACAGAATTTACCAGTAGACATTATTTCAAGTAACAGGGAATCAGCTCAGAGAGGATTGCATATGGAACACTAGAAAACTAATTAGAAGGCTTTCTGAGCCATTAAATGATTTTATAGTGGCAAACTAAAGTAGCCTAATCTGCTAACACATCTTTAGCTGGAAACTAAAGAATGATGTTCTTATGAGCTGAGTCTTGCATATTGCTGCAGATACCTTGCTAACAGTTGAATGCCATTAACCTTTCGAATCATTGTCATGCTTTACAGTCATAACGTTTGTTTATTGCCAAGTCTAATTCTGATTATTTTTTTTATTGCTGTGAATCTGGAACTGATTGGTAAGCTTGAGTCAGTAGATGGGACACCATTAATGGGACATCATCAACCAGAACTTTAAACAAATAAAAAAGCTCATTCACAAGCCCAGGGGCACAAGTTCAAGAGCACTAAAGGGTGCAAGAGCATGCCCCTTAGTGCCCCTCATTTAACAGAACTTGCATCCCCCCGGGTTGTTGCTCTCTGAAAGGAGGCCTGTGGCTATTCGCACAATTCCCATAAATTTTTTTTTGTTTTGCATTTTGCACTCTCCCTTAGTCAGAAATCCACTTTCTGGTAGTCTCAGCCTGAAGCCTGAAGTACGTATTGCATTGTGAGTGACCAAAGAAATGTGTCAAAAGGGCAACCACAGCACAGGGCAACAACAGCCCTTTAGCAGTAAAGATCTGTGTCTCCAAACATGCTCTTGTAGCTCCCCATCTTCTTTTCATGCTGATTCACGGCGCATTGTCTGCGCTGCTGTCAGTAAATAAGCTTAGGGACTGACACAGAATATACTTAATATACTGTATAGATTATAACCATCGTAATATAAGGCTGATTAGTAAATAATTCAGACTATTGGGACTTGGCAGCTCAGAAACCAACACAATTAGCATCAGGATATAAGATAATCATCCTGTAGCATCAGCATGATGGTTAATTTTCTGCTTGATGATTTGTGAGGAGCCATAAGCTTAACATCACTGCTAAGCAAAGCTTCTCACTGAGCACGTATTGTCGCAGACACTTCTAACAAAATTCAAGATGGGAATCTCCTGTGACTATTTGAAGGTCTTTAAATTACTACTATAGAGATGCTAAACCTTTAGGATGGTTCAATAAGTTCATTCTATAGGACCAAAACTAGGGTTGGGCAGAAGAGGCACCTGCATACGGTGCAACAATGGGAGATAGCTGAGCAGGTACCTCTTGAAAAGTCTTCTGCCATGCCCTAGTCTGGGCTCTCTTGCCCCAGCTGATGCTTCTCACCATGCCTTCCCGGGCACCTGAGGCCAGTAAACTGTCCTGTGTGCTCTATGAGCAGGACACAGCAGCAAGAAATCCAGGTGGGGCTGGGAGTGATGTCTGCCACTGCAAGGAGTAGAAGGAGCTGGAGAGTCTGAATGACTGAGGAGTTGAGAGGAAGAGATGACGCTGAGCAATCCCTCCAAGTAGCACCATGAGTATAGGTGGAAAGTCCACAAGGGGCCCATTTTAATGAGAGAACAAATGGTAGCAACCAGTAAGCAAGAGTTATTTTTATGATTTATGCTGAAATGGGCACCCCTGTATGTAAATATACTGTCTTAATGTGAAGAAAGTGTCTGTGTGGATCTGGATCCCATAAGCTTACAATACATATATATATGGCACTGTTGCCAGAATTATCCTCTTTTCAGCCAAGAGGTTACAGACGTCTACCCTACTAGAGTCCTTATCATGGCTTCCCGTAAAAAAACTCTTTCTCATAACCTTCCATGCCCTTCATTCCTCTGCACCTCACTACATCTCTTCTCTTGTCTCTTTATATGTTCCTGGCTAAATCCTCCACTTCTCTCAGAGCAACTGCTTGGTTGCACCCCCACTACTTCTGATGTTTCCCTCCTTAACGAGAAGCAAACCCAGCCTATGTGTTACCCCAGGCAAATGCCCCTAACTTTTTACTTACCCCTCCGTGCAGATTCAGGCAGTTCACAGGCGCCATCTTCAGCTGCTTTGGTAATCTTTAGAGTGAGACTGGCGCTTCGGCATTTTTCGTGAGTTCCAGCGCATGCACAGTTGTCACGAAGTAGAAAATTGCTCTAAATGCACATGCACCTCTCTGCCGGTCTCATTCTGTAGATTACCAAAGAGAAGAAGAAGAAGGCATCCGTGAACTCCACTGGACAGAATCTGCACGGAGGGGTAAGTAACACTTACTGGGGGAGGAGGGAAGGGTCTATGTAGGGTAGGGGGTAGGGTTTTTTTAACTTTTGGGTTTGCTTCTCCCGTAAACCCGTCTGTCTTGCTGCTCCCTATATTTGGAATGCCATTCCTGATTTCCTTCAGAGAGATTCCTTCATCAGTTTCTTCAGATCTAAACTACAGTACCACTTGCAAAACACCTGAACTGGATCTGGCACTTACTGTATATTGCAGTGTCAACCACTGTAACCAACATCACCTAATATCCTTCTATTTGTGACTGTAAGTTACCCTCCCATTTAGACTGTGAGATGTATGGGGTAGGGACCTCCATCCTCCATCTCCTTGACACTTATCTCTTAATCTTTATTGTAACTGTACTTTGTATTTATTGGTATTTATTGGTATTGTATTCTGTGCTTATTTGTATTTATTATTGTAATGACCCGTTGTCTGACTAATTTACTGCTGTACAGTGCTTCACTCTCAAGTAGCACTATACAAATAAAAAAAATAATATATATAAATATATTTATATATATAGGGATGTGAAAATCTTAGACACCCTTACACTTTACAGACTTCACTGCACATCCCTAGTTATATGGACACCTCAGTGGGTCCTTATGGGGACCTTGTGCTTATGTAACCCCTCAGTTCACACAGTGTACACTAGATGGCTCTGTGCCAGAGTATAAAAGGTTTAGGAACCGTGTGCTGTGGGTCCATTGCTTTAGCTGGAAGGGAATGGGTAGTGCTGACCCTAGGCACCTTGGCCCTAGTAATTAGACAGCTATACTCATTTTATAGATCACTCTAGGAGTGATAGAGAGGTTATTTAGTTGAGCAGCTCAAGGCTCCACCGAGGAGATTAGAAGGATTAAGATCCCAGGGTATTACTGACCCCGAGTAAGGAACCAAGTGTTGAGATAGGGATGTCCGGAGTTCCCCAAGTCTGCCACTGGAAGATATCCTGAAAACTGGGCAATACCCATCACATGCTGTCAACTTACTCTCTGCTGTATATTCCCTAGCCTGTGGGGATTCAGCCTATACGTGCTGTGAGTATATGCTTCCTTTATGCTGCTGTGTATGTTCTATACTCCATTGTGGATCAATGTGCTAAATGATCTATGTGCTATTGTTCAATAAATACTGTTCTTTGTTCAACTGTTAAAGAACTACTGGCGCCCATCATTGTGCTATCACACCAGATTACAGTTACACTACACCCTTGCCTCCACACCGTTGTGTGGGCTTACCCCTGAGAAAGAGAGCTCATCGGTGGTCTCAGCCCACCAAGGAAAGTAGCTTAAACTACCCTAGCACAAGTCAGTTTACTATAGCGCTACATATATATATATATATATAATATATATACCCTGCTCTAATTATAAGTGAAGAAAATTTAATTAAATAGGAATATTTAAACAAGGCATATGTGTGAATACAAGTATTATTTGCTGCCATAATCATTACAAATTAATAACTAATTAGCCTTGCACTGTGAATTGTATGGGGGATTCATGGGGACATCTTCAGAGGCATTGTAGTGGCATTAGGTTGGTACATTTCTAGCTTTGGTTAAGCTATAGTTCTTAACTAATATATATATATATATATATATATATACTATATATACAGTATATATATATATATATATATATATATATATATATATATATATATATATATATATATATATATATATATATATATGATATCCTGTGTGACCGTGTACAAAGGAAAAAGTGGTTTCTCAGCAACTCTATTAAGCTGATGCTCAATTGATGTAAGAAACTGTGATTATAAAAAGAGCCTTTTATACTAATACAATATATAATGTTGACTTAAGCTGTTGTGTGCCTACCAGTACGTTTCCATGGGAATTATCTGTAAGCAAAAACATACAGAAATAACAAAACAAAATGTATTATTTATTAAACTTACTAGGGAATTCTCTTACATTTTTAACACCTTTATCATTACAACTGGATGTAAAATATGGTATTCATGCACACCCTTCTCACACGCACTGATAACATTTTATGCTGTCAGTTTTGATTGAATGCTTAATGGTGAGGTCTCATTGACTAAGAATTTAACCTAAGTTCTTACTAATTTGTTTTACAAAAAAACTAATAAAAAATATGGGTGTTATTCTAAACTGCTAACATGATATTTAAAGGAAAGTTTTAATTGAAATAAAAAATAATACTAATTCTCACCTACCTGTATAATAATGTTTAATTAGATTAAGGTTGGAAAACAACAATTTATGATATGTTTTAAACAGATACAGTCACTTGTTTTAAGTTGAATAATTGGATATTTACTTATTTATAGTAATTCTACTGCCTTTCAATCATAGAATTGTAGCTTTCTGTACAGGCAAGTGGAGTGTTCCTTAGCTAGATTGCATTTAATAGTTTAACAGCCCGGGGTGGTAAATATAGTAATAGTATAGTATGGTTTTATTTTACTTTTTTTCCAAACACTACTCATCAAACACTGGCCTTCTGAGTGAACTAAAGCAACTTAACAACTTAATTCCAATCATTGCAATTTATCTACTCACAAAACGTAATGTCCCCCATAAATGATATATACTGGTTGTGAATAAACAAAGCAAAACATAACCAGCCCTAAATAGACTTTAATTTCACCTGACCTGATATTATGTGGATAATCTTCAGAAACAAAGTATTCATAAGATTTTATACTTTTTGTTTTGCTTTCCTTCAGCATGGTGAATTTGTACAGCCACACATTTTAGGACAAACCATGAGAAATTGTATATACAGTATCAAAGAAAATTAGGTTTTCCAATAAATCGACACTTGAATAAGGCTATGATTCAGAACACTTACCACAGAGATTTGGATATTCAATGTCCATGCGCTGTTTTTGAGCTTTGAGAAAGACCTGAATGTTGATTCCTCTCGCTCCAGAAGGGCTCATAATGAACCGGGAGGGTATTTTAGCACAGATATCAGGTTCATCTACACCAAATCCCAGATCCAGAAGAAGATCAACAGGATCAACTTCATATAACTGGAGAAGATGCTTAATGCTATTAGAACAGAAAAAAAGAAGGTTATCTTTTGAATTTTAAAATATTTATCATGTTTCTATAGCTATTACAAAATACAGTTTGTAAAATGGAGCAGAATAATTAATCTATTGTATTGACTTATTATTTTACCTCTGACTGTAATCACATGAAGCTAGCCCAGCTCCATTGCTTATCCTGGTTCATAAAGGTGCAAGTTAGTGAACTGGGGGTGTATTTGCCTGCTCAAGTTTGGGTTCAGTGGAGTAGAGGAGGAATAGTGGGGCTCATTTGTCACTGCAAACTTTCACTCATGTCCAGTAAATGCATTGGTTAGTAGCTTTGTGATATCAAGGCATATAGTGAGGCACACATTTTTTTTTGCCTCCTTATCCATCTAACTTAAAACTCTATTATGTCCTTAGCCCTATGTACAGTAGAAGCTCCAATACCTTGATGGCGGTGACTTTCCAATCCCTAATAGGTAAACTGGGTGGGTTAGGAGGTGGCACCTAGTTGTAGGAGCTCCAAAAATTTAAAACCATGTTCTTGACTGACAGGCATGGGGTAAGGTTCATTAGCCATAGAATCATTGTTTGTTCTATGTTCTTATCTGCCAAACGCTCATTTCTGTTTAAGTGTGTTAAACAGAAAGGTGATAATATTTTTTTTTCACTGGTTGCATTTTATGCATCATGTCCTGGATAAGACCTGTGGATAAAACGGATTAAAAACATAATTTCACTGTATCATAAATTGACTAACCTTGCAGGAAATGTAAAAGCACAATTTACACCTGGTTCCTGTTTTGATGTTGGAGGTGTTTCCAAATAGTCATGCAAAGAGCTGGGTAGGAAGAAGTCCAAAAATTCCAAGTTAGTCATTCTTTTAATGCATTGTTTTAATGCATGCACTTTTGATAAATAAAAAATAAAGTATAATTGTAATTTTATGTTTAATTTTGTTACTTTCACCAGCTGGTGGGGATATGGTACCTGTACTTAAAAATATACATTTCATGTTCTTATATACACTTTAGTAATACACACATCACATATTTAGCTAACATTTATAATGTTAATTATATTAATGTATAAATCAGCGCACAAAAGGGCTCTTTGGTTATTGCACGTTATACATTTAGATGAAGAACACATACTGAGATGCTCTTTGGAAAAATATACTTTATTCCACCAAACATTTTATTATCTGTGGTGACTCTGCATTGTTAATCTGACCCTTTTTGAGGTTGGCTTTCCTAGTAACATCCCCAGATACCTGAATTCAATATTACAGTCTAATGCAGAAACATTGGCCCTCAACAGTAAATTGTGTAGGTTTTCTGTGTTGTATGCCAGAACTCAACAACAGCTGGAATCAAGTATATGTTGATTGCAAATACTTTATAAAGTTATAAGTAGCTTTCAAAGGCAATATCATGATAAAAAAGAGTTTAATTTCCGGTGTCAGTATCTCTAAGGGGCCATTTATGATCACAAACACAGTTGCTTATAATAAGCATTGGGCAAAAACATAACTTTAACACTGAACACCATTGTGCACAATTGTGTCACATTGAAGTACAAGCACAGTTTTGTTGATTTTGACGCATTTGCCACAATTGCAACTCCCCTGCCAATTATGACAATGCCAGAATTCTGGGGGAAAAGCTGCATTATGGAAAAAAAGGGCTTGACATTGGACTTTGCACTTGTGGTTGTAACCCTAACCCCCTTTTGTGCCCCTGTGTGTGCAGATAAATTGCCAATGCCTGTTTTTATGTGTGCCACCAAAGTCCCATACTAACAATAATCTTTTGTGTATTGTATGCAAATAAAGAAACACAGTACACTGCATTTTAAGGGGATCTAAACCCAAAGATGAATTGAGCTAATTGCTGAAAATTATCATATGACAATATGAAACATTTTAAGCCATCTCCCCTTATTTTTTACACTTGATCAAAGTGTTATGTGATTGATATGTTAGTTTAATTAATGTCAGTGTTTTATTATCCAGATTCAGCCAATAAGAATAAGAAGAGTAAAGGTTGGGCCACAGCCAGTGTAGAGCTTCAGATTTTTTGTGTGTAATAGGCTTCTGTACAGAACTCTAGTATGCTTTTGTAGAGTCAGTGCAACAATAACATCCAGTAAGCATAATGCGGACTCCATGGTCTCTTCCCATTACTCCTCACACCAGCTCTGCCATCTGTGTTGCTCTAGCAAAGGTAGATGGTAAAGTCCCTTGCAGGAACATGTATACTGTATATTTAAAACACATTTCCTAGCATTGGGGTCTCTCAATATAATCATTAATCATATATAAAGCTCGAGTTTGCTGGAGAAGCGTAGGAAAGAAGTATTGCCCCAAGAGGTCCCTCGTTGATTTTATCCCAATTTTAGGCCAGTATATGAAATCAGGCAGGTAGTGAAGGTAGAGAAAATGGGAGTTCCCACATAATAGGATATTTGGAGATAGCAAATACGTGGATATCTGCTTGCAAAACCTGTGGTAAAGGATTGGAATCTCTTGGTTTTCACATAGGACAATTCTGAAGAGATTTACTGGATGCCAGGAATAGTGGATGCAGAAGCATGTTGGGATCTTCAGGGTCTGAAATAAGTGATCTATATTAATTTTAATGGTTTCTGAGATACTTGCATGTTAGACTGCTATTACCAGCCTTTGGCTCAACTAACAGCACCATTAGGAGTTAGGGTCCTTTACACTCAGTCTAGAACTGCTTATATCTTAGAAACCACTAAGGATAAAATATATGTAAACTGAAAAAGTGATCAGAGGATTACTCTGAATAAATTGAAATACATTCATTTTTGGGGGTTTACATCCCCTTTAATAAAGGGAATACATGGAAAAGAATGGCTAGTAAATAACAGCATACCCTGAATGCTCAGGGAAGGTTCTTGCTTAATATCTGTTATTTACTGTGCTCTGTCATCATCTGACAAAAGCCAATATCTTACAGACAGAATATTTCAGTGAACTTTTGTTGCTGTCAACATTTATGGTGAAGTCTATCAAGAGCCACAAGAGGCATCATTATGCATAGCTTAAGCATAAGCAGCTAGATAGAGAATAAAAACACCAAATCTTTTTATTAATCAATTCACTAAACTTAAGAGTGATGATGTTGCACCTGGTAACTTCAAGAGCTGAAATTCAGAATTTTAAATCAGAAGTTTGGGTCTACCCTTTGCAATGAAAAAAACTGTGTATGTGTGTGTGGGGGGGGAGGTTCCAATGCAGTAGCTCCAAGAGCATCAGACAAACATGTCACTATCTTATCAAACTCCACAAATGACAGCAAACAAACTTCAATGCAATTGCAAGCAAAGTGCAAGCATACTTTTGTGGAAGTGCTAGCATAGCTGTGTCAGTTTTGATCAGCTGCAGATGTGCCAGATGTATCTCCCCCTAGCAACCACAATTATTACCCTAAAATCAAATCAAAATGCTGTATTGTGGGCAAAAAACCATGGTGATTGCATCCAAAACCGGTATCTTCCATGAAGGATTCAGCTGAATCTTGAACTGAATCAGAACCTTTATTTCCATGTGCAAATGAAGGCATGTAAGGATTAAAGGAAAACTATACCCCGAAAATGAATACTTGAGCAACAGATATACTTGAGCAACAGGCATATTAAAGAATCTGGAATATATATATATATATATATATATATATATATATATATATATATATATATATATATATATATATATATATATATATATATATATATATATATATATAAAATCTGTTTTAAATTGATACATTAGTTGATACATTTCTAACAGTTCAGAATCTGGATTACTGAGCTGCCAGACTGGAACACCAGAGTCAGAAACATTAAACTTTAAACTTCAATTTCGGAAAAGCTGTAAAATTTAAAAGATGGAAAGCAATTGAAAAAAGTCTATCTTTCTGGTGAACAATCTGAAAGCAACTGAACTAAAAAAACTGTTTGGAAGGTAAAAAACCCTGTAAGGATTTGGTTTGGGCAGACACTTGGGGGCAAATTCCCTAACCGGCGAAAATCATCCAGTGACGGATTCACAGCCATTGCAACACTTCAACAGGAATAAATTCGCTAGCACAACGCTAATTCACTAAAATGCAAAGTTGCGTCCAGGGCACCGAACGCTGCTGAATTTTCACTGGCGTTAGTTTGGCAATCAAAGCGGAGATGCATTAGCATTGCCTAATTTGCATACAGCGGGAATTGATAAAGTTACATGGACGTATATGTTGCAGCAAATATATGACATTTAACAAGTCCAGGGAACCTTAATAAAGGAAATTGAGTTGTTATAATGTCCTACACATGAGCCCACTGTACAGTTTATTTTCCATATGTTAGAAAATGGAGGGGGGAACTCGCTTACCCAAAAAAAAGTTTACAGACCTTTGCAGGCTATCACTCTGAAAAAAGGAAAAGACGCCAGTGTTTTTTGGGGCTTGGAAACATTTTCCACTAAAAATTTAGGAAGTTTTATGCACTCTATTGCACTTTGCCTGGTCTGAGCTGGCGAAGGCAAGTCTAGCGAAAGAGGTAACGTTCAGTGAAATCCGCATTTTAGTGAATTTGCGGAGTTACGTCCATTAGTCAGAGTGAAAATTCACTTGACGATAGACTGTGAATGATTGCTAACGTCTGTCTCTTTCACTAGCGAAGTTATGTCTGCGCACGTTAGTAAATCGGCGAAGTGCCCGAATAACGTCATGCTGGTGAATTTTCGCCAGCGTTAGTCATTTCGCCCCCTTTAGCAAATCTGCCCCCTTGTATTTAGCAGAGTCCTTCTGAAAAAAAGTTGAATTCTGGCAGAATCCTAGATTTGGTGCATCCATAATTTAACAGTACTTGTGCCTTTTCAGGCTGCAAATGACTAGTATTGGTGATTTCAAGCTGAATAAATTAAAGATAAGATAAGATGAAGTAATTACCTGGAAGAGAATTTCATGTTTTATTTATTTAAGGATTGTGTGGACCAAGTAAACCAGCCAACCTTTTAAAATGTACTTAATGACTCCTTAAACTGTACATGTAATACATTAATTTAAAGATGTTGTTTCCCCTTTAAACCAGCTCTGTTAGAAAAAGCTTAGAAAAACATGCTCCAACCCACATCATCATCTTCTTATAAATGAAATATGCTAGCATATTGTAGGTGTGAAAATAAAGGTGTTAGGTACTAGCAAATGCTAATTATGCTGTAAATGAGACAGAAGGTATTCTGCTTTATGACAGATGGTAAATCAGCTGCTAACCTTCAGGGAACACAGCCTCTCTAGCCATGACTTTCAAAATATATTATTTCTGAAATATTGTGTTCCTATCCATGCAGTGTACAACAGAGATCAAACCAGCTATGAGATCAGATTACAGCATTCTTTGTTGATTAAGCAACTCTTACCCTTCCCTGGTTAATAATTGAGTGGAAACTCTGCAATCAGTGTCTTAAAAGTGAACTTTGAAAAGCGGTTATAAAATAGTTAATGCAGCAGACAAAAAAGTTAGGTGTGTGCAGTGAATAATGGGAAAGTGCTGATAGTTTGTCTGTCAGAGAGACATAAACATGTAACGCAAAGAGATATGTATCTTAGCTTTTCACTAAACCTATACAAATATGTTCTAGCCCGTTCCATTGACTTAAAAGTGTCACATGCTTTATTAGGAAGCAAGTTTCATGTAAACCTTTCTGTGCACACATATACACACACACACGCACACACACATATAATAGGATACTCATTTAAAATAAAAAATCAACGATCAATGATCAGAATATTAAAATACAACAGTACTTGTTCTCATATTCAGATTGTAATCAGTAAACATTTACTTTGCAACCCTTTTTTTAAATTGCCATTAGCGTGTTTTAGTTTTATCTACTGGTAGTTAGTAGTCATTGAATTCCTCGCATTTAGGCCTATGTCTTTTTCTGTACTTTGCAAGTGGAAGGCATGATTTCAAATATTGCCCATAGATCTCTCTCTCAGTTTCTCATTTTTAATTTATTATGGTAACTGTAGATATAAAGAAATTAGGCTAGTGCAATGACATTATAGCACTGCAATTTGCTCCTCCAGTGTGCTTCACCAGTCTGAGATACATATAAACACACACACACACACATATATATATATATAATTTTTTTAAAAACCTTTTTAATTTTTACTGGTGTAGAATGTTGATAGACAATGCATTATGATATAAATAGTCACAGTGACGTTAAATGGAATAGCACTGAGCACATATGGTAACAAATATACATTTGCAATCAGTCATATGGATTCTGTTTGCATTTCAATGGGATAAAAATTCCTGCTGCTTTAGGGAGCTAGCACATAGCCAGATTCAGGGGGAGATTTAGTCGCCTGGCGACTAATCGCCTCTTTTTCGGGGTGACAATCTCCCCAAACTGCCTTCCCCCTGCCTTCCGCCTGCTATAATGAGAAAACGCCAGCGCCAATGCACTCGTGTCGTGAGCCAATTTATATCAGGTTTATAAGGGAGTTGATTTTTTTAAATGAACACTGTTGAGGATGTAGGTGTTTGTTGCTCAGCTTTCTTTAATTGTTTGTAGTTTCTTTACATAGATGCATTATGCAAAAATTGTAAGCAAAACTAGACTAAAAACCTTGCTAAACCCTTATCAAAATACACAACAACACTTTGTCCACATTGCATATACACACAGCATAGAGTACATTTCTTTATAAGATTTCATGCCCTATATTATCAAAGAGTGACATTAGCTTTAACCTTCTGATATGCTGATGGATGATGGACGACACCCCATTATTGACAGGTTCTGCCTGTACAACGGGACACAATATAAAAATATATCTCAGCCCCCAGTCCTGACCAAAACAGCAAACTTGAGCTAGGTGGGTAGGAGAGGGTTAGTAATGGTCTACTAAGATAATATAAGACTGTGTACATATAATGTCTGGACCCTGCTGCCAGAGGTCAAAAGGGTTATCATAAATTGAAACATGAGACAGGACTGTAGCAACATACAGCAAGTACACCCTGTCTGCAGTTGGCAAAAATTGACCACAAATGCTGCTCCATTGCACCCAGGAAACATTTTGCTTGGGAAATATGTCTCTGAATATGTGTTCCTGTAAACCATTGTACTTACTGTAAATGCTTGGCAAAGGGTATATAAGCTCGGACAAATGGGTGTGGCATTTGAAACTCTCCGTGTGATACTAGCTAAGTGTGACATTGGACAAGCTTCCCAAGATTCCAGCTATTCTGAAGAACCTTGTCCTGGAATCTTGCTTAATAATAAGGTTCTGGTAAGCAAATTACCAACAATGCATGCCCTCATTGAAAAGGAAGTGGCAAAATAATACAGACATGAATGGCTTGAAGGTAGACTGCTACATAGTTGAGTGTCTGTAAAGTAAAATGTCCTAACTAAGATAGGAAAGAGCCAGCAGCACACAACCAACTGAAAAGAGAAACACTTATTCATTACAAGTGTCAAGCTGCTTGGAGGTTCTCCAAATATAGCAACTTGGTATCTTTGACAGGACATAGCCTAGTATGACGGTAGCTCAGTCCTCCAAAGAAGGCAGTGCTAGAATAAGTCTGTTTGTGAAAACACTGCTTAAGATCAGAGCATATTCAGTGCACTGAGCGTATTGCTTTTTCCATGCCAAAGAGATAATCTGCAGACATGCACTGAGATTAGCTACTTAAACTTTAGTCATATTATATAGAACATTACTTCCAAGAGGCTAAAATATACAACCTGAGAGAGTGGGTTATGGTGTGGGTACAATGGGTTAAAAAGGCCATGTTTGATTTAAAAAATATTATTATCATACTATTCTGGCTATTTCTTTATATTCTATTGATTTGTTTTACCAGTCTAATGGGAATAGAAAGTACATAATAGAAAGTACATAGTAAGATGTATAACCCCCTGAAAATGTGTTTATGCTAAAGTTGCACTGCATCCCTATGAATGTTTGTATTTCCCCAAATCCTGGGTTCAGTGTCTAGTTTATGCATGCAAGTGAAATCCAATTTGTGAAATGCTTTTCAAAAATTTTTATCACATCTAATTATGTTACATTATATTCATAGAACATCATTACAAACAGTGTTTCTGTTAAAAAGTGTCTTGACTGGTCAGATAACACTTCCATGTAAAAATACATTATATGAGGATTTATGAGCCCACTTGTACGGAGCGCATTTTAGGACATCCTGCGGCTAAATACCCATCCTTCCTGCGATGTCCTATGCCTTCTGAATAGAACATTGAGTGCTTTTACCATCAATCATCGTCCAAATCTGCTCTCACACCTCCGTCCTGTACCCTCCCTTCTCAGCCGTCAGTCATGCTAACTCCGGCCTCAGTCTTCCGCCCTCAGCCTTCAGTCTTCAGCCTTCAGCCTTCAACCCTCAGTCTTCAGCCTTCAACCCTCAGTCTTCAGCCTTCAGTCTTCAGCCTTCAGGCTTCCACCGACTGTCGGCTAAAAAGAGAGATCTGAGGGCTGAAGAATGAAGGCTGAGGGCAGAACACGGAAGCAGACTCGGACTGGCAATCTGTGGGTTCTGGCAAATGCCAGAGGGGCTGCTATAATGCTATAAGGTCTCATAGAAAGTCAGCATTTAGTGGGCTGATGGAGGGCTGTTTGGGCCTCTATGTGGGCTGATTGGGCCTCTGTGTACCTGAAATGCCAGGGCCTATTTTAATTCTCAGTCTGGACCTGTACGGAAGACTGAGGGCAGAAGACTGAGGGCGGAGTTAGCATGGCTGACGGCTGAGAAAGGAGGGTACAGGACGGAGGTGTGAGTGCAGATTTGGACGATGAGTACAAGCACTCAATGCGCCATTCAGAAGGCATGGGACATTGCAGGAAGGAAGGGTATTTAGCCGCAGGATGTCCTAAAATGCGTTTCGTACACTTGCAATCACAGTGTGTGTTATATCAAGGATCCTGTGTCACTCCATAACTTGCAAAATGCTTACATCAGATTGATATCATGCTTCCTCCTTGCAAAGAGCTATTATTCCACTTGCAATCACAGAAGAATTGCTTATTAAAAAGTAACCTACCTCATAAAATATTTCACAGAGAGGTTACTGGTTTCCATGTTGAATATGGAGCCTAAAAAGTAAATTGACATAAATTACAAATAGTTAAAGACATAATTCTTATTATTTGATAAAGAGTAAAGGGGCCCTCCATTTAGAAACTCTGCAGGCAGAAAAATAGCTTTGTGTGCCATTAGCCTAAACCATTGGAAATATATTTTGGAATGTTGCTTAGAAGTACATTTTATTTGATTATGTATAAAAAATTAATGGAGGACACCTTTAAAGAAGAACTAAACCCCCCACGGCCAAAAGTCCCCACTGGCCCCCCTCTGCTGGCCCCCCTCCCAACCTCCCCCCTTCTCAGCATGGCGGAGCTCACGGGCGACATCTTCCGGCACTTTGGTATTCTTTGGATTTTTTTTCCTTCCCTTCTGCAATTTCCGTCACTTTCGCAGCATGCGCAGTTGTCACGAACCGGAAGATTGCTCTAACTTCCTCTGGATCTACTATGTCACTATGTCTATCACATTACCTTAAACCATGATTGATTTTCTCTGCTCTACAAACAGTATACTGATCCCTTTTTCATTTAGTGACAGTTGGACTATATACGGGGCATCTAAAGAAGATGAAAAATAAATGGGGGTAATAAATCTCTATGTGGTCTGCATTTGAAGAATGTTAAGGGTGTGAGGAAAGCTTCCTTTATTATTTTATGCTGAAAAATGTATATCTGATGAAATAAGGCTGTATGTGGTAAGCCCTTTTTGAATATGTGGAAGAAATGTTCCTGTCACCCTAATGGAAACTTTGACAAATGTGGTTGGTGTAGTTGCCCACTATCTTCCATTAATGTCATGATTGTTTTGTAGTGGGAGCTTAGGAAGCCAGAAATGTTTTCCTAGTGAAGGGGAATACAACTGGCTGATTCCTGCAAGTATTTGTACTTGTGGGGGGTCCACAGAAGCATCATCACACCTTCTTAAAAGGTTTGTGGAGAGATGTCAGGGTGGGAAGTCCATACAAAGTTAAATGTGAGAACATAAATACATAATACTAATACAAAATAAAACCATTCTAATTCAAAGTACATTCCCTCTGTGGCTAGCTGCAATAAATGCAATTGACTTGCGGCACATGCTAATGGTGTAAAAGTAAGGCTTTAGCTCTGTTCAAAAATATTTTATAGTCGGTATCAGACTGGTCCTCTTAGATTGAATCAGAAAACCTGACATCAAGGACCCACTCTTAAAAAACAGTTCTTTATTTAATAGGTATCAAATAGACCTGAAGATGGAAATTGCCCTTAGAAGGGCCCACTAGGGATGGGACCTGAAGGGAGATCCTCTGGTACTCTGATAGGCCAGACCAACTTTGAATCACATATCTTTTTATCTTTCTTACCTTAAGTAAAATTAAATGTAATAGAACCTTGCTACTTTAGCTTGCTGACACTAGTTATCTCTTAGCAACAATTGATCATGCCTTGTTTGCAGTGTGCATTGCCACTTATGGAAATATGTAAAGACCTGTATGTACTGTAGTAAAGATAACACCCTTAACCAATACTTCCTTGGTTTTTGTTATAAATAAATATATCAGTCGATAACATTTTGTTTGAACATCAGCTATAATTAAGGTTTGTTATCTTACCAGCCTGCTTCATATTCTGTACATCAGGTTTACTGCAAACACAAAATTTACAACTGATTAGATTTAATCTTTGTTCCCTACATGTGCAGTATGTTTTATTTTGAGGACTATGTATACTACAAGCTGTTTGACAGGAAAGTCGCTAAAATTTGCACACACCAAAGTACATTGTACTTAATAGACTAAAGGGGGAATGTACTGAAAGTCTGTGACGGAAAAACTAAGTTATGCCTTTGCGCAAACAAATTTTAGCGACCTCTTTTGACAGTGGAAGATATTTTGCGAATTTTATAGTTTGCGCCAATGTGCAGTGAATGTAATAAAACTTCTTGCATAGCATAGGCCTGCATAGAAAGATAAGTAATTAAAAGTAACAATAAAATAGTAGCCTCATAGAGCAATAGTTATTGGTTGTCAGGGACTCCCATTTGAAAGCTGGAAAGAGTCAGGAGAGGAAGGCAAATAATTCAAAAACTATAAAAAAATAAATATTGGAAACCAATTACAATGAATTCTATAACTAAAAGTTAACATAACGGTGAACACTCCTTTTATTTCTGCTGATGTTACACAGATGAAAACTCCTACAGTTATAGGAGATCTATTAGCTGGAATTCTTGCGATCTGGGGTTTTCTAGATAAGGAATCTCTCTGTAATTTGGATACCTGAAGCCTGTTAAAAGTCTTTTAAATATTCAATAAACCCAACAGTATTGTTTTTCCACCAATTTGTATTTGTACAATTTAGTTAAGATCAAGCAAATTGTACTATTTAAATGTTGCAGAGAAAAATTAAATCATTTTAAAAAATTAGAATTATTTGTTTAAAATGGACTCTATTGGAATCTGCCTTTCCATAATTTGGAGCTTGCTGGAAAATATGTGTCCAGATAAAATGTAAATGATGACTCAAATGTTATGTTGTAATAGTTTCTAATACAAGCAACCACTAAATAAATCAATTCATATGCTGTTCATGAATTTACCTTATTGTGACTGTTGGGTTGGTAAAACCAGAGGGATCCGTTGCTGCTTGTAATATACCAAGATTGTTTTCTTGTTGAATCCAGATTGGTTGACTGTCCCATGATAAATGTAGTTTGAAGCCATGTCTTGCAGTAATCCTGTATGGACAAGGGGAGAATACAGTATATGCTGTGTTAGGTATCAAACCAAGGTAAGTAATATACAATTCCAAAACAAAGCACTCAACACATTTCCCATGGTTAATTGTGATAAACACAGGTGAAAGGGTATGAAAAAAATAGTCTATAGATATATATTGGGTCAGATGCCCCAGACACAAGTGCCAGATCACTAAGGGACACAAAGCCCCATATTGAAAGAACTGTTCTCTAACTGTTCTCTACACAAACCATGGGTACACATACAGTACGCGCTAGGTGACGTCAGAATTACAGGAAGACCATCTCCCATAGACTCCATATTAAATAATGCCTATTTTGTAAAATGTTTCCTTTCTCTCTGTATGATAAAACAGTACCATGTACTTGATCCTAACTGAGCTGCATGAATCCATATTGGTGGCAAAATCATTGGGTTTATCTGATGTTTAAAAGATTTTTAGCAGATCTAAGGTTTGGAGATCTAAATTATGGATAGATTCCTTAACTGGAAAACTTATATCCTATGTGCGCGCACGCACGCACGCACACACACACAGTTTGAAAGTACCCACACTCTTACTCCAATGCAGCACTCTATATATTTTCAAATAAACAATTTATTTTATATGTACAGTATAGAGAGTGTGTGTAGAGAGTGCATATTCATGGCAGATCATTTTTCTTCTATCATTCCTAATTATTTGTTTAATTGGTTAATTTTGGAAAATAAGAATTAAGACAAATAAGGTGCTCCCAGCTTGCAAGTAAAGTCCTCATATAATCTCTGGGGACATATTAGTCAACAGACTACTAAACAATAGTTATGTAAATTTATAATAGTCTCCTATACTCTGTATAAGATAAACAGACCTATAAAATAAAAAAATGCAAATGAAATAAAAACAAAAAGCAAAACTAACCATTATAATTGCAGGTACGGCAATTTTGTTCAAAGATTTGGTCCGATTGCTCTTAAACGATTTACTCTGATTAGTAAATTCTATCATTAGGGTATAACTTTTGCCTACATTGTAAGGGCTAAATATGACGGGCACCTAATTTTGCTCCTAGATATATTAAATGTTCTCTGCTGTCTTTATTCTAAGATCATTACACCCCATTAATGAAGTTGTACTTCTCTTTACCTAGTTCCTATATTCTTTTTTGTCATGTTTCATTATGTAACACCTGTATTTAATGATTCTGTATTTTTTACCAATCATTTCAGATTTATGTTTTTTTAGCACTGGATTGACCACACTGATTTGCAGCAAGGAATAATATTTCAAAGGCGTGTTGGACTTTAGAGCTCTAACACCCCACAGACCCATGTTCAAAGCAGTAAAACACATTCTAATCACTTCACATCTATCTCTGATTTAATTATGGACTCTATCCTCATTCCATTTAAATAGCAAAAGAATCATCTGAAAAATAATTATCTCCCTAAGATTGTATGAGCCTGAATGCCTTACAATTATTGATGATAATTGAAATGTATCAGATACTGAAGCTGTTTCTGTCTTTACATTTGTATTTAGATCTTGCCTGGATACTTGTAACATAGATCTTATTTCCTTTTTTTTTACTATATTTTTCTTCACTTAAAAGTGGTTTGAATGTCAATAAAATGTGAACATTTAAATATTTTTTTAAAAAGGGATAAAAAAAGGGAATGAGTATAGAGAATAAGCATTGTACTGTTTATGGACCAATTTCAGTGATGAAGCACAACAAGAGGTTAAGTTTTAGTAGGTTATTTGTTTTATGCAAATAACCTAAATAGTTACAACCGCCCAGCAATGTTTTACCTGTAGACTGACGTCAATAGTAAAATGAGTTCTACTATGCAACCCTTTTTGGCTCTTTATTGGTACATAAACAACGGTGATAGTTAACAGACCAGTAGACTGACTAGTAGCTGTATTGAGATGTTCAGGTATTGTGAGCTTATTAAATATGTAATCAGTGAATTTATAAGAAAGGGGCTACAGATGGAGTTTTGCAATTACCCCTCGAATGTGTTGTTACTTTTCTATTTATCTTGTCTGCATTATATAGCATTTATGAGAAAACACATATGCAAAAACATGTGTTTGAATTACATAAACTACCATCTTTTTGGCATATCACAAGCATTAGGAAGCATCCAAAGGAACATGTTTTTATACTCACAGTTCTATATCTGACTGATTTCCCTGACGTTTGTAAAGCTTACATATTTGAGCATGGGAGACAGCACCTACAGTTGAGCCCCTCTGATTGAAAAAACCAAGCAGAAAATTCAGATGCAGTTACAGGTCTAAGCATTTTACAAACAAGTCCAAACACACATTGCAAAACCTGAATATATGTAGAATTGTTAATCATAAACTGGAAAAAAAAACTTACCAGCATTACAGTAAACCATTGGCAAGTAATTTCTTGCTGCTATAATACATTCTTGAGAAAATAACCTGGAGATGGGGGAAAGTGTAATTACACGTTGTCTTTCTTCTACGGCAGTGACGGGAAACATGATGAATGTCAAGGTCCTTACATGTGGCCCCTGACTGATTAAAAGGGTCATAAGAGGGTAAAATACCTATATTTTCTTTTGTGCAAGTCTTTGGAAATCACATCTGTATAACATTGTAGGCTGTCAGGACAATTATTCAATGACTCATCATTCTTTTGAGTTAATGGATGTGTGGCAATGTGAATTATCTTATGGTATGTGCATTCATGTAAAAAGTTGTGATCAATTATATAAAGGACACCTACTGTGCATTAGAGCCAGTTCTGATCAATCTATATAAAGGGCACCTACTGTGCATAAGAGCTATGAAATATATGCCATTCCCTTTTGTAAGCTTTAGCAAACATGGTCTTTTTCCTCATATTGTTTGCTTATTGTTATGTTTAACAGATTATGTTGGAGGCATCTATACAAAAGGTTTACAATCATAACAAAAGGAACACACATTGTATGGTTGAATTTTGGAGTGTTGGCAAAGTCCCTACAAGTAAAAAAAAATCAAGTGAACAACCATAGAGGTTGATAGGAATTTTGCAGAATCCTCCTGTTTGTGTAATGATATATTGTGTATATAGTGCATTTGAAATAAAACTTTACTGTGCTTTTAGTAACTAAAAACACCACTAAATTATGTCAACTTTTCTCTTAAAGCAACATCAGTGTCCCTGTGGTCTGATAAAATTCCATAATGGAGATGTTCATAACATTTCTGAAGGGGAAGAAAAACTTTATGGGTGTTTAACTAAGATTGTTTATTTTTTTCTTGTGTTAGTACATAGAACACATGCATTGATATGAATAATTAATTCATTTGCCTAGTATGTTGTCATACTATATGGTTGATGGCAAAATATATTACGCAAACATAAACAAAGGAAATTAGATTTTAAACCAAGGATGGGACCAAAGCTGCTCCTGCCATGAGGCAAGGTGACTTTGAGGGGCAAATCATCAAGGGTCGAATTTCGAGGGGTTAAATCCCTCGAAATTCGACTGGGGAATAGAATCGAATAGGCAATTTGGGCAAATTTACACGCTGGCGAATAGTCGAATTGGCGAATATTCGCCAGGCGAATAGGCGCTTGATCGAATATTCGCTCGAATGCCTTTTTATTCGATCAAAAACTTGGAAAACAATTTAAAGCAATTCGGTAGATTTTAGGTGGCGAAGTAGGCAGTCGAAGTATTTTTAAAAGAGACAGTACTTCGACTATCGAATGGGCGAATAGTCGCAGCGTTTTTGCGCTCGATCCAGTACTTCGACTATCGAATGGCAAATAGTCGCATCGTTTTTGTGTTCGATCTATTCGAATCATTCTACTCAGGCGAATTTATGCCAATTCGATAGTCGAGGAGCACAAAAATTCAAAGTTTTTTTACTTCGAATCCTTCACTCGAAGTTAGTGAATCGGCCCCTAAGAGTCAGATTTCCGGGTTTTAACAAAGAAACCAAGAAAAAAAATGTTTTTCAACTAAATTTTGAGGAAGTCCTATCTACTCTATTGCACTTTGCCTGGTCTGCGGTGGCGAAGGCAAGTCTTGCGCAAGAGGTAACCATGTTCAGTAAAATCTGCATCTTAGTGAATTTGCGCAGTTACGTCCCTCCGCCAGAACGCAACTTCGCCTGGCAATTGAGTGCGAATGAGCACCAGCGTCAGTCTCTTTCGCTAGCGAAGTCACACCTGCGCACGTTAGTAAATTAACGAAGTACTGAAATGACACCACACTGGGAATTTTCGCCAGCGTTAGTCACTTCGCCCTTTAGTAAATTTGCCCCTATGTGCACAACTTAAAACATCTCAACATTTGCCATGTTTATGTATGTATGGTACTAATACATGTATGTAAAATATATGTGCAAGGGGCTTAAGGTGGTCATAGACGCACCGATAATATTATACAAATCAAATTTTCCTATGATATTCGGTGCGTGTATGGTGAGAGATAAGCCAATCAATATCGACAAACAGGTGCCTTTGAATTCTATTATTTATTATTTCTATCTTTATATCTGACAATTCAGCGCTACACGTGTATTGAAACAAACAATCTGTCTTTGAATGATCTTTTCCAGGAAAGATTGTAATTGTAACGTCTACGACCTTTAACATTATTGTGCTTTTTATCATCATTATTATTCTTACATGAATGGATATTGTTTGATGTCAGATTTGCTCAGGAGAAGCTGCACTTTGATAGATAGGATTAGTTGAGCGGGAATCATTAGAAGCTCCTGACCCATCTGAGCCTATGAGAGCACTCTCTGAGCTGAAATAATATTGTATTAGGACCTTTTAGAATCTCCAAATGGACTAATGATTCAAGAAAAGAAGGGGCACATGATAATGACAAGAGGAAAAGGAGAAGAGTGATAAAAGAAAAGGAGTTAATAAACAGATATGTGAAACTAATAACAAAAAAAGGTAAAAAAGGAGGTAGTAATAAAGAAGAAACTAATGGGCATATTTATCAAAGTGTGAAATTAGACTATGTACAATATAATACACACAGGCAGTGTGAAATTAAAGCTCACCACAGAAAAATTCTACTTTGGAGTTCCATGACCTGTATAGAAGCACTCAGCCTTCCGCCTCATCCTTTTATATGGTCACAGAACTCCTCAGGGAATTATAATATCCTTAGATTTTACAACAGGGGGTACATTATTCACTATATAATGTCCACTGAGTCTGCACTCATCCACAAGCGAAAAGTGAGGTGCAGTAATCAAGAATTATAACAGATAACAATAAGACCAGCACTAGCTTATGTGTTAAAAAGAAATATTCAGATTTACAGTATTCTATCACGTTTACAAATATGTGTCCCATGCGTAGGGACACATACTTGTAAATGCTATAATGCTATAGGCCTGGTATTTTTGATGTGTTTATCAACTATCTATGCATTTCCTATGCTTTTTCTGTGTAGTTAATTAACCCTTGGGAAGATTTTTAGAAAGAGGTGTTATAACAAATGCTTTGTAATAACAGTCTAAATTGATAAAATATCAGAACCCCCATAACAAAGATGGTTAGAGGAATAAATGTATGTTAATTGTTTTTTGGTTTATTATCTCCTTTAACAAATTAATACAATAACAGTTGTATTGCACAGGTGAAGCAGAAGTCTTAGAAAGAATTAGATGCATGTACTTTATGGCACTATACTCATAAACTTCTTTTTTAGATGACTATGTTATTGCATATTTAGACCAGTGCTTTACTTTTCTAACACATTGCAGAGCTATTAGAGTGTCCTAATAAAAAGTAATTAAACAATCTTAGGACCATGATGCCGATAGTAATGTGTTTATAGACTTTGGCATGCCTCTATTCTACATACATATAAGGGTAACCAATGCCAAGCTGGTATGCCACCTTCTATAGTCTTCTTCCATTTTCATAAGAGAGCAAGACACAGAGCTCCTGATTGCATAGAGAATATCATAAGATAGAAGGATAAAACTTCTAATTCCACTTGCCATAAGGTAGTTGCCAGTGTGCTGGTGGAGCAAATGCTGCATGCTTTCAGTTCTACATCCAATGCTGTCTTTACAGTAACAAATTCAGTGTAATCTTTTTTTTTACCATAGGTTAAACAAAGAGAGATACAGTTTAAGGAATTAATCCTTGTATTAGTGAATCTGTCAATGATTACAGTTTAATTAGAATCCCTTTTGAATATTTCCTCTGCTTTAATCACTATCTGTTCAGTTTATTTTATTTCCCACAAAAATGTATATTATAATGGGGAAAAAATTGTACACAGAGCTAGTGATTGTTCTCCTGCACTTGTCTGTCACTAAGGCCACACAATTATAAGCTCAGAGTTATTGAACCTTTTAATACAGAGGGCTCATACTTAGATCCAGCAGAGGCTGAGTTTTAAATACAGATTCAGGACGTTGTAATACTTGTAAATGTGTTAAGATATTGTGAAGGAAAGTTCTCACGACATTATTTACAGGGTGCGATAAATGCAGAACTATTTGCATAGTGTTAAATCCCTGCAATTTCAACATACGCATAAATGTATTGTATAGTTCAGCTATGGACTGCATGTATAATAGTTTAAATTCTCAACTACAATTTGTAGATTTAACTGAATTAACGTAATATATTTAAAGTCATTATATGAAAAACTAGACAGACTTACCTGGTGAAAAGGCAGCTTAATATACTGACTTAAACAATAGTATGATGCTTCCTCTTGGTTAATCCACACTGATGCTAAATAGAATGGACTCTACAGCAATGACTACAGAATGCTAGGTGCAGTCAGTTAGCTAGGTTTTCTGAAGCTTTCACCATAATGGATGAATTTACTGTGCCGAATCCCCATTTAGACAAGAGCAACTCAGATTCTCAGCCAAAGAAAATCATCAGACAGAGACAGTACAAAGAATCACACAGCACATAATAAATAGAGAGGAAAGGCAGATTATTAGGGTCAAATGCTGCATTCACTTTATTCAACAAAGTACTGATCCATCTTACAAACTGGCAAAGTCACAATGTGAGGAATTACACATGACAGAGGAAGGATCTCAAACTTCTATTTTGTAGTTTCCATGGTAATAGTACGCTTTGGATAAAACCCCCTTATCTGCATGACAATCAGTGAAAAAAGAGAAAACAGGAACTTAACATTCACCAAGATCATCTCATGCGTGACTTAAATACTTAAATACAAAACAATATAATAATATTACATAACAAATTCATCAAATAGCATAAATGGTTAAAGGGGAACTATTGTGAAGGTATATTTATTATAAGTTCAGTTATGTGGAAATAAGACCCTCTTCTGAATATAATCAATTAAAATTTTTTTTCCATACTGCATACAGATTTTGCATCTGAGCTTTTCTGATGGAAAGTTTGATCAAATACATCATTGGCCTGTATTGCCTTTGCTAATTATTTGTAAATTGTACCTTCTGAGCATTACAAGACTGCTATTTGATGATGTATTTGCTAGGCATGAAATAGAAGCAAACTGGAGTCCTATTAATGTCATACTTAAAGTATTTCTACCATACCACTGTAGCCCTTAGCTCTCCTATAGCATTCCTCATCTTAACTGTCAATGAGACACAAGGTCCATTAAACTAAGGGCATAAACAGACCATTGTACTTAACACCCAGGCTTTTGTGAGGAAATGCTTTGCACATGTGTCTTATTTATTTTGCAGGGTATTGAAGCTTTAATCATGGCAAAACGCTCAGTTGTAGTGAAAAACATAGGACTCAGCACTTTGCCCACTGTTAGCGAATAAGTTCCTCCATGTCTAAAATTACATGTGAATATGATTTTGTGCTATCTCAACAGGACCTGATATTTAACATTATGCAGTTTATGTACTGTGAATGATACATTATAACAAAGTGTTCTGATATCACAGAAGAGAGACTTTCCCACAATAGCTCATGTAGCTGTTTTAACTGTAATGTTAGAGTTCAGCATGTAAATGTCTTAAACATCAGCAACTAATGCTTGAAAATACTTACTACCATAGCTCCATATGGTGCTAATAGGTACAGTAAGTGTATCAAGGATTAATTTAGGTGTTAATCTCAGTAAAGGTATAAATTGCATACACTTCATAACCCCCCCCCCAGTGCACACTACAGATGCAGCCACATTGGTTTGTCTGTTTGACACAGAATAACTAAACACAGATATCCCATTTATATCATTTAACACAGAAAACTGCGTCACAACATCCCATCTAATTAAAGCATTCACCATTGTGAACAATGGTGCTTTGGTATGCTAATGAAAAGGTTAAATGCATTAAATGAGTTAAGATGACTTTAGATAGCACAGTTTCTTCAATTAACCCTGAGTCACGACGCATTTAACTCACAAATCTAAGTGGCTTCATCTGTACATCAATTCCAAAATGGATTTAAAACATTTTTAACGACTTTAGGAATATGTGTATGTGTAACTCATACTCTTTCTCAGGCTTCCTCAGAGTAAACCTTCTGAAACTCACATGTGCTATTCTGCCAACCTTCCAGCTTTGGTTACCAGTGTAACATTGTCTTCTCTATAACATTTTTACTTCTCTAGATCATAAGCTATTTTCTTCTGTTTAATTATTTTGCCTTCCATATGCTGTAATTTCCACCCTACTGTTTATTTCCTCTGACCCTCCCACCTGCTGCTCCTTATACCACCTTTACATTCTCTACTTCCCCATGGTGTTATGTGTATCGGTACTTCTAGTTAGCGATGGGCGAATAAATTCGCCAGGCATTGATTCGAAAATCCGCCACAACAAAAAAAATTGGCCTGCAAAAAAATCTACCACAACAACAAATTGATGAGCGTATAATAATTGACACGCGTCAAAATTATTTGGCCATTAACTTCAATGTGTTTCGCAATTTTTTTCGGGATTTCGAGAATTTTTCTGCCGTTTTGAGAACTTTTTCACCATTTTGCCAATTTATGACAAAGTGAAATGGGACAGATTCGCACATCACTACTTCTAACATTTTACAGTTCCAAAAATTCTAGTAAAGGACATGTAAACACCCCACACAAAAATGTGTTTTTCAAAGGTTAATAGTAAGACTGCAGCAGCCCCTTAAGCACTTAGGATTCCTTCTCCTCATCTAACTTACTTGACTCCCTCCCATAGGAATTTACTTTGGCTGTTGGCTATTGCATATGCTCAGTTCTTCTCAACAAGCTTGCAAAACACACCCTCCAGCCTATAAGCCAATGAAGAGGTGGCATTGCTTGTCCCCATACAGACTCTGCTCTAGCTCTCTGCTCCTATTTTTCTTCTAACCTCCTCTCCTGAGCTTAGCTTATCCATTACAATGCTCAATCCAAGCAAGTTCTGCCTGTGTTAAATTGGCCATAGATGTGCAGATAAATCCTTATGTCCAACAAACGATTGTTCGTTGCAGTCAGCTGACCTACCATTAACCATTCAGATTAAATAAATTAGTAAAAAGAAAATCTTATGAAACAAAGATTCATACAACTTTATCTTTGCCTCTGTGGCCATCTTTAGCCTGCATTCTTAATTGTATGAACTTTATGTCGCACATGTGCATAAATGTCCCTGATGGTGTATCAGAGGGAAAATGGCCGCAGGGTGAAAGCTGCTATTTGTCATAGCAAAATGAGATGGTGCTGGCAAATGGAGGGGAAATATGCAGTACAAATGATGCCATTTAGTTGAGGGCGTTGTGCTCAAATTATTTACATGGTAGGAAAATGTAGGCTTTACATATACTTTAACATTTTGGAAAATAAAATGTTTACATTTTATTTATGTTAGCAAAGGGTTGAAATTGCTTCATGTGTCCTTTATCATCTATTACTCTGTTTGACACGTGGAATTCATGGCCCTAAATACTGCTGCTTCTTATCTTTCCCCTGTAGCAGTTACCCTCATGAATGCAGGACTGCATGTTCAGTAGAAACCTGAAAGGTGTAAACTAACCCTGTGTCATTAGAGTGATAATGATGTACTCCAGGCAATTCTGAGACCTTATTTCATGTTACCATTTAGAGTTAAGATCAAGGGGCCCATTTACTTAGCTTGAGTGAAGGAATAGAGGAAAAAAAAATTCGAATTTTGAATGTTTTTTTTGGCTACTTTGACCATCGAATGGACTACTTCGACCTTCGACTAGGGGTAAGGTCACACTGGGAGATTCGGGGAGATTTAGTCACCATACGACTAATTGCCTCTTCTTTGGAGCAACTAATCTCCCCGAACTCCTTCCCCCTGTGTTCCGCCTGCTAGAATGAAAAATCACCTGCGGCATTGCACTTGGATCGCTTTGTTTTCCGAAGTTGCCCGCAGTTGCTTCATAAGGAAACTTCGGGCAACTTCAGAAAACAAAGCACCGTGAGTGCCATGCCACAGGTGATTTTTCATACTAGCAGGTGGAAGACAGGGGGAATGCAGTTTGGGATAACTTTGCTGAAAAAAAGCCTTTCCCTTTCCTTAATTGCTGGTTGCTTTTCAGATTCATAGATTAAAGGGCTTATTTACCAGTTCTACAGGTCCATAGACAGAGCCTTGCACTTTTGGTAGTGGTAGGTATCTGTGCAGTTTAACAAAGTACACATCACTTGCTTCTCCCAGTGCCTTAAATATGCCAACTAGTGGGCAGCACTGCATACAAATTAAGGCACAACCAATGCATTTCAGGGTGTCCAAATGCACTTTGCTCCTTAAAGGAACATCAAAAAATCAATATTTTAAAGTAATAAAAATATAATGCAGTGTTATCCTGCACTGGAAAAACTGATGTGTTTGCTTCAGAAACACTACTATTGTTTATATAAATAAGCTGCTGAGTAGCAATGGGGGCAGCCATTCAAAAGAGAAAATGCTCAGGTTACACAGCAGATAAGCTCTATAGGACATAATGTTATATGTTATCCACTATCATCCTGTGCTATATAGCCGTTTTTCTATTAATGCCATTGCTACACAGCAACTTGTTTATATGAACTAAAGTAGTGTTTCTGAAGCAAACACATCAGTTTTACCAGTGCAGGGCAACAGTACATTATATTTTCATTACCTTAAAACACTTTAATTTTTTGGTGTTACTGTTCCTTTAACAGACTATCTTCAATTGAATGAGATTAAAAACCATGGCAAAACCATGTGTAGTTATGGATACACAAACATAAGCAATTGGGGGAAGGAAAAGGTTATGTTTTATTTGCCATTTTTATTGAGCACCCATTATTTTTTAGCTGATTTCTTGGCTGATGTTGAATGACATAGGGGCAAATTCATCAAGGGTCGAATTTGGAGGGGTTAAATCCCTCAAAATTCGACTGGGGAATAGATTCGAATAGAATCAAATAGGCAATTCGGGCGAATTTACGCGCTGGCGAATAGTCGAATTGGCGAATATTCGCCAGGCGAATAGGCACTCGATCGAATATTCGCTCGAAGGATTTTCATTCGATCGAATGCCTTTTTATTCGATCAAAAACTTGGAAAACAAGCCTATGGGACTTGTTTTATCCGATCAAAAACTTGGAAAACAAGCCTATGGGACTTTCCCATAGGCTTTTAAAGCAATTCGGTAGGTTTTAGGTGGCGAAGTAGGCAGTCGAAGTATTTTTAAAAGAAACAGGACTTCGACTATCGAATGGGCGAATAGTCGCGGCGTTTTTGCGCTCGATCCAGTACTTCGACTATCGAATGGCGAATAGTCGCAGTGTTTTTACACTCGATCTATTCAAATCATTCTACTCAGGCAAATTTATGCCAATTCGATAGTCGAGGAGCACAAAAATTCGAAGTTTTTTTATTTAGAATCCTTCATTCGAAGTTAGTGAATCGGCCCCATTATATGCAATACCACCAATTTTTTGGTGGGTACTATAAAAATATTTCTTATTTATTCAGTTTTTCATAGCTGTGGCTGGAAGACTGTTCACAAACTTGTTTTGGCTACAGAACACCACCTGTTTTAGGGGTAAATATTTCTATGACTATGCTATTGATCCCATTTATTTATTGTATTTTTGGTACTTTTCAGTCACCATCAGCTTAGATTTTGAAGAATTTTCTTTTGTAATGTTCACAATCTGTCCCATTTTGCTGAAGAGAAAATTTAGCAAAGTGCATTGAAGTCAATGAGCGTCAAAATTTTTTTGACGCATGCCAATTTTGAAGCCTGTGACAATTTTTATACGTGCGCCTATTTTGTCCAAATGCATTAAATAGGAGCCCAAATCTTTTTGATCCAACAAATTTTTTGTCAGCTAATTTTCTTTGCAGTTTCTCAAATTAGCACCTGAATCACTATTCACACTTTAATAAATATGTTACTAAGTAGGAATGCAATGGTTTTGGTACTGGAGTTTATTTTCCGACAACAGATTGAAAAGATCCCATAGAACAGAAAAGCTGCACCAGCTTTTATTTGTGAAATATTTCAGTGTACTCTCTGCTTCACTTGCTAGCATTTCTTGTTTTCTCAATTCCTTAGTGTACTTGAAAGTCAAACAGTCTGATGCTGTTTAAGCTCGGTGCAATATCCATAAGAAAACAAACACAGTTCAGTATGCAGCTTAAAAAAGAAGCTCAAATATTTGCTTTGAACTTTCACATAGGTAAAGTATATTCTAAGTAATTTAACAGTTCCAGGTAATGGCTGCAATTCATTTTCAAGTCTTGTGAAAAGGTATTCGAAAAAAAAAAAACCTTCTTCACAGTAAAAATATATATGGTTTCTCCTGCCTTTAAATTAAATTAAAACTATACCTTCAGAATGAAGGTGTAACCAACAGAGAGTTATATTATAATAAGTGCCCTATTAAACAATATTACCAAATTGGCAAATACAGAAAATATTGCCCTTTTACACCTTCCCCCTTGAGCCACCATTTTGTGATATTCTGTGCTCCCTCAGAGATCACCTGACAGGAAATAATGCAAGTTTAAACTGTAACAGGAAGAAGTGTGTAAATAAAAGACACAGCGTTGTCCATTTTGATTGGCTGATGTAACTTAGAAAGTATGCATGCACCTGGCTTTTGTGTGAGCACAGTGCCTCATATATCCAGAAGGCGGAGCTTAGTGCTTAAAATGTCAGTTTTTCAGCTGTTTAGCTGAAGGTTGAATATTTGATAATATATATATATATATATATATATATATATATATATATAATTTCTAATATGCAAGTAAGATCCGCACTCACAGGTCTTAAAAATGTATAGTTTTTATTGTAAAGGGCTAACGTTTTGGCCTCCTCCGAGGCCTTTTTCAAAGTACATAATACATAATACACACGCATTAAATACCTGGGTTGGCGGGAAAAAAACAGGCCAACTTGAAAATGACGTGTACACCTCATCATCAGAAATCGACTACTACTAAGATGTCACATGTTATACAATTTTTACATAGTAATCTGCCACACGCAACAAATAACATAAATTACGACAAACTAATAGATACTAGTTAAAATCAAGATACTGTGCAACAAAGTTGTTAACTTCCTTTTTCAATTGCATAAATACATTTATATTGCTATCTAAGTTACACAATGTATCGTCTTATTGAAAAGAGGTGGAAGGTCTGTACTGGGGCTCCCTCAATATTAAACATATTCGTGTCCTTATAGAGTATATCATCCCAATAAACTAAAATTAAAAAATAAATAATTAAAAATCCTGCAGTTGTTACCCGCCTGCTACGGCTATATAATTAACTCACTGTGTGTAGCTATCAACCATTAAATATTATCAAATCCCTCATGTATCATATGACATCCCCAGGCCATTTATAATGGAAAGGACACACTAACCATCCCTAAACACATCGTGACTGCTGTGTTATATCATTTACCCAATCAATGGATTAATCCATTACGTGCCAATAACAAACAACCCACACCCCAACCACTAAATGATAATCAAAAATTAGCATCCTAAGCTAAGAAGTGCTATAGAAAAAATACATAATTTACAATGAATTAATATTAGGCTGTGAAAAATAACAAAATACAAAAAACGTATACATGAAGATGAAAAATAAAAAATAGTAAAGTAATATTAGAAAATAGATACCGTATATATATATTTAAAATCACAGTGTCACTAAACAATATATATATGTGTCCCAATGAAAGTCACTGTAGAATCGTCCATAAAATAACCAGTGTAAATCCTGGGGGTATCTGGTTGATAGTCACTTTGGTGTAGTATTAAAGATCACATCCATCGATCACCAACGAAGCGATCACCGGAGGAGTTGAGTAGTAGTCCTCATATGGCTCACCCCGAAAACGGGGAGTATCGCTGTCAGGTGCCATTATCATAGGCGTTAACAGATTCCACTTCACATAAGGCTCGCCTCACCGTATGTATAAGGACCCGATCACTCTGCATCATGCGCTTGCTCAGCTCGAATATACAAAGAGCCGCTGAACCTCAGGTGCGGGTCCCGGCAGGGTATAGAGCCCTAGCGGATGGAAGGTTGTTGGAACTCTGGGCTTTCACGGGTGCCGGTACTCTCATCAAAGCGATGAACATCTCCCCTCATTTGCGTCGCACCAACCAACTGCACAATGCAACCGGCACACCGTCTCTGATGCGGTTCATCTGTATCAAGCAGGCAGTATAATCACGGGACTCAATTCCATATTTCGAGTATGTTGTCCCCACTCCAGACCATTGAGACCTCTGGGAGGTATGTCGGAACGTCGGTCCAAGTGGTAGTTATCAGGCCAATCCAAGTATAAGCGTCATGTTAATTTCACTGTTTTTAGTATCAAGAAACGTTAGCCCTTTACAATAAAAGCTTTTATACATTTTTAAGACCTGTGAGTGCGGATCTTACTTGCATATTAGAAATTTCATTTTTCGATACTGCACCCAGGCAACTGTAACCTGCTGTCGAGAGTGCCGGCTTTGGGTTGGACTATATATATATATATATATATATATATATATATATATATATGATTTAAATGAACATGTTTTGGTTTTGCTTCCCCAGCTGTACAAAAACAGAAGAACAGATTTTCAAAACTATTATTTCAAGCCATGTTATTTACAGTCTAAGATGTGCCAAATTTTCAAAAAAAAGTCTTTTTGAAAGAACAAATTACATTTTAGCAGTTTAACATTTTTCTTTTACAATGGCTGCTAGACTTCCTTGGGTATAGGAGTATAATTTTAACAACAAAACATATGGGTTAATTTCTGTCCATTATATGTTTCACCTATTTCTTCCTCCGATTTACCAGAATAAGTGTAACCCTTCCACTTTTTCGCTCTCTCTTCACTATATGTTTCTGTGGTTTACAATATCCTTTCCCTAGAAATCATTCTGAATGTCTAGTGCCTTTCTGTCCCACATTTTAGCATATTATGGAGGGAACACCTTTTGATGAGACCATGTGATGAATTTCTGTAGAACATTTACCATAAACTCCAGTAGAACATTTTCAATGGCACTGAGAATTATTCTTGCTGGCAAAAAACAGTAAAATGTGTAGGCTGTTAACAACTTGGCAAGCTGTTTTACTCATCTTTAGTTCTGTCTGCAACCTATATGCCACCTATGTGCCGCCATATTCTAGCAACTTTCAGTCTTTCCTAATGCACTTACTTTACATTCTACGTGTTTGTGGTTCACTAAAAAAAAAGAGTGCTAAGTAATCTATACACTGGGTAATCTATCAACTACATCCACAAATATGTGTAGCACTGCCTTAGGGCAAATTATAATCAGATGTAATCTGTAATGAGTCTTATTTACTGCAACAAATTATAACCTCTACAGGAAGGATCGTGGTTTTTTCATGTTGTCAAAATTAGAGTACTGTAACTACTAGCTACAGCTAAAAATAACATTTGGCTGTAAATGTATGTGCACCACTACCCTGCTGCATACACTGTGGCACTGTCCCAGCCTTTAACGATACTGGGAAAATATTCTAAGGCATTTATCCAGATTAACAGGCACTACTCTGCCAAATCAACCAAATCTCTGCCTCCTAAATATTGGGGTGAAAAACAATGAACCAGTGACACATGGATCGTTGGTCACAAAGGCTCTATTCCATACCAGGCATCTGATTACAATGAACTGAAAATGCAGTTCCCCCGCCCCCCCACATACACACACTTTTGCAGACTAGCACCAAGCTGTTACCTCCATTTCTAATAAAGAAAAATTACATTAACCATGAAAGGTCAACTCCATAACTCCAATATTCCAGATTTTTAAAGGACCCCCTTAAGTAGTTAGCTATATGTGTACTTGGGGGCAGATTTATCAAGGTTCGAAGTGAAAATTCAAATTTTCAATTATCAAGTTTTTTATGGCCAAAACTGTCAAATTCAACTAGGGAGAATAGTACTCAATAGTAAAAATACAAGTCCCACTGTGACTCCTTCAGTTACATGTAGTTGGAGAAGCAATAGCTTTTCTGAAAGCAGTTCCATCATGAAGTGCTGGCTTTTCCAGAAAGAACCGGATCAGGCAAAATGATCTGAGATGGCTGCCTACACAACAAAATTACAACTAAAAAAAAAAAATGCACTTGTTGGTTTAGGAATACAATTTTATATGGTAGAGTGAATTGTGAAAGTGTAAACAGTGTAATTTAGAATGAAAACTACACCATAAAAATCATGACACAATCCTTTTTTTTTTAAATGCACGTTAATCAGTCAGAACAGTGCCTGGATCAATTTAGTTATAGAGTATTTGTATTTTCTGACTTCCTAAAAAAGCATCCACTCACTTGAAAATATGTAATGTGTCTGCCAGTACAACTACATAGCTAGAGATAGATAACAACTGTATACTGTGCAATGTAAGAAGCTCAGACCGTATTTAAAGATGGACCTTTCTTCCAATATAATTAGATGTCTTCACATTCAGTGGAAGGATCATCGGATAGTTTATTGTATGGTCCTATTATATTAATATCCCTTTTAAGCAATAAATATGAAAACAGTACTGCACAGATTGCACTTTACCAGTACTATGTAAGGGGAAAAAGTTGGTGCAATGTAGTGGCCCATAGTACCTTTAGAAAGATGGTTTATTTACATTCACTGCGCACCAGTGCAAATGATAAAAAGTGCAATATCTTTTCCATTGGCGGTTATGTCACTATCCCCCATATTTAATAAGACACAACATTTGCACGGGTGCAGTAACCCATAGCAATCCATAAGAGGTTTTCTTTAAAACAGGTGACCGGTAAATGCTATCTGCTGGCAGTTGTAGGTGACAAGACTTTGCATCTTTTACTACTATATACAAAACTTAAAAGGGAAAAAAAAAATATTGTTTCAATATTATATAACCACAAAAGATGTCTTAACTATGCACAAATGAATAATTATTTGCATTGTGGAAAATGTGTTAGTAATCCCCCAACTGAATGAAAAACTATGAACATTTTCCTTTATCTAATATAAGTATTGTGAGCCAGCACTGCTTCATGCACTAGTGCCTGCTTACATGTTTGTTCAAGTGTGTATTATAGAGACCATTGGGAGCACTTTTTACTAGTTTGGACCAGTGATGGAACTATCTGGGGTGCACCAGGGCCTGCCAGTGGTTCACTGCTTGCGGATACACCAGAATCTCTGCTTCCGGAGGGAGGTGGGTACCTGCATAGAATGCACTGGACCACACACGCGGTAGTTCCATTACTGGTTTGAACCCACTATCTGACATGACCAGGTTATCGTAGACCAGCCCTCCCCACTATAAAATCTAATTTTATCATGTTATCATTTTTATCATGTTAAAGCCAGAGTTTACATTGCAAAGTCAAGAAACAATGCACTAGTAGACAAGCTTACATACACCTTTACAAGCATCAACAGTTTCTTATTCACTATGATACTAACAATCGTTTTTTCCATTTCTCTGCAGTGTATAATGAAAGTCTTTTGGGGGGTTCCTGCTACAGGACAGTGCGTACAATAAAACTTCTCACGGAAAAAGCTGTTTATGTTTGCAGCAAAAAAAAATGTCACCTTCAAGTATTTTTTAGAAGTGTAGTATAAACAAATAAAAATGCCTATGTAATAAGTAACCATTGACCCCCACACACACACACACACAAAATGGTTCCGATTCAGTTCTATGGATTTGAAAAAGAAATAGAGAACACAAAATCACATAATTGTGCTCCAGAATTACTTAAACATAATAACTAAGGAGTGCCCATACTGTACTAATGTGAGGTCTTCTTTTAGTGATGTTGTCCCACTAGGACCTACGTCCATAAAAGCATTGTTAGCATTCTGTTCCATGGAAAATATTACCTAAATATTGTATTGCTTCATGAGATAATTTTTATTGCTATATTTAACAAACATCTATTTCTTATGTTACCTGTCCTTAACATAATAAATATCTGAATGAAAAGCATGAAATAGGAGGCCGATTTAGACAAGCTGTTTGTTGACAGTGTGTGCTGATCACCACCTAAAGGTCTACTGGTAGATCCCAATCTACCTTTTGGGCACTCCTGCTGTAATGGGTGCTCCAGTATAATGCTTTTACACTAGCAGACGGCTTCCGTTTTTCCACACATGAAATCTTTAAACTTTTACATGCAGTATAAAAACACACTATAACCTATTCAATGATTACTCACTAGGAAACACCCACAAAATACTATACAGATGATGACCATAAACAAAAGTGTTATCAAACATTCAATACCCCTCTTACCTTTTAGAATGGATTTACTGGATCTCCTATGAAAACCATGTTTAATCATGCCAGACGTTTCCAGATCTCATTGAGTAAAATTTTATTTATGGCTATTACTGTATCTCTTTCCCTTAGTCAATGAGTAGTGTGTAAAGGACAGTGCTGTACAGGAAGCACAGAAGTTTCTTTATCTTGGAAAGCATTTTCATATTCCCACCCACCACACAAAAGGCAAACCTGTTTCTCTAGGTAAACAAGAAGTTATAGACTTCCAGACAATAGACGATAAAAAAAGACTGCTGTGAAGGGGAAAATGCTTGAGGCATGGGATTTAAAGAGAAGCAACATTTTAAAGTAGCCTGACAAAATGATATGAACCAGCAGAGGTGGATAAAATATTGAGTGTCAGCTGAGCACTTTGCATATTTTCCAGTGTGCAGAGTTGTCAGCCTCTATAAAGGAAAACAGAAGCAGTGGATTATTAAATGCTATTAAAGATTTTCCTTAATGCTTCTCCGTGTTATACTCTGCTTTACTACTGAAGTCTGGCATCTGTGTACCTAGGAACACTTACAACCATATTTAAATGATGTGTAAAATCTATTACACTTAAAAACTGGTGTAAATATGGTGTAAAATAGCATATTTAGCAAGCACTGTTGTCTTTAAATGTGATTAATGCCATACAAAGCAATCATGAAATAATTCATTACAAAGGGCTAATTAGATATTTATAACAGTGGCTTTTTTTTAACATTGTCAATTTACACCGATCTAGACCTAGCATAACCCACTGAAGTCAATGTGATACATTCAAGCATCACAAAATGTTTGCTTTGCACAGCTGTTTTTATGCTTCTTTTTCATTATCAATCTAACACCTCTTTTATGCATGAACTTTACACTCAGCTTTACATTTATGTAAAATAATTACACAGCTTTTTTTATGAGTGACTACATATGGCACACCATGTCATCAAAGTGGTGATATTGGTGCAATTCTACACATTTCTTTACACATTCTGTATTTTTAAATATGCCACCTAACACACGCATATATATATATATATATATATATATCATTAGGCGGGGGTGCAATGAGGCTGTGACCACAAAATACATATAGTCAACTACAAGAGGTCCTCTGCACCCATTATCAATATATTTAAGACAGAGACATTTTGTGCATACTGCTACTGAAAAATGCCTTACCCTTTAAACAAAACAGGGATTGTTTGTCCATATATTGCAATCTGCTGTTTAATAGTGAGGGCAGTGCAACCATTCAAGTTGAAATATAGCCACAGGACACATCACAGCAGGTACAGCAAATTTTGTAGAATATAATGGTATAATGGTATTATAACTTGAACAAGAAGCTAAAATGGGGTCGAATTTCACTGCCCTCTACAGTATTATTTACAGAATACTTATATAAGATAGGATATTATTTGTAGCTGCTGGTTGGACAAATACAAACTAAATATGTATATATTACATAAAAACCATTACTATCCTGTAAATTAAATCCATATATATGGTTAGGACTAGTGATGTCATCAATTATAAACGGTGAGTAGGGATGTCATGCACACCATTTACCTCACCTCACCGCACTTTAAATTGATTCAACAGTGACTATATTAACTGTTAATATCAATCCAGCACAAAATGAGGACCTGAAGTGATAACAGGTTTTCTCTCCTAATCTTTCTTTTATACTTATTTTGGTCTTTATTTTAATCACTAGAAGTAAAAGTTACGTTTTATTTCAACTTGGGATTCTCAGTTCGAGAAAGTGGGAAGGTGCAACCCATGGGTCATACTTTTTCCTTATCTTTTTGATTTATCTAAATACCTTGTGACTCTGCACACCACAAATTGGCCTCTATATGTTAAACAATGGAAGGTGCTACCTATTAATTCTCTAACAGGGATGTAATTTTTGTCACCTGACTCACTAAAACTTGTGTATTATAATAAATAAAGTACTCCTTGTTGGAAAATATGATCATGGAACACCTTGGTAACTTATAATATCCTTATTTTTACAATATGGGGTACTTTATTCACTATATATATATATATATATATATATATATATATATATATATATATATATATATATTCACTTTTTGGTGTCACTGCTCCTTTGAAATAACATATGCAATAAATCTAATTTAAAATATTTAAAAAATTGTAAGAAAAAGAAAATCACTGGCTTTTTCAAGCCCCAGTAAACACAGCCTCAGCACTGTCCTAAACTGATGATAATTTCTAGCCTGGCCCAGTAACATCTGAATAGGCCCAATCAGACTGTGTCAGTATGCAGACTGATAAGCTACTGATACAGACAAGAGAGACTGAATGGGAGGACAGTATAACCTGTGTATAGGTAAACTACCCTAAATAAGGTTTGAATGATAGTGATGTCGCTTGTGACTGCCTTCCCCCTGGGCTATTTAAATACTGACGCATGTACAGTGACGCTGTGCAGTTATACTTACATCAACCGGGAAGTAGGTTTGGCGTCTTTGTGCTCCAGGCCCCCATGTCTGATTTTGGGCAATTTACATCAGTTCCTGAATTTGGTTTTCTCCACAGCTCAGAGGGTGCTCCCTGACAATGGATCTCCACTTCTTTCTACTCATGAATGAGGGTTCAAATACTCAAGCCTGTATTATTGCCTGGACTTTAATATTGCTCAAGGAATGTTCTATAGCACTGGTTAACCCCTTCAAGCTGATTCCAACCATATATTGTTTCTCATTTAAAGACTGTGATTAACTGTTACTAGTCCTTACCAGCTTAGTCAAGATATGATGTTTAACCCTTGTCAGCTGTGCTCTGCTTAAGTTTTCTTGAAAGGCAACTCTACCCTGCTAAAGGCTGTGCTGTTAACCCTTGCTTACCTAAGTTGCCTGTCTTACCCTGCTAAAGACTGTGCTGTTAATCCTTGCTTACCTATCTGGCCTGGTTTATATTGCATGACTTTGAATTGATTATATGATAATCTACCTGAGTGGGGGTTTACACAGTTGACGGGCCCCTAATTCTGGGACGGAATATGTGCCCAAGTTAAAACACTCCAAGATTACTTACCTCTGTAGGAAAAGTAATTTCTGCCTAGCTGTGTGGAGTCACACCATCTCTTCTCCTAAGAGGGTTCCTCCGGTGCAGGGTTCATTCATCCGAGTACCTGTGGGAAGAGGTCATCATTAAGACCACAACTGCATCAGAAGCCTTTTCCTGCTACAGCTATACTTTCCTGGAAGCTTCGGCCAGTCTTCTTTCAGCGTGTGGAACAGTCTGTCCTGGAATACACAACGAATTTTCCTCTCCGAGTACCTGAAGATCAGAGACTTTTTCAGTTCTCAGGTATATACATATCCTTGCATCTTCAATGCAGGATTCACCATATTACTACATTAAATACCAAACAGTATGGCAGTAAATTAATGTGTAACAGGATGTAAACGCATTCCTCCAAAATGTTTTCTCTATCACTAAAGCTAACCATATACAGTATGTAATAATAAAATTATATGAATTGTATGAAACTGTTCCAAAAAAGGGTACAGTGCTTTGTACAGAGTGATTTTTCAGTGTTATCTTGTTGATCTCAACTAACACCAGGAAATCAGAATTATAGGGCTGTTTACATTCTTAGTCATGCAGGCAAAGAGCTTACCCAATTTATTATAACCACAGTGCACAAATGAGGTAAGTTAAACATCTTCCTAAAATAGACTGTGCAGATCCTTAATTCTCTTCTCCAAAGAAGAACAACTACAATATGCTTGGCAGGTGTGTTTTCTTTTCTTTTGTGAAAGTTCTTAATGCCATTCTTTGGGGAACTGTCTTGAAAAGAATGCACTAGGTAGTTGGTGTCAATTAACTTGTGTAATAAATTCACCAAACATCACATTTTGTGACCATCTACACAACACTATTTATGAGACTGACTATTTAGGTACCGCTCTACATTTAGGGGCCCATTTACTAAGGATGGAATTTCGAATTTAAAAAACTTTGAAATTCGACCATTCGAATTTGATACTTCGATAGTTGAAGTATTTTTTCGAGCCGTTTTCGAGCGCAGTAAAAAATCTTTCGAAGGATCATACCAAAAAAAACTAAGGGGCCCATGTACTTAGTTCAAGTGAAGGAATAGAATAAAAAAAGTCGAATTTCGAATGTTTTTTTTGGCTACTTCGACCTTTGACTACAACTTCGAATCCAAAGATTCGAACTAAAAATCGCTCGACTATTCGACCATTCGATAGTCGAAGTACTGTTTCTTTAAAAAAAACGTCGACCCTCTAGTTCGCCACCTAAAACCTACCGAAGTCAATGGTAGCCTATGGGGAAGGTCCCCATAGGCTTTGCAATCTTTTTAAGGTCGAAGAAAAATCGTTCGATCGATGGAGTAAAATCTTTAGAATCTAATGATTCAAAGGATTTAAACATTTGATCGAACGATTTTTCGTTCCATCATTCGATCGACCGAATTGTGGTAAATCCTTCGACTTTGATATTCGAAGTCGAAGGATTTAACTTCGACAGTCGAATTTGAGGGTTAATTAACCTTCGATATTCGACCATAGGTAAATGTGCCCCTATTAGACTTCTAAAAACTTAGCCAAAGACTCAGAGAAGTTCTAAGAGGTCCCCCATAGGCTAAACAGCAATTCTGCAGGTTTAAGGTGGCAAAGTGGCAAAGTCGAAGACAGTACTTTGATTTTCGAATGGTCGGTTTTGTAAAGCTTTTTCAATTCAAATTGAATTTTGGCCTATTCGATGGTCGAAGTACCCAACAATTACTTCGAAATTCAAAGTTTTTAAATTTGAAAATTCACTTTGACCCTTAGTAAATGGGCTCCTAAATGTGGGAGGATTTATGGCATTCGTTATGTTTTTAGTAATTTGTAATTTTATCAATCAAAATCATGTCCAATAAGGTGAGTTATGGCCTATTGTGTCTTTTGGATTAAGTGACTAGTGATGAGGGAAAGTGGCCCAAATGTCATTAAAATTTTGCTAAATGCGTTATAGTTAAAAGGAATGTGACAGACAGGGGGGGGCTCTGATTAGCACAGATTTGCAAACATTTGTAAGCATTCAAAAGCTATAAAAAATAAATAATGAAGACCAATTGAAAAGTTGCTTATAATTAGTCATTCTATAACATACTAAAAGTTAGCGTAAAGGTGAACCACCCATTTACTGTATTTACTTATTCCCTGCTTTTTGATGCTGCCTCTGTCATAAACAATGTTAGGAGAAAAACAGAGAATTGCCTCTTTTGTGAAGTGAGTTAAAGGCTCACGCAGCAGTAATAAGATTCCATAACTTTGTACTTAAGTTTCACACACAGCAATCTTGTGGCTGCAGGAAAGGCACACAGTTTTGCAGAAAAAGAGCATGTGCAGGTGAAATGCACGAATGGTTCCTGGACTTATCACGTGTCCAACGGCAGATGTAAAGAAAAGAGCTTCTTCAGCTGCTCACCGTGCCTTACACCTTAATCACAGTAATCAAAGTAGAAAAAACTTTGTCTGGAGACTTTTACTAAAACCTTTTCTGTTTACACTGATATAATGGAGCTTATATATATATATATATATATATATATATATATATATATATATATATATATATATATATATATATATATATATATATATATATATATATATATATATATATATATATATAATCTTCAAAATCTTTTTATATATATATATATATATATATATATATATATATATATATATATATATATATATATATATAATATATATAGAGCTAAGAAATCTGCATTCATAGGTCTTTTGTGAAGAAAAAAATGGGTTTATTCAACGTTTCGGCTCTTAGACTCGAGCCGTCATTTATACTGTATGTATACATTTACCTACAGATTCCATGCTTAAGAAAAACTTGATCTAGTAATTTTAATTATGCCCTGGTTTCTAAATTCGTATGTTCATATGATATAGCGCCCTTCCCTTTGCCTATGAGTAATACAGCAGACTGTTTTTCTGTGAACATAAGCCTCATTCATGCTTTTATGGCATTCTTTGCTCAGCCCAGGTTAGGTTTTAACTAGAAACTATATTTTTCTATAGAATGATGTCACTAAATTCCTTATATTAATGCCCTTAATGTTACTCTGTAACATTTCTATCTACTTTCCAGAGCTAAGAAAATAGACAGGACCCTAGCGTATTTATCTCTGTGTAAGCTGGCCAAGCATGTTGCTAGGCAATACATAGATCTATATGTAACCTGATAATATAGTGCATGGCACTTGTACTTCCATGTCAGTAGTAGATTCTATGATCTCCAAAAAGGAAAGTGTCAAATAAAGCATGTTATGACAAACAACTCTGCTGTATGCATCAAACACAATGGAAAGACATATGAATGTATTCCAAATATTTCAGAAAGTATCATTTTATGGGGTTAATGATCTATTTTGGAGCTTTTATAACATAAAAAAATTCAGGCAGTGTATGATATTTTACGCTGATATGCACTTGTGTGTGTGTTTACATTGCACATACTGTAGTTGGCAAATTATACTTTATGTATTTTTGGTTTCAAACTTTTCAGAGGATCAGTAACATTCATGATATTGATGATATTTTTTTTAGTGATATTTTACCTTTTGTGCCAAAACCATTATGGCACAGGTTACTTTCTGGTATACGGTTTATTATTATTAATATTCTATAACGTGCAATGAATCCACAAGTAAATACGTTTACAGTATTTCTGGTATTGAAATTCTTTTTTTTTTTTGAGGAGGGGGAGATTGTGTACCAATAAATGACTCCCATGGGAGGGCCTATACAGTAACTGTATACATACTTAATGTTAATAGTATATGTAAAAAAAGCACTACATTTGCTCAGGTGCAATAACACATAGAAACCAATAAGATGTTTTTAAATAATTCTGTCCAGTAAATGAATTCCAGTGATTGGATGCTATACGTGATGAGATCAGTTGCAAACTTTGCGCCTTTTATTACATTTCTCCAAGAGCAAACGAGGTGCTTGTCTATATGAAACAGTGTCACACATACAGTTCCCATAGCTGTTTGTAGGTCAATATGTATTTTAAATGGATTTCAGTGTTTGATATCCTGCACTTTAATGAGATGAAAAAAGCTAAATAAATAACCATAATCATTTCAAATGTAGATTTTTTTTTCTCAAGTGCAGATTACAGGTCAGAGAAAAAAAGAGTTCACATTTGCATGTGCATTGAGCTGAAAGGCCCACACACCTTACAGTATATGCAAATCCAACAATGGAAGTGCTGACGGACGTTGCTTTGTCACTGATATATTGAAGAGAGAGCTATTCCTGGAACTCTATTCAAAGCAGAGATTATTAGTGAGCTTGGTTTTGTGACAATATTATTTCTCAAAACTGAACAGAACAGATGTATCAGAACCTACTAGAGTATATTAATCAAACTCTCTGTCATGTTAAATGTAAAGTGGAGCAAAAGTAGGGCACAGCAACTGAATAATACATATTATGGAAAATGAATTCTTCTTGAAAAAAAAAACAAAGCAAAATGTTTCTGAGTTTAACAATTTATATACTGTACGTTTCACTAGTAAGAGAAGTATATGCTGATCATTTCATTATATTTTCACTTGTTTATTGTATGGACACTGCAGGATGATTTTACACCAAATCCAATATCCTTTGTTTCAGAGCAATCATGAGATATTTAGTCAGATTCAATCTCCCAGTAAAACCCTATCTATAATAACTTCATCCTTATCTATTGTGCCCCCTGTAGGATTACTGACTGCAAATGCAGAGTGAGTGCAGAGGAGCTCATGGCGTCATCTTCCGGTGCTTCAGTAATCTTCAGGTCTTCTTCCTTCACTTTGCCAATTTCTGTCACTTCTGGCGCATGCGCATTTGTAATGAGCCAGAAAACTGCTCCAACTGTGCATACGCTGATACGCCGCTCACATACAAGGAAAACGGAAGCGCCAAAGATGGCACCCGTGAGCTTTGCTGTGCTCACTCTGCATGTAAGGTCAGTAATCCAACAGGGGACACAATTCTCAGGTAACACTTAGCAGGGGGGAGACTGGGAGGGGGCCAGCGGAGGGGGGCTTAGTTCACCTTTAAGTCTAGTAAAAATCATTCAAAAGAAAAATTCCCCAACAGAATTGTTTTGCCTTCAATAAGGATTAATTATATCTTATTTGGGATAAGTACTAGGCGCTGTTTTATTATTACAAGAGAAAAAGAACAATTTTTAAACATGTTTGTTAATTAAAATAGAGTATATGTGGCATATTTAATAAAGAGAGAATTGTGTTTTTCTGATGAGTTTTTGCTAAAAAGACAATTCGCAGCAACATCGCCTTTTTACTAAAAGACAAGCAGCACATTTCGCTTGTCACTGGAGAACTTTTGCTGTGTTTCACCAAGGGGATTTTTCACTTAGGCAAACTTATCGTAAATCCACTAATTTATTCAACTGTGAAAATTTCAATTCATTACCCTTTTCACCAAAATCGAATCTAAAATAAGGCTAAAATTACTACATCTCAATATAAAAAATCGGTGGTCTCTACTATGGTCAATGCAGCTAAGATATTAATACCAAAATATTGGAAATCCCTGAATATACCCATGAGCAAGGAATGGTTACTCAAAATACAAGAAATGGATACGGTCAAGAAGTTTAAAAGCAATAAGTTGGAACAAACCCAACAAATTCAGTTTCTTTAAAAATGGCAATCCTGGCATCTTTTTTACATATGAAGCTCATGTTACATTTATTTTATTGTGGGCTCATGGCCTAGGACAATAGAGGATCTATGTCTTCATTTTGCTTCCTTGGACATTTTTAAGAAAAGTGGGCACTTCCAGCAATTTCACCAAAATCACTAATAAATACATATGACGTTTATATGCCCACTGAATTTAAATTGCTGTAAGCGTAAGTTAATGAAGTTTCACTAGGAACAAAGTAAGGCTAGAAAAAAATCATTATTAAATTTTCACGCCAACGAATCATTGCTGATGAAAGTACACCAACGTTCTTTTGCAGAGACATAATTGTACATTTTGATGAATATGCGTATTCGTCACAAATTACGTCTGACATAGTTGTGCGAAGTCTGATGGTGACATCCGAAGGGAAAATTTGCATGTAAGTAAATGTTCCTCCCCATAATTCAGAGCTTTTTAAATAACAGGTTTCCAGGTAATGTATCCTATACCTGCACAAGAATTGGGAGATACACTTAAAGGAAAACTGTACCCGCAAAATAAATAGTTAAACAGATAGTTTATATCAAATGAAGTGACATATTAAAGGATCTTATCAAACTGGAATATATATTTAAGAAAATCTTGCTATTGAACCACCATTTTGTGATGGTCTGTGTGCTGCCTCAGAGATCACCTGACCAGAAATACTACAACTCTGTAACAAGAAGAAGTGTGGAAGCAAAATACAGAACTGTTAATTGGCTCATGTGACCTAACAAGTATGGTTTGTTTGTGTGTGCCGTGAATCATACGTTCACAAGAGGCAGCCCTTATTTTTTAAAATAGCAATTTTCTATTTATGATTACCCAATTGCACATACTAATAAACAAGTATATTATTATGAAAATGGTTTATTTACATGAAACAGGATTTTACATATGAGCTGTTTTATGCAATATCTTTTTTTATAGAGACTTCCATTGTTTGGGGGTAATCTCAATTGCACATACTCTGCTGACTGTAGAAAATTGTAGAAAAATTATGGCAACAGGAGTAAATGAATAGAATAATATGATTAAACCTAAAACGATGATCAGAGTTCGCCCCATGTGATCAAAGTCCTTTACCCCCCACTAGACTAGATGGGGTTAAATAGATCATGGGATTATGAATCGGATGGAGCTGACAAGAAAAAAATGGGAACAGGAGCTGCACCTGCTTGAACTAGAGGCTGTAGCAAAACCACAAGTCAACAGAATATTAAGTTGCAGTGGGCTGAGAACAACTGCGTGACCAGAACTTTTAAACTAAAAAAAAAATCATACAAAGAGAATGAGAAAAGTTCGCAAGGATTTGCATCTAAGCAAGCAATCATACAAAGAGAATGAGAAAAGTTCGCAAGGATTTGCATCTAAGCAAGCTAAATAGCAGTAGGCAGTGCAGTAAGTAAACAAGAGGGAATGTTACAGGCAATTTGGTTTACATTTTTCACTGAAAACAAGAAAACTTGTTTTACCTGTTGACTTAAGTTTCATGTGAGTCTCCAAAACATGCACATCAATCTGATCTCACACCAAAACCTTCATTTATTTTTCTCTAGTACAAATGCAAAACATGAAGGTCTTCATTTTTAGGCACATATGAACAATGATGGCATGCCAAGTGCCAAGACAGAATAAACCACACGTGAAATGTGCAGCAAAGAAGGGAAATTGGCACTATACTTTAAAGCAGTTAAACCCAACCAGTGGCTCGTGAGGAACATGTTGCTCACCATCCCCCTGGATGTTGCTCCCAGTAGCCTCAAAGCAGGTGCTTATTTTTTAATTCCAGGCTTGAAGGCATGTTTTGTTGCATAAAACCCAATGTAATACCAACATGAGCCTCCTGTAGGCTGCCTGACCACACAGGGCTACCAAATAGCCAATCACAGCAGTTATTTGGCAGTCCCAGGAAATGTTTTCATGCTTGTGTTGCTCCCCAACTTTTTTTACATTTAAATGTGGCTCATGGGTAAAAAAAAGTTGGGGAGCGCTGCTTTAGAGCATTGCATGTAATCTTCACTAATGCAAATTACATTCTATACAAACTCTCATGTGCTAGCTATACACAAAGGTGTACTTTTGGTATCACATACAGTAGCTGTAAAGTTAGAGGGGGTGTGAATATTGCTGGGAGAATGTAATAAAAGAAAAATTATCCGCAATGCGAAAAGTTATGCCTCTTTGCAAACAAATTTTCCTTTCAACAAATTTAGTATAGCTTTTGTGAACCCTGAAACTGTTTAGCGACCATTTCCAACAGTAGAAGAAGGTTTGCGAATTTTATAGTTTGTGCCAGTGCGCAGTGGATGTATTAAAACTTCTTTCTGAAAAAATTGTTGCGTTTACTCCAAAAGATTACGACAGCGTCAAGCACTTCTTAAAAGTGGGCAATGCACAATTAAAATTCGCAATGTAATAACAGTTGAAGGAAGAATATTACACTGAGAAATTAGACTTTTTATTCTTATTTGTGCTAATTGTCTTGCTATTTGCAACTTTTATTATATTCCCCTAAGAATATTAAGTGCTGCTTTATATTTAAATATACAACTATACAGAAATGTAGGTTATATAATAACACAGCTGCATACAATATACCCTTATTATGTTGCCACTGAGCAGTATGGCCATTGTAATGCTCATTTAAGACTGCAACCATGGTTGCAGTTGTGAGACACTGAGGACAGTTGTTGCTTGATGTAATCAATGCTTGCACACTGTACTCACTCTTAAATGACCACTGTCAAAAATATTGTTTTACCCACTTCCTCTTACATTGTAATTGGTAACAGTGTGTACCATGTCCGCTGGGTTTTCACCTGCCCCTCCCAATAATCAGTCGACATGCTCCACCTCATTAAACCTTAGCACCAACAAGAAACACAGTTCAGCATGTTATGTCCTTTTAACAGAATACCCGATCCGCCTTTCTAATAAATGAATCCCCTATTATTATAATTTGTATAGATTTTTTTCCAGCAGTTTACCTATACAGATATTTCATCAGAGTTGATTTACAGTTGTGGGACATGCTGACAAGAGCTTACATTGAATCAGGGTAACCAGTGTGATTATAGAGTTCATGTTGATTAGGAAATCTAAAAGTGGCCTTTCCATCCTGTCACTCATCCTACCTCCTGTTCTAGAGTAGCTGCTCCCCAGGGTGCTCTGAGAGTTCAGAACTGTTGTCCCCAGGATCTTCAACCACAATAGCAAATCTGTTGGTGTGGGCAGGTTGTGAATTAGCTATCCTGTCTTTTTTTCCCCAATGTCCCCTTTTAACTGTAATAAACCTGTCTCTCATTTAACTTTTTGAGGAATCCGGACATGATTCAAGATGAAGAAGTGATGTTTTCTCTACTCATTGAGGACAACTCCCTGTTGTTTTTTTCTTTTATACAAAAAAAATATAATCTAACTTCAGGTCCTGTAAAGCATTAATAGTCCTCCCACACTGATGCAGGTCTGGACTGGGAGTCAAAATAGGCCCTGGCATTCCAAATACAGAGAGACCCACTCAACTCCCCACCACCCCACTAAATAGTGACTTTCTATAGCATCTTAAGACCCTTGCATTTGCCAGAACCCACAGATTGCCAGTCCGGGCCTGCACTGATGTTAGTAGTTTTAACACCTTCATTACCTGCTGAAATTTGCAATGAATATCTAAGTGCCTTCTAGCAATCTGCAACTGGATCAGCCAACACCACCTCAAACTGAACCTAACAAAAACCGAACTAATCATCATTTTTTCACATAAACCTGATCCTACTCCCCTTTCACTATTTGTACTGATAGCATGCTCATTAACCCTGTTTGGGGGTAATCTTTGACTCCTTTCGCTTCTCTGAATATATTTACACCACTGTCAAAACTTTTCACTTTTTCTTATGCAGTATTGCCAAAATCTGTCTCTTTGTTTTATCTGCAACAGCTAAGATGCTCATGCATGCTCTCTTCCTATCCTGACTAGACTACTATAACTGGCTACTAATTGGCCTCCCAAACGCCCAACAAGGTCCTAAATTTCCCTGAGGGTGCCTGAAGTTCGTCCTCCAGTGCCCCCACCCCCCATAGGATATTGTGCATGCGCTTCCTTTTCATACTGGAGTGCTGGCTGCCATGCGCTTAGTGCTATAGAATCAGGTAAACTACCTGTGTGGCTGAGTTGCATGCTGCCCATTAATTTATGCCCCTGACCCTTCAAATCTTCAAAAACCTTCATTCCTCTGCACCTCACTACATCTCTTCTCTTGTCTTTCCATATGTTCCTGGCTGACACCTCTGCTCCTCTCAAAGCAACCGGATACCTCCCAAGTGTTCCGTTTTTCGCAGTACAGTCCCAATTTTGACAGCTCAGCCCGCAGTCCCAAGTTTCTTACTGAAATGTGCAGGCTTTCTGAACACAAACTACAAAGTTTCTGAAACTTAATTAAAATAAGAGGCTTTTTGACAGAGAGCCTAGAACACTCAGCAGCTGCACTTGGATTCTTTTGAAACAATTTAAGATAAGCAAAGATACAATGGTAACTATTTAAGATAAGCAAGTCTCTTGTGATAACTGAGATTTTCAGCTTAAGGGGCAATTCACTTTCATTAGCAAAACATAACACATAAAACTCCCAGAAATGCGTTCAAATTTTCATAACCAGTCAAATTTTGTAAAACAGATATGGTAATTAGGGAATGTGGCCATAACATGGGCATGGTCAAAATTTTTAATGGCACAACTTTTTGTCCCTCTTTCCACTTTTTGAATGTTGGGAGGTATGCAACCGTTGGTTGCACCCCCCCCCCTCCACACACAGTTACTCCTGGTTCCCACCTTAAACCTTTCTCTCTTAATGCTCCTTTCATTTGGAATCCTCCCCCAGTCTCTTCAAAAATAAACTCTGAATTGTAGTGTCACACACTGTAACCTGCATCACTTAATATAACCCTATTTGTGTCTGAAGTTACCCTCCCACTTAGATTGTAAGCTCTACAGGGCAGCAACTTCCATCCTCTTGTGTTTTTGACACTGAGATTTTAATCTTTATTGTAACTGTACTTCTTTTAGTAAATTGTTCTGCTATACAGTGCTGCATAAAAGTACTAGAGTAGTTTTCTTTATACCTATACTGATGAATTTATTCCATTCAAATTTGTTTCTATGCATTGGAAAAAATGCATATTGTGTCGTTCTGTTAATTATTCCTTAGATGTTATTTTTAGTTTGGCCAGCAGAGGGAGCAGCAGCCACAAAAAACACAGAATGCTTTTATTAAGGATTACCTTGAACTGTGTATCTATCTATCTATCTATCTATCTATCTATCTATCTATCTATCTATCTATCTATCTATCTATCTATCTATCTATCTATCTATCTATCTATCTGTAGAAAAAGTCCCACCGGGCCTGCCCGCACTCACATAGAGTTGAAGCCAGAGGTGCACGGTCAATGATTAATTATATATATCGAAGCAGGACCCGCACATTCTGTTATTTGTGATAATTGTGATTTATTCCACACAAATAGCATCACTTATGGGGGAGGGTATTTAAATGGTTACACTTGTAATGCACATTATCGTTGAGAAAGGTCTCCGAAATGTCGGATTAAGATGCTATTTTGTGTGGAAAAAAAATCACAATTATCACGAATAACAGAGTGTGCGGGTCCTGCTTCGATAGATATATATAGAGATATATATATATAGAGATATATATATATATATATATATATATATATATATATATATATATATATATATATATATATATATATATATATATATATATATATATATATATATATATATATATATATATATATATATATAGGTAATGCAAGGATCAGCACACTCATTTGTAGAAAAGCAAATGTATTTTATTTCAACACAGCATTGTGTCCAACGTTTCGGTTCCTCCTGGGAACCTTTATCAAGGATCATCCTTGATAAAGGTTCCCAGGAGGAACCGAAACGTTGGACACAATGCTGTGTTGAAATAAAATACATTTGCTTTTCTACAAATGAGTGTGCTGATCCTTGCATTACCTATATTATTAATTTGATCTTGCACCTCAAACTCGTATAAGCATCGAGTGCTGATACCCACAGGACCCATATATATATATATATATATATATATATATATATATATATATATATATATATATATATATATATATATATATATATATATATATATATATATATATTTATATTTATATTCTTAAGTATAACTAATAAAAGTTCACGTTCTGAAAGTTAAAATCCATGTATAGAAAAATTACAAATACATTTGATACAAATATCAGTGCTAATGAGTGTTTATCAGGACCAAATACAACTGTTATTTGTGATCTCAATGTCAGTCCCTCCTTTTTTGCTTTATATTAGGACTAAGAAGAATAGCAGACAGCATATTTTTGCATGGGTTATTAGTAGTTCAGCAGTCAGTGAATATACTTATAGGCAATTATCATAAAAATGAATGGGGCATTTGACATACCTTATTGTGTCAATGCATTAAGAGAAGCTTGCATTTAATTGAGACGTTGCTCAATATTTTAATCTGCCCTTGGTGATACAAGGATTGCATTTTCCTTGGCTAAAATCAATGTTCTGCTGGATGACTTGCAAATACAGTGCAAACTGTTAATTTCAGCTGTTACTTCAGCACCAAGATTTAAAATTGCCTTTTCACATGTTCCGGTTCCGGGCAAAGCACTGTATCTTACATATACAGCTTATCTGTCTTGGTGTTTTTTATGCTATGTGACATAGTATCACCCAATGCAGCAAAACGTATTATAAACTTGATATAAATTCACTAAGTACTCCATTTTCCATTTCCATTTTATTTTCTATTTCTTTGTGGTTTCTGAGATATTAGCAGTTTTAGACTGCTCAATAGCTCTTTTTAATGGTCACAATGGCAGTAGCCCTAACTGTCTATGCACATCTTGTACAGTCAGTTAACTCTAGGGTTGCTGATTCTCTGATTTGCTATAATAAAAAATGCAAAAAGCAACATCTTTGTGGCATTCTCAGTTGGCTAAAAGTCTTTGACCATGCAGTAGGTCTGAATAGATGCATGTCAAGAGGCTTATAACACAATAAATAGATGTCTGTTGCAAATGCCCACCTTATTTGTATGTACGGTATATACATATACATGTATGTATATTTCCATTTGTATAGTGCTTCCTGAGGGCAAAGCACTGTACAACAGAACAATAAATTAGTAGAATAAACAGGGGGTCTATACAATAAGTACAAAGAAGTATAAAAAAACAATACACATAAATACAAAGTATTAGTTATAATACATATTAAGTGTGTATTGTCAAGGAGACAAAAGGATGGAGGTCCCTGCCCCACAGAGCTTACAGTCTAAATGGGAGAGTAACATGCAGACACAAATCAGAGGCATATCAAGCACTGCAGGTTAAAGTGTGTGACACTGCCATATAAGTGGCAGTTCCCAGTTCAAGTGTCATGCAAGTGCTCGAAGATGTAGTCTTTGAGTTTAGTTCTAAAGACATTGAGGGAGGATTATCTCTGGAGAAATTCAGAAATGGCATTTCAAATGTAAGGAGCAGCAAGACAGAAGGGTTTGATGTGGGACACAGCAGTAGTAGTGGGGGGATGCAAACAATTAATTAGATTATATTTTGAAAGCCTTTCTTACGAAAAACAGACTAGGGGCAGATCACTGCATCACATTTTTTATGGTTTATTGTGACTGCATGATAATTGTATGAAAGTACTGTACTTCTTAACACTGTAAAGAGACTTGTGGCAGTTAAAGGGGGTTTCCATCACCATTTATTGAAGTCATTCATTTTGGTCACTGTACTTTAGCCAAAAGCAATACCAATATGTTGTCATCTCCTCCTGTTAAGATCTCCTGATGCTTATGCTGGTACACTGATGAATGAGCAGAACCTTGTCAGCTTATTCCATCCAGTGTGTCTATTATCACGTAAAATTAAAAATAAAGATGTCAATGTAAAAAACCCATTTTAAACATGTATTATTATTATTTTTTGAATTAAGGAATCTGAATATTTCCCAGAAGAATGAGCATTCTGCACTTTAAAGCCATGCAGATGTTCCATATTGTACTGAATGCTGGTGCTGAATATTTATACACAAACAATAAAAATGAATTTTATGAGTGCATAGATACTCATTTTTATGTGTGTATGCAATTATCTTGATTTGATCATAGGCTAGAGCTCTTTAAACTGTGCGATGAGTCTGCATAGAAAGCAAAGACATGAAAGGGGACATCAACAATAAGTTTATCGCTTGTAGAACTGGAATAAGTCCCTGTCCCAAAGAGCTTACAGTTTAAATGGCCATAATAAAAAGTTACCTCTAATGTAAGGTTCTATGCCAGAGAGCTGGGGCTGGAAGTTTCTGAGCACTTTTATATCACACAGCATGATCATTAGCAGTGCATATATTATGTGTCCTTGTCAGACATATACAGCAGGCAGTGGATATATCAAGTATATCACCAAACATATCACTTGTGTCTATTAATAGACAGCTTGGAAACAACATGGATACTTGTGACATGTCAAACATGCAAATCAGTTCAATCAGCAAGACTTAACATAACGGTTTTATCCGAGCAGATCTTTTCTTAGAACACTGGTCACAGCACGCCAGCATATGTTCACCATTTCATGCACGCCCACATTTTAAACACCTGCAGTGCATGGATTTTTAAAAACAGCATATTGACTCTGAAATTCTTAAAGCACGGCATCAAAAATAGAAGCATCAAAGACACAATAAAAGGCACATACATTTACTAGTGTTTAATCACTTTAAAATGATCTATATATTTGTATTGCAAAATATTTGTGCTGCCATTTAGTTATTTAGTAATGCCATAATGGCATTGGTCACATAGGTAGTGGACCTATGCCCAGTATTGTCCAGGAAACCCTTAAAACATCCAAATAGGTAGGCCAACTGTATACATGAGATATAACTTGCAACTCCATAGGCAGCAGAAAAGCAAAAAAAGTCCATGTTTTGTCACTTGCATCAGGGTACTGTGTATGTAACATTTTACTGGAATTGCAGCTATTTTATGAAAAATGATAACATTTTCAAGCAGATCTCTGCAACACTGTCTAATAGGCAATAATATATTGTGAAATGCAATTTTTGTATGTATTTGTTTTTGCAACATTTTCTGTTTAGTACAAATTGCCCTTTAACCCTATGGGGCAGGGGCTCATGTCCATGGTGAGCAACCTCTACAGTATATAACACTGTTTGAAAGTGTCAGTGCTATATAAATAAAACATAATAAATAATAATTTTGGGTGCAGACCCTGGGAGGAAGAATGCTTGGATATTTGGATTAATCTCTTCAATTGAGACAGGCCATTAAAACGACTGTGTGCAAGCAAATTTTATAGCTCATATTTTACCTGATCTCTTCCTCTCCAAATATCTCTACTTCTACAACTAGACCCTCTGTTTCTTCATATAAATTAATGTATATATACTGTATATTCCTAAGAAGTCAAAGACCTGTGAGTATTTCCCAGTTTGATATCTTTTGTTTTTGATCTAGACTGCTTTGTTAAGATTTGTGTTACCTATTATGAGGGTTATGAGACAAGACACTGACTCAAGCTACTCTTTCAGTATCTTGAGTCATTTGATGTCATTTTTTAAATAATGTGTTATGAGCTCTATTTGCTACAAAGACTGTATTATTTAATAATTCCATTGGATTTTGGATCAACATCAAAAAGTAGCAAATGTTCATATCCCACAACCATTAGGGATCTTAGCTAAATTAATATATGCTTTTAAGGTTGCTATCTCCCATATATTCCTTTTTAGTGCATTGAACCTTCAATATGTGTATGTGTTTGTGTTAGGGAAGCTTCGGAAATCTGGACACCATCTTTATTTACAGTGTTAAAAGCATTGAAATTGTGTTTAGCTGATCTTATGTATATATAGTGGATGATGTTCGCCCTACTGTAATTTATAAAGATATTATAAGTCACTGAGGAGTTATGTGGCCATATAAAAGCATGGGGCCAAAGGCCAAGTACTTTAATACAGGTCACATAACTCTGAGGTGACTACTAATATCTTTACAGCAGGGGGTACATTATACATTAAAATCTACAGTTTCTGGGTGCATGATTTGATTTGTAAAGATGTCTGGCTTTGCTTTATGTACTATAATATGAGTTGGTTTTGCTTCTGTCTTCCTTGCTGTAGTCTGTTCCCCTTGCTGTAACATACCTCCCAACTGTCCCATTTTTCACAAGACAGTCCCGATTTTGAAATCTAGCCCCTAGTCCCGGTTTGTTACTGAAATGTCCTGACTTTCTCTTTGATCTCCTGCACAAAACAGCCAGGAAAAGATACAAACTTAATTGGCTTTTGGCAGAGATCCCAGAATACATACTTAGATACTTTTGTAACAGTTTAAGATAAGCAAAGAAGCTATTTTTAATAATTTTGGATAAGCAGGAATCATGGGGAAACTGACTTTCAGCTTAAATGGCAGTTCACCTTCATTAGCAAAACTGTAATAACATAAAAAAACACAGAAATGCTTTCAAACTTTCAGAACCTGCCAAATTTTGTAAAATGGACTTGGTAATTAGGGGGTGTGGTCAACAAAATGTTGCCGCTCTGTGCACTGCAAATCTTTTTGTCCCTCTTTTCGTTTCCAAAATGTTGGGAGGTATGCTGTAATCTGTCCCTGTAGTCTGTTCTACAGTACCTGTACTTGAATTTGTTTTACTGTTTTCTGCCCTTGCCTTCCATGTGTGATGTCATAAGGGAAAGGCCAGGGAAGGAGGGAGACAAGACTGAAGATTGAAGGTGGGAGGGGGAGCGAGAGTTGAGAAGACGTTTATGGGGAAATTAGGAGGGACGGTAGAATGGAGGGAGACTCAAGAATGAGACAGTGTGAGGGGGATGGAGACCAGAGAGGTATCAAGGAGAGGGGGCCTAGGCAGAAAGGACACAGAAAGGCAGGGAGCGAAACTTGAGAGAGTGGGTGGGACAGAGATCAGAGAGAGAGAGAGACCATGCGAAGAAGAAGGAGACCGGTAAGGCCTCATAGGAGGAGGAACCCAGATGGAGCAGACACGGATGGGCAGGGGGAGCGAGACATGAGACCAAAGCAATGAGGGCCTGTATTTGAGAGGAAGTGAGAGAGGAGGAGCGCCTCATGTTGTAAGTAAGATCTGAGCCTAGCAGTCAGATGGGAGAGGGGCAAGAGTAGAGGAAGAGCTGCAGGGAGAGAGCAGCAGTAGAAGTGCTGTCCCATGTAAACCGCGCATACTGACGCAAGAATGTGCCATTTATAAATATATAATTTACAGTTGGGGTCCATAGGAAAATACAAGGGGGATTGTGGGAACACTCCAAGGCTAAGTAAAAATGTTTTAAACACAATGGAAGTGCTACTGATTTGTCCAATTAATCAATGCACATTCCCTGGTCCCCTGTCTCACAAGTAATTCAGTATATATGCAAGTGTATGTGTTTAAAAAAACAGGGGTTTTTTAGTTATAAAGTTATGATCATAAAATTGGTAAGCTGCCATACCACCTTAAGGTAAACCCCACATGGTGGTCCCTAACTATTTATCTCTGGTCATAGTATAAAAGGCCTGTGCCTCCCTGCATAGTAGCATTCCTTGGGATAAGTGTCTCCTGACCTTGGCATTGATGTCAATCTGGGCTAGATCCTCCCCCGGCACTAACTGTTGCGACCTTTAAGAGAGAGACTGCCCAAACCAACGCCCATTTTGGGTTACTTTTTGTCATGAGACAATGGCAGTTCTACATAAACAATAATATACTCGGGGCATATTTTCAGCAACAAATGGGAGTGTATTCCCTATGGCCTCACTCAATGGACAAAAAGCTTTTGATCTCACTGAGCTCTTTTCTGACTTGATTCCTCTTATCTTGCATATGGATGGAAATGCATAGTTGATCCATAGGAATACATCTAAAGGCATTTAACCATACATAACACATTTATAATAAACAGGTATTGGATCTATTATTCCGAATGCAGTATTTTGGCAAACTATTAATTTCACATTAACTTACATTGTCAAGCTTAAAGGAATAGTTTAGTGTGAAAATAAAAACTGGGTAAATAGATAGGCTGTGCAAACTAAAAAATGTTTCTAATTAGGGATGCACCGAATCCAGGATTCGGTTCGGGATTCGGCCAGGATTCGGCCTTTTTCAGCAGGATTCGGCCGAATCCTTCTGCCTGGCCGAACCGAATCCGAATCCTAATTTGCATATGCAAATTAGGGGCGGGGAGGGCAATCGCGTGACTTTTTGTCACAAAACAAGGAAGTAAAAAATGTTTTCCCTTTCCAACCCCTAATTTGCATATGCAAATTAGGGTTCGGTATTCGGCCGAATCTTTCATGGAGGATTCGGGGGTTCGGCCGAATCCAAAATAGTGGATTCGGTGCATCCCTATTTCTAATATAGTTAGTTAGCCAAAAATATAATATATAAAGGCTGGAGTGAACAGATGTCTAATAAAACAGCCAGAATCCAACTTCCTGCTTTTCAGCTCTATAACTCTGAGCTAGTCAGCGACTTGAAGGGGGGCCACATGGTACATTTCTGTTCAGTGAGTTTGTAATTGACCCTCAGCATTCAGCTCAGATTCAAAAGCAACAGATATGACCCATGTGGCCCACCCTCAAGTCTCTGATTGGTTACTGCTTGGTAACTAGAGATGGCGCGAACTGTTCGCCGGCGAACTTGTTCGCGCGAACATCGGGTGTTCGTGCTCGCCGGAAGTTCGCGAACGTCGCGCGACGTTCGCCATTTTGGGTTCGCCATTGTTGGCGCTTTTTTTTGCCCTCTCACCCCAGACCAGCAGGTACATGGCAGCCAATCAGGAAGCTCTCCCCTGGACCACTCCCCTTCCCTATAAAAACCGAAGCCCTGCAGCGTTTTTTCACTCTGCCTGTGTGTGCTGAAGAGATAGTGTAGGGAGAGAGCTGCTGCCTGTTAGTGATTTCAGGGACAGTTGAAAGTTTGCTGGCTAGTAATCGTGTTGATACTGCTCTGTTATTGGAGGGACAGAAGTCTGCAGGGGTTTGAGGGACATTTAAGCTTAGGTAGCTTTGCTGGCTAGTAATCTACCTTCTACTGCAGTGCTCTGTATGTAGCTGCAGTGGGCAGCTGTCCTGCTTCTGATCTCATCTGCTGACTGCTGCAATAACAGTAGTCCTTGTAAGGACTGCTTTTATTTATTTTTTTGTTCCAATACAGAGCAGTATCAAGCAGATTACTAGCCAGCAAACTTACTATCATCTGTCCCTGAAATCACTAACAGCTCTCCCCCTACACTATCTCTTCCAAGCACACACAGGCAGATTTTTCAGATACATTTTTGCCCTTGATCCCCCTCTGGCATGCCACTGTCCAGGTCGTTGCACCCTTTAAACAACTTTAAAATCATTTTTCTGGCCAGAAATGTCTTTTTTAGATGTTAAAGTTCGCCTTCCCATTGAAGTCTATGGGGTTCGCGAACCGTTCGCGAACCGCTCGCATTTTTGCGCAAGTTCGCGAATATGTTCGCGAACTTTTTTTCCGACGTTTGCTACATCCCTATTGGTAACCAGGGTAACCAGTCAGTGTAAACCAAGAGAGCTGAAAAGTAGTCTTCTGACTGACATGTTATACATGAAATCACTCCAGCCTTTATACATTACATTTTTGGCTAACTAACTACATTAGAAACATTTTTTATTTTGCACAGCCTATCTATTTACCCAGTTTTTATTTTTACACTGAACAATTCCTTTAATCCGAAAGTTACATTATTTGAATATTAATGATAATAATCATTCTGCATCAGTCCATTTTTTTATAACTGTGTGGCAGTAATTCTAAACACATTTTAAAATGGTTCATTTTAAAATCAAACGTATATTTTAAAAATAAAAGGCAAAAAAATCTTTTAACCTAATAATGAATTAAAATTGCTCATTTTATATGTTGTAACTCTATACCAAGGATACAAGCGTTTACAAGCATTTACTTGTAAAATATATACTGTATAACCTCATGTTCTGAGATCCTTTTAATTTGGAAGGGGTGGGGTTGAGCCTAGTGCTTGCCCCTTGAGTCACAAATAACCAGTATATTGCCAATTTGTGAATGCATTCATAACAAAGGATAGTAATAAAAACATTAGGCGGTTACATTTGACTAGAAAAATCAAAACAGTGAATGAACAATCATAAGAAAAAACAGATTATCAATAAATAGTGAAAAGGACAGATTATTACAACAATGGAGGGATTGTTTATCTATCTCTCTCTCTATTTAGAACTAAAAGATCAATCAAAGTATAACAACAGTTATGCAAATTCGGATTTGGTTCGGTAATTGGTCAAATCTTTAGCAAATGATACGGGGGTTCGGCCGAATCAAAAATAGTGGATTTGTTGTATCCCTAGTTGATAATCAGGAATTATACATGCATTTTTGGATTATATTTTTTGTCTGTATCTTGTAAAGGTATACCAATATATAGATCAAGTGTTTAAAACATATTTTCTAGTTTTGAAATCACCATATCTAAATCTGATCGCTTCTTGGAGACAAAGAGATATCAGATATAATTAAATATCTTTCATCGCAGGAGAGTTTTCTTTAATCCAATATAAAAATATGGATTTACGAGCTGCAGCAATAACAAGGTAAACAAATGCCTCAATTTAGCCAACAAGTTCCTTTTTAGCACCAGGTAAAGATTTTTTTTCTTTGTATGGATAAAGTAAAGCAAATTGAAGGGAAATTTAGATATTAGTGGGAAGTATTCTCTGTAAATATACAGTAATTCAAGTTTGGTCCATATAGCCAATATTTTGGGGCAATGCCATAAAGAAAAAAACATTATTTTGTTTTATTTACAGGCAGAGTAAGTTGACCCATCAGAATATTTTAGACTATCTTATCACCAAAATGTATAAGTCTGAAATGCTGGTCTCTCCAGCCTTCACAAATGAACAGCTTATTAAAGTTCTTAATAGAAGAAATTAGCTGCTGAGAGGAGATAACATCATCTAGAAATATTGACCATATATAAGCTAAATTCTGTAAAGGTTGAGAGTCCCAATTAGAAGTTTGAAAAATTAAACTAGATATAACTGAAACTTTGTTGAAATATGGTTCATATTCTCCAGAGTAACTCACATAAGGGACGTTTATTCATGGGCATTGTTTTCTTATGCTAAATTAATTCCAGACCACAAGTGTGTTAGCATATCACACTACCATAATTTAAATTATATATAGATATAACAGATTCCCAGGAAAGAGGAACTCCAGAATTAAGGTCAACAATAGGTTGTAATTGGAAAGTACCATTCTTTTTTCCTTAAGGAATCAACGATTTTCTTTCATGTTTAGAAAAATAAGTTAAATGGGGATAAAAAGGGCAAAATCAATTCATTACAACCATATTGTTTCATGTGAATTTTCCATGTGACAAATGTATCTCTTTAAAGAACATTTCTCTTAATATTAGTATGCTGATTTGACACATTTTTATGTAAATAATTCCCTATATGCTCTCCCAAGTGCAGAGTGGACTTGGGAGATTAGTGTAGTTTTTTTTTTCAAAAATTGAGAAAAAAAATCCTGAAAGAAAGGAACTGCCAAGAAAAGTTGTTAACGTCACACCATCCATGATTTGTAAATCAAGAAAAATATGTGTGGAAAAAAGTACTACAAGTATTCAATTCATTGTTGTATCAAATTCATGTGAAATTAACAATATAGTTCATGAAATAAGAAAAAAAAAATTGTGTCAGATTATATGTTCAACAGTACAAGAGTAACTTCTATCTGAGATTAAATCATCAGTTGTGCAAATCAATTGAGAGATTATTATTATTTATTAAATGCCTTAAGTGCCAAAAGTGCCAAATCAATGGTGGGCAGTACTCCATCCACTAATATCAAATTGGTATAAAAATTAGGTTAAAACATAACATTTAACAGCTCAGTTAAGAAGTAATTCATGAGGGCAAAATCAATTAAATTAAAAACCACAAAAAAAATATTAAATGTGTATCGATCTGGTATAAAGTACTTGGGATACTCAGTGTGAATAACAGTTGACACACTAGCCCCACCACGATCTTACATCAGACCTGGAAACCCTCTAGAATGAATTGTTCTTAAACAATTTATACGGGAAAGGATTGTTGTGGAGGTATTATATAACACCTATGGTTATGAACCTTGATGGTAAAACCACACATGGGTGGGATACAAACATGCAATCCGTCTTAAACCGTAGAGAAAGTAAAGCAATTTCCCCACTGTCAGTGAGCACGCTTGCATGACATGGTTTCACCCTTTAATCCATTACTTTACTTTTTGTAACTCACAAAATATGTGTCTGAACGGAACTAAATGCCTGACGAGCGTTTTATCAAAGGCAAAATCGCAACATGATGTTGCAATCTATACGTAGTCGCGTTCATGTCCATTGGATAGAGAGTCATATGTTTGCATGTCTGTAAGGGTTACAGCGTGGAACCGCTGTGATAGTGGATAGCCATTCCATGGGGAGAGGATATGGCTGAAGCCCAGGGGTGTACCCATAGATGATAGGGGAGGCAGGCATGGTGAAATAAAGCAGGTTTACTTGGAGTTTGCAAAAGATACAGAACAGTTCAAATAAGGTATTTACCAGATAGGTGAGGATAAGGAAACAATACTGGAACAAAGTAACACAGGAGCTAGGAATACAGGAGCTTGGAACGCAGGTAAGGAATCACAGGAACAAGATACAGGATACAATTACAATTAATGACTCAGCCCTGAGCAAAGCTCAGGGCGGGGTTAATAAAGGGACGGTAATTGGGAATGGGAAACACATGAGGGTAAACGAGGTGGGTGGAGAATGGGGAGGAACACACTAGAAACTGACAGGTACATGAAACACAAAACACACAAGGCTAAGGATCAGCCTCAAAGAGCCCCCAGTGGCTCAAAAGAACACACACTGTCCAGAATCTGGGAAATAAAGGTTCGAGTCCCGGGCTGATCCTTACAATGTCATTCTGACGTCACGGTCATGGATCCATGTACTGTCAATCTGCCAAAATGATATTAAGCATATTTCTATGCACATTCTATGCCCTATTTCTAGAGCGAATTATTTACAAATAATGAAGAAACATTGCAAAGGAGAAAAGAAATATGTACTAAATGCTGAAACTGAATGTTTTGGGAAATATAAAATTATATTAATTTTTAGTGCATAGTCAGATCAGTGCAGTTATTATTTCCCAATATACGTAGCATATGTAGCGATAGGCTTTCATTTAAGCCTCCTGGAGTTAGGGTACCAAGTTCATAAATCCAGCTGCATTCCTTTGAAATAATTGTTTGGTCTAAATTTCCTTTTCTAATGTCTAATGAAACTTGTTCTAGAACTGTTACTGTCATTCCATCAGTTTTCCGCTCATGGTGTAGATAAAAATTTTGCCCAAAGGCGTCACTCTTTTCAATTTGTTTTTGTCTTTGTCCACCGAGGTATTTAATTGGCATTGGGATTGTATATTCTTTAAGGTCATGTATGTGGATTTAATACTGGATATATGTTCTGAGATCCTTTTCTTTAGAGTTCACTTTGTTTTACCTATATATTGTAAGTTACAGGGACATGTGATCATGTAAATTACCCCAACTGTAGTGCAGTTGTTGAATTTATTAAAATAATGTGTTTTACTGTATCTATCTATTATGTTAGTTGTTTATGTTATCTATTTTGTTAGGATGTTGTTTATATATGGACATATATTACATGATCCGCATGAAAATGTAACCTTAAGACAATTTTGGGAAAATAATTTCGTTTTTCTGTTATTAAAGTGACTCTGGACCAGTGTGTCTTGTAAATTAGGTGCACATCTCATATATAATCTCTTAGTCGCAAATCTGTCTTTAGGATATGCCAATGTTTGCTTAATTTTGCCCTAATAGCATTCCACTGATTACAGTAAGTTGTGATGAATCTCATAGCCTCAGTATTTGTCGTTTCTTTTGAGAGCAAGGTTTGTGCTCTAGAAGTCTTAAATGCCCTTTTTCTCCTTTTTAAATGATTCTATTGCTATAACCACATGTTTTTAATCTGTTTGACAATTCACCTGATCTCTGTTTGAAAACATAATTTGAACAGTTTCTCCGAACTCGCAAAAATTCTCCAACTGGGATCACTTTCTTAACACTGGGGACATGGACTAGAAAAATGTAGAGTCAAATTAGTTGCTGTTACTTTTCTGTACATATCTTTTTGTAAAGAACAATCATTATCCTTCTTTATAGTGATGTCTACAAAGTCTACTTGTTGAGTATTATATATATATATATATATATATATATATATATATATATATATATATATATATATATATATGTAAATTTTAGGTTCAGATTGTTATCATTCAAAACATCAAAGAATTGTTGCAGAGATTCAACCGAACCCTCCCATATGATAAGCAGATCATCAATGTACCATAGCCATTGATTAATATGACAGGTCCATTTGTCTGTATTCTCAGAAAACACATAAAACTGTTCCCAGCATCCCAGAAACAGATTTGCATAAGTGGGTGTGAAGGGAGCCCCCATCGCAGTCCCCTTTACTTGTAGATAGTATTTGTCATTAAAGACAAAATAGTTAATATGTTAGGCAAAATTGTAGTAAATCAATCAAAAAGGTTCTATAGTCTATACCAAAATTTTTTATGTTTGATGCTTGTGTATAATGATGTTACACACATGTAACTAATATGGTATCTTTGGTGACTCTGATATCTTGTAATTGTCCAGTCACAACTCCTGTGTCTTTCACATAGGAGGGTAGGGATACCACAAAAGGATGTCATTTCTCATCTATGAATTGACCAGCAACTTCACATAAACTACCATTGGCAGATATATTTAGCCGACCGGGAGGTTTGTCTTTATTTTTATGTACTTTTGGCAACATATAAAAAGTTGGAATTTGTGGGTGAGTGTTAACCAATGCATTGTGTTCTTGAGAGGAGAAGAGTCCTGAATCCCTTGCATCTTTAATTAAGTTATGAAATTGTTGACTAAACCTATCTGTGGGATGATAATCGACTTCATTTAGTTGTTTTAGTGCCTCGGCTATATACATAGTCTTAGGCCATATTGTTGCCCCCTTTGTCTGCAGCTTTGATTACCACATCATCCCATTTTTTGATCTCAGTGATCGCCTGTCTCGCTAAATATGACAGATTATCTGGGAAATCTTTATTTGGTAATAGACTAAAATTTTTCATGACAAGTTCACCAAATATTTGTACAGTTGAACAAATTTGAGCGGTTGGAGTATAGGTACTTTGTGGTTTGAATTTACTGCCCAAAGTTGTGTCATTATTTAGTAAAAAACATAGATCTTGTAAAGCTTGATTGAACATTAGATTGTCCTGATTCAGAATCTGTTCTGGTGTATGTAAGTCAAAAGGGTTATCCGATCGTGTCATTTGTGAAATAGGATTAACTTCACAGTTGTTGAAAAGTGTTTTTTTTAAAGAGTAACTTTCTACAAAACAGAAATAAGTCTTTGTATAGAATACATTTGTCTACGTTATGATTAGAGGAAAATGAAAGGCCTTTTTGTACTGATATTTGCGTGTCTGTATTGGTCAGAGTGATTAATAATGGATAATTGTTCATTTATCATCTGTGTCTCCATTGTTCTCTCCCCCGATTCCTCCCCCATGCATTTTGCCTGGGGTAACCCCACCTGTCTCTGTTTCTTAGCCTTGTTAAACCCCCTCCTAATCATTTGTGTCTCTTTGTACTAAAAATTGGATGTGTTGTTAGGGGATCTGTTATTAGGTGTAGTGTCTGTTGCAAGGTCTAAATTTTAGTTGTATTTTCACCTGTTTCTGTGTCTGACGTATCAGTACTTCATGGTCAGAGTTAGGTTGATCATCACTTTTTCTTTCCCATTTGTAAATGTTCCCAGGTCAAAAATCATTTAGATCTCTTATAAATTTATGTATTTTCTTTGCAGCTGTTTCATGTTCTAATTCATCCAGCTGTTCATCCATTTTAAATAAAAGACATATATTCCACACAATCTTTATATTCTTGTAGTTGGACTTCTAGTTTTACTTTCTCTGTAAATTCATTTACTAATGTGTCCTCATATTCATAATGTATTCGTATTAGCTCCATAGAGCATTTTGAGAGGACTTCCTCCCACTTTTCTTTAAAATGCAGTTGATTAGTCATAAAGGTGGGAAAGAGTCTAATTCTAAGACCTCAGGGGATAATCATATCCTCCACGTATTTCATGTAGGTTCATTTATTCCACCAAGATTTTAGTAATTTTATACTATCTCCCCTATATTCATTCAATGTTTTTATCAGTATCTGATTAGATTGATGATGAGTATCAAACTTATCCTTGTAGAAAGGCTTGTGTATTTTACCTTCCCATTTACCTTTACGAGAAATTAAAGAGGACATGTTGACCAAAATAGAGAAAGAGACCGACTAAGGTGAGACGTTGTGTGTAGAAAAAGAAGGATTGTCAATTGGAGAGAACTGGATAGTCTGTCAAATTTAGAGAGACAGACGATCAGTGGCAAAAAATGGGATGATTCAGTAATCAAAGCTGCAGAAAAAGGGGTCAACTTAGTTATATAGCCTAAGACTATGTATAAAGCCGATGCACTAAAACAACTAAATGAAGATGTAACAGCATTATATACAAACATCATACATAAAGCAGGTATCAGGGCTGTCAATTCCTTCCTTGAAGGTGAAAGCAATTTTTGGATAGACTATAGAACCTTTTTGATTGTTTTACTACAATTTTGCTTAACACATAACTATTTTGTCTTTAATGACAAATACTATCTACAAGTACAGGGGACTTCGATGGGGGTCACTTATGCAAATGTGTTCCTGGGGTGGTGGGAACAGTTTTATGTGTTTTCTGAGAATACAGACCAATGGACCTGTCATATTAATCAATGGCTACGGTACAGTGATGATCTGCTTATCATATGGGAGGGTTCGGTTGAATCTTTGCAACAATTCTTTGATGTTTTGAATGACAACAATCTGAATCTATATGTATATGAAATGTATATAGTACCCAACAAGTAAACTTTCTAGACATCACTATAATGAAGGATGATGATGGTTCTTTACAAACAGATATGTACAGAAAAGTAACAGCAACTAATTTGACTCTACATTTTTCTAGTCACCATGTCCCCAGTGTTAAGAAAGTGATACCAGTTGGAGAATTTTTATGAGTTCGAAGAAACTGTTCATATTATGTTCTTTTCAAACAGAGATCAGGTGAATTGTCAAACAGATTAAAAGCACGTGGTTATAGCAATAGAATCATTAAAAAAAGGAGTAAAAAGGGCATTTAAGACTTCTAGAGCAAAAACCTTGCTTTCAAAATAAACAACAAATACCGAGACAACTTACTGTAATCAGTGGAATGCTATTAGGGCAGTATTAAGTAAACATTGGCATATCCTAAAGACAGATATGCGACTATGTGATTATATTGGAGTTCATCCACAGGTTACCTCGAGACGTGCACCTAATTTACAAGACACACTGGTTCAGAGTCACTTTAATAACAGAAAAACGAAATTAAATCCCCAAAATTGTCTTAAGGGTACATTTACATGTGGATCATGTAATATATGCCAATATATAAACAACATCCTGGAGATAATACATAGATACGGTAAAACACATTATTTTAATAAATTCAATAACTGCAATACAGTTGGGGTAATTTACATGATCACATGTCACTGTAACTTACAATATATAGGTAAAACAAAGTGAACTCTAAAGAAAAGGACCTCAGAACATATATCCAGTATTAAATCCACATACATGATCTTAAAGAACATACAATACCAATGCCAATTAAATACCACGGTGGACAAAGACAAAAAAAAATTTCAAAGAGTGACGCCTTTGTGCAAACATTTTTATCTACAACATGAGGGGAAACCTGATAGAATGACAGTAACAGTTCTAGAACAAGTTTCATTAGGCATCAGAAAAGGTAATTTAGACCAAACACTTCTGTCAAACAAATGCGGCTGGATTTATGAACTTGGTACCCTAACTCCAGGAGGCTTAAATGAAAGCCTATCGCTACATACGTATATTGGGAAATTTTGATTGCACTGATTTCACTATGCAATAAAAATTTATATGAACTCATTTTATATTTTCCAAAACATTCAGTTTCAGCATTTAGAACATAGTTTCACCCTTTCTTTTCTCCTTTGTAATGTTTCTCCTTTATTTGTAAATAATTCGCTCTAGATATAGAGCATAGAATGTGCTTTTTACAGCCATATCAATATGCTTAATATCATTTTGGCAGATTGACAGCATAGAGGAGGATAATAAGGTTGTAATGCAGTGGCTGTCTGGTGTTTCACTTTCACCCCCACAGTGGGGCTCATTTATCAACACTGGGCAAATTTGCCCATGGGCAGTAACCCATAGCAACCAATCAGTGCTTATCTTTTTTTCAGGCAGCTGCAGGTAGAACAATGAATGCAACAATCTGATCGGTTGCTGGATAACTGCCCATGGGCAAATTTGCCCAGTGTTGATAAATGACCCCCATTGAGTCACCTTCTGCCTGTGAGGAACACCCCTGTTTGCATTCTCCATGGCACTCAGAAGAGGGCCCAATGGGGTGTACAAGAGATATACTACCCCTGCCCATGCCTGTTGGCCCACATGCCATTGGTGAAGTGCTCCCTACCTCTGACTGTGTGATCCATCAACAGGGACATAATAGTCACCACCTGCTGATGAAGGACAGGGAATGGTGGCAAGGGATCTGCAATTAGGAACAACTCAAGCCATCAGCTGGTGACAACTGATAGGGCAGGAGCTGCACCACCAGCAGTTTTGCCAGGTGCCCATTGAGTCTCTGCACATGAATGTGTAGTATGGGCTGCCATCTTGCCTGACTTGGAGTGCTCAGTAGCCAAATACTAGGCCTGTTGGTCCTTGGCTCAACAACAACAAGCAGAGAGTCCTCCAGTACTGGTGACTTGTCCACTGACCTGTTCACTGCTGCCCCCAGAAGAGGAGGTGACCTGGGTCAGCCAGTCCACCACTTCCTCTGCTTGCTGTGGCCCTATGAGTTGCCCATGTTTTAAGCTAAAAAAAACTAGCACAGCCTGATTCCCTCTGACAGTGCAAACCCAAGTTCTTTGGAGTGTAATAACTCATTTAATGTAAATACTTTGTGGTTATGCCTGATTTTAATTTCCTTGATTTGCCTTACAAAACCCAGTACTGTCTTAGCATTAAGTGAAGTAATTAAACTGTGTTCAGCTACAGCAATTGCCTTATTGGCCTCAATTAAGTAATAATGGAGATGAATGCTTTTCACATGCCTTTAACTGTAACACATCATTATAGCTTTTGAAAATGATTTGGTGTTTACAGACTGTCAAATCTAAAAGCAGATTATGGCCTACAAAACAAATGTATCATGTCAATGAAATAAGTGTACAGTTAAATGTAATCACATTTTTCAAAGCTATCTTTTACTTCATTGTACATAGAAAAGATGACATTCAGTCTTAACTCAATTAGATTTCATTCTTTAGTGATATGCTTGTCTAATGTTTACAAAATGATCTAATGCCTATTTAAGTTTAATAGCCATGTAAAAAACTATAAAATAATTATGTTATTTAAAAGGAATACCATTTCAGCCGAGGATTGATTATATGGTCTGTGCCTCTCAATCAAAAAAAAAACCCTGCCATGTTTTTACACCTACAAGTTTTGGTGCAAAATTCAAATTATATTCTAATGGAGTTTACAAAGCTTGTGATATAAGAAACTGCAGTATTCATGTTATTTTTATAGACCATTATAATGTGTTGCTTTATTTAGTAATGTTTGACACCTTGGGGGTGAGTGAGGTGAAACTATAGAGAAAGCAGACCTTGTGGTTGCAGGGGAGCCCAGGAATGTAGAGGGCCCAGTAAGGTCCTAATTAATAGTGATATAATTTATTTAAATAAATACCGGAAAGTTATACTGGTGCAGACTGTAAATGACCCATGCACAGTAATAATATTTTCATCTCCTTCAAAAATGCCTCCATCATTGACTCTCACCTTGCAGCCTTTAGATCACATTTATCAATGGGAAAAGTCCAAACAACAAATGCACTATGTTTCCTAACCACAATTGACCTGAATTGCAATGAGTTGAACATAGAAGATGATTGAAGATGGTTAATATTTGGTTAAATGTTTAAATATTTTATATAGATATGTCGGGGGAAATTTACTAAAGGGCGAAGTGACTAACGCTGGCGAAAATTTGACAGCGTGACGTCATTTCAGAACTTTGCCAGTTTAGTAACGGGCCCTGGTGTAACTTCGCTAGCGAAGGAGATAGACTCTAGCGGTACTTCGCACCCTAACGGCAGGCAAAGTTGCGCTGCGGCAAACTAATGTAACTACGCTAATTCACTAAGATTGAGATTTCACTGAACGTTACCTCTTGCGCCAGACTTGCCTTCGCCAGCTCAGACCCGTCGAAGTGCAATAGAGTAGTAGATAGTAGATAGTCTCAAAAAACGCTGGCATCTTTTACTTTTTACTTTCCCCCCTGCACTTCCTAACATATGGCACATAAACTATACAGTGGGCACATGTGTAGGGCAATATAACAACTCTAGTTTATTTTATTAAGGTTCCCTGGGCTTTGTAGTGTAATGTATTGGCTGTAACATATACTTCCATTTAACTTTAACTTCCTGGCGTATCCAAATTAGCCAACACTAGCGTAACTTCTTTTTGTTTGCCACAGTAACGATAGCGAAACTTCGCAAGCGTTCAGTGCCCTGGACGAAACTTTGGATTTTCGTGAATTATCGCTGTCTTGGCAAATCTACGCCTTGCGTAGTGTTGCGATGTCAGCGAAGCCTTCACTGGTGCAATTCCGGAGGTAAGTAAATTTGCCCTATAGAATTCCAATCACAGTAACTTTGCTTGCTAACCCAGCACTGACCAAGTAATCAACAGATATTGAAAACTTTGTATCAAAATGGCTTTATTCAGGCACACATTGTGAATAAAATAGGTAGTGCATGTGCAAAACAAGCTTACGCATTTCATGCCTTAGTGAACCGGCACTTAAATCAGAATACAGAAATTTAGAAAGAGTTAATTGTGAAAAAACAAAAACACTCAGGCACACAAGTTTGCACCAAATGTTGGATACACTGGTTACTAAAATGTTTGAATGTGTCAGTTGTAGCCAATGTGAAAGCTAGCTCACAGACAGTAATCTGAAGCATTCATGCCAGACATTCCCATGAATAATTTTAATGAACTACAAAATAATGTTTTCACCAGAAAACCTGGGAAGTTCAGGCTAAATGTAAATCCAGTTTCTTTCTGGCTTCATTAACTAAAGGTGGGGGAACTTGCACTCACTGCAAATTTTAAGAATTGTATATGTAGCTGCAAATACTACTTAGAATAGCAGATTTATCAAAAAAAAATTTTACTTGGTATTGTTTCTCAATGTGAAAACAAATGGGGTGAAAAAACACAAATTTGCTTATTAGTATTTTCAGTGTCAGGGAGCCGGGAGCTCCCTCCAGGGAGGTTGTCAGGATCAAGGAGGAAGCCCTCTTGAGGGAACAAGGTCGCGGTGTCCAAAGGGTTAAACAAAGAATAGTCAGGATCCAGGCAAGAGTTCACAGGCAGGCAGAATACAACAAAGTCCAAAGTCCAGGCAAAGGGGTCAGGATACAAAGCAGGAACAGGATTTGGCAATAAGGCACACAGGAAACCCAGGATACACTTTAGAGAAAGTAATCCTATACTTGGGCGCCATTCTGGCGTCTAGATGGAGTTTTTATTTGAATTTGGCGCCATTGACGTCATTGACGTCCTTGCGCCGACGTCGGCGCACTGACGTCATCGAGCCGGCGCCGCTTACCCACGTGTCGGCCATGGGCGCCGCCATTTTGGGAGCGACGCCGGCAGGAGAGGATGCGCCGCCCGGAGCTCCTGGACCTGCTCCGGGCGGCGATCGCGACAGTACCCTCCCCCTCACGGGGGGCCTCCGGACCACCAGGACTTGGCTTCTGGGGAAATTTGGAGTGGAACTCCCTCACCAGACGAGGAGCATGGACATCAGAGCGTCCCTCCCAGGAACATTCTTCAGGGCCAAAGCCTTTCCACTTGATGAGGTACTGAAGAGATCCCCTGGAGATTCTGGAGTCAAGGATTTTCTCCACTTCATATTCTTGTTGACCATCCACAGAGATAGTAGGAGGAGGAGGCTGGACAACAGAAAAGCGGTTGGAGGTAGCGGGTTTCACCAAGGAGACATGAAACACGTTGGGAATTCGCATCTCAGGGGGAAGCTGAAGTCTGACAGCCACAGGATTGATCACCTCCAGGATAGAAAAAGGACCTACGAACCTCGGACCCAACTTAGGAGAAGGTACCTTCAACCGAATGTTCCTGGAAGACAACCAGACTTTGTCACCGACCTTGTAGGGAGGAGAGGGTCTACGTCTACGATCTGCAAACGTCTTATGAACCAGAGCACTCTTCTCCAGGTTGGACTTGGTTGCAGCCCAAATAGCAGACATGTGGGCTGCATGGTCATCAGCGGCCGGAACATCGGACAACACAAAGTCCTGTGGGAAGGCTTGAGGATGTTGGCCATACACCGACATAAATGGGGACCTTCCAGTGGAAGTGTGGCAGGCATTGTTATGAGCAAATTCCGCCCACGGGAGGAGATCAGACCAATCATCTTGACAAAGGGAAACGTGGTTTCTCAAGAACTGTTCCAAGGCTTGGTTCACTCGCTCAGCCGCTCCATTCATCTGGGGATGATAAGCTGAGGAGAACTGAAGACTAATACCCAGATCTTTGCACAGGGAACGCCAGAACTTTGCAGTGAATTGAGACCCTCTGTCAGAAACGATCACGGCCGTGAAGCCATGCAGGCGAAAAATGAACTGGATGAACAACTGAGACAACTCCACTGCAGACGGAAGCTTCCGTAGAGGGATGAAGTGGGCCATCTTACTGAAGCGGTCAATGACAACCCAGATCACAGTGTTCCCACTGGAGGGAGGAAGTTCAACAATGAAGTCCATAGCCAAGTGCGTCCAAGGACGAGAGGGAACCGGCAACGGTTGTAGTAACCCACTGGGGCGAGAATGACTGGACTTGGAAGTGGCACAAACGGTACAGGCAGAAACAAAGTCTTTGACATCTTTACGGATTGTCGGCCACCAAACTAGACGACGTAAAAGTTCAAGAGTTTTAACAGGACCAGGATGTCCAGCTTGTCTGGAACTATGAGTCTGTTGCAGGATAGGTAGGCGAAGTTCAGGAGGTACAAAAGCCATTCCAATTGGGGTATCGAGAGGGGCAGAAGATTGACCAGCCAGGATTTGATCAGCGAACTGAGGATACAATGAAGCGATGATCTTGACAGGAGGAATAATAGGCTCTAGTCTTTCAGGAGTACGATCCAACGGAGTGAAACTTCGAGACAGAGCATCGGCTTTCCGATTCTTGGAGCCAGGGCAAAAAGTCAAGACAAAGTTAAATCAAGAGAAGAAGAGAGACCACCTTGCTTGTCTGGGATTCAGCCTCTTGAGAGATTGAATGAACTCAAGATTCTTATGATCCGTGTAGATCGTGACTGGAATCAAGGAACCTTCAAGGAGGTGACGCCACTCTTCTAAGGCAAGCTTAACAGCCAGGAGTTCTCGATTTCCAACATCATAATTCTGTTCAGCAGAAGAGAACTTCTTAGAGAAATACGCACATGGGTGCAGCTTCAGAGGGATGTCTTTGGGACAGGATAGCTCCAGCTCCAACTTCAGAAGCATCCACCTCGATGAAGAAGGGTAACTCCGGATCAGGATGGCGGAGAACTGATGCAGAAGTGAAGGCATCCTTCAAGGATTGAAAAGCTTCTATAGCAGGTGGGGGCCATGAGCTGGGTTTACCCCCTTTTCGGATGAGGGCCAGGATAGGAGCAATACAAGAAGAGAACCCCTTAATGAATTGCCGGTAGTAATTGGCAAAACCAATGAATCTCTGGATCGCCTTGGTGCTCAACGGAAGGGGCCACTCTTGGATTGCGGACACTTTAACGGGATCCATCTCAAAACCCTCTGGGGAGATGATATAGCCCAGAAAAGGAATCTTGGACACTTCAAATACACATTTCTCCATCTTGGCAAAGAGAGAGTTCTTCCTCAAACGAGAGAGTACTTCCTTCACCTGGGAGCGATGGCTTGCAAGGTCCTTGGAGAAAATCAGGATGTCGTCTAGGTATATGACCACAAACTTTCCCAAGAGATCCCGGAAAACGTCGTTCACGAATTCCTGAAAGACAGCGGGGGCATTGCAGAGACCAAAGGGCATTACGAGGTACTCATAGTGCCCATCCCGAGTGTTGAATGCTGTCTTCCATTCGTCCCCTTCCCGGATGCGGATAAGGTTATATGCCCCACGGAGATCCAACTTAGTGAAGATCTTAGCCCCCTTCAGTTGGTCAAAGAGTTCGGCAATCAGAGGCAAGGGATACCGGTTCTTAACGGTAATTTTATTAAGACCCCGGTAGTCAATACAAGGACGTAGGCCTCCATCCTTCTTTTCCACGAAGAAGAATCCAGCCCCGGCGGGAGAAGTAGAAGGGCGAATAAACCCCCGCCGGAGATTTTCTTGGATATACTGCTTCATGGCAGAGGTCTCTGCTGGAGAGAGAGGATAAGTGCGACCTCTAGGGGGCATGGTTCCAGGCAGGAGATCAACTGGACAATCGTAGGGATGATGAGGAGGGAGAAATTCTGCAGATCTTTTACAGAAGACATCAGCGAATTCCCTGTAGAAGGAGGGAAGCGTCTTCAAATCAGACGAAGAAATATTCACCCTCTGGATGGGTTCAGCAGGAAGGCAGTGCTGTAGGCAGTATGGACTCCAACGAGAAATCTGCCCCGAGGACCAATCAATAATAGGGTTGTGCAGGCGTAACCAAGGAAGCCCCAAGACGACTGGAACAGAAGGACAGGAAATAATCAGGAACGATAACTTTTCTTTGTGTAAAGTCCCAACCTGTACAGGCAATTCCCCAGTCATCATAGAGATAAACTCGGATTCAAGGGGTCGATCATCAATGGCCGTTACACGAAGTGGAGGAGTCAATGGAAACAGAGGAACATTCATATGCTTGGCAAAGAGAGCGTCCATGAAATTACCGGCAGCTCCAGAGTCAATAAAAGCTGAGCCAACAATGATCTTAGAGGGCAGACGAATCTGTAAAGGCAGAAGAAACCTATGAGAGTTCTCTTGAGACTTGGGAGTAACACCCCCTACATGAGTCTTTGCAAGGTTACCTTGAAGAGGGGAACTCAGAGGCTTCACAGGACAGGAGTTGGCAAAGTGAGAATGACCCCCACAGTAGAGACAAAGTCCAGCCGTACGTCTCCGGAGTTTCTCCTGTTCAGAGAGACGAGCTCTTCCGACTTGCATAGGTTCCTCCGGAGGAATAACTGAAGGTTGAAGAGAGGTAGGAGATAATAGAGGTCTTTGAAATCGAGGAGCCAATATGGGTGGGAATTTCTTGACTCTGTCCTTATCAGCTTGATGTTCTCTCTGACGAGTGTCCACCTTGACAGACAAAGCAATGAGGTCTTCTACTTGCGTGGGTAATTCACGGGAGACCAGGTCATCTTTGAGGCGGATAGAGAGACCATTGTAGAAAGCAGTGTGATAGGCATCATTGTTCCAGCAAGTTTCTGCAGCGAGGGTACGGAATTCAATAGCATATTCCGCTACACTGCGATTACCTTGGCGGATCTGGAACAGATGAGAAGCGGCCGTCGCCACCCGACCAGGAGCATCGAACACCGTCCGGAATTCATGAAGGAAGGCTTTGGAATCGTCAATTAAAGGAGACTCCTTCTCCCAGTGTGGAGAAGCCCATTCGAGCGCTTTCCCCGCCAGACGAGTGATCACAAAACCAACCTTTGCTCGTTCAGAGTTGAATTCCGCAGGTTGTAGGGCGAACCGGATCTGGCACTGATTCACAAAACCACGACAGGCTTGAGGGTCGCCGCTGTAGAGAGGCGGTGCAGGAATTCGCGGACCAGAAGTAGTGGATGGAGTAGCCATCTTTCCAAAATCGCCTCCAGCGTGTGTCCGACATAATTTTGCCGAGCTTCGTACGCCTCCATGCGGGTATGCAGACCTCGAAAGGCCCTGCCGAAATCCGGCGGAGCTTCCTCAGTGGGATCCAGGGCCCAAGTATAATGTCAGGGAGCCGGGAGCTCCCTCCAGGGAGGTTGTCAGGATCAAGGAGGAAGCTCTCTTGAGGAAACAAGGTCGCGGTGTCCAAAGGGTTAAACAAAGAATAGTCAGGATCCAGGCAAGAGTTCACAGGCAGGCAGAATACAACAAAGTCCAAAGTCCAGGCAAAGGGGTCAGGATACAAAGCAGGAACAGGATTTGGCAATAAGGCACACAGGAAACCCAGGATACACTTTAGGGAAAGTAATCCTATACTTGGGCGCCATTCTGGCGTCTAGATGGAGTTTTTATTTGAATTTGGCGCCATTGACGTCATTGACGTCCTTGCGCCGACGTCGGCGCACTGACGTCATCGCGCCGGCGCCGCTTACCCATGTGGCGGCCATGGGCGCCGCCATTTTGGGAGCGACGCCGGCAGGAGCGGATGCGGGCAGCGATCGCGACATTCAGAACCTCAAATAGTCTGTGTTTATTTAGAAAACTGTGAAATGTCCACAGAAAATGCTCAGTGAAAAAAAATGTCTTTATAAATTAAAGACAATTGTCTTAAGCAATTTTATTTTCCCAGTTTATAAAATCATGATTTTGAAAATGAATGGAACTTGGTGATTTTCCCTGGAATGCCACTTTTCTACTGAGACAAAACACAACTACTCAGAGTTTCCCTACATAAACTAACACCAAAGGGAAAAATCACATAAAAAGTCACAAAAAATGTGTAGTTTTTTTTATTGACACAACCTCAAAAATGTCTACATTTCCTATGTACTTTGCTTTGTGGATCAAGATTAAAAAAATCAACTTAGATTCAGAGGTTCTAAAGGGCCTATTTAATTATGCTGTATAAAACTAAATTTCCTGGAAAAACGGTGTAAAAAGCTGTGTAAAATAAATGGCGAACTTATCAAAGTGTGTGATATTTTATGCAATGTGAACACCAGATTTTCCGCTTTTTTTTACACTGCTTCAGATCTTTTTAAGTAAGTTCCAGTGGAAGTTGTCTGAAGAAAAGGTGTGTCAAAAAATTATCCCAGTTTTTTACACGGCGGTGCATGGTGATGTGTGATGTATTATTCTGCCTGTTTTTACACCACATAATAAATCTCCACCTAAGTGTAATCAGCCAGACAAGCACAGTAACTTCTGGTACATTTAATAGAAGATGGCAGGTGGGTGTGGCCTGTCCCATTATTGCTCTCAGCTTAGACAGGAAGAGGAACAGGAGTGAGTCATAAGATAATGGCAAAACAGCAGGAATGCCCTTAACCAAAATGGCCTAACAAGCAGGTTACTACAATAAGAATAGCCATATCACCTAAAATGATCATATTTATGTTTTGCACACTTTTCTTTTTCTACAATCATTATAAGTGCAGCATTATATTTCTCAGCCATTTGTAAAAACATCCATTTATGAACCTGTAGTGTTTAACAGCAGCTCTTTTAGGAAAGGTTTGTTCATGTTTATTACTATGCAGCACAGGGGACATTAGAGGGCGCCCTCTATAGCAGGTCAGATACTTTGCCTTAGCCATGTGGAGCAGAGCTGGCCACTTCTCATCTTGTTTGTATATGGCAATAAGCTTTGTTCTTATTGGTTCAGGAATGTGACTGACAGTGTTGCTTCACAGAATGGTTATTTTATCTGTTTTGTGAAACAAAACTGTAATTTTGTAGAAAGAATGAACCCTGTGCTATAAAATCTTGATTTCTGTCACAGATATCTATTTTGTCAGTCAAATCTAGCTTGACAAGCACTAGTTAGTTACACTATTATATATTATGTCCAACTTTGTTTTTACATAATTCATTCTGTAAGTAACTCTGCACATAAGTGCGTCCGTTACATGGGGCTATACATTTGTGCGACAGATTGCTTGTTAAACTGTACAGAATGGAGTTTGTGATATAATGACATCCTTTTGTGCACTAACCAGATTTTGTTTTCATGCTTTAATAGAAATAAGTATTTTGTATATTTTTTTTCTCTGTGTATGGTCACAAATTCTTATATAACATGAGAGACATTCATTCTGTGTATTAGGGATAGTTTTGTATACAGAATGTATTTGGGACAAACGGCACCCCATACAACCAAAGTAATACTTCATCTTCAGCCAACTATTAATTAGGAGTGGTTGTCCAATAACTGAAATAAGGACTGCAGCTTTATGTAACTCCAATTCTACAAGATCTAAAGCATACACTACATTACACTAAGGTGCAGTGAACAAAGTGCAATTTTGAGAGCAACTGACATGTTTTTCCAACAATGTAGCATTTTTTCCCCCAGAATTTCCAAACTCTGTCTTTTGTCATTTATTGTGTTCACTGGAGTCCATTTTTGTGAGTGATGTGTGCGGCCTATTCTTTTAAGCAGCTCACCTGTGGTTATTGATGTCCTGGAGTTGCTGACTGGTCCGGAGGTGGCAGTATATCCAATGGTATGCTTGCCTCAAAAGTGCTTGAAATGGCAGGAGAGCAAAAAAATAGGGAAGTGTGAGGAATGTGGTGCAAGTACCTTTTATTAAAGTGGTTTTACACGCAACTCACTGTGGGGAAAATGTCACTTTACTCACTGCACCTACTTGCATAAATGAGCCCTATCTGAGGCTTCTGGTTGACCCTCTGATGCTGGGGGAAGGAAATATAAGACACTTATCAGAGCTGTTTTGAGGAGGCTATCCAACTCACTAGGTAGCACAGTGGGGTCAAACATTTCATAGGAGTGTTTATCTGGCCACATACCAAAAGTTAATCACATTAGCCCCCCCCACAGCCTTTTAAAAGTAATAAAATCAACATCAATTTCTTAAATTTAGTTGAGTTAAGTCTGTGTTTAACAATTACATAGCAATTACATAGCCTTTGAAAAGTAATAAAATCAACATCAATTTCTTAAATTTAGTTGAGTTAAGTCTGTGTTTAACAATTACATAGCAAGCACCTTAAAATTCAACTATCATTCATCTTTTGGATCTAAGCCTGCATACAGTCTTCACACACAAAATGTGAAAGTTTGGCAAAGAGCAAAAGTAATTGTTCTTTAATTTATCCCACACTGGGAGTCAGGTTACTCATTATAAATATGAATAAAACTGCTTGGTGAATGTCAGATCACTCATTTTTCAGTGTTTTAACAAGTAGTTTGTCTCACCTTTGCCAAAGGCAATGTCAACAGAAGGGATGAAGAGAATTGAATTAATGATATCACATGCAAAAACACTTATTTTCAAAAGTACCTATAATAGTATGAGGTTAGGAGCTAAATCTACACATCGTCACATGCATATTAATCTGCTTAATTTGATTTTGCTACATATAAATATGATCATGTGCATTCATTTCCATTGTTTTTTAAATGCCTGTCAATTAACATGCAGAGTTACTACGTGTGCCAAGGGTAAATGTAACTTACTAAATGACTAAGCTAGTTATATTGTATCCTGTTAAACAACACACACTCTTGTTACTGAGTGGATAATCCTCACATTCAAGACAAATAACGTTCCACATATATAAATAGTACATCTTAGTACAATGTGGATCATCATGAAGAAAGACACATGGATTGACACTTGTTTACTATATTCTTTTAGTACATTCACTGCATAAATCATTTTAACTGGCGAAACAGCCTGACTTGCCCTTCAAATATTCCCTGGATTCAGGTAACTATGACAGGGGAACTACAAGATGTACTTAGTCTGAGATTCTAAATAGGCTTCTTTACTCAATTCGAAAAATTTGTACAATTTAAATTTTCACTCGATTTTGTTGAGACTTTTTTGAGCTGTTTGATAAATGAGTTAAATTTGTGGATGGGAGTTAGGGTGATTTTGTTTTAATAAAAAAATTAGATAAATTGAGTTTTAGTAAATAACCCCCTAGTATGCTCAATGCCTTAAGAGTTTACTTTAAGCAATCAAGTTCTGACTGCACTTGTGTTAGGAATCCAGTAAAGATACATACCACCATTTTTGTCAAAACAAGGGAAAAACAGATGAAACCACATGCAGCGCATACACTTGCCTGCAATGAGAATTAACCCCAACGTTTCGGCGCAATAGCCTTTGTCAAAACGTTTGGGTTAATTCTCATTGCTGGCAAGTGTATCCGCTGGTTTCTTCTTTTTTGTCTTGTTTTTGCACAAATTGTGGTATGTATCTTTACGTGACGACATTGCTGTACATATGTATGTTCATCTTTGATAGATAAACCAGTGACCTGTTTGTGCAATGTATTGACTGATAAATATAAAAACTTTTTTTTACAATTCATACCACAGTTATGCAGTTCTTTGTGAGTGTGCAAACCCAATAGCTGTAATATTGTGTATTTTGGTTACTCTGTGCGGAGTATTTTTGGGTTATTTTGCATCTCTTATCCATGTTATTCTTAAATTTCTAAATTTTAGATCATCATTTTTAGAATGATCTGTATTCTTGTACTTGTGTTAGGCACAGTGCTCATATACTAATGCAGTGCATTGTGCAATATCCAATTTCCTGATGCAAATCTCCATGCTTTTAACCATAACCGGCCTAATAGCCGAGAAGCAGAAGAAGCAGACAGTTGTTTTGCCGCATGATACAGGTTTTCACTTTCCCTCTAGAGTGTCCAAACTACTCCTCGAAAAAAAGGTTGTTAGCTAACCTCACTGCCTATTACCTCTGATCTGCAGATTTATACGCAAAGACCTAGTGATCGGCAGATTTATACGCAAATTTCGCAGGAAACTTCGAAGTCAATGGGCTTCAAAATTATTTTGACACCTGCGAAAAATTTTTTACTCGCGCATATTTTGTCAAAATGCATTAAGGTCAATGGGTGTCCGAATAATTTTGACGTGCAACAATTTTTATGCAGTAGACTATTCTGCGCATTTATTCGCACATCACTTCCTCTAAAGCAAGCTTTAATAGAACTAACCTGTCAATGCATTTAACCTACAGCATCCACTGGCAGCCACATGGCATTCCCAAGAAATAAATACCTCATTTATGGCTAACTCAGTCTAAAGAGGCCCTTTCTCTGTACCAACCCCTTTATAAAGGTTCTAAGCCTTTGAGATTAAAGTTGATGACAGTTTGGCCTTACAGGTTCAGAAAGGGAATTCATATGTTTATGGAAAAGCGTATTTAGAATACATATTTTACAAATATTGCCAGTAATATAGCGAGAAATAGTTCTTGTGTAAAAACATTATCTTTCATTCTAACCCCAATACCCACCAACAGAAATATCTAAATGCACAATAACAATCACACTTTACAATTAATTTCAGGGCATAAAATCTAACAAAAAACAATTAAAACGTAGGAAAATGTGTGCATGCTTATTTTCTAATTACTTGCAATGGGGAAGTTTGATTTGAAAGAAAAAGCAAAGCAGATACACATTTGTTCTCTCTTGTTTTATTTTGCTTGAGCTGTGCTTTTCCCCACTAATAGCAGTTATATTGGCAGCTCTTCTGCAGAACAAAAGAAAGACATAGCCTGCGGCACCTACATATTTCATTTTCAGTCCAGCAGTTTTAGAGACTTCTTGACATTATCTATGAATTTGAAATCAGAGAAAGGGAACAAAATCAATGAAACTATGAAGGGCAAATTAGTAGAAGGCACTTTTATTGAAATGCACTCGGTTCTGCAGATTGGGAGCCAAGACACGTACATAGGAAACAAACATTAAGAACAAAAAATGGATGAAGAAACTCTAAAGGAGCAATCCCAAGTATTTTAAGATTCTATTACATTTGGCTCATGTATTTTTCTTAGTTATAAAGAAAAAATCATTTTCTGTTTTGCTTCTCTGGCAAATAATTATTTTTTTTCTAACAGATGAAATGGGAACATATCAAGTGATAAACAAGGTTGCATAATAGCCATAAAAACTTTGCCTTATATCAAAAAGGCAAAGTTTATGCCTTTTTAAGGCTGTACCAATATGAGAGTGCATAGTGCATGCAGAGTACTTGAGGGAGTCGGGATGGCAAAAATAAAAGTAACAAGTAAAAGTGCCCCTCTGTGCACAAAGTTAAGTCTCTGTGTAAACACAAGAAAACATTTATTATATGACATATATGGTGCCATCCATACTGTCATCACATAATTATCCCTTTTATTATAATGCCATTTAATATTTTTAAAAATAAAAGTTTTATATTAGGGTGCATTCATTTACCTTGATACAATGTGCAAAGTGCAGTTTCAAGTTCAATCAACATTTTTTTTCCCTCCACAATTCAGCATTATCCCCCAGAATTCAAGAGCATTGTCTGCACTGCTGAGTGATTCGCTTGGCGCAACTGTGACGTGCCTATCCCAACTGAATCCAATTCCCAAAATTTGTTGTGCCAAATATTTCCACGTTTATCTGGCGTCATTTATTTCATACAGAGGCAGGGCAGAAAGGGAGGCTACTGCCTGGTCAAGAAACATCGACTGTTTTGGAACCGAAAAGCAGAAATAACTGAGCAGTATTGAGCTCAACTAAATTGAAGTGCGAAAAGAAAGTTTTGACGCAAGTACCTTTAATGAAAGTGATTTTAGAAGCAATCAGTGCAGGGAACATAAATTATCCCTGTTGTGTTCTACTGCATTAAGACTCACTGTGCATGTTGGATTGTCTCTCCACTGGCAGAAAAATGCCTGAACCAACTTGTGCCATCTGCCATTAACTATTATGGATACTGGCCTGACTCTAGTTCAGGTTACTTTTGGCCCAAAAAAGCTAAAATGCATATTCTCTGAAACCTACTCGTGCCTAATTTGAAATATAAAAATAATAAAATAAAATAAAACTTATGCTTCTGCAAAAATGTAAATGATAATAAAATGGCTAATTATATGACAACAGTAACTCTTTTACATTTCTTATCATATATTATTTACATTTGTATATGACCCATATGGTTAACTTTCCCCTATTGAGGGGAGATGTCTCCAGTCAGTAATCTATACCTTGTGGTTAAATATTCTCCACTGGTCCAAGGGTAGTTTACCAGTTCCTGGTTCCCTAGTGTATTAAAGGTGTTATGTCTCTTTCTGAACTGCATAATAGCAGGAGGTAGGCCTTAGATGAAGCTAAGCATCAGAATCCAAGGAGAAGAGGTCAGACAATAAAAGTTACAGAGAAGCAGGGGTACAAGAACTCAGTGAATAAGGTTGGTAAATGACAGAAATAGCTTCCTTTCATAGTACACCCAGGCAAACTGTATGAGATACTTGGAGCATGTGAGTAAGAGCAGTCCTGTGCTCCATCAAGTAGAACACGTATTGTGTTTAGCATCCCCTCTTCTGACACCTACTTTAGTGTAGGTACCACAGCTGAAAAGGGCTTATCTCTGAGAGGCTTTCACTGGAGTTTATCCTAAAGTCATACTTTACACACAGAATTAGCCATGGTCATCTTCATAAGCAAGGAATGTATTAATCATACCATGAAGGGCTCCTTCCACTTTCTGTTGGGTTATCTAGCTGGGCAACGAGAATTGCAATGAGCAATGAGCATAATAAAAGAATATATTGCCAGAAGAGCCTGCTCTTCATTGTTGTGTGCTGGGGCCAACTGCCATAACTAAGGTAGCAGATACACTATATCAAGCTCAATGAGGTTAAAAGTTAAGGCACTACCAAGAGAATATGTTAATAGTTTTGAATAAACAAGTAAGACTGTAAAAAGACTGTAAATATCAAATTTGTGAGCCAACGTTCAATCTCAGATGTGCACTATTCTTAACTACCTTGCCTGGATTAGAAAGGGTTAACCGAATCCCTGTTAGGTTAATATTGACCTTCATACACAATACTTATATTTGTATCCTTTTTTAAATATATCTAGAGACCTTTGAATTTTGTATGCTAATGAAAAGGACCAAAAAAGTAAATACAAGTTTTTTTCACTAGAAGTTGTTTCTTTTTAATTACTATCTGGCTACCAAAGCTACATGTGTGGCTGCCCATCTCAGCAATTTAAATTGATGCTGCAGCATCTTGTTGGTTTGTTGCCAGGTGCACAATAGATTTCCTGTGCAGTCTGCTCCTTCCTATGAAGAGTTCATCTCAGCAACAACAATACTGCTGAGAACAGAAATTCTCAGGTCATTCCAAAAATGCAACCCACACTGTAATCATTTTATCTTACACATCCAGGGTTTCCAGTTAAGAATGAATAATTAAGGCATGAAGGTGAGATCATTAAGAACAAAATGTCAAATGAAATAATCTATTTGTAGGCACCACAGCCTTGTGCTATGCTGAAAATTATCTAAAGATAATTGAGCTGTTAGGGAGGTGCAGGGAAGGAATATTGGGCTGTGCGGTCTAAAACTATGGCTTTCACTATTCAGTTTGAAAACAAGGAAACTAGTTTAATTTCCAGCGCAAATTACTTCACAGTCCTGTGTGCAAGCATAAACAAGTGGGAGTTCATTTATTGAGCCTGTGCTTGTGGTAGTACAATGCAATTATGGCCACAATTAACTATTATCTAAAAGCAAAACACAAACACACAAAACTAATATCAATTAGTGTTCTCATCCCAATTAAATACAAACTATTGCCATCCAAGATGTCCCATGGCACCTGTTGAACCTAAGGAAGTCCAATTCTATACTAACCATCATTATCTGCTCAACCATATAATAATTTATATATTTGTACATGTTATTGTGTTGGGAAAACCATACAACCATTTAAGAAATTATAAGGACATATGTTGAATTTAAAGAATTTCAATTTGGGATCTGGTATAGTCAAGCAAGGAACATCATGGACTATTAGACTAAATATAAAATCTCTATATAAATCTCATTTTGGCCTCAATGGTCATTTAAATCTTTAGGAGATTTTATGAAAGGGTTTTTTTTCCCTGTATAGATTGGTCTGTGCTTAATTTGTAAAAATATTTAATTGGAGGGTATGCCTACAACATTCTGCCAGAAAACTCAGTTTTAGCAATCATTAGGTCCATAGTTTGACATATTGTTAAAAATTGGCCAATGGGACTTTGTTTATGTAACACATTTGGTTAGTATAAGTCAATGTGTAACAGTATATGCAAAACGATCGATTGGCACACTATAAACAAACAATGTCTTCATGTTGTACTTGGATGACTATAACCCAAGACTTTGAATTATATGTACATAAAGTTTGATAACAGTGTTTGTGAATCTATATTAATTTGGATATCATATGTCCCACTGGAATTAATGCTATTTTGTATGCTAAAGCTCTCTGGGTTTCCTATAGTAACCACAAGGACAATGTTTGATTTTCCTTAAAGAATACATCATCCTCATATCTGTGGCCTCTTGAGAAAACTAAGTTGTTAGTGAAATGGTTGTTAAGGTACACAACAGTTGTTGTTTGGAGGTGGGGCCCCTCTCCATTTACCATGATGCCTGGTATATTACACTGAGTGAGCGGACATTTTTCTGATGGATGTGTCTGGCAATGTTTTCTCCCTTTTGCCCATTTTGGTCTTAATATTTAGCACATGTGATTAACAATTGCATTTTGTCATGCAGAGGATAATTATCTGCGTTTCAGGCGTGAGTACTCTCATTTTTCCAATCATGTATGTTAAACTCAACATGCACTAACAAGTTATCAATGCTTATCCCCTATGTAAGAACTATATGTGCATATTGTGAGTTATGATACTTGTGCACCTGAAGAAGGGGTTGGTTCCTGAAAGCTTGTCCTTCAACTTCTCCAATAAAATGTGATAAAGGCAACTGCCAGAACAAGTTGGTGTGCTTCTTCCCTATATATATAACCTGGATGGTAGTTTTGACCAGGAAGCAGTCTGGGAGGTGAATGCACTTGGCAGAGAGAATTAAGTGGTGTGCTGCAAAAAAAATTGTAATTATGACACTTGTGCAACACTATGAAGTGAACTTTTTCTTTGAGATAAATGGTTCCACTTGAGTCAAAGACTGGCCATAAAACAGTACTATTTATGTTTCCAAATACACTGGAAACATAATGTTATTGTTGAATTACAATGTACATGTTAATAACCCTTAGGTTTGTTATTATGGTCTAAACCATTGTTAATACACGCCAACATGCACCTTTTGATTGATACTGTTTAGTGTTTTTTGGGGGTTAGATTTTTAATCTTGATAATCTTAAATCCTTCTTCTTTCCTTTGGTAAAAAAGCAAAAAATGTGCAATTAATATTAAACCACTAGCAGAATAGCAATGTTATTTTGATGAAGGTGCAGAACACATTACAATAAACCAGGTGTGCATATCTATGTATAATATGTAGAATCTATATAATTTTGAGGGCTCATTTACAGATACAGTATGTATGTTCGGCTGCTCTGAACATTACATGCATGGGTCCTAGGGAACCCTGGAATTACCACCAATTTCAAGTTCTTTAAACATAAATGTTTTCTTGGAAGAGGTAATTTCAAATATAGAGTGAGAAGCAAAAATGGTATTTTTTACCCTCAGGGATAACCCAGGACTGAAGCAAGGAAACTACCTTGGTGGAGCCAATCAGCTTACACATACTTTGCACCTGTACAAACAATGTATCTAAATGCATTTTACCTGCAATGGTTTTATCTGAAATGGGGGATTTTTTTTATTTGGGTAGTTCCTTATGGTCCATTAGCCCAGTGTCGGACTGGCCCACAGGGATAACAGGAAAATTCCCGTTAGGCCCAGGTGTCAATAGGCCCTCATGTTGCTAAACTTTTGGCATATTGCATGGCAATTTCCTATTTCTATGAGAACAAAGAGGCTAAATAGATGGAATAATTGATCATAGTATAAAGAAAAGAGACTAGGTGAATACAGGTTGACTGAGGAGATGAAGAATATTAGTACTGAGAGTGGGCCCCTGATCTAAGGTTTTATGGTGGGCCCCTGGTCTAAGGTTTTATGGTGGGCCCCTGGTGTCCCAGTCTGACACTTCATTCGCCCAAAGCTGAACACATGTATTAATGCAATCTGCTAAGAGAATATATGGGTACATGTCCCCAAGCATTTGATGCAACTGAATTGCACCAAGCAAAACATAGGTTAATATTATTAAAGCTGCATGCATTGATATACAGGAACAATGCCATCCCCACTATAAAATGTGAGCTGCAACTTGTGTGCAGTTTATGAATGAGTGATATTATGCTCCTGCAATGTTGATTTAGGACTGATTACTGCATTTATTTTCATGTATGGAACCTTTTGAGTTTCATAGAATAAAATATAAAAATATAAAAATATAAAGTAATTGAATTGAAACTATAGTTTGGACACTAAACAGGTACAAAATTGTGCGCTTTTTGCTTATTTAAGAAGTACTTTTGTATGGAGAGGAGTGAAGTAGTGATGGGCGGAAAACCTGCTGCAAAAAAAGAAAAAATGGCACTCGCGTAAAAGTTGTTGTGTCAAAAAAAATTTGACGCCCTCTGACAGTGTGTTTTGCAAATGTTTCACCATTTCGTGACTTTTCCGTTAAATTTGCAAATTTTTTGGCGAAGTGAAATGCCTCAGATTTGCCCATCACTAATTCGTGTGTGTGTGTGTGTTGGGCCACGGATTCTCAGATATTGTTACTGAGATGAGACCAGTAGTGCTGTTAGCAGAGAAACACTATGGGGCAAATTCACTAAGATTCATAGTTGCGCCAGGCGTAACTTCGCCGCACTTCGCCACACTTCGCCAGGCGTAGTTTCGACATTTTTCCGAAAATTCACTAAAATCCGAAGTTGCGCACAGGGGTAGTGTAAGGTTGCGAAGCTACGCTAGCGTTGATTCCCTAAGCGAAGCGAAGTTACGCTAGCGATGGTTAATTTGCATACGGCACCAAATTCAAATTTCAATGGAGGAATACTTAGAATCACTACAAATGTCTGGGAAACCTTCAAAACATCAAATAATTTTTTTTTTTGCCCTACACATGTGCCCACTGTATAGTTAAGTTGCCATGAGTTAGGAAATGTAGGAGGAAGGAGGGGAGCCCCAAAAATGTTTTCGATCTTTTTCAGCCTATCACCCATAATATAGAAAAAACGCGAGCGTTTTTTGGGACTTAGAAAAAATTTGAACTTTTTTTGAAACAATCCCTATCTACTCTATTGCGCTTCGCCTGGTCTGAGGTGGCGAAGGAAGTCTAGCGTAAAAGGTAGCGTTCAGTACACTGCGCGCGTTAGTGAATTTGCGGAGTTACGTCCGTAGCGAAAATTCGCCAGGCGTAAGGGTGCGAAGTAACACTAGCGAATTTACGCCAGCGTTTGTTAGTAAATTTGCGAAGTAACGAAAATGCCCAACGCTAGCGAATTGACGCTAGCGTTAGGCGATTCGGCGCTTAGTGAATTTGCCCCTATGTCTCTCTGCAATGTTTTTGTAATTGCTGATCCGGGACTGGTCTTACTGGGAACCCTCAAGAGTAGGGTGGGGCGGATTCCCAAATCCGTAGGCCAGGTTTTCAAGAGGCCCTAGGCCTATTTAGTACACCTGATGCTGAGCAGTAGAGATGGCGCGAACTGTTCGCCGGCGAACTTGTTCGCGCGAACATCGGGTGTTCGCGCTCGCCGGAAGTTCGCGAACATCGCGCGACGTTCGCCATTTTGGGTTCGCCATTGTTGGCGCTTTTTTTTGCCCTCTCACCCCAGACCAGCAGGTACATGGCAGCCAATCAGGAAGCTCTCCCCTGGACCACTCCCCTTCCCTATAAAAACCGAAGCCCTGCAGCGTTTTTTCACTCTGCCTGTGTGTGCTGAAGAGATTGTGTAGGGAGAGAGCTGCTGCCTGTTAGTGATTTCAGGGACAGTTGAAAGTTTGCTGGCTAGTAATCGTTTTGATACTGCTCTGTTATTGGAGGGACAGAAGTCTGCAGGGGTTTGAGGGACATTTAAGCTTAGGTAGCTTTGCTGGCTAGTAATCTACCTTCTACTGCAGTGCTCTGTATGTAGCTGCAGTGGGCAGCTGTCCTGCTTCTGATCTCATCTGCTGACTGCTGCAATAACAGTAGTCCTTGTAAGGACTGCTTTTATTTATTTTTTTGTTGTTTTACTACTACTACTACTACTACTATAAGAGCCCAGTGCTATTAGTCTAGCAGTGTTGGGGAGTGGGACTGGTGTGCTAATCTGCTGCTCCTAGTAGTTCAGCAGCACCAACTTTAATTTTGTTTTTTTTAATATTCATTTTTTTTTATTTTACTTTTTTTTATTTTACTACCGCTGTAGTAGTGTATAAGTTGACCTTTTAGGCATTATTTGCCCTGTAGGCATTTTTTGCCCAGTGTGTTATTCAACCAACTGCCATCTAGCTGTGTGACCTTGTTCACATTCTGTCTAAATATCCATAATATTACCGTCTCCAGAAAAAACACCGGAGTGACTTTTTTCAAGCAGCCATAATATATTTTACGTAATCCGTATCCATCGCTGTAGTAGTGTATAAGTTGACCTTTTAGGCATTATTTGCCCTGTAGGCATTTTTTGCCCAGTGTGTTATTCAACCAACTGCCATCTAGCTGTGTGACCTTGTTCACATTCTGTCTAAATATCCATAATATTACCGTCTCCAGAAAAAACACCGGAGTGACTTTTTTCAAGCAGCCATAATAAATTTTACGAGATCCGTATCCACCGCTGTAGTAGTGTATACGTTGATCTTGTGGGCAGTATTTGCACAGTGTTTTCTTCAAACCGCCATCTAGCTGTGTGAGCTTGTTCACATTTTGTCTAAATATTGATAATATTATCGTCTCTAGAAAAACCACTTGAGTTACTTTTTTTCAAGCAGCATTCATATATTTTACGTAATCCGTATCCACCGCTGTAGTAGTGTATACGTTGATCTTGTAGGCATTATTTGCACACTGTTTTCTTCAAACTGCCATCTAGCTGTGTGTATTATCGTTTCCAGAAAAACCAACTGAGTTTTTGTTGTTGTTGTTTTTTTAAAAATAATGCCAGGCAAAGGCAGGCCGCCACGCAGAGGCCGTGCTAGGGGCCGTGCTGCTATGCAATCCTGTGGCCCTAGCAAATTGCCCATTTTTAAAAAGCCAATGACCCTGAACTCCCAAAATGCTGAAGAGGTAGTTGACTGGCTTACACAGCACACCCCATCCTCTACCGTTTCTAACTTTACCACAACATCCTCCTCATCCTCCACTGCTATGGCCACCCCACGTAACACTTCCTCCACCACCGGTGCCCCTTCTTCACTGGAGTCAGAGGAGTTATTTTCCCATGAGTTTCTTGAACTGAGTAATGCGCAACCATTATTGCCAGAAGAAGATGAAGGAGATGAGGACGTTACACCAGATTTAATTCTGGCAGAGAACACGACAGAGATGGACATAATGAGTGATGAGGAGGAGGTCCCCGCTGCTGCTTCCTTCTGTTATGTGTCAGAAGAAATTGATGCATCTGAGGAGAATGATGATGAGGAGATTGATGTTTTGTGGGTGCCTAGTAGAAGAGAGCAAGAGGAGGGTAGTTCAGATGGAGAGACGGAGAGTCAGAGAGGCAGTAGGAGAATAAGACTTAGAAGAAGCAGGGAGGACAGCCCGCAGGGATCAGTAGGGCAACAACATGTATCGGCACCTGTGTTCAGCCGGCCAACGCACCCGCCATTGCCGCCAATGCCACCAACTTCTACTGTTACCGCCAGATCGCACACTTCCAAAAAGTCAGCAGTGTGGGATTTTTTTAATGTGTATGCCTCTGACAAAAGCATTGTAATTTGCAATGAGTGCAGTCAGAAACTGAGCCTTGGTAAGCCCAACAGCCACATAGGTACAACTTCTATGCGAAGGCACATGAGCGGCAAGCACAAAGCACTTTGGGAGCAACACCTCAAAGGCAACAGGCAAACTAAAAGCCACACTCCTTCTGGTCCAGCATCTTACTGCTCTACCTCTGCTCTCCTTGACCCGTCTGAACCACCCTCCACTCCGCCTTCCACCTTGACCACCTGTTCCCATTCCCAGTCATCTGCCACCAGCCAAGTTTCTGTGAAGGCCATGTTTGAGCGTAAGAAGCCAATGTCTGACTGTCACCCCCTTGCCCGGCGTCTGACAGCTGGCTTGTCTGCACTCTTAGCCCGCCAGCTTTTACCATACCAGCTGGTGGACTCTGAGGCCTTCCGCAAATTTGTAGCAATTGGGACACCGCAGTGGAAGGTACCCAGCCGCAATTTTTTTTCTAAAAAGGGAATACCACACCTGTACCAACATGTGCAGAGCCAAGTTACCGCATCTCTGTCACTTAGTGTTGGGCCAAAGGTCCATATGACTACTGACGCATGGTCCTCCAAGCATGGTCAGGGCAGGTATGTCACCTACACTGATTCAATATCAAATTGTCCTTATAGTGATTATCCGTGTGTTTAGTGCTTCTCAACGAGCCGCAGTCCCCATGCCAGATTGCAAAAGATTCCAAGTGAACCAAAGAATAGCCGGAGAGCACAACTTTAAGTATTAAAAGGTTTCCATTTTTATTTCGCAGACAATCCTGCACAACATGTTTCGGCTAAACTGCCTTCATCAGGTGCATAAATTACAGTGAAAAAAACAAGCTATTTACCCTTTCACCCCACCAACAATTCCTGCACAAGCTCCATAGTCTATGGAGCTTGTGCAGGAATTGTTGGTGGGGTGAAAGGGTAAATAGCTTGTTTTTTTCACTGTAATTTATGCACCTGATGAAGGCAGTTTAGCCGAAACATGTTGTCACCTACACTGCCCACTGGGTGAACTTGGTAATGGCTGGGAAGCAGGGAATGGGTAGCTCAACAACAACAGTGGAGTTGGTGTCACCGCCACGGATTGCACGCGGTTCTGCCACCACCTCTACTCCTCCATCGCTCTCTACCTCGTCTTCTTCCTCTTCTTCTTCTTACTCTGCTGCTGGGTCCTCCTTCTCCTCCTCCACACCTGTGCACCCCCAGCTCCCCCTAGGCTATTCGACGTGCCAGGTACGCCGTTGTCACGTTGTCTTGGGGATGACGTGCCTGGAAAGCAAAAACCATACCGGATCTGTACTCCTGTCATCTCTGCAGTCACAGGCCGATCGGTGGCTGACCCCACACCAACTGCAGATCGGAAAAGTGGTGTGTGACAATGGAAGCAATCTGTTGGCAGCGTTGAGACTGGGCAATTTAACACATGTGCCCTGCATGGCACATGTGTTAAATTTAATAGTCCAACGTTTTGTCTCCAAGTACCCAGGATTCCAGGACGTTCTCACCCAGTCCAGAAAGGTGTCGGTCCATTTCAGACGTTCCTACACAGCCATGGCACGCCTTGCTGACATTCAGCAGCGCTACAACATGCCAGTCAGGCGTTTGATTTCTGACAGCCAGACTCGCTGGAATTCAACGCTCCTTATGTTGGAACGTCTGCTGCAACAACAAAGGGCCGTCAACGAGTACCTTTTTGAACTGGGTGGTAGGACTGGATCTGCAGATCTGGGGATTTTTTTCCCCCGTTACTGGGTGCTTATGCGCGATGCCTGCAGGCTCATGCGACCTTTTGAAGAGGTGACAAATATGGTCAGTCGCACCGAAGGCACCATCAGCGACCTAATACCCTTCGCTTTCTTCCTGGAGCGTGCCGTGCGACGAGTGACAGATGAGGCTGTAGACCAGCGTGACGAGGAGCTGGAAGCGCACGATTTCTGGTCGGAATCACCAGAACGAACCCAGGCACCTGCTGCAACGCAGGGAGAGGTGCCAGAAGTGGAGTCAGAGGAGGAAGGTGGCTTTGTGGAGGAGGAGGAGGAGGACCAACAGGAGCAGGCTTCCCAGGGGGCTAGTGGTGACCTTTTGGGGACCCCTGGTCTTGTACGTGGCTGGGGGGAGGAGACCGTGGATGATGCAGTCCTTGATAATGAGGAAGCGGAGATGGATAGCTCTGCATCCAACCTTGTGAGAATGGGGTCTTTCATGCTGTCATGCCTGTTGAAGGACCCCCGTATCAAGAGGCTTAAGGAGAAGGACCTGTACTGGGTCGCAACGCTACTAGACCCTCGGTACAAGCATAAAGTGTCAGAAATGTTACCAACATACCACAAGTCCGAAAAGATGCGGCATTTACAAACCAGCCTGCAAAACATGTTGTACAATGCTTTTAAGGGTGATGTCACTTCAGGAACTCATCAACATTCCAGGGGCAGAGGTGCCAGTAATCCTGCCACGAGCACACCTGCAAGGACAAAGCCCTTTGGCCAGTCTGTAACGTCAGACATGCAAATGTTTTTCTGTCCAAGGCAGCGCCACAACCCTTCTGGATCCACCCTCAAAGAACGCCTCGACCGGCAGGTAGCGGACTACCTGGCATTAACTGCAGATATCGACACTCTGAGGAGCGATGAACCCCTGGACTACTGGGTGCGCAGGCTTGATCTGTGGCCAGAGCTGTCACAATTTGCCATGAACCTCTTGTCTTGCCCAGCCTCAAGTGTGCTCTCAGAAAGGACCTTCAGTGCAGCAGGAGGGATTGTAACTGAGAAGAGAACTCGCCTAGGTCACAAAAGTGTCGATTACCTGACCTTTATTAAAATGAATGAGGGGTGGATCTCGGAGGGTTACTGCACGCCGGAAGACTTGTTCTGACTTCTATGCAGCTGTCCTTCTCTTCAAGCCTCATGACTCCACACACAGCTGTCCTTTAGCGTCCTCCTCCCTCCGCCACCGTTACAAACTAGGGTGCAAACCCTACTGGTTTAATTTTTTCTGGCCTCTGTGCTTCAGTGGCTGCAACCAAAAAAACTGGGCAAACAATGTCTACAAGGTCAACGTATGGCAAAAAATGACTATTTTCAGCATTTATATGGCATATTTTTTCTGGCAACTGTGCTTCAGTGGCTGCGTCCAAAAAAATGCATATTTTCTGCATTTATATGGCATAATTTTTCTGGCCTCTGTGCTTCAGTGGCTGCAACCAAAAAAATTTATATTTATATGGCATATTTTTTCTGGCAACTGTGCTTCAGTGGCTGCAACCAAAAAAACTGGGCAAGCAATGTCTACAAGGTCAACGTATGGCAAAAAATGACTATTTTCAGCATTTATATGGCATATTTTTTCTGGCAACTGTGCTTCAGTGGCTGCGTCCAAAAAAATGCATATTTTCTGCATTTATATGGCATAATTTTTCTGGCCTCTGTGCTTCAGTGGCTGCGTCCAAAAAAATGCATATTTTCTGCATTTATATGGCATAATTTTTCTGGCCTCTGTGCTTCAGTGGCTGCAACCAAAAAAATTTATATTTTCAGCATTTATATGGCATATTTTTTCTGGCAACTGTGCTTCAGTGGCTGCAACCAAAAAAACTGGGCAAACAATGTCTACAAGGTCAACGTATGGCGAAAAATGACTATTTTCAGCATTTATATGGCATATTTTTTCTGGCAACTGTGCTTCAGTGGCTGCGTCCAAAAAAATGCATATTTTCTGCATTTATATGGCATAATTTTTCTGGCCTCTGTGCTTCAGTGGCTGCGTCCAAAAAAAGCATATTTTCTGCATTTATATGGCATAATTTTTCTGGCCTCTGTGCTTCAGTGGCTGCAACCAAAAAAATTTATATTTTCAGCATTTATATGGCATATTTTTTCTGGCAACTGTGCTTCAGTGGCTGCAACCAAAAAAACTGGGCAAACAATGTCTACAAGGTCAACGTATGGCAAAAAATGACTATTTTCAGCATTTATATGGCATATTTTTTCTGGCAACTGTGCTTCAGTGGCTGCGTCCAAAAAAATGCATATTTTCTGCATTTATATGGCATAATTTTTCTGGCCTCTGTGCTTCAGTGGCTGCAACCAAAAAAATTTATATTTATATGGCATATTTTTTCTGGCAACTGTGCTTCAGTGGCTGCAACCAAAAAAACTGGGCAAGCAATGTCTACAAGGTCAACGTATGGCAAAAAATGACTATTTTCAGCATTTATATGGCATATTTTTTCTGGCAACTGTGCTTCAGTGGCTGCGTCCAAAAAAATGCATATTTTCTGCATTTATATGGCATAATTTTTCTGGCCTCTGTGCTTCAGTGGCTGCGTCCAAAAAAATGCATATTTTCTGCATTTATATGGCATAATTTTTCTGGCCTCTGTGCTTCAGTGGCTGCAACCAAAAAAATTTATATTTTCAGCATTTATATGGCATATTTTTTCTGGCAACTGTGCTTCAGTGGCTGCAACCAAAAAAACTGGGCAAACAATGTCTACAAGGTCAACGTATGGCGAAAAATGACTATTTTCAGCATTTATATGGCATATTTTTTCTGGCAACTGTGCTTCAGTGGCTGCGTCCAAAAAAACTGGGCAAACAATGCCTACAAGGTCAACGTATGGCAGTTGTTTAAAGAGAACAGTAGATTACTAGCCAGCAAAGCTACCTAAGCTAAAATGTCCCTCAAATCCCTGCAGACTTCTGTCCCTCCAATACAGAGCAGTATCAAGCAGATTACTAGCCAGCAAACTTACTATCATCTGTCCCTGAAATCACTAACAGCTCTCCCCCTACACTATCTCTTCCAAGCACACACAGGCAGATTTTTCAGATACATTTTTGCCCTTGATCCCCCTCTGGCATGCCACTGTCCAGGTCGTTGCACCCTTTAAACAACTTTAAAATCATTTTTCTGGCCAGAAATGTCTTTTTTAGATGTTAAAGTTCGCCTTCCCATTGAAGTCTATGGGGTTCGCGAACCGTTCGCGAACCGCTCGCATTTTTGCGCAAGTTCGCGAATATGTTCGCGAACTTTTTTTCCGACGTTCGCTACATCCCTACTGAGCAGCAGGGCTGAATGTGTGTGAGACAAACTGCTGGTGTTCTCAGCTTCAGGAGAGAAAGCAAAGCATTTATTTTGTGTTAGCCAGGAGGTTGGATATTTTCTGTTAAACTGCTGTTTTTTACGGCCACTGGAAAATAAACGCGGGCAGGAAGCCCTTAACCGATCCTGGTGTGTGAAGTCGCCTCTTCTGCAGCCTACGAGGGAGTGAACCCCCACAATATATATATATATATATATATATATATATATATATATATATATATACATATATATATATATACATATATATATATATATATATATATATATAGATGCAGCCACTTTGGTTTGTCTGTTTGACACAGAATAACTAAACACAGATATCCCATTTATCTCATTTAACACAGAAAACTGCGTCACAACATCCCATCTAATTAAAGCATTCACCATTGTGAACAATGGAGCTTTGGTATGCTAATGAAAAGGTTAAATGCATTAAATGAGTTAAGATGACTTAAGATAACACAGTTTCTTCAATTACCCCTGAGTCATGACGCATTTAACTCACAAATCCAAGTGGCTTCATCTGTATATATATATATATATATATATATATATATATATATATATATATATATAGTGCTATATGAATAAATGGAGATGATGGAGATAAGAGAAAATTATATCATACTTACCGTAATTTTCTTTTCCTGGTTAATAGATGGCATCATTTACAAGAGGGTAATCTCCACCCCCTATACCTGACTGGACAGAGCACATCCTTTAGCAATCAAGACTTTTGTCTCTGCCTATATTATCCAACTCCCTCCTCCTTGCTCTTGTCTGATAATTAAGCTGTTAGGGAGGGTCTTGTAAATGATGCCATCTATTAACCAGGAAAAGAAAATTACGGTAAGTATGATATAATTTTCTCTTTTCCCTGGTCAATATGGCATCATTAACAAGAGGGATATGATAAGCAATTGAGGGAGGGTTTCTATTAATGGTATGAGAAGAAAAACAACACACTGTTCTAGCATATAATGAATCATCTTTATTTCTCCAAGGTTTGCACCGCTGACAGTACACTCTGTCCAAACTTTGCTTCTGACGTTGACCTCACGTTTAATTGGTAGTGCCTTAGAAATGTTGAGAAAGAACTCTATGTCGCTGCTTTACATATCTCCTCAGGAGGTATGTGTGCCTCAACAGCCCATGAAGTACTCACTGCTCTGGTGGAGTGTGCCTTGACCCCTTCTGGTATTTGTTTTCCTTTTGCTCGATAAGCTGCTTGTATGGCTGCAATTATCCATCTGCTTATGGTGGAAGTAGCTGCTGCCTGTCCTTTCTTTATTCCTGCCGGAATGACAAACAATTGTTGTGACTTTCTCCAAGTAGCGGTTCTCTCTAAATAAATGGATAGACATCTGACCAAATCTAATGTATTCCATCTCTTTTCTTGATCAGAACTTGGTTCTGGAAAATAAGAAGGAAGTACTATCTCTTAGGGATGTAGCGAACTGCCGTTAATGTGTTCGCGAACACCGTTCGCGAACACCGGCAAAAAAGCGAACAGTTCGCGAACAGTTCGCGAACTTCGAACGCTCGATAAAATCGTTCGATCGAACGATCGAAGGATTTTATTCGTACGATCGAAGGATTTTCGTTCGAATCGAACGATCGAAGCTATTCGATCGAATGATTTTAATTCAATCGAATGCTTATAATCGTTCGAACGAATGGAAATCGTTCGATTTTAGCGATCGAATGGTCGAATGGTCGAACGAAATTTTACTTCGAATCGAATGCGAACACCAATTGGCGAACGTCGCGCGACGTTCGCGAACATTCGGCGGACGCGAACAGTCGAAGTTCGCGCAAACTAGTTCGCCGGCGAACAGTTCGCTACATCCCTACTATCTCTGTGTCCAAATGGAATGACGTTAGAACCTTTGGTAGGAATCTTGGGTTCATCCTTAAAATAACTTTGTCTGAGTGAATGATTGTGAATGGTTCCTGAGCCGATAGTGCTCTCAATTCACTCACTCTTCTTGCTGATGTAACTGCAATAAGAAGAACTGTCTTGTATGTGAGCAGTGTTTCAGATATTTCCCTTAAGGGTTCAAAAGGTTTTTCCATCAAGGCATTTAGAACTAGTGGTAAATCCCATGCAGGAGATATACTCTTTCTTGGAGGCTTTAATCTAAAGATGGCCGCCATAAATTGCCTCATAGCTGGCTCCTGTGCCCACGCTTTTCCTGAAAAAGCTGATATTGCTGATACTTGCGCCTTTAAGGTCCGCATACTAAGCCCCTTCTCCAAGCCTCTCTGTAGAAAATCCAGAATTTCTGTAATTGTTGTTTTCTCTACTGAAATCTCTTTTTCTTCTAAATATTCCATGAATACCTTCCAGGCTCTTTGATAACTTTTATTTGTAGTATGTCTTCTAGAATTCATCATGGTTTCTACCACTGCTGTTGGTAACCCAGTATCTGCTAATCTTTCCCTTTCAAATGCCATGCCCTGAGGGCTAATGACTCTGTGGGTGTTCCACTGGACCCTGTCTCAGTAGCCATGGAATTAATGGTAATATCATTGGGCTGTCTACTGCCATCTTTCTGAGAAGTGGATACCAAGGTCTCCTGGGCCATTCTGGTACAATTATTATCACTTCCGCTCGATCTTGTCTGATCTTCCTCAAAACTCTCGTAATGAGGGGAATTGGCGGGAATACGTATAGGAGACCCATACTCCAATTCTGTAGTAGTGCGTCTGTTGCTACCGCCTCTGGTTCATAAAATCTTGAATAGAACCTCATTACCTTCCTGTTGTTTTGTGTTGCCATGAGATCCAAGCTTGGTTGACCCCATCTGTTCACAATCTGTTTGAACACCCTTTGATTTATCTCCCATTCGTGCCTGTTCACTAGACTTCGACTCAAAAAGTCTGCTATTGTGTTGTCTCTTCCTGGCACACACACTGCTGTCAAATCTCTTAAATTTTGTTGTGCCCATAACATTATTGGTTCCAATTCTTGCATTAACTGTATGCTCTTTGTTCCCCTTGTTTCTTTAGGTAAGACATTGCTGTTGTGTTGTCTGTCCTTATTAACAGATAACTGTCTATTAAGAAGTGTCCAAACTGTTGTAGGGCCAATCTTACCGCTCTTAATTCCCTGACATTTGCTGGGAGCAGAGATTCTTCTCTTGACCATCTCCCTTGTGTCATCTTCGTTTTCCAAAATGCGCCCCAACCTGTTGCGCTGGCGTCTGTTGTTAGTATTTCCCAAGAAACATCTCCTAGGTGTCTTCCCTTTGCTAAGTTTTTTCTCTCTAACCACCATTCCAATGTCATCTTTACCTCCTGAGAAATATGTAGGTTCTGATTCCAATCCCGATCCTTTACAACCCATTGATTGAGAAAATCCTTCTGGATGATTCTGATATTCCATCTGGCCCATTGCACCATTGGTATTACTGAGGTTAAGAGTCCCAACACGCTCATGTACTGTCTTGCTGTGCATGTTGATCTGGTCCTCATCCAGGATACCTACTCCGCAATTTTGTGTTTCTTTCCTTCCGGTATTGTGACAATGGCTGTTCTTGTACAAAATCTGGCCCCCAAATATATTAGATCCTGTGAAGGAATCAATTGACTCTTTTCTAAATTTATTATCCAGCCATGCTGCTGCATGTATGTGATTACCTGATCTCTGTGACGTTGTAGGGTGTCTGGTTTTCTTGCTAATAGCAGAATGTCGTCCAGGTAGTGATAAATACAAATTCCCATGCTCCTCAATCTTGCTATCAATGTAACAAGGATCTTTGAAAAAACCCTTGGTGCCGTCGATAGGCCAAATGGTAGGCAAGTGAACTGGAAGTGCATTTCCGGGCCCACTGTAAAACGAAGAAACCTTTGGTGTGTGGCTGTTATTGGCACATGCAAATATGCATCCTTCAGATCTATGGAAAGCATCCAGTCTCCTGGCCTGATTTCTGGAATGATCGTGAATAGAGATTCCATCTTGAATGGTTTTTCTATCATGTATTTGTTTAATTTCCTCAGATCCAACACTGGTCTGAAATCGCCCGTCTTTTTCCTGAGCATGAATATTGGCGAATAAAACCCTCTTGTTCTTTGTAGTCTTGGAACTTCCATTATAGCTCCCTGTTTTTGTAACTTCTCTACGTAATCGTATCATATTGCCTTCTTTTCCTTGTCTTGTGGAATTGAAGATATCACAAAGTGATCTCTCTGCGGTTTTGTTTGGAATTCTAACAAATATCCCCTTTTTATGGAGTCTAAAACCCATTGGTCTGTGATTGACTCTACCCAGACCCCTAGAAACCTTGATAATCTTCTGGGGATATTTTGGATCTGGGCTGCCATTATCTCAGAAATATTTCCTTGAATTTCTTGTGAAAGAACCCTTTCCTCTTCCAGGTCTCGATGTAGCCGACTGACCTCTTTTCCAATTCTGAGACTGTGAATATTCTTTCCCCGGTCTGTATGATCTCTGATCTCTAAAGGTCGGTCTGTCACGAAATGACTGCCTTTGCCTTTCCTGGAAATTTTCTGTAGAAAAATTCTGCCTTCGCTCCTGAAGTAAAAAAACGCTTTTACCCCCTGTAACTTTCTTAATGAGATCTTCCAATCTTGAGCCAAACAGCATCTCCCCTTCAAAAGGTATTCCACATAAGTTTGATTTGGATGCCTTGTCTGCATTCCACGTTCTGAGCCACAATGCTCTTCGCGCTGAAACTGAGAGTGCTAGAGCTCTTGAGGATGTCTTTACCAAGTCTATGGATGCGTCTGCAACAAAATCCGTAGCCAGCTTTAAATCAGATAATGATTTTATGATGCTTTCTCTATCCATTCCTTGTTTAAGGGATCTTTCCACATTATGCATCCATGATTGCATTGCCCGTGAAACTGACGTTAGGGCTATTGCCGGCCTGCATGATGCCGCTGTTGCCAAGTAGTTCTTTTTTAAGATACTCTCCATTTTACGATCCATAGGATTGGTGAATGAGGCAATGTCATCAACTGGTAACACTGTTCTCTTGGATAGTCTGACCACCGCCGCATCCACTCTTGGTGGTTTGTCCCATACCTTCTCCTGATCTGATGAGAAAGGATATAACCTTTGAATCTTATTCTGGGTTGTGAACCTTGCATCCATCTTCCCCCACTCAGCTGTAATGATCTCCTTGATTACATCATGGAGTGGAAAAGTAGATCTTTCCCTCTTAAGAATATTAAAAGGGTTACTAGTAAAGGGTTGTGGTTCCTGTATTTCAGCCAGCTTCAACTCCTCTCTTATTGCTTTTATTAAAGGCTCCACACATGCAAAATCAAATGTTGCAAAATGTTCCGACATATCTTCCTCATCCTCCTCAGATAATTCTCCGGCTGAGGATTCTCTCAAGGGAGATTCTTCTCTGATGAAACACTCTCTCTCTGGAATTCTTTTACGTGTCTGATTTGTAACAGACTGCGCTGTCGCCTCCTTTATTCCCTGTGCAACAGCCTCTCTAATCCAGGCCATAACGTCCACTGACTGTTCTATTCCTGTGTCACCAGACAGTTTTTTAGAACAGGATGCACAGAATTTTGAATGTCTGATAGGTGGATTGTCACATGCTGCACATCTTAATCTCTCTCTTGTTCTTCCTGGGGAAGACACACTGGTGATGAAATAGAGAGAAGAGAGAGAGAGAGAGAGAGAGAGTAAAAAAAAAAAAAAAATTTTTTAAAGGCATTTCTCCTTTAATTACACCCTTCATTATTTAAACATGAATAATGGCCCACCTCCTATCCTCTCTGCATGCTGCCTCTGGGCTGTGTGAAAGTCTTGATTCCATGACCTGTATTTAAATGGAATACTTATAGCTTAACAGTTACAAGTTGCTTGATGAAGCATATATATTGTGTACTTGCCACTGTTGGAAGCTCTTCGTCTGCACAGAATTCGCCACTCCAAACGCATAGAACGCTTCTCTGTAGGCCAAAGCGTCTCTCTGCTGCTTCCTTAAGACGCTGCGCGCGTCTGGCTCCGCCCACCTAGTGACGTCAGCGCGCGCATCACTGTAGCTCCGTGCGCCTCCTTACACAGCGTTTTACTATCACCAGCCACCTGAACTGTGAGTGTTTTCCTGTATGCGCATCCCATACCAACAGGTAGGGTGTAGCCGCATTGTCTAATTCTTTGTATATATATATATATATCGAAGCTTATTAGCAGGCCACCAGGCAGAACTATAAAGCTCTTCAGTAGGGGTAAAAAGAAGGGTGTAAGAAAAAACCCCTTACTGGTATAGTTTGGGTATCCACCAGAATCCCGTGGGCCCTGTATTGCTCCGCCAGTCTGTATAGACAGATAGAAAAAAGACAAGAGCAAGGAGGAGGGAGTTGGATAATATAGGCAGAGACAAAAGTCTTGATTGCTAAAGGATGTGCTCTGTCCAGTCAGGTATAGGGGGTGGAGATTACCCTCTTGTTAATGATGCCATATTGACCAGGGAAAATATAAATATATAGAGTCTGAAAGGCAGCACACTCACTCCAAAAAAAAAAGCAAAACGCCCAGGTGCTAGCACAAAATGTAATATCAGCATGAAGGACACAGAATACTCATGGGACTTTATGTGCCAAAACGTAGTTGTGTAAGTTGATGTTTTGGTTCTACACAGAGGACTTTGATCAAGGTCCTCTGTGTAAGACCTAAACGTTGACTTAAACCACTACATTTTTACACATAAATTAAGTCCCATGAGTGCTCTGTGTAATATATATATTTATATATATATATATATATATATATATATATATATATATTTAAAATTACATTCCATTCTTGTTACTCCCCCCCCCCCCCACCTTCTACCTATTTAGTATGTGAGCAATGTCTGAGATTTCCATCACAGTCCAGCTGTATCTTTGGAATCAGACTTGTAATTGTCTCAGAGGGAATTCAAACCATTCAAGTTGTGCTTTTATATTCTCTTTTGTTTTCCTTAGATTTTTTTTTTTCATGTCTGTGAAGTACATCTGGCACAATAAAAGTTTGATCAATGCACTGAAAAAGCATTTCTTCCCAGCTATATATCAAATCCAAAACACCCTACAACAGAGGCAGTACTTACTGCAACATCTTAACTAAGTTATTTAGTATTCCTGTTTGAAAAAATAACTAATAGTATGCAAAGTACTATCACAGATCAGGTAATATTTCTTTGTTGCCTTTGTCGTTGGAAACAAAGATTGTAAAAATATTGGGGTTTTTTCTTTTAGACATTTGGAGGAAATTTAACATTAATCTGAATACAAATGCTGGAGCACTAACATAATGCCCTGCTGCTCCTCCTTCCCCACATCTCTGGCACATGCGAGGCCACTGTAGAGGAAGTACAGGTCTGCACTCTCACAGAACATAGTGTGGGCCTGCTCTGCAAAATATTTTTGTTTTTTATTCCTAATAATAATTCCTGCACAGTGCTACTAGATTCTTCCTTTTGTACACCATCACTGTTCAGTATCAGTACAATAGCTTTCCCACCCTTTCTCTACATAGTATACCTAACCACGTGCCTGTGAACTGCTACTGCTGTACCAAAGTGCTGAAGAATAATCAATAAAGAATATAACAGCGCATAGCACTTAAGACCTGATGAATTCTTAGCTCTGTTTTCTTCACTTTGCATACTGCCTTCCTGTTCGCAATTGAGTCACCAAGCCCTGTATCTATTACCCCCCTTAATATTTTAAACAGCTCAGATGCAAACATAGGTTTCAAGCATCTATCTTAATGCTAGATCAATATAAAGTTCCATTTGAGGGCCAATCCTCCCTTTGTCGTATATACAATATGGCCTTTTTATTTCTGTGCTTCAATTAACACAAGCACTTAAAGGGTTTGCTTACCCTTAAAATTACGTTAAGTATGATGTATTCTGAGACAATTTGTAGTTGTTTTTCCTTTTTTATTATTTCTGGTTTTTGAGTTATTTAGCTTTTTATTCAGCATCTCTGAAGTTTGCAGTTTCAGTAATCTGTTTGCTAGAGTCCAAATTACCCTAGCAACCATGCATTGATTTGAATAAGAGAATGGACTATGAATAGGAGAGGGCCTGAATTTAAAGACAAAAAACGGTGAACCATCTCTTTAACTCCAGTGCTTGCTTTCCATGTGCTTGGCATTCTTCTGTGCAAGAAAAATGATAATGTGAATGTAATGAAGTAAAAAGCATCTGGCATTCTATAATGCATACAATATCTTATATTGTGCATACCTTTTTTTTATTTGTGGGTGATTAGGGATATGTTTAATTCTGCTTCCACCCCATTTTATCACATATTATATCATTTATTTCCCTTTTCTAAATTTTCATAAATTATATGGGACCTGTTATTCAGAATGCTCAGGGCCTGAGGTTTTCCGGATAACAAATCTGTAATTTGGATACTTCATACCTTAAATATTCTAGAAAATCATGTAAACATCAAATAAACCCAATAGGCTAGTTTTGCTTCCGATAAGGATTAATTACATCTTAGTCTGGATCATGTACCAGGTACAAGTATGTGATCTGTTATCCGGAAACCCATTATCCAGAAAGCTGTGCACCCATTAGAATAATCCAAATTTCTTGAAATGATTTCCTTTTTCTCTGTAATAATAAAACACTGTCTGGTACTTGATCCAAACTAAGACATAATTAATCCTTATTGAAAGCTAAACCAGCTTTTGGATCATGTACAAGGTACAGGTATGTGATCCGTTATCCGGAAACCCGTTATCCAGAAAGCTGTCTACCCATTGGAATAATCCAAATTTCTTGAAATTATTTCCTTTTTCTCTGTAATAAAACACTGCCTGGTACGTGATCCAATGTAAGATATAATGAGTCCTTATTGGAAGCAAAACCAGCTTTTTGAGTTTATTTAGGGGCAGATTTACCAAGGGTCGAATATCGAGGGTTAATTAACCCTCGATATTCGACTAGGAATTAAAATCCTTCGTCTTTGAATATCGAAGTCGAAGGATTTAGCGCAGAAAATTCGATTGTACGATCGAAGGATTATTCATTCGATCGAACGATTAAATCCTTCAAATCGAACGATTCAAAGGATTTTAATCCAACGATCAAAGGAATATCCTTCGATCAAAAAAACTTAGGCAAGCCTATGGGGACCTTCCCCATAGGCTAACATTGAGTTCGGTAGCTTTTATCTGCCGAACTAGGGGGGTCGAAGTTTTTTTTAAAGAGACAGTACTTCGACTATCGAATGGTCGAATAGTCGAACGATTTTTAGTTCGAATCGTTCGATAGTCGTAGTCGAAGGTCGAAGTAGCCTATTCGATGGTCGAAGTAGCCCAAAAAAAACTTAGAAATTCGAATTTTTTTAACTTCGAATCCTTCACTCGAACTTAGTGAATCGGCCCCTTAATGTTTACATGAATTTCTAGTAGAGGTATAAAGATCCAAATTATGGAAAGATCTGTTATCCGGAAAACCCCAGGTCCCGAGCATTCTGGATAACAGGTCTAATACCTGTACTATTTATTATTACAGAGAAAAAGGACATCATTTTTAAACATTTGTATTATTTGGATAAAATGGAGTCTACGGCAGACAGCCTTTCCTTCGGCACTTTCTGGATAACGGATTTTGTGTTAATGGATTCTATACCTGTACCTCAATGGGACTTTTTTGGTCTAATTATTTTTTATTTAGCTTTAGAGGATGGGATTTGTAATATGGATACATTGCCTCTTTATTTTAATATGTTGAAAAAAAAATTGGGGATCCAATGTATGGTCTTTAGGGATGGACAAAGAATTTTAATATGTTAGCCCTTAAATGTAAGGTAACTGTTAGGATAAAAGTGAACTGCAGGTGGCACTCATTGCTTATGCAGACCTATTTCATCTCTTAAGCATCCAATTGCTTTCATTAAAACCTTAAAGAGGATGTAGTTACAAGCAGTGAAAATGTGAATAGTAAATGGATGTCATCACTAACTACAATAAAAAGCATTTGTTTCACGGCAACCAAGGTGTTAACCTGTTGCTAATTACAGTGGAGCAATATGCCTGCCATAGAACATAAGGGCCACATGCATTCATTTATAAGCCATAAAATGTAGAGTATGCTATTGGGAATACTCACTGCGGTTTGTTAAGAGAGTAAACCTCCAGATTACTTTTGTTCACTGTGACACGCTTTGCACTCAGAATTACATTCTAACTATGAAGCAAGGCTGTAAGAAATTATGCATTTGCATTGTCTCCAACATTCACCATTGTTTGTGAAATTTTATACAAAGTAGCATGTTATATTCTAATATTTACTTTAGCACACGAGCATAATGCAAGTATTGATAGAGACATTATACTTCACAGCACTGTACAATAGATGGCTGCATACATCAAACATAAAGGTTACATATGAATACTGACAGATACAGGAGGTAAAGCAGACCTGTGATAACCACAAATCAGTTCTCTGTGGCATCTCTTATTTATATTCTGTTGTGATTTACAAGAGGTTGTTAAAACACGATGACGCAGTTATAACCATGGGCATCCGACATGTCACATGCTAGGTGGACGAAAATGTTCAAGTGTTGGCAACCATGTGTCAATCTGTAGAATCCCTAGCCATTTTAAAAGTGGTAAAGAATTACAAGATGGAAAATATATGTTAAGGGAGGGACCTGCATTGTTCTTGGTGAATGTGTATTTCAATCGTATTTGCCTGAATTTACATGATCAGTGGCTTAACTATAGAGGAAGCAGACCCAGCAGTCACAGGGGGGCCAGACTATGGGGTCTGCTTCCTCTATAGCTATTAAAAAACCCTCCTCCCCAGCCTCTCTCTTACCTAAGGGGCACTCAAGATTGGTGGGAGTAGGTGTGGTTTGGGCATGGTGGAGGGCGGAGCATGGGCGGGCAAAGGTGGGATGGGAAGTGGGCGGGAGGATGGGGATCGGAGTGCACTGGGCCTCTCTGTTTTTTTTTTTTTTGCAGGGGAGGCCGGCGCACTCTAGTTACGCCACTGTATATGTGGATTATGCATTACCAGTGCATCACAAATTATCATACTTTTGTTTTTACAGCAGGAGGGAGCCCTCCCCACCTTACTTCCCAGAACTCAAGCAGCTTTGTTTGTTTCTCTGTAGAGCAGTCTGCAGTCTGTGTAGAGATTCGTATTGGATTTTATTTTTGCTTTTAAATCCCCTTTAATGTTTTTAACTCCAGTGGCAGGGATCATGGAACCAGATTTAAACTGGGATTCTCATTGAATGATGTTGTTTACTGCAGCCACTGGTTCTGCAGAGTTGGTGAAAGTTTATATTAAACAATACAAAAACTATAAAATCCACATTAGATTACATGACAACACAGGACCCAGTGCAGTCTGCATATTCTGTTTATTAATCAGTCTTGCTGTATCGACTTCTGGCAAATATTATTTGACTTGTGTTATTTTGATAATTAATGATGATCCCAGTCTCCCAACTGAAGCCCAGACCACACTGAGCATGTGCATGGTCTTGGTCTTGCAAAGATGTTACAAGTTACAAGGTGGTGACCCCCTGTGGCCAACTTTGAAAACATAAATCATTTGTTTAATTAGGCTTCTGGTACAGTAAGTTCATGTTTATGTTTAGTATTTAAAATACAGCATTTCTAGAATTATTCTATTTTAGACTTGAGTTCTGTCTTTAGAAAACTAAACTAGAAAACTAAAGCAAGTAAATTCTGGGTTACCAATATGCTTTAAGCACAGAGCTAATCCAGGGATGGGGCCAACTACTCTCAGGAAGGATTTTTCCCCACCAAGATGCAAACTGTAGAGACTTCAGATACAGGTTTCATTTAGACAAAAGGTTGGACTTGATGAATGTAAGTTTTAATTCAACCTAAATTACTATTTTACTATGTTACTTTTACTGCTCTGGAAAGTAATAGTGTGTATCCATTTTTTATGTTTTATTAATTTATTCTTATAGGGGTACAATGACTGTGATACCATTACATTAACTATATAATTATGGAAGCCAAAGATTCCAGTAAGAACTCGCTAAATGTCTAAAATGTTGATCACATTTTATTCTAGTTAAAATATGAACTTTAAGGATAGCCTTAAGTGAATCACCATGTCTGCTATCCAAGTCATCGGCCAATAAACCACACGGACATATGTTTTCAAGTTTAGCCATATAAGCAAATGAGTAAAAGCAGTGATCCACTCATTCAATAGGAATGGTCCACAAGTGCAGAGCAAAGTGTAAGTGGCAATTAGCTTTGTCCTCTTTTCACTTTTGCATTTGCTGATACATCATCAATTCATTGAACTAAGAGAAAAGACTGTCGAGGTTGTGATGGAACATGATTGCAGATTCTATTAATACCTTTAATAGTGTCTTGGATGAGTTACTGGACAAGAATAATATACAAGGTTTTGTGATCTTAAAATTTAAGTTTAGTATAGGTATATGTATATATTTTCCTATATGTGAGTGGGAGTTTTGTCTTTTTAGAACTCAAATTAACTATGTAACAATGTACTAGACAATGCAACTTGAATCTATTTATGTTTAAATGCGTTCTTGGGTGCTTTTTCTATAGATAGTGCACACCTTATAAGAAATAAACTATAAAGAAATACTGTAAAGTACATTAGAGGGCATTATTGACAGATATCGGGGGGATCTTTTTTCACTAACAAAAGAACAAAGAACCCAAAGCCACCCCTTTACACTAGAGAAAAAGAACTCATTTGAAGCAGAGAAAATGGTTCATCATGGTGAAGGCAGTGAGGTTATGGAAACCTGCTGGGTGATATGATGGCAGATTCTATTACTGCTTTTAAGAGTAGTTGGCAACGTAAAGGGATTGTTCACCTTTAGGGCTATTCCACACGGGGAGATAGCGACGCGTTTGCGGTCGCGGCGACAAAGCGCCGCGACAGTCGCCGCGACCGGCGCAGGCGACAGTTTTGTATGGGCGCCTATGTAAAAACGCCTGTGCTAACCACACGAGGCGATGCGCTTTTCAACAGTCGCCTGAAAAGGCCTGGCGAGGCATTTTCAGGCGACTGTTGAAAAGCGCATCGCCTCGTGTGGTTAGCACAGGCGTTTTTACATAGGCGCCCATACAAAACTGTCGCCTGCGCCGGTCGCGGCGACTGTCGCGGCGCTTTGTCGCCGCGACCGCAAACGCGTCGCTATCTCCCCGTGTGGAATAGCCCTTAAGTTAACTTTTAGAAGGTTATAGAATGGCTGATTCTAAGCAACTTTTCAATTGTTCTTCAGTATTTATTTATTTATTTTTTAAAAATTGACTCTTTCCAGCTTTCAAATGGGGGTCACTGACCCCATCTAAAAAAAAAACAAATGCTACGTGAGGCTACAAATATATTGCTATTGCTATATTTTATTACTCATTTTTCTGTTCAGGCCTCTCCCATTCATATACCAGGCTCTTATTTAAATCAATGCATTGAAATTACTGAAATTGCAAACTGGAGAGCTGATAAAGATCTAAAAAAACAAGTAATTCAAAAACCACATATAATAAAAAACTAAAACTAATTGCAAATTGTCGCAGAATATCACTCTGTTTATCATATTAAAAGTCAATGCAAAGGTGAGCAACCCCTTTAAACAAGCGTGATGTATCCAAGCTATTGTGATCTTAAACTCTACAGTTAGTTTAGATATCGGTATATACAGTACGTTATGTATGTGAGTGTATAGATAGGTACAGTATATATTAGTATATATATATATATTAGTATGTATATATATATATATATATATATATATATATATATATATATATATATATATATATATATATATAAATCATCTGGCCACATACGATTTTTTCATGCCCTGGTGAATGTTAACAAACGTGATTCATATAAGACAAAAATGAACAGCAACCAAGGGTCTTATGCATCAAAAGTTCTGTATTAAGTGAACATATGTGTACAACCAGATTAATAATGCCTTTGGAGGGGTTAAAATTGATGGACCTTTTTCTTTTTTAAGACAAAATGCCTAACCGATAATCATAGTGGATATGCTAGAAGCAGTTACATCACAAGAACAATAAGACTTAACTGTTATAACAATAAAACACGCATTGAAAACATTGAGGGATTAGGGCCAGAGTGTCTTCCTGGCAGCAGTAAAAAAAGCATAATACTGGATAAGTAATAGTAAACCCGGAAAGCACATGCAACCAGCTAGGAGCAATCTTGTTTGGAAACCCAAATAGCACTTTCCCTGCCGAAAAACAAGGCCCATCTCAGATTCTGGTAGCCCAGTCATTAAAAGTAGGTATATGGATGGGAGAAACTCTGGACCACCATTAAAATTGTGCCTGACATGCTTTTATGCCAGTAAAATAGTTTTACTGCCTTTCTGCCTTGCTCAAGTTAAATGTTGCTGTTTGCTCACTACTTTTCTTTGGGCCAGGTAGGCAGTGCACTCATTTTTGTTCACTATCATGGTTTAATAAATGTTTAGATCTTGTATATACAATAGATTTTTCGTCTATACTGTATGTGGTCTTCTAAAACACAGATGAATTTGATACATATCTAATGTCTGCTAAAAATGTGGGCTCTGGATGATGGCATTTCTTACAATTCATATAAATATGCTAATTGCTCAATTATGCATTAAAAATGCCAAGTGCATCTGAATAATGTTTTTCAATACTTTGTACAGCATTGTTGCCCCTTTAAGAAACTACAGTATGCAATTTTTACATTCAAATCCTCCTGGGGGCAGTACTCAATACAGCAATTTATTGAATATGGAAAATTCCAGCACTAGCCTGAAAAATGTCAAGCAAGGCTTGAGACGAGAATGTTTGCCTTGCAGAGACATCCTACATCTATAACCATCTGGCACCGTAGAATACAGAAACCAAGATTGTAAGATTTCTTCTAAGAACTGCTATTAAATAAATATGCTATCAAATGCATGTATTGTTATATCTTCCCCTGCTGCTTTTACTGCAAAGATTTGGTTAAACTAGATGAGATGTGGTTTCTTGAAATACATATAGCTAAATCAAATAAAAATCAGTTCACTTTGGAAAACTAAGCAATTCATAAATTGGAAATTACAGTAAACACTACTGTTATTCTAGTTAAAACTGAAATGTTTATTTAGCCACACAGTGAAATTTCCATTATTCTTCATTAAACCACAGGTGTTCGCATGGAGGTAAAAAAGTGTGTTTAATTGCATTGAAATTATTGTATTGTTTTAATAGATTAGAAAAAAAATCCACCTATAGACTGAATATGGATGACAGAGCATCATGATCTATTACTTGTCTATAGTTATATGACAGTGATGCATCCCTGATATAACCATCACAAAAGGTTAGCCCACAAACCAAATCGAATCTGAACCTGAATCTAAGCAAAATTAATTCAGTTGTTGAGTTTTTGTGAAGTCTAAAAATTGTCGGCCACGCCCACCAATCTAGGTCGTGCCCAGGTGAAAAGTGGGCTAATAATTGGCTGGGTGGGCATTCCTAACTGATGGTAGCTCAAATCTGCCTCTTTGAACAGCATGTTGTCTAGCAATGTGGACACCCATTTGTTTAAATATGACCCAGATTCAAAAGTAACTGCCAAGAAATCTTTGTACATCTCTCAGAATTTCTCATGGAAAAAGCAAACACCTTTTTGTATATACTGTAGTATTAAAGCTGGAGACTTTACCTAGAAGAAACACTTTCTTTCCAAGACAAATATAAGGTCTGGGCAGAAATGGTTCTCTTCTCATAACTTTGTACAGTAGGTGCATCCAATTAAAAAATGACCAGCATCAGGCCCTGCCAAAAAAGTGGGGGTGGCCATACTTATCCATAAGGATTGTCCATTAATAGTTGATCAGACCTTCAGTGATCCTATAGGCCATTATTTGCTCCTACTGGGTAAATATGCCAATGTTTCTGTGGTCTTATTGAATGTTTATTCTCCCAAATTTGTTTTTTGAAAAGAATGATTGCTAAAATTGTACAGCCTGACTGTTGGTATGGGATTATGGGAGGAGATTTTAATGTGGTCCATTCTCAAATAGCAGATTGTTCCCATCCTTCCCTAGATAAGCAGGCTCATCTTATTTTGCGTAGTTTACGACGGCTAACACGGCAGGCACATCTGTTTGATGCCTGGCTTGTTAACCATCCCAAAGACAAACAGTACACCTTTTATTCTCCAGTACACAAGGTGCATTCGTGTATTGATCATTTTCTTATCTCACAAACTGCCCTGCACTTACGTTATTCCACCAAAATTCACACAATCATCTGGTCGGATCACGCACCAATAGCACTTACCATTGACCTGCTAAAGTCTCCACCTGGAGAACCTAATTGGCGTTTAAATGAGACCCTTTTACATAACCTTGAAAAACAAATTGAAACCAATTTGAAAGAGTATTTTCAAATTAATGAAGGGTCAGTTCAGAATCTAGCTATTTTATGGGAGGCCCACAAGGCTACAATTAGAGGTCACTTTATAGCTTTAGCCGCTAGCAAACGGAAGGCCCGAACAGAGACCTATTTTTTCCTGCACAGAAAGCTTAGAGATCTGGAAACGCAGTTTAATGTCTGGTGTTGACTCAATGCTTGACCAAATTATTAATGTTAGAAAAGATTTCATACGCATTCAGCATGAGGATGTCTCAAAAGATATACTTTGGACAAGACAGACTTTTTTATGAAAAAGGTGACAGGCAGCATACCATTCTGGCACAAAAGCTCAAAGACCAAAGAACATCTTCCCAAATGAATTATCAGTTTCTACAAGACACCCCAATTCCCAAGATAACCCATGCTTCTTACCTCTCTCTCATCCCCAAGGAGGGAAAGGACCATACTCTCTGTACAGACTATAGACCAAAACTTTAGCTAACAGATTAGCCCCGATCTTGCCCAGATTAATACACCGGGACCAGGTGGGGTTTATACTAGGCCGCCAGGAGGGCGACAACACCAGACGGGTCATCAACCTTATTGAAACACTCAATAGAGCTCGCCTCCCATCAGTGGTTTTAAGTTTGGACACAGAGAAGGCATTTCATAGATTAAACTGGCGGTATTTATTTTCCCTACTTACCCACTGGACTTGAAGAGACCTTTTTTAACAGTGCTACAAAACCTTTATAGTCAACCTTCAACTTACCTAAAGCTACCTGGCCAAGCTAATAAGCCTATTTTGATCACAAATGACACAAGGCAGGGCTGCCCTCTTTCGCCCCTATTATATGCCCTTAGTACTCAGCCTTTAGCAGCAGCGATCAGATTGAGCCCTGTTATTTCTGGTGTCCCACTTGCCTCAATGGAATTTAAAATTGCCCTTTTTACAGATGATCTCATCTTAACATTAACTAATCCGACCATATCATTACCTAATTTGCATGCCCTGATAAGGGATTTTAGTTCTTTCACTGAGTATAAATTGAATTTAGCAAAATCCGAAGCTTTATCTCTCAACGTTGCCCCAGCAGATCTTCAGGTGCTGAAAGCTGACTTCAATTATAGATGGAGGGATGACTCTGTTACTTATTTGGGCACGCAAATTACAGCCAAATATGAATCTTTGTATGAGGCCAACTTTACTCCCCTTATAAGTTTTACCAAAAGGTAGTTTGCGAAGTGGTCACAATTCCCAATATCTTGGTTTGGTAAGATTGCTGCGATCAAAATAAGTATTTTGCCATAATACCTGTACCTGTTAGAGACCCTACCGGTTGCAGTGCCCCCAAAAACATTGAAAGCTGTTCAGAGCCAATTTCATAATTTTATTTGGAGTCAAAAAAGCCATCGAATAGCTAGATCGGTACTGCTTACATCGACTAATTATGGAGGTTTGGGTGTGCCCAACTTGCAAAGATATTATGAAGCAGCACAACTGCGGCAACTGTCAGCAATAACTAAATCAACAATAAAGTTGATTTAGTTATTTCTTTATTTCATTGGCTAATGGGATTATGTTTACTGTATCTAAATGTGTACAAGCCCCCCTTTGTTAACATTCTCTAATGAAGTAGTTATATTTGGGATCTCATTAAATGGCTTTGACTTTAATGTGGTGTATGTGGCCAGTATAGGAGGTCAGGTATGCTTAGCCTTTGTTTGTTACATTAGAAATCAAGGAAATGAAAACAAGTACTTGAAGAATTTAGTACCTCTACTGAACACTACTGAAGCAGTGGGATACCGTGAAATAGTGTTACTACTATGCAAGAAATTGTGGAATCTGGATACACACAATGTATTTTGCTGCTGGGTCATTGGTTAGATATAAGATGGCTACAAGTCACCTAATGAGAACTGAACATTTGATACTGTGCAGATACACCTAATGGACAGCAGGGAAGGGAGTGAGAGGGGTTGATTTCTATTAATCAAAACATAACTTTTTTTTGTAGAGGACCCTTTTTACCATTAAGGAGTACTAGTAATAACAACAACAAAAGCTTCTGCTGGAGGCTTGACAGTCTCTCAAGCTCACAATACACTTGCTTGTGCTCAAAATGCCCACAGTGTCCCTCTGTAAAGACACCTGGAATTTATTTGGACAAATTATGAGGCAGATTTACTAAAGGGCTAAGTGGCTAATGCTAGCGACTTTTCGCCAGCGTTGTAACCGCCAGGGACATTGCCAATGCACTAACTGGCGACAATTCGCTACAAACGGGACCAACGCTAGTGTTCATTCGCACTCTATCGCCAGGTGACAATTTGTTACTCCGAATATTCAGTAAAATACGGATTTTACAGAGCGAAGTTACGCCAGCGACCGTTAGTAAATCAGTAAAGTGACGAAATGACGTCACACTGGGAATTTTCCCTAGCGTTAGTCACACAGGGTATTATTTTGTTTCCTAAGATATAGGGACCCATATAACCCCTAATTGTAAAGCAATCTTCAGTCATGGGGTTGACTGAAGTACTGCAGATTTTTATCAGTTAGGAATATCCTAATTTAAGAAGACAGTAGAAGCAGAAAGGGGACATTTTTAGGTCTGCAGTGTGCAAAGAGCACATTTTCCTGCGGTCAGTTATGACTCTCCTCCCCAAAGGCTGCATCAGTGCTTTACAAAAATATTTCTTCCAAGATCAGCCATTGTCACAAAATCAATATTAAATTATTATATCCATTAATTGATCACATTATTTCCAAAGTCCGAAGTGGTTGCAGGTAGACAGGGTAGATGCACAACCCTCTGTGTGCGGAATTACTGTAGCACATTGTGCTTGATAAGGAGAGAACTTTAAACTAATGCACAGCCATATAATGTATGCAGCACTTGGTAACTTACTCCTTTGAGCAAAAGAAACAGATTTAAAAGAATAGTGGTCTTCCTCTTCATATTTCTAAATTTAGAAGAATTTCTTAATTCACCTTTCTTAGTCCTTATATGTTTAAATGATAAGGTGTTTTTTATTAGTATTATGATTCTGATTCTTTCTATTTTGCCTGAAGTGCATGGCACAAACTTGCAGCCTCAGGCACAGTGCAGTTGCATTTGCTCATAAAGTGATAATTAAATTGCTAACAGGCAACTTGTGAAGGCATTTGCCAAAGACGGGAACGACTCGTTATTACCTACCTAAATTGTATTGAAACTACCAATGTAGTGAAAATGCAATTAATGCATTCTTGTATATACACAAACGTGCATCCTGACACACATACAGTATACATATGACATATTTACATATACCGCTATGTGTGTGTATAAATATATGCATATATATATATATATATATATATATATATATATTTATATATATAAATACATGTATGGGGCTGCTATTAAACATCAGTGGATACATTCTTTTTTTATGGGTAGTGAGATGGGAGCAAAACACATTTAATTTCCACTGCAACGTGATTTATTACCTTCACATATGCACCCCCCTAAAAAAAAAAGAGAGAGACCGCAGAACTAATTAGCAGAGTAATTAATTAATATAAATTTGCATATTTGCATTTGCAATTAGTGCAGTCGACTGATTAGTCTGAAAATGGGAAGTTTGACTCATTAGATGTAAGTGTGTGCTGGACCGGAAAGAGACTGCCAGATGAGGCGCAAAAGGATGGAATAAGCTTGTGTGTGCTGAGCTCAGGAGTCCTTTGTTAGAAGAACAAGAAAAGATATTCTCTTTTTGGTCTCAAAGTGATATGGATTAGTGATTGAAGATGCATTTATATTCTTACACAGTAGTTCTGTCGTCTTTGATATTCTTTATTGTATGTTGTAAAGCCACGTCTTTCTGTATAAGCTCAGTTCTTATATTAACAGATGAGCCTAACAACTAAACATGGAGATCCATCTAACTAATAACAATTCTTTTAGCATACTGCAGTGGAGAGGTATATTTTGTAAATGTTTTTTTTCTATACATGCATAATGGATGACACAAGGGTATTTTATTTATAGTTTATATATATAGGTAGCTTTTCAATTTACTAGCAACATAGTCTTAGAATGCATGTGAAAATCTTTTCATTATTTCATACACATATTAATTGCACAGATGGGCTTGGATAGGAAAGCTTTTCTTATTATAATAGAAAAGGCGTGGACAGAATGCTTAAGGCCTGAGCAACTAAGCTCGGTTTACCGGTATCAGCGGATCGACCAATTTAAAGTTAAGGTATCATTTTAAATTGAATCCTCCCAAAAAACAATAAAAGGTTCATTATCTTAAGTGAAGATGCCTGGGATAATCTTACCTATGCATATACTGTTGTAAAATGATCAGATTTTGCATGCACTAGGTAGAATCAGCAGACTCGGTATTCCAGGGGAGGTAGCCAGTAGGTAGCAAGATTCTCATAGAATTAAAAGAGTCAGCTGAGCTTTGGCACCTATTGGAAATCCAAGAAAATTGTATGCCCCCTCATGCTGTCCTGGTTGGGTTGTGGGTCTTATCTATAGCAATTTTTAATCCTTCAGACATTTTATTAATGTTTTTTTTTCTGTCCACCACCCACTTCTGAAGATGTCTGTTGTTTGCAGCAACAGCACCTTTTGGTTGATGGTGGTCAGGGGGTTGTGAATCAGATTGCAGGTTGGGTAGCAGGTCCAAGAGGGTAAAAATGTGCTCCCAAGACCCATTCAGCGCTCACTGGGAAATATAGTTAGGCCCATAAATCATTGGACAGAGACAACTTTTTTTCTAATTTTGGTTCTGTACTTTACCACAATGAATTTTAAATGAAACAACTCAGATGCAGTTGAACTGCAGACTTTCAGCTTTAATTCAGTGGGTTGAACAAAAAGATTGCATGAAAATGTGAGGAACTAAAGCCTTTTTTTAACACAATCACTTCATTTCAGGGTCTCAAAAGTAATTGGACAAATTAAAAAACTGAAAATGAAATGTTCATTTCTAGTACTTGGTTGAAACCCCTTTGCTGGCAATGACAGCCTGAATTCTTGAATTCATGGACATCACAAGATTCTGGGTTTCCCTCTTTTTAATATTCTGCCAGGCCTTTACTGCAGCAGCTTTCAGTTGCTGTTTGTTTGTGGACCTTTCTGTCTGAAGTTTAGTCTTCAACAAGTGAAATGCATGCTCAGTTGGGTTCAGATCAGATGACTGACTTGGCCATTCAAGAATATTCCACTTCTTTGCTTTAATAGAATCCTGGGTTGCTTTGGCTGTAGGTTTTGAGTCATTATAAAACACCTCCCAATCAATTTGACTGCATTTATCTGGATTTGAGTAGACAGTGTCTCTGAACACCTCAGAATTCATTGGCTGCTTCTGTCCTGTGTCACATCATGGATAAACACTAGTGTCCCAGTGCCACTGGCAGCCATGCACACCCACACCATTACACTGCCTCTGCCATGTTTTATAGATGATGCTTTGGAACATGAGCTGTTCCACACCTTCTCCACACTTTATTCTTGCCATCATTCTGGTAGAGGTTGATTTTGGAATCTGTCCAAATAATGTTTTCCAGAACTGTGCTACTGTAGCTTTTTTAGATGTTTTTTTTTAGCAAAGTCCAATCTAGTCTTTCTATTCTTGAGGCTTACGAGTGGCTTGCACCTTGCAGTACAGCAAACATACAGCCAAAGCAACCCAGGAGTTTATTAAAGTAAGAAGTGGAATATTCTTGAATGGCCAAGTCGATCACCTGATCTGAACCCAATTGAACATGCATTTCACTTGTTGAAGACTAAACTTCGGACAGAAAGGCCCACAAACAAACAGCAACTGAAAGCCACTGCAGTAAAGGCCTGGCAGAACATTAAAAAGGAGGAAACCCAGAATCTGGTGATGTCCATGAGTTTAATACTTCAGGCTGTCATTGCCAGCAAAGGGTTTTCAACCGAGTATTAAAAGTGAACATTTTATTTTCCGCTTTTTAATTTGTCTAATTACTTTTCAGCCCCTGAAACTAAGTGATTGTGTTAAAAAAAAGCTTTAGTTCCTCACATTTTTATGCAATCTTTTTGTTCAACCCACTGAATTATAGCTGGAAGTCTGCAGTTCAACTGCAACTGAGTTCTTTCATTTAAAATTGATTGTGGTAATGGACAGAACCAGAATTAGAAAAAAAGTTGTCTCTGTCCAAAGATTTATGGGCTTAACTGTAAGAGTTCCACAGCCAGACAGGCACTGTTTCTCACTTACCAATTGTGTTACTGTATATACATTGACAAAACAATGAACAAACATGCAGAAGTGTCTCAAGTACTATACTGTATATGCATATGAGATGTTTAATCTGGTGTTAATTAGTTCACAAAAACACAGGTCTTAGTGATTGCTATAGGTTCTTGCATTTGTGCACTTGTGGGAATGTGGAAACAAATTAACACCTGAAACAATGCAGAGACGTTGCAGACCAACCAAACTGGCAGCAAATTCATGCCACCTTTGGGGACAATTGGTCAGCCCGACCCATGGGTCCTGCAGGTTCCTGGCTTAGTCACCATCTTCATCCCATGTTTATTTTAAATTACTTTTATACCTTAGAGGCATGATGATCGAAATTACAGAAAAACGACTTATCTCAAAAACTCCAGCTAAACCTTCCTACAGTAGATGGTAGTGTGTTGCTAAACAAAAAGTCAGGATTGTGTTGCTGCATAATGTGATGCTTCTCATAAACATGGCAGAAAAATAATCCCAGTGTTTTTAGCTGAAACAGAGTGATAAACATATATGTTGTGCAGTATTTTCATGTTAATTGCACACCATATCTGTCAGATGAAATGAAAAAAAGAGTATGTGAATATGTCTGTTGCCATTAGTGAAGAGGGAGTCTCACGAGGAAAGTACCAGACCAAAGACGATCACTCTGTTAGATTAGATAGGTACTTATGAACCCCCACTTAAGATTCAAAGTATCACAATCCTCTCTCACACTTAAACTGGGAATGAGTTCTTCTATACCATACTCACTAAAATGCATAAAAATGGGGGAATGCCGCCAATAGCGCCACTAGCGCAAAAATTCACTCTTATTAAATATTAAAATGATATTGCACTTACAAAGAGTCCATGTCAAAGAAGTGCTTTGACATGAACTCTTTTTCAGTCCAAAATAATTTTAAAATTAAAACTAGAGAGGTATTTTAGATAGAGATACTCTGTCCTGCACAAACTCTTTTTTTCATTTCCTGACACATATGGTGTGCAATTAATATAGAAACACTGCACAATACAGTTTATATCCTTATAACGCTCTCTCAGCTAAAAACAATGGGCTTTTTTCTCTACCATTTCTTTCTACGTAGGTTTTTTTCCAGCAAAGAGAGAGAGAGAAGGCATTGCAAATCTTATACTTTTCTCATACACATGGAAATAGCATAGGTAAAATGTACTTGTTATCCAATTGGCTTTCTCTTTAACTACAACATGTGATTCATTTTGCAAATATATTTGATTGGAAGCATTAGCACAACAAAGGTGTAAAGACAATTGCACACATAAGAAGCTACCAGAAAAGAACATTACCTTATACATAGACAATAAACAACATCATTAACATCAATAAGAATATGTCCTGCTTGGCTTATGGAATAACTTCTCCTGAACATTTTGCCTCGTAGCATAAGTAGCAAGATTTTTCTGAGAGGGGGTGTCCCAGCTGAGAATAAAAAGTGTTTTCCATTCTTTGAACTTATTGGGAGTCCTTATGCATGGTGGGAAACTCATACAGGTGATCATTTTAGCTGATTACCCTTAAACTGACTTCTCCATTGCTGTGCACCATGAATCAATACATCTTGGGTAGCACTGGTTAGTTTAGGATGACTACAATAGTCCTGATTCCTGAACTAAATGCATATCCTTGACTGTGGAAAGTTTTGCAAACTGCCAACATTCCTTCTTTATAAAGCTTAATCTCAAACAGTCTTCTGAAAAAAATGAACACACCTCTTACTTAGCAAAGTAGTTCATACTGTATCTCTATATACTATATAGTCTTTTGGTGCAATGATGCTAATTATAAGTTTTGAGTTTTTTAGTAGCTAATTGGGAACCTTGTTTCTATATCCATTAGATTATTGTCAAAAGGGGTGGTTAATAATGGATATACAACTGACAGGTATCCCTATCATGTGCTTGGTGGCTTATTGTTTTGTGCATTGTTTGTTTAATTGTATAAGTGGTACAATTTATCCTGCCATTTTCAAGATAGTGCGTGTAGAATTTACCTGTAGTTGAGGTAACTAACTTCTCTCCATATCATTCTGGAACCTGCATGCCTATCTTTAAGCCATCTAATGAGCACAATTCTCTGATCACTGTAATCATCCCCCCAAACAGTAAGTCATATGGTGGGGGTGATAAGATCACTCCACTAACAATAACACTTCCATGAGCTGGATGGTAACAAATAACATATATTGCTACAACTTTTCAGCTGAACTTAAGTTCACATAACTCTTTGAACTCTCTCTCATTATCTGTACTATATAAACGACTATACTTTTGCAGTGCCACGCTGCATACTATTTCTAGCAATGGTACCATATTTGAGTGGCATAACCCATTCACCAGTTTATTACTGCGTCCTGCAGTAATAAACTTGCAGTTTCAAGAAAGCAAAACAGCCATAATTATCATTTGATTTCTGTACTTGGATGAGGACTTGAGTTATGAGCCATTCATCAGGCAATATACTGTGTTTAACATGTTCACGGGTTTGTACAGAACTTTACAAAGCACCAGTAAGGCTCTTTTTATAATATACAATACAGTAATTTCAGGGAAAAGGGAGAAAGGTGATAAAGGGTCTGTTGAAAATGTTTACACTTGAGCACAGTTGATTGGGGATATGAACAATATATACAGTAATATGTAAGATGTCATATAATAAGCTTTAGAGATTAGAAGAAAAAGTATTCATTTTAATAAGTGAAAAGGGTTTTAAAAATGAGAACCAAGAACACATGGAGATGGATCACTTTATGGCAAATGAGACAGTAAAATTATACCAAAAATGTATTTTTGTCCAATGACTGGTGTGATTGACCTTTGTAGTCAGGACACAAATTTTCCCCCTACTTTAAATTAGAGATTGCTTCCTATGGGATGTTTTACTCCATTTACAGGTTAGGCAAGTTTCACTTGTAGATAAGGTTGAATTTAATTTAGAATTGTTGCATATTATTTATAGTATACAGTATTTGTCAATCAAACAACTCATTAGCGGATTCTGCCCCTGCAATCAAGTTTTAGTCTGCTGTTTCACACTACATTCTTTGGGGTTCTTCAAATATTTTTCTCCATATTGCATGGCCAATAATGTCCATATGGGAATGTAGGGAAGAACATCTGAACTTTCCTACCTGCATTGGATAAATGAAAACAAGAAAAATCCAGAAAGAACATTTTTGACACAAGACTACACAGGTATGGGACCTATTATTCAGAATGTTTGTGACCTAAGGTTTTCCAAATAAGGGATCTTTCCATAATTTGGAATTTCATACCTTAAATGTACTTTTGAGCCTGACTTTAACCCAAGGACTGCTTAGCCTTTAATATGGACTCATTATACCATTATTGGGATCAAGCACAATGTACAGTTTTAATATTATGGAAAAAAGGAAATCATTTTTAAAAAAACTTGAATTATTATATCATAAAATAAAGTCTATGGGAGATGGCTTTCCTATAACTTGAAGCTTTCTGAACAATGTGTTTCCAGATAACAGATCCCATACCAATAGGATCTAATTTGCAGATAATTCATATAGTATAGGTAAACTAAATCAAAGATTTTAAGTGGGAGTGCCCAAACTGTGCAACTGACCATCCTGTGGGACAACATCTGTCAATATAAAATGTGAGCTAAATGCTCATTTGTTGTTCCTGGATAACATTTACATCACTATAGCAGGATAACCTAAGAGGCACTTTACCAAGTATTGGGCAGCAAAGACAGAGCCTTTACCAAAAATCAGAAATCTTTTGCAGTGAACACTTTTGCATCAGGGCAATAATACAGTTATGAGTAGGGGATCAATTATCCGGAAACCTGTTATCCAGAAAGCTCAGAATTATGGAAAGACCATCTCCCATAGACTTCATGTTATCCTAATAATTCATATTTTTAAAAATAATTTCCTTTATTAATTGTAATAATAAAACAGTACCTTGTACTTGATCCAACTAAGATATAATTAATCCTTATTGGGTTTAATTAATGTTTAAATGATTTGTTCTGTAGACTTAAGGTATGAAGATCCAAATTATGGAAATATCCATTATCCAGAAGACCCAGGTCCTCTGCATTCTTGGTAACAGGTCCCATACCTGTAGTAGCCAATCTCACATATGAAATGCTTATTTTATGCACAAAACAATCATATATTTTTCCAGGATTCAAAAAACATTTTTTGCCAAACCAAAAGGACATACGTACCTCAGTGCTCCTTGGTCCCCGAGCTCCTCCGTAGTAACACATTTTGCATTATTGGACAACTTTTTTTTAGACAAAAGTTTTGTTTTTTAAGCTAATGGCATCCTGTGTGCTCCAGTTATGAATAAAGGTAGTCAAAGTCAATTTAATGCAATAAAATATTGCACTCTATCCACTTATTCATATAATCTCCTTCAGGTCCAGCTTTTTCATATTCATCACTCTGTGTTTGGTACTATGGTCATATGAATATTTTGGCGTTTTTATAATGTAACATTTACCATAGAAGTCCAGCGGAATGGAAATTACAGTATATAAAATATATATAGGGCAGACTGCAGAAAGAAAGTGCTATGGCAGGAAGATAATATTTATATTTGCAGGAAAAGAAAAAAAGTGATTGGAAAGAGAAGAAAAACAGATGGGAAGTGTAAAAAAAACAGCTGAAGACAACAGCAAGATGAATTTGAATAAAAATGCTTGAGGGGAGGGTGCAAAGACACGGGGTGGTATTGGGGAGAGAAAGCAAAGCCAGCAACATTCTTTTGCACTGTGTAGGTTGTGACAAGTCAAAAATGCCACTGGAGATACATATTGTTATTATCATGTATTTATAAAGCATCAGCATAGTCCGTAGCACTGTACAATAAATGGGTGTATACATTGAATATACAGGTTTAAATACAAAGCAGCCAATAATAAATTCAAGAGGGAAAAAAGCATTCGGTTAATGTGCGTTAACAACACTACTTGGGCAGAGGGCTTTGCTTCATATCAGCTGCATCTTCATCTTAAGTTTTACATTTTATATATATAGTTATGGAAAAGTGAATTCTAGAATTTAGTATTCGTCAATCTGAAATATTTAACCTGCAAAATATAAAAATATCTGCTTTTAGATGGTGGAGCTTGGGGCAATATACCCGGCATGGGACTAACATGCAGCATTGCATCGCATCTGTTATTGGACTACAACTCCCAGCATCCCTTGACAACTCTCTTCTCTCAGCAACACAAGTGACAACAGCTTGCCTGAATGCATGGCGGGAACTGATCTTTTTTGCTTTACCCCTGTTCACCCTGAAATTCAAGATATCTATCTATCTATATATATCTATATATATATATATATATATATATATATATATATATATATATATGTATATATATATATATATATATGTATATATATATATATATATATATATATATATATATATATATATATATCTTTTTGACCCTGCACCCCCAGCTGTTTAACTGGTCCAGATATTAGCGTGGCTGCTTGGTATCGAATATATATATATATATATATACATAGAAAGTTGTGTCTAAAAAATTACCAGTCATTTTAAATGCAAGATGTAACCATTATATATATATATATATATATATATATATATATATATATATATATATATATATATATATATATATATATATATATATATATTGCTTACATTTTGCTTTCACGCAACTTTTTTTTCCACTTTCTAGCTGAATTGTTCTATAAGTCGTAATAGATGTCTAAGGGGTTAATTCAGTGCAAACAGGTTACTGAAGCGTCATACAAATACTGTGTAATTTGGAAATGAGAGCACAACATTGGCATTGCTGTCCCCTTTTGAATGTGTCCCTTAAGATTCTCTTAGAAAAAAAGGAAGTCGTTCTGGTGGAACTGCACCGCCTGTAAGTGAAATGCTGGTGCAGAATATTTTTTTCATCAGTCTAACCTTCTGTGTTGATACATGAATGCTGGTACCCACTAACAGGGATGCCAGATGATCAGTACAGAATGAAGGTCCCAAGGGAACGCATCATGTGGTTCTCTCTGCCCTGTGACGTCACTAGCAGATGGCATGGGTACCAGCTCTGGCAGTTGGCATCAATGTCACTTTTTTAGAGATCAATGAGATACACACATATCTAGACTCCTGGAGACGATGCGACATTCAGACTGATTTGGAAAACGGAAAAAAATGAAAACTGATTTTTGACTGAGCCAAGACCTAAAGGTAACAAATATTATTATTTGCAAATCTATTTCTTCGCAATACCAAAATATGCATATAATCCTCTGTTTAAAATGGAATTATTTAACATTTCATTTACCATGTACCATTATCCATTTCTTCTGCACAGTGTAATTTTGACCTTACACATATGCTGTGTTACTACTACTACAGCAAAATGGATAAACTACAATTCTGTAAAAGTATTTGCTTGTGTATTTGTGTGAAAAATGTTTCTTTTAGGATACTGAACAAATGAATCTCCTAGTTTTTTTTATATACGTCTTCATGCTTTTCACAAAATGAAAAAATTCTAAATTATTACAGACTGCATCTGTCTGTTTTCTCTTAATTAGACGCAGCAGACTCTTCTGGGTATGATTTAACACCTTATACAAAAACAACCACAATCACCATTATTGTTTCTGTTTACTGAAAATTTTCTGAAAACCACTATAAAAATGTGTGTATTTATATTTTTAATGACATTCTGCTGTTTAGGATAGAATTTGAAATTGTAATCACTTTTTTATTTAAAAAATCTGCTAAATATTTTTTTTAAAATCTGCAAGATTAAGTAAAACTTACAACCATGCCTCAAGCTGCAGAAAGTATATCCTCTAAAATGAATGGAAAATATAAAGCATCTCCTCAAGTCTGATCTGAACTTGATTTGAGGTTAGTGGGCGGGACATTAGAGAAATATATTTTGGAATTGCTTTAGATTTTCTAAATTCCAGTACAGTGCATGACCAGTGCATGTCGTTGATTAAAGGAATTAGACATATGGATGTGGATTTGAAGCTGGCAGATAAGCATTTTACTTAACGATGTGAGAGATACTAATCATTTAAATTCATTTATATTAAGACTATAAGTATGTATGTTTGCTGATATTAACAGATTTTTTTTTATAATTTTTTTAAATGTGGTCTAATACCTTATCTTTATTTGCAGGTAAAAAAATCTCAATCCAAACAAAAATGTTAACGCTTCCTTTTGATGAGTCCATTGTAATGACAGAACCGCCAATATGCAGAAAATTTTCTCGGGAAAACGAGGAGGCGAAACAAGTAAAAAAACTGGAAAGCTGTGCCAAACAGCTAGTATCCCATGGGAAACATATCAGGAAAACACCTGAAGAGGAAACAGAGCAAGAAGAAGAAGATGAAGACAGGGAGGAGGAAGATGAGAATGGATTGCCAAGAAGACGAGGACCAAGGAAAAAAAAGATGACTAAAGTCAGACAGGAGAGAATTAAAATAAGGAGGGTAGAAGCTAATGCAAGAGAAAGGGGTAGGATGCATGGGCTCAATGATGCGTTGGACAATTTAAGGAAAGTGGTACCCTGCTATTCTAAGACACAAAAACTGTCAAAAATAGAAACATTAAGATTAGCAAAAAATTACATTTGGGCTCTTTCTGAGATCCTTCGGATTGGGAAAAGACCTGATCTACTTACCTTTGTGCAAAGCTTATGCAAAGGTTTGTCCCAGCCAACCACAAACTTGGTGGCAGGATGCCTACAGCTTAATGCCAGAAGTTTTCTTATGAGTCAAAGTGGGGACACTTTGCATCATACAAGATCCCCATATACTTCTGTTTACCCACCTTATCACAGTCCTGAGCTTAGTACCCCTCCAAGTCACGGGACCCTTGATAATTCCAAAACCATGAAACCGTACAGTTATTGTAGTGCTTATGAATCGTTTTATGAAAGCACATCTCCTGAATGCACAAGCCCACAGTTTGAAGGTCCCTTAAGCCCTCCCTCTATGAACTATAATGGGATATTTTCCCTGAAGCAAGAAGAGGCCTTGGACTATGGGAAAAATTACAATTATGGCATGCATTACTGTGCAATGGCAGGCAGGGGTCCCCTCGGGCAGAGCTCTATGTTCAGGTTGCCCACAGACAGCCACTTCCCTTATGACTTCCATCTGCGCAGCCAGTCTCTCACCATGCAAGATGAATTAAATGCAGTTTTTCATAATTAATGAGGAAAATGAATATAAACAGTGGTCATTCACCTCCCTCCCCTATCTAATTAAGATAAAGCAGATGCTTGTTCACACAGTAATTGACACGGCTCGATTAAGGTATCACTGCAATCTTGAATGTGTGTTTTAAAATTCTGTGTTTTATTTCAATTTCTTGTTTTCTAAATGCCAAGTTAATTGCCATATTTAAAAAAAAATTATATAAGTTGATTAAGAGTGTGGTTTGTTCTTGTTCTAAAGTATTTTGTTTATTTGTTGAAATATCTGTTGAAATTACGTGGCTAAATAAAATTGTTCATTATACAAAGCCAATGTCTATTTTAATTGCACACAGATGATCCAAAGCAATTACATGTTATACCATTTAAGCCAGAGGCGCAAGCAAACCAGTGCAAAGAAATCCTTTTCAGGATTCACTGGCCCTGAACAGTTTAGCATCTGTATAAAAATGTACAATTACTCTTCATTATGTCCTGCAAATGAAAAAACTTTTAGAAAATATATAAAATATTAAAAAGACATATCTTAAGAAATGTGATTATGTGAAGTTAAAAGAAAAACATGATTAAAATAAACATTTAGGAGATAAAAACTACTGTAGCTAAGGAAATATAGAAAACACAAATAGGCTTACTTATCTCAACAACTATTATTTGGATTGGGGAAAAACTACACTGATAATAGGGGGCAATAAAATTATTTTTTTCCTAATAGTAAATCAGTGAACCCAGATGGCCAGAGAGTCAGGGTTAAGATTTTAAATGTTTAATTAATTGGTGTTGCAGGCCTTCTCTAAAAAGCATCAACAGTCGGCATTCATAAAACTAAACATGTTAAGACCTTAAGCAATAAGTAGTTTATAGTCATTTTAAAGGCTTCTATATATTATTTGTAGAATATAAAATTATTATTTTTAAAAAGTGCAGGCACAACATTTAACACGTTTTTAAAAAATGGTTATAAATGAGATGTAACCAAAAATTACTTACTGCTATCAGCTATAGGCTTGTCCATGTATTTTGCAACTAGGATTTGCATAATCTTATTACCCATGCCAACCATATTTTTAAAGATCTCAAGATAATAAAATATATATTTTTAGTTTGTCCAGACACACCAATAACATGTAACCGTGTGTTAAAAGGGAATTAGCAATGACAATAAAACTGATAAGCACCCGCCTAGGATTTAATGTTTTTGTTTATTTCCTATGGGTCATTTCCCGGGTTTATCCCTATATGCAAGGCCTTGTTTATAATTCGTCGCCTAAAGATCAATTTGCTTATTGAGTTCAAAAATTTAATACGCCTCTTTGTAGATATTTGTATTCAAGTAGGGATCTAGGTTAAGTCAAGCAAACGTTTTAAAGAAGGTATGAAACTCACCAAAGTTAACAAAGCAAACACAAAGGGTACTGTGGTTTCATGCAAAAAGTGAACATATTTTACACTTCAGTGTTTGGTCAATATATACATTTCTCAAATAAAAAAGGGATGTTCAAGTTTAGGAATGTGAGCAACACTGATGACTTTGTTTTTTGATGATTTGTTCATGACTGATTGTATGGTACTTTATGTAAATGCAGTTCCTAAATAAAATTTAACGACTGCTAAAATATTTTTTCTTGTTTGCCTTTTATAGGATGGGATTTGAATGTAGGCATGTGTTTTCTTTATTAATATTAAAATGCAGTGATTGGAAAGGCAAAAGAAACAAGTCATTAATAAATATTAACTTGATTTTGCAGTTCTCTAGATTTACTCCAGTTCTAGGGTACAGATAAGGATGAATAAAAAGTAAATTAAAAAGTTATTCTTCCTATCTGTAATTTTTGAAAAGCCTTAAAGTCAGCATGGAGGTTCATAAGTCGCGGCAGCCATATTTTTTTAAGAGGGGACCAAATAATAATTTAACATGGAAGCAACAGAAAAGAGCAGAGGGTCCTTTTATAATATAAGAAAAAGAATCACTAAAATGTAATGCAAAAAAAATATTTGTTGAAAGAACATTTTTATTAAATGGGTGGAACATTAATCCCACAGTCATTTAAATTTGCTATAACAGTATGCAAATAGATAAGACCTTTCCAATGACAGTTTTTGCATGCACATTAGACTGACATTCTACATTTTAATCATTACCTTTTTAACATTAATTACTCCTTGTTCAAGCAACAAGAAACATATTTCACATATGTTGCATATTTTTCACTAACATAAGCTTTCCTGATAATATAAGTGGTATAAGACAAGCATATTTCCTCATTTGGATTTTTAGCAACAAAGTGTTCAGCAAAGTATCAGCAAAAGTATCTTATATTTCAGATATGCTGGTGTACTATAACCCAAAAAACTATTCTATAGTCTATATTATTATTCTAGAAAGTAACCCACACACAGTAACAAATTATAAGGAAACTCAGAACCTGGTATTCTATGGCTTTCAAAATTCTTATGTTTTTATACTTTTTATAATACTGTAGTATACATGAAAATCTTAATGTTCACACTTATGAATTAGAAACTAAGTGAACTGGATTGGAACTGTGTTCTTTTGCTATGATGGCTGTTAAAAAGAGTAAATCTGAATTTGATTGGTTTGCTTAAATATTATTACATTTGGCATGAACAATTGTAAGGTTCAAAGTAATTAGATAAACGCAATTTCCTAACCCTGAGATATATTTTGTCCAGTGCTGTTTAAATCACTAAGATTTCAATCAAAAAGTGAAAGACTAAAGGTGCCGTGACTAGGATAATTTGACAGTTGTAAAAAATTAAAGACTGTGCCACGTTACCCATGGCAAACATTAAATACATTATTAAATTACAGTAGCACATTAAACTGCCTGCCATGTAAAAAGTACAAAAACATACTATAAGTATGGGACCTGTTATCCAGAGTGCTTGGACCTGGACTTTTTTGGAAAACAGATCTTTCCGTAATTTGGATCTTCATACCTTGATTGTACTAGAAAATCATGTAAACATGAAATAAACCCAATAGTCTGGCTTTGCTTTAAATAAGGCTGGATTACTGTATATCTTAGTTTGGATCAAGTGCAATGTACTATTTCATTATTACAAAGAAAAAGGAAATAATTTTTAAAATTTGATTATATGTATGAAATGGAGTCTATGGGAGACAACCATTCCGTAATTCAGAGCTTTCTGGATAATGGGTTTCCAGATAACAGATCCCATACCTGTATATTCCTACTATACTAATATGTACTATATTCATAAATATTCTTAAATGAGAAAATTGATTTAATTTCAATGCATATTAAAGTTCTATCGTTCTATAGGCTTATAGTTGTTTTCTATTTTTATATGGTAATCAATATAAAGACAAAGTGCATGTTAAAGTAGTGACTTGATGCCCTCCATGCTTCCATGTAACTTTTAGAATTAAATTAAGAAATAACCTGCGCAGCTTAAGGTTGTAAAATGTATTTCAAATATGGCTTATAGACAAATTTTAAAGTTGCTGTGTTACAGACTCCTCTATTTAGAAATAAAAGGTATGGGATCCGTTATCTGGAAACCCATCTGGAAAAAAGTATGGGAAGGTCATTTCCCATAGACTCCATTTAAATCAAATAATTCTAATTTTTAACAATTATTTCCATAGCCTTTGAGCTGTACAAAGGTGTAGGGTGCTTTTTTTAAACCCAAATGTGTTTTTGCCTTATAAAAGAGATCAGCTTTGCATTATGCACAAATTAAACTTTTTGCTAGGTTAAATGTTAAGAAGAACAGTATGTTTTTTTTTTTTTTTAAATCCCATTCTGTTTTCTGATTCAGAATCTTGAAACAGTGTAGAAATTAGCTCTGCTCCAGGTCTTTATCTCATCAGACTGCTGCTAAAGTGTTTTAGAAGTCAGAATCAGAAAGGTGGAGAATATAAACAGACAAACTACTTTCAATACCATTTACATTTACTGGTTATACTACAGAATATTGCATTTGTAGGTAAAAATCCACTTTTAAGGTAATTGAAGGTAAACTTGCAAAATTTCAGCGATAATGGATTTCTGGATAAAGAATACCATACCTGTACTTCATATGGCAGCTTTTGTGTTATTTGCAAAAATGTATTGAAGAGAACAGTACAATTTTCGCCTTGATAAAGCTAGTCAGCGAAACGCGCGTTGGCGAATCTTCTGCTGTCATTTGGTTTTATACCTATCTTTTAACACTCAATCTGGTCAGGTTCATATGCGGTTGGGTTTTCTAGTGACCGGTTTGCTCTGCTCGATCGCTTTCTGTCTCCAAACACTTCCTCCCTTTACAAGGGGCAGAGGATTTGTGTTTTTTAGGTTTAGTTCAGCCTCTCTACAGAATAGGGCAAGCTAATATACGAGACCACAGTCCCGGTTACCCTGCCTACTCCAATCTTTGTGGTGTCCCAGGTCTAGAAAATATTAGGCAGCTAGTTTTTGGGAAAACTCCACCATATGAATTTCCAATTTTCTCTGAATGTATTTTATGAATTTGAGCATACTGGTCAATTAATTTATCCTATTTATTGGTTACAGCTCAGTAATTTATAGCTTTTCAAATTGAATCAACTGATCTTTTCACCAATCATCAATTAGTTAATTAATTGATTATTATTGCACTGCACTTTACTCTTTTTACCCAGTTAAGTTATGAATTGTGGGTAAATTCATCTTGATTGCTTCTAAAGATAATTAATTTATTTATGTTTTAACCAGCATTTTACTAATATTTAAACACGTTTAATTAGCTATTGATATTATCAATTGAATTATTGCACTGCACTTTCGGGTTAATCACTAGGATATTGGAATCAAGGCTATATACATTCAAGATTTATAATACCTGATCAAATAGTTGGTTACAAGCGGGCTACTGTTCTCTTCAATATATTTTTTGTCAGACCTCTGCATTAACCAACAGGATAATATTAGCATTTGGAAGTGAATAAGGGTATCAACCCATTTTTTTCTTATAGCTTTTGTGTTATTCTAATGCCCCATATTATTAAAAAAATAAATATTTCTTAAAAAAGGGTTTGATTCATTAAAAAAGTGGCTGTGTGCTGTGCTATGTAATTATGTATTTATAGAATTTTTCAGGAGGTATAGTTTCTCCTTGAGATGTACATTTTAGTAATACAAATTTCCTTAGGCCAGAATTGCAAAGACACTGAAGGCGGGCGGAGAGCAGTTATTATGCTAGGAAGGTTGCTGGATCGAATATTATAGGGAGTTATCTAATAAGGATTGTGTAGCCACCAATACAGATTCTTACAACTTAGGATCAAGTACGAGGTTTTGTTTTATTATTATAGAGAAAAAGGAAATCATTTTTAAACATTAGGGGGGTTATTTATTAAGCTCTGAATACCTGAAATCCGAAAAATGTGAATTTTTTGGACCAAAAAGAAAATCCGAATTTTCGGGATTTATTAAAGTCTGATGGTATTAAAACTCTGAATCTGAAAACCCGGCATCTCAAAGCTCTCTGGGTCCTGTATTAGTCAATGGGGAAGGTCACAGTGTTTGTGCTGCTGGCAGTACCGATATCCGATGATTTCTGGGATTTTGTGCCAAAAAGTCAGAAAACTGCCAAAAATTTGTGGTTTTTGCAGAAAATCTGGAAAACTGTGGACTTTTCAGGCAAAGGTCCGAAGTTTACCCATACCTATATTTTGAATGATAAATAAGGTCCAATTCAGAGTTGCTTAAATTTTTATCTTAGAAATACTGAGATAAATTCGGAGCTTGATAAATAACCCCCTAGAATTATTTGCTTAAAATGCACTCGATGGTAGCTGGCAATAGTCACTTATTGACCTTAGCAAATGATGCAAACATTTTGTGCTATATTGCTATGTTTTTCCAAGCATCTTTAATGTGCCATTCAATGTTTTTAGAATGCTACTTTTCCAATTAACATATTTTTTTGTGGTCACTTCACTTTAGGCCAGTGATGTCTAAGGCTGAAGGCACACAGAGCTTTTTTTCTGCAGACTGAGGGAATTGGATCTAATATAAGTGAAGATTTTGCATAATTAAATATAATGCAATGCTAAGTTCCTTTCCAATATATATTAATTAACAATTTGAATACTTTTGAAGCTGCTTGCAACTGAAATTGCAACGGTAAACAGTTTCTGGCTGCCCTTGCGGCATTAAGAGCCACATGTGGGTGAGGACCTGGGCCTGCCAGGTCCCACCAGGTTTTTCCCGGTGTCCCTCCAGCCCAGTCCGACCCTGGCTCCGGCTGTTGTCAGCCTGCATATTTTTGCAGGCTGAGAAAAACAGATCTGCTCAGTGCCCCTGCTCCATTGTTTTGAATCCGATCATCCTGTGTGTTCTCATTTTCATAGTTCTGTTAATCACAGCAAGCATTATGAGAACTGGAGTCTTGGCAGGAGGAAAGCTGTCCTCTAATACAATGGAGCAGATTTATGAAGCTGGTATCTGGGTTCAGGCAAATAATTGTATAAACTACAAGTCAGTTCCTGAACTCTCCTGCAATTGATTAATTTGGCTTGCTGCTGTGTTTTTTTTTTGTTTTCTTTTAAACTAGGGGTTTTTTCACAAGCATGTTTTTGAGAAAAATAAAAAGCTTGTCATCTAAAACCTGGCAAACTTTTTATTTTTTGCTAGTAGTTTTTGCAACTGTCGGTCCAAGCCTGGACTCTCTAAGCTTCAAAAATCTGCCCTAAGTATCAATAGAGTGGTTAGTGGACAAAGAGGGAATTATAAGACACAGATGCATTCTACTCTCAATAGCAAATACATTTACAAATACAGAAAAAGTAAAACAGGAAAATAGATACGTTTCTTAAAATATTATATGTATTTCATTATGTAAAAAAAATTGCTTTTGGATGAATATCTAAATACAGTATATCTGCAATTTCACCCTAGATGTTTGACTCATATACAGTACTAGTGCAAATCTTATATATCATACATGCACACAAATAATATGCCTATAATATGCCTATTAGTAATAAGCAAAATGTTTCACCAGGCTTTGGATTTGCTATAAAATTAGCTTTTTGCCATCAAAAAAACCACTTGAGACAAAGATGGTCCCTCATTGTCAGTCAAGGGTTGAGTAGCCACTGGCTGATGAAGGAGAACAGCTAATCACCAAGGGCCTGAGGGAAGGTGAGTCCTACATTGGTAGGCAAGCCAGTAGTTAGCAAGATTCTATAGAGCTCAGCGTATTTGATACTAGCGATGGGCCAATAAATTCAGCAGGCATGGATTCGCAAATTTTCGTGTTTCACCTCCCTTGTGAAACTGTCGAAAATGAAATGGGATAGATTAACCCAACAATACACACTAGCTCAGGAGGTTGTAAATGACCCCTCATATGATCAAAAGTGTCACTTTACACAATGCCAAGGATGTTGTAAATAACCAAATGTTTGGACGCATAGGGGGTTATTTATCAAAATCCGAAAATATCTCGTTATTTACCCTTATTTATCAATACATTTTCCCGAAAATTTCCTGTACAGGGAAAAACTCGAAAAAAAATTGAAAAATTCTAATTGTACAATTTTTTGGGGATTTTTGACCGAAAACCACTAAATCTTCGGATTATTGCAGGAAACCCATCACATATGAGAATATCTTCGGGACTTCTCCCATTGAGTTATATACCACCTCGACAGGTCTGAGATGCCGGATTTTCAGAAAAATTTCATAGCATTTTATCAAGATTTTGGCATTCAGACGTTATTAAATAACCCCCTTAATGTAAAATTGTATTTCCTTATTTAGAGCACTCACTACTGAGTTCCAGACTGTCTCCAAAAGCAATTTTCACCATGCAGCAGACAGGACTATCTGGGTTTTGTAAAGCAGATGCCCATGATTTGCCACTCTAGTTCCAAACCTTAAGGCTGCAGTGTACAATGACATTCCTAGCAATTTTGTACTTTCTAATCTTTCCTGGTTCTGCACATTAATGCCCCAAGGCACAAAGTGAGGTACGCATGGCATGGGTTTTCTGAGATGTAAGTGGAAGAATGTGCCAGCACAGATCATTGACCTCAGTCCAGCTTAAAACCCGTGGAATAAATTGGCTAGCTGAGAGCCAAGTCTGATTTAACACAACCTCGCCAAAAATATTAGAAAGCAATTTCTTAGGATTCTTTTGCCCATAAACTTTATCAAACTGGTGGGTCCAGTGGCATTCTCAGCAGGTTTCCCCTTTTATTAACACGGACTCCTTTTCCAGCATTCATACAGGGCAATGTCAGAATTAAACAGTCTAGCTTACTTTTGCATTATCTTCCTGTTTCCCTTAAGTCACCTTGAACTTTCTGGAAAGTGAAACCCAGGACAGTGCATGCTGGCAAAGGGTGCATGACAGGGGTGGGACAAAGCTGCCTGGCAGGGGATTAGCAATGGGTTTAGCGACGTAGTTGGGGGTTGGAGTTGTAAAGGGATGTGTAGCACTAACTGCTAAGGAGGGCAACCATTTTGGAAGAAGAAAAGTACCACCCTCCCTCCCTTGTATTAACCCTTTGCGCTAGTTGTCACAATTGTGGCCTGGGTTAGTGGGGCACAGGATAAGTTGATGTGGAATGGTGAGTATTGGGCTGACTAACCAAGAAGTGACGAGAGAAAATAGCCCTTTGTCACAGCCGGGCGGCGGGTCCCTGGCAATGGGGAGAGTTAATTAAGTGGAGTTTTTTACCAAGTACCAAGTTGGTTAATGGAACTTGGTTGGTGGTGTTCCTCTCTAAGAGCGGTGGTCTCTGGGAGGGTATTTTGTAATGGTGGTAGCATGCAGTCCTGCGTACCCATTATGCTAGAAGGCATAAGGTGGCTTATACGATTGCATGCACCTGATTGGGTCCATTGCCAGGGGCCTTGCAGAGGATTAAAAAGTTAATGGTATATCACTGTTCATATTTGTATGTTTATAATGTTGTTAATATAACTGTTATTGATATAAATCTGTTATCTATTCTTGAATAATCTTTTGTGCAACAAAGCTGTGGACAAAAAGACTCCAACAAATAAAATGTATGGTGAGTGAGTTGGTTATTCCTAGGCCAGTTTGGGGGAAAAGGGCAGGTATTTGTCCCTGCCCATGTCAAGCCTTTTCTCCTGCTTTCTGTCTTCTATTCTTACATATGCACCTTATTGCATAAGTGTTTTAAGGCATTTACAGCTACACCTGTGTGTATTTCATTAACAAAAGTACTTTTACAAGCTCTCATGTTTTTAAAAAATAGATTGATTCAAAATATATGACCTATTGACTTCACTTTTATTTCTTCCATTTTCATTCATGTCTATTAAAAAAATAAATAAAAAAAAAGTGTGTGTGTAACACTTGACTAATACTAAGTCACTTTTTGTTGTGGACCCTGGCAACCATCCTGTGCATCCAGACTACAAGCTGTCAATAACACTATAATGTTCAACCTCACACCTCAATATATTTTGTGTTCTTAATTATTGGTCTCATTCTAAAGCTATCAATATAAACCTTCAAAAAGATATTGATGTGATTAAAATATTATCTTATTTGTTATCTAAAACATATCTAAAACATATCCACAAAAATCCTAAATAGGCCTTTGAACAATTGTCATCACTATTATTCCCTTTTGATGGATCTCACTAATCCACCTTGTAAACCTTTTAATCATCTCCAATTGTTTGCACATGACTGTTAACCCTTCATCTTTGCAAGTTGGATGCACTAAGCTCATTTTCAATATTGTTTTTAGAACATAGATATGAAAGTATAAATGCTAAATTTGGCCACGGCAAAAAGGACTATAAAAACCCTTCCCTCCCTCGAGGCTATATAGAGAGGTTGAAGTTGTTGACAGATATCGACTTTATAGCCAATGCCTCATGGATCTCTATGAGCATTACAAAAATGATATTGATCCTCTGGCACCTAGAAATAGGGCAGTTCAAGGCTTCATCAAGTTATTGACAACTTGTTATTTTGTGGCATCTGGCAGCTTTCCATCATCAGAAGGTCTTGTCAGTGGCCTGCCACAATCCTCTTTCTCTCAGTCACTGACTCAAGTTCTACAAGCTCTTAAAAAAAGATGTCATCTATTTATCAATTTTTCCAACACCAGAGAGGAGTGGCTGGAAGTGAAAAAGTACTTTTGTGTCCAAGGAGGTCTGCTTAAAATCATGGGTGCATTTGATTGTACTCATGTGGCTTTATTGGTGAGGAGCAAACAGATAGTAATTTCATTCAATCAACACTCAAATCAATCAAATATGAATTCAATAAATGTTTTTGCTGCCTTCCCTGGAAACAAACACAACTCTTATATTCTGTGCAATTCATCAGTCTACAGGCATTTTGAATCTAGTCAATTAAGTGGTGGTTGTAGGTAAGTATTGTTTCAACTTTCCATATAATTCTAAATATGTTTGCATAGTTTAGGTCTGTGAAATATCTTACAACTGATGCTAATGTTGTTTAAAGAGTGCCAAACAATTATTAAGTAACATGCTCTATTACAAGTCATTCTTAGTGAGAATCAATTTTAGTGCGCGTTCCCTTTGTCTCTAACATGGTTTGTGAGATGTCTTACTACTAAACACTCATACCAGCCATGACTGAATGAATCTTTCAAAAGGTGTTCATTAGAAGCAAATTTGTTGACAGTCTAACCTTTGTTTGTTATGGTAATTATGTAGCTGTTTTACATAAGGTCAGAGACGCACGGTTAGATTCGGGGAGTGTGCGAACAAAGTGCTCTGAGTGCCATCCCGCCAGCAATTTTCATAGTAGACAGAATTAGTAGTATTCCACTAGTAAAGTGTGTGATTTTATCAGCCTGCATTTTACATAATATTGTACAATAGTGGACAATCGTCTATTGGGGATCTTCAATTACTTGAAGCTATTGAAGGTGATCAGCAACATGAAGATCCTCCATGAAGATCCTCCTGTTCACCCTGTAGATTCAGGCCAACATGGGAACCAGGTCTGGTAGCAAATCATTTGTGGACACTTCTCTTGTAAGTTGATTTAAAATGAGATTCTGATTGGTTAGCTTACAAATGTCATATGTTTGCTGCCTCCTCTATGAACATGCTAATTTGTATTTGATGTAGTTCATATCACAGGGTACACTCTTTCTTTTTTCAAGCAGGATCATTGTAATGTGGTTGTTTGGCCCTGATTATTTTTTAGACAAGTGTAATCTGAATATTCCATTCTTTTAAACATCTATTACTGTCCTCACCAAACTAAATAGCTTTTTATGTCAGGGTACTCTTTGCTGTTTCCTGAAACATCATCAACATCTTCCTTCTATAACACCCTCTATAATTCACATGACACTCTCTCATTCAGTCAGGCTGGTTGCTATAGTAAAATGTACCCTAGCAACCAGACATCTCAGTAAGATATCAATAGTTTTAAATCAAAGCTATATGTTTGATGTTCAATTATAAGCCAATATTCTACTTGTGCATGTGTCTGAATGACATGTTCCCTTAATCTATATAGAATTGGAAGTAAACCTTATGTTAAACAAAACTTTGCCAACATTTTTATTTATAAAACTTTTTAAAAATCTTTCTTTTGTTGTGGCTTGTGTGGCAAAATACAATTATATCCACTTACGAACACCTGACCATTCGTGTCAAATAAAAAAGGCACTTTTCTGCAAAGTTACACAATAAAAATACAGTATCCAGTGTTTAGTGTTTTCTACAATCTTACACATTGATGAAGGAATATCTACCAATGAATGACTGATTTCAAACTTTTATTTCGCTCCATTCTTTTCATTGTTGGAACCAAATCATAATTCTGATTTTCCATTCTTAGTAGCTGCAAATGTCATTTATACATTTCTCTATTTCTCGTTCAATGCAAATCACATATAATCATTATGGCATCTTAGTTGTGTTTCCACATAGGAATTGTTGAAAATATTGGAATGCCTTATTGAACACATGGGGCAGATTTATCAAAGGTCGAGGTGAATTTTTGAATTTAAAAAATTAGAATTTTGAGCTATTTTTTGTGTTCTTCGACTAGGGAATAGTCCAAATTTGATCTGAATTTGAAAAAAAACCTGAAAATTCGTATATCGAAACTTATCATGTACTGTCTCTTTAAAAATTAGACTTCGCCATTCACCATCTAAAACCTGCCGAATTGCTGTTTTAGCTTAAGGGGGACCTCGGAACCTAGTTGGAGTCAATTGATGGACTTTAAAAAAACCAAAGTTTTTTTGGGGGAAAACTTTGATTCGAATTTGATTGAATGCGCTATTAATTCAATTTGCACAATTCAAATTCTCACGAATACGGACCTGTTCGATCAAAAACTGACCTATTTGGCTAAAAAAAACTTTGACTTAATTTCGGTTGGTCTTTTTGAATTCGAGATTTCAAAGTTTTTCAAATTCGAAATTTGACCCTTGATAAATATGCCCCATGGAATGGATTCTTCCATGTCATCTTCAGATGGTTCCTGATTATCTTCTGGCTCTTCTACTTCTACTTCGCTTACAGGATGACTTGTATTGTCTACATTTTATTCACTACAGATTGTTACATTATAAACAACTTCAATATTTGGGCTTGTACAAACACTCAATAAAGCTCTTAGAATATTTTGTTTTAATGCAGTGTTTGCTGTTTCAGTACAGTATATACAGGGCCGTTTTAAAGGAGAAGGAAAGCCCCAGGGCGCAAAACCCCTCCCCCCCTCCCCTCCGTTGCCCCCCCTCCCTCCTCCCCCCTGGCCTACCCCTCCCCCTGGGCAAATGCCCCTAACTTGTTACTCACCCCTCTGCGCAGGTCCTGTCCATGGAGTTCGCAGTCACCATCTTCTTCCACGCGTGTCTTCTTCCTGGTCTGACCGGCGTCTTCTGGCGCATGCGCAGTAGGAACAGGTACCGGTACGGCTCTACTGCGCATGCGCCGAATGTCACGAAGTTTTCCGATTTCACTTCGTGACATTCAGCACATGCGCAGTAGAGCCGTACCGGTACCTGTTCCTACTGCGCATGCGCCAGAAGACGCCGGTCAGACCAGGAAGAAGACGCGCGTGGAAGAAGATGGTGACTGCGAACTCCATGGACAGGACCTGCGCAGAGGGGTGAGTAACAAGTTAGGGGCATTTGCCCAGGGGGAGGGGTAGGCCAGGGGGGAGGAGGGAGGGGGGGCAACGGAGGGGAGGGGGGGAGGGGTTTTGCGCCCTGGGGCTTTCCTTCTCCTTTAAGGCCTTGGTGTGCCCTGGGCAAAGAGCAGACTGGTGGGCCCCATAAAATCCAGGTGCGCGTAGTGCGGCAAATTTTTTTGAGATCACGCCCACTTTTGGCCACACCCCCCAAATACCACCTCTATTTAACAAAGCATTATGCAGTCATGCCAGTATTAAATGAATAATCAGAATATTAAATGCAGATCTGACAGTATACTACACATAAATGGATAATTAGCATTCCAGATTTATGTTTTCTCAGAATTGCTTCTCTTGGCTCTGCCTTACTGCCAGTCACAAGCACAGACAAAGTCACAGAGACGTTCTGTTCATTGTCCAAGAGACTTTCTGTTCATAATTCAATGTATAAATACCCCCATAGCCCACAGCAGGATGGCAAGGGGGCAATTCCATGTATAAATATCCCCAGAACCCACAGCAAGATGGCAAGGTGCAATTCAATGTATAAACATACCCATAATTCATAGTAGGATGGCACAGTACAATTCCATGTATAATACCCCCCAGAACCCATAGCAGGATGGAAAAGGGGCATTGCCATGTATAAATACCCCAAGAACCCATAGCAGGATGGCAAAGGGGCAATTTAATGTATACATATACCCACAATTCATAGCAAGAAGGCAAGGGGCAATTCCATGTATAAATACCCCCCAGAACCCACAGCAGGATGGCAAGGGGCAATTCAATGTATAAATACCCCCCAGAACCCACAGCAGGATGGCAAGGGTCAAGTCCATGTATAAATACCCCCCAGGCCAGAACCCACAGCAGGAAAAGGCACAAGTATATGAGCACATTGACTAACCCTTGCCTCGATTCAGTGAAGGTTCCTGGTGGAGAGCTGGGCAGCTAAATGGTGTGCGTGAAAGTGTGACAGTCGGTCACTCGGTTGGGGACAACAAGTGCCACAGATCAGGAGGATTTGGTAAGTCTAGTGCAGCTGCCACAGGCCAGGGCGGCACCGCATTCCGTGATCCCTCTCTTCATACTGTGGCAGACGGGGCTTGGCTTCCTTTACTTCACTGGCTGTTTCCACTTCACCGGCTTGGGGGGAGGTCCAAAATATAACTGGATTGGCCTGCGGAGGGAGCCAGCCCTTACACGAGTGATCTCTAACCAGTAGCTCGTGAGCAACATGTTGCTCTCCAACCCCTTGGATGTTGCTCCCAGTGGCCTCAAAGCAGGTGCTTATTTTTGAATTCTAGGCTTGACGGCAAGTTTTGGTTATATAAAAACCAGGTGCACTGCCAAACAGAGTCTACTTTAGGCTGTCAGTTCACATAGGGGCTACTAAATGGCCAATCACAGCAGTTATTTGGCACCCCAAGAACAAGAGTCAGCAGTGGGCCCCCAAAATAAGTGGGCCCTGGGCAGATGCCCACTTTGCCCACTTATTAAAGCGGCCACGAGTATATAGTTCTTTCTATTTCTCTCCTTCCCCTCCCTCACTTATAACAGAAATTAGACACTATTTAGGTACATGTATATATAGATGAGTAGAATACATAGTTCGATTAGATTGATAGATGATATAGTTACCAAAACTATATAGAGAGAAACACCTACAGTATACAGACACACACAACTTCAATTGTTGATTGACCTGTCCTTTACCTTAAATTTATAAATATTAGACCATGTTTTTTTTTAATTTTTTTGGAGTTAAGTATGCTAAAATCTGACTGAATTTATTATGTGGAAATGTTCATATAATTTCTCACTCTTCCCAATATTTAGAGTTTTAAAATGGACTGATACACCAACATTTGTGTGTGAGGGTCTTATTTCAATGTTTTTATGACTTTTTCACACTTAAATGATTGTTATACATTCACACCTTTCTAAGTACATCCTCTAGCCATATTGCTGTTTTTGTTTCCAAGCACTGGCTGGTTGCTAGGCTCTATTTGACCCTAGCAACTAGATACACGCTAACAGTAAAAATAGGAGATGGGATGCAATCAAAATATAAATACAATAACAAGACCAGTTGCAAAGTGTCAATAAGAACCAATCTTACATCAGAATAAATGTTAAAGTTAAGGCCAAGTACTCCTTTAAAAAAATCAATCATTAGAAAATTTTAGTTGTGGGTTAAGGCAAAAAAATCTTACCAGGTGTTTGATATGTGGATGGATTTTCTGTATAGGACCCCAGACATGGTTAAAGGAGTAATTTTTCCCGTAGCAACGATTCGCATGTCTTCCGACATTTTTCCTGGACTGTTCTTTTGCAGTCGTTAAAACTTTTTTATCACGTCAGTTTTTCTGGGTACACTGCTTACGCTGTTGACAGATGCTGTTATTTGATTACAACAGGCTAATTATTGGGAATAGGATGTACGGACCTTGCCAGTTCCAAACAGATCATCAATTCTTTCAATGATAGCTTTGCTCAGTGCAACATTTTCTTCAGATAAAAATCTGTGGCCTCGTTGCCTATCCTCATCATCCACTGGATAGACATTAATGTGGTCTGAATGGACTTGGTCTTCTGATCTTGGTGGATTGACTTGGCTTGAGGAACTCCTTGTTCTTCTACCAGAATTATGTGAGCCACATCTGGAGGTGATAGGTGACAAGATTTGTCTCATCAGGGCCACCATGGATTGTATTAGGGTCCATTATACTTAACATTTTTCAAGACAATTTATGCAGAAAAGTGATAAATAAGTATGTTTGTTTGGATTGTTATAGATGATGGATATTACAAATATATTTGTTTAGATGTGGGTTATTTTGGCACTCACCAGTAAACCTCACTTTGAAATTTAAAACACACATAACAGAAGATGAACATTTGCCGAAAATGAAAGATAGATGATCTCTTTGGAAGGCTGATGAAGGTCCTTTTCAGCTGGTGTGCTGTACACTATAATATGATATAGAGGATATGGTTTAGAGTGCAAGTTGAAATTTTGAAAAGTCCTTCAATAAAAATGTCAGGCTGAAATGGTTGTCTTGTGGGCTGTATCTTGTCTTGTATGTTTTGTAAGGCCAAAGGTACCTGGAATAGCGAACTTGCAGCATGCAAGCACCTGCGGCATGGAGGGCAAAGGCAGCCACAGATAAAGAAGATATATCCCTGGAAGGCTAGAGAAGGTCCTTTTTGGCCATTATGAGGTACACTATATGATGAAATAGAGGATATGGTTATGAGCACAGGTGGAAAAATCTAAAAGTGTGAAAAAAGAAAAGTTGTTTTGAGGGTGAGGTTATTTTTGTTCACAGTTAAGGGTGTATGTTTTGCAAGGCCAATTGTAACTTGAATAGCTTACTTGGAGCACACAAGCACCTGCAGCATGGAGGGCAATGGCAGTCCCACGAATTTTCATTCATAGCAATGGAAGCGTTGCTATGTCTGGGTGTGGTGTTTAAGTAATAACCTTTGATTGATAGGATGAGCCAATAGAAGATGTTCATAGAAATCTTAGGCAGCATTGACCTTTAGAGGGTAATCGGAAGTTATTTTCCGCACCAAAAAATGAAAATTTATGAACTTCGCATACTGTATGTTGTATTAATGCAATTCTAGATGGAGGTTGCAACAACCATTTCTGCAAAAAAACAGAAATGGCGATAATGCAGTTCTGCAAAGTTTACCATTTCTTGCATTGACATAATTCCATATCACAATGAAATTAATTAGGTGCCATTGTACATTATTTTTCAGATGTAAACACATCTTTACTTTATCAGACATTTAGAGAATTGAATTGGATCAAGCCTATAGTGAGATAACTGATCTCATTTTTAGCACTGCGCTAGAATATAAGTATTTTCATTTTCTCAGGCTACAGACCCCTCAACTGCTCTTCTATTATGTATTCAATGTGTTTCATAATCAAATTAGTGTTATTCTGTATTCTAAGGCTATGACTGTTGCATTAATTTTTCTATATTTTTTTCTTTAATTATCACTTACCATCTTTACAGGGAAATTATACTGCTATTGTACAAATTGAAAAAGAAACAATACAGTGTGTAAAGCAGAAAAAGTCACATCTGTCAAACAGGAGTCTAATGGGAAGCAATGAGTACATATAGCATGTCAGACTATAACCATTATAAACATTAACATTGGTCATTAAAAAGCAATTCTGTAAAAAAACAAAATACCTTGTGAATTTCCAATGAAAACCATTCATTAATTACAGCCAGAAGTCAGAATCCTGTTAAGTGTCTGTCTGACATTAGTGTCGAGTTGGGTTATAACTTAATTTAAAGCCGCAGGTCAATTGCTTTTAAATCTTATAGCAGCAGCTAATACTGTCTGAAACATTTTAATAACTAAATGCACATTTGCAAATCAGTTAATTTAACCAGCAAGCATTAACTAAATCGATGCACTAATTATAAACGAATGCAAAGCAGTTAGTCAGAAGTTAAAGAATTTGCAAAACCACATATTAAAGTTTGCATAATAAAAGCAAACTTAATTCTAAACAATTTTGTAATATAAATAAATTACAAATGTTTAATGAGTTAAAGTTATTTGTAAATGTAATTGCTATTGACAACAGCTTCTTTCTTTGCTTTGCTACTCTGCACTACTGGTTCTGACTACAGAAACAATGCTGATCATTGATACAATGCTGGAATTATTAGCTTCCCTTCAGCCAACAATCCATACGACTCCTTTATTACATGTCGGTAATCACAGCACATGGAATGCATTGTCTGAGCTATAAGAGAAATGTACATTGCAACATTTTTTCCATGGTACAGGGAAAAAAATAGAATAAACCACTAAAACCAGTCTGCCAATGGGGAGATAGAAGATCGTTCTGGCTAACTACTGTAGCACTGACTAACTGACTATGTTTTCACAATGTTTCAATACTAATAGGCAGCTTTATAAGCAAAGTTGAATTCTTTACACAAAATCCATTCTCAAGGACCTGAATATAGTTGCTGTTACCTTCACCAGAGTACTTTTCGCCCCCCCCCCTAAAGAATTAGATCCTTATTCTAAGATCCTCAAACTACCAGGGCCGGGTGCCCCAGGTAACACGGTCAGCTCCATCAGCCCCCAATTCCTCACTTCAGGACACAGTTTCTAAATATAATTAACTGTCAATGAACATATATACAGTAAATGAATGTATTGGAAGCATGTGTGCTTTTATTTATATCGAACTGCTTGTGTGTGCACATAAGTATGCATTTAAACAATACAATAATAGAACAGATAAGTATCAATACAATAGCAGAATATAATGAGTACAAAATACAATTACATTCAAGATTAAGTGCTAAGTGCTATGAGACAAGTGGAAGGCTGTCCCTGCTCTGTAGAGATTACAATGTAAGTGGATGGATAATTTACAGATACTGTACAAAGGAGCATAATACATGCTGCAATTTACAGTGGTTAAAGCATTGCCAAGACTGAAGCAAAAGAGATAGCTGTGCTTACCACTGAATAATGGTAAATTATTAGGCAGAGATAAAATACAGGTGTGACCACAAAATTTATACAGAAACAAGAGATCATCTGCACTCACCCTTATGAACATAATAAGGACAATAACACAGTAAGGCTTGAGAAAGTGCCCAGTGGGGTCCAAAACATTGCCTTGTATATGTCTACTTTTTGGGGCCAATAAGGCAACTTTGATGCACTAATCTTCAAATCTGGTGTGCTATAGTTTTCTAAATAACACAGTAAGTGGCTGATTTATTAAAGTTTGAGTTTTCCATGAAAATTCAAGTATTTGAGCTGTATTTTGTGGTGAAACTATTTTTGAGTTAAAAAAAACTTGAAACGAGTGATTTTTAAAAAAAAACAAAACTCTAATATTCGAGGTTTATTATACCTCAATGTATGTAATAGCATAAACCACAAGCACTCACCCGCACCTGTCCACACGGGTCCAGATAACACCTGTGCTACAATGTGAATCACGTCCCTGGATCCAGACGAACTTGGTATAAGTATAAGCAGAAGTACGGAGCACATGGTGCTACGGAGCACACACCACTTCGGCAACACGCCACCAAACGCATCAAGTGTGGGGAGGATGTCACATTCAGGAAATTAACTTGTGTTTTTAATGGATTTTCAATAAACACAGTTTTAATTACTCCAGTCACCGTGTGCTCCGTACTACTGCTTATACTAATTATACCTCAACCCTGGAAATAGCCTGAATTCAAAAATACACCACCTAAAATCTGGCGAGGTTCTGTAGAAGTCAACGGCAGAGGTCCCTGGAACTTGAAGAAGTTAACAGCCTGCTTGAAGTTCAGTACTCAATTCAATCAATTCAAGTTTTTTTCTGCCAAAAACTCGATCAATTTGAGTTTTCAGGTTGCAGGACTTGAATTTGCAGAATCTGGTTTTTGTGATTTGAGTTTTTTCTTAAATAAGATTCCATTTGAGTTTTCAGGTCATTCAAGTTCATTTGAACTAAAAAAAAACACTTGACCTTTGACAAATAACCCCCTAAGTGTCAGGAGCACACAGCTACTACAAAATGCCCACACCTTTTAACAAAACAGGGATCATTTGCCAATATATTATCATTTAAGATGTCAAATTATCCCTGGTCTGGTAGTATACTAGTATTTCTTTAGGCAATACAGACTAAGTTTTATCAAATCCCCTTCGGGGAATAAATGTGATCATTCAAAACTAGGGCCAGAGTAAATGGGATTCTGTTCCGAGTTCCAAGCACATAATCACAACAAACATAAGAAATTGTCCCGTAACTCAAATTTCAATTAAAAGTTGTACGAAACATTTTTTACATTTGTAATACTGAAGAAATGGTGTAACGTTTAATTGAAATTTGAGTTACAGGACAATTTCTTATGTTTGTTACGTTTTACCTGCAACTTGCTTTTCCAAGGTTAATTCTCCTAAATGGTTGCCCTTTTTAGTGAAAACACAATCCTTATTTTAATTTTAAAGGGAAGTTTATTCTTTAGTAGCTATATGTTTAATGTATACATTGTGCTCGCCCTCTTATTGCACCCATTTCTATTAATCTAAAATTATTAGGTTTTGAGCACAACTTTTATGTGATCCCTGTCATATCCAATAAAAATGGCAACCATCCGGGCGTTTTAACCTTGGGGTGTCTAACAACCTGACATCCCTATATTTTTTTTGTCCTTTAAAAAGCAACAAGTGGTGAGAGGCAATTTATCCATAAACCACTAGTTTAAAAAAGCAGAGATTTTATATTTTACCCTCACCAGAAATGTTCTATAATAGTTTTTTTTTGCAACATCATTATTTTCTTTCTCTTTGTTTACAATACATTTTCATTTAATTGTACAAGAACAGAAGGACAAGGGATTGCATTTACACTTTATGTGGCAGTGAAGTAAAATACATAGCATACTAGGGTATGTACACCAGAAAAGTGATCAATAAAGTCTAAATTAAGAACTTTTATCATTTTAAAAATGCAGCCGGATTTTTACAGCCATCTGTTGTTGCTCCAAGTCGCATCTACCATGCTGTTATCAAATGCGAAGTATTGCCTTCTCTTATACTACTTCTGTGCTTTTGCAAAGAATTCAAGAAGATTTTGAATGGCTTTGGGATTTGAGATAAAACAATTCAAAAGATCAGAATATTAAAGAAAGAACAATACTAAAGCTTGAAAGAATGAGCAAAGCAAACAACTGAAGGGAGAGAGAGAGAGAAAATGAACTACCACATGTTGGACAAAGTGAGAAAGTTGTAAGGAAAATTTTATAGAATACAATTACCTTGATTTATTATTAATTACCTTGACTCATTATTACTTTCATATTCTTTTAAACTGAGAGTCAGGAGTGGAGACACTGGCAATGATTTGCAAATAAATAACAAAGGGACAGAGATGTCTTGCAGGATAACATTGGAGGCAACTATTTATAGTAATAAGTTAAATCAACTGGACTTGCTATATTTTTTTCTCTCTTAACATTTCTTTCACTAGTCATCCGACTGGCTTTCCTAATTCAAAAAGAGAGAAATCAGTCGGATGACTACCGAAACATACAGCAAGTCCAGTTGATTTGACTTATTACTATAGATATGCCATGTCCTGGATGAATGAGTACCTTCACAGACATATTGGAGGCACCAACATCAACTTACAGGGAGGTGGTGGAAGAACAATTGATATGTATTGGTTAAGTGTGTAACTATATTAACTTTTGTGTAAAATATTGAAAGAAAACAAAAGCAGACCTAAAATTGTTTGCTGGGATCCAAGTTCTCCTTTTATCGCTAGATTCAGGTACCCACAAAACAACCTTCGAATTGTCTTACTTGCAGTCTTCTTGAAGGTGCATATTTGAACATAAACATAAGCTTTCTTTTCTATTGTTTAGCTATTGTACTGTACATGAGCTAAAGTCCCTTCTAATTTACATCAACAAAGACACATAGGAACCAAAATGTGGATAACTCACCAGACAACAAAGTGGTCCAGGTGCACCAGCCCCAGACCCACAGCATAGGGAGTGTCAAATTGAAATTGACATGGGCACTCTAAGGATTTCATAAAGGGCCCATGAAGCCCGTGATTATGGTCCTTTACTAAACCTCCATTTTTTCTGGTCAAGCTTTTTGGGGCAAAAACTAAATTTTTCCTGAAAAAAAGCTTGCATTTTTTGATATATATATATACCCCAAGGCAGTAAAAAGCACAAATTCAAAAATCCGTTAAGCCAGTGGCTAAATGACGAAATCTCACGATCCTTACGTGGTTCTGTTAACGTCCATTGGTTACAGGGATTCCCTGGATGATTATATGACTGCACCGCATCCATAATTTATTCCATATAAGTAAATTAATTGCATGTGTTATACTAGACTAGGCTATACAGGTCTGATGTCAGATCGTGGTGAGGCTGATGTGATAATTGCCACTCACATTAATTATCCCAAGTACTATTATACCAGATCGATACACATCAATTTTTTTATTGTTTTTAATGCAATCAATTTTGCCCTCACAATACATTTTTAATAGAGCTATCAAATGTTACTTTTAGTTAAGTCCAAAAATCGTTTTGGTATCAGTGGATTGAGAACTGCCTATTACAGATTTGGCACTTTAATCACTATAAGCACTTTATATTTATGCATTTCTTGATGAATTTTTACAACTGATGAAATAACCACAAACAGAAGTTTTTCTCCATCTCATGACATTTATTTAAAGGGGTGGTTCTTCTTTAAGGTAGCTTTTATTATGTTATAGAACAGCCAATTTTAAGCAAATTCAATTGGTTTTTATTATTTATTTTGTACAGTTTTATAGTTATTTGCCTTTTTCTTCAGACTCTGTGCAGTTTTCAAATGGGCGTCACTGATTCTGTAAGGCTACAAATGTATTGTTATTGTTACTTTTTATTACTGATCCTTCTATTCAGGCCCTTTCCTATTCATATTCCAGTCTCTTATTTAAATCAATGTATGGTTGCTAAGGTAATTTGGACCCGAGGTACCAGATTGCTTAAGATGTGAATTGAAGAGCCGCTGAATAAAAAGCTAAATAACTCAAAAACCTTCAATAATAAAAAACTAAAACAAATTGAAAATTGTTTTAGAATATCACTCTCTACATCATACTAGAATTTATCTCAAAGGTGAACAACCCCTTTGAGTCACATGAGAATTAGTTGAGTACTTTTCCAGCTTTGTTTTTACCTTATCCACACAAATCACTTTTTAGGGAATCATTTTAGAATTTGCCTTTTTGGGAACATTGTTTTTAAATGGTTACACCCGCAGACAGTAACTAAATGTGTGTTCAGCTAATGGAAAGCTTTGTAATCAGGCAAACATCGATTAATATATATATTGAGACTGCAGCTTAGTGAGAGCATATGTCCTTTCATATGTTAGAAGGACCTTGACAAATAAAAGTTATTCTCTGGCCACCTATTTACTTCTCAGCAACCACATTAAATTTAATTTGTAATGACTGGAGCACACCATCATGAAAATAATGACACATTAAATCCCAGCATCTGCTGGTCAACTTTAAGTGAGCTGCTTTATCATAATTTGCCCAGAGAGAAGCACCATTATATCAACTGTGAAAATTAAGGTCATTGTGGGGCATTATGGGGGTTGTAGAACCTCTATGAGCATACCATTCCACTCTTTCAAATATCAAGGGGGTTATTTATTAAAGTCTGAATGCAAAAAATGAAAAGTTTTTTTAGTGGAAAAGAAAACTCAAATTTTTTAAGATTTAATATACCCCGAGGATGGAAAAAGTCTGAATCCAAAAATCCACCATCTCAGAGCTGCAGAGGTTGTATATACAGTAAATAAGAGAGGTCTTTATCCTATTTGGAAGATTCTGTGGTCTGCACTGGCATTAGTCCAAAAATCTGACTATTTTGGGTTTTTCGGGAAAAAATACGAAAAATTGTGAATTTTCGGGAAAAAAACTAAAAAATCTATTGATTTGGGGAAAAAATCAGAAATATCATACGATTCAGATTTTCGTTCGATTTTATAAAGTTTTTCCCTGATCCGATTAAATCGTGCTTTTTTAATAATATATACGGTCAAATAATGGCTTTATTGTTTATGTATTTAATTTTTTTCAATTTTTGCAATAATTTTCTACAAAATATTAAAAAAGAATAGCTCAGAAAGCAATAATAGAATATTTAATTTGGTTCAAGTTACATAATTTAAAAGAGAACTCAACCCCCCCTACTATAAGCCCCCCTAAGCTTGCATGCATTGCTCCCCTCTCCCTCCCCGCAATGTGCTTTAGTGTAAAAAAAAAAACCTTTAAAAAATTCTCACCCTTAAATGTAGAGAAGTGCAGCAGAGCTCCCGGTTGCCATCTTGCGGATATTTGTGTAGTGTTTGGATCTCTATGTCGATGTGAGCATGCACAGTTGAAACCAATTCGTGACTTGACCCAACTGCACATGCACCGGCAGGCTTTGTGGCGGCAAAGAGACCTGAAGACTACACGAATATCCGGCAGATGGTCACTGGGATCTCCACTGTGCTTCTCTGCATTTAAGGGTGAGAATTTTTTAAAGGGTTTTTTTACACTAAAGCACATCCCAGGAAGGGGAGGGGCGCAATGCCTGGAAGCTTTGGGGGTGAGGGGTTATGGTAGGGGTGTTAGTTCTGTTTTAAACAGTGATTATACAGTATAGTGAATATCAAACTTGATTGATTCCCTGTTATCTGTTTTCTGCCTACTAAATTACACAGAAACTCACCAACAACCTCCTCTATGCAAAAGCAAAAAAAACACTTCCAGATATATGCTTTGATCACTCAGTAGCATTTGACACTGTCAATCACCCTCTTCTAGTATTACTATTTTCCTAGGATATCATAAAAGTCATCATCATGATTTATTTATATAGCACCAGCAAATTACGCAACACTTTACATTAATATCCAATGAACAAAGATTTAAGAAAGGGTTTACAGAGTAAGCATAGAATTGGAAAGTCCTACTCACAAGAACTTACAGTTTAAACACAAGGAGTAGAGAAATATTTTTATTTTCTCACCGCTGTAATGTGTGTCCCCCTGTAACATATATCCACTTTCACGACCATGGACTACCTGCTAAAGATTTTGATAGGGCTGCAAATTGATAGAAACAAATTAGTGGTCTTCAGTCAAAATGTAAACTGATTTATGTCTGAGGCTCTGCCCCTATGATCATGTGCCTAGGGTCGGGGGCTGAACTGCAGCTGCATGGGTATTTTCACTCTACAGATTGACCAGTCAGATTGTGATCCTTGTACATGACCATATTGTACAAGATCTAGCCAATTGCCGTAGGCTGATCAGTTGAATATCCCAAATAACAGATCCGCAAAGCCTGGCCAGCACCAGAACCCATTGCCCACAGAACTCTTGAAACAATGGCCAGCATGCACAACATACTGTATTTTTAAAAGTGACAGCTACATAAACAATTAGAAAAACTGATATAGTTTTTAGCCACTTCAGTTCAATATGACTTTGGTTCTTTACTCTATATTAAAGTTTCTGGATGTGTACTATAGAATGATTGTCATAGTATTCCATGTGCAGTATGAAAGAATAGTCTAGAGAATCATAGCTGATGCTTTTCCTAAGTGAGACTTTGAGCAATTTGAATGAATTATACTGAATTTTCCCTCAGCTGAAAAAAAGCAAACTAGTTTATGAATTTCAGAGGGAGCTTTGGGATTTTTGATGTAATGAGTTTTACAGTTTCAGAGGCAAATGCTTTGCTAATAATTATGTAACAGTAATTAAATCTGAAAAAGGCTGTACTCTAAGTATGTTGATTTATTGCAGCTCCATAGACATGCTCCTGAAGCGCTCATTCAAGTGTATGTTTCCTCTTTCCAGTTTCTTTAAATTCTCCTAGTACACTGGGTCACAGATGGTCTGAGCTGTGATATTTTCCCTATTAAATTCCTAATAATCTTTTTCTAGGCTCAGTCGGGATTTCTCATTTTAATTAGAAGGTTTAAGGAGCTAACTCTGTTTGAAATTTCTCCAAAGAGAGATGGGTGCAGGTGATCCCATTCAGCAGAATGACACAATATCTAGGCCAACACCTCATTTCCATATTAGATTAGAGTTGCTTTGGCATTACTCCCGAATCTAATGATGATGCACAGTCAGTGCTGTAGGCATGAATTTTTGCTGTATAAAAATAAGATTAGTTCAGGATTACATTTCAAGGCTTGGTAAGATTATAAAGCTTAACCCACTTCACTCAGAGCAAATGGATGCATTCTCTTTGCAAATGTGGATAGTGAATTCTCCAAGTGCCTTTTAATCTTTTTGTAGCTTGGGAGTCAAGTCCACCTCAGTATACCACAGATGTGACCAATGTTGAGTTCATATGTCTTTGAATTATCCATTATGCATGAATTCATTCTAATTTGATGTATTATGCAAACCTATTTACTATTTAACAAACTATAGAGTATATGCATATAATTATATCAAATGATTAGCTGTTTTTGTTTATATTCTCCTTTATGGAAAGTAAAATAAAAAGTAATTGGTTGAGGAGATCATGGTACACCCTTTCTCTGTATATTTGTATTTATCTATGTGACTGTTGGCTGCCATGTTCCTTCTTCTCCATTGGTGGCAATAGATAATTGCTGCCAAGTAACCTTATAAAGATAGCTTTGCTCTGTTTAAAGCAATGGAGAATATGTGCCCCCTCGCCCTACATTTTTAAAAGTAATTTTCTTCTTTAACAATACCAATATCTTGAAAGCTACAAGAGATATACAGGGGAATGTAATTAAAGTCGCAAAGAGAAAAAACATTCGAACCAATAAGAATGAAAATCCACATCTCACAATGTAATATTGTTCCTTAAACTGTAATTGCATTGCGAATTTTAATTGTGCAATTTTAAGAAGTGCTTGAAGGTGTCATAATCTTTTGGAGCAAACATAACGACTTTTTTAGTAAGAAGTTTTATTACATTGACTGCGCATTGGCGCAAACTTCCAGTGGTTGGAAGTGGTCGCTAAGCAGTTTCTGGGTTCGCAAAAGCTATATTAAATTGGCACAAAGCAAAAATTTTTTGGTGCAAAAGCATAACTTTTCAAATTACGAATAATTTTTCCATTACGACTTTTTTTACATTCCCCCGATAGTCCTCTCTAGTGATGGGCGAATTTGCGCCGTTTCGCAAAACGGCGCTGGCGTCTCGTTTTTGACGCCGGCGCCCGTTTTTTATTCGACGCCGGCGCCCATTTTTGACGCCGGCGTCCATTTTTTCGGAAAAAAAAATTTTGGCACCGGCGAATTTTTGACGCAAATTTTCGCGGGAGTTTCGCGAATTTATTCGCTGGCGGCGAATCGCGCAAATTCGCCGCGAATTCGCGCCTGGCGAATAAATTCGCCCATCACTAGTCCTCTCCCTAAAGGCAGCCACTTACAGTATACAGAAATGATGCTAAAAACAATCCATAAGGGTTACCTATCCCCACATCACTGACACCTCATAAACCCCAACATAGATTCAGCCTGTCCAAAATGTGCGACACCACAAGCAGACTTGTTCCACTGCCTATGGGACTGCCCACAAATTAAAAACTTTTGGATACAAATCAGAGATTGGGACAAATCTGTCCAGGTGAATCATATGCCGATTTCCCCTGAATGGGCAATATTTAACTCATACCGTACTCCAAATGCCATTCAGCATTTGCCAAAGGGAGCAAAAAACTTATATCAGTTACAGCTAAAAAAACAATACTTCAATGGTGGATACACTCCAGCCTACCCCCATTTGCACTTTATTCAGAAAAAACTATTTCATGCATTCATAATGTAATGGTCAGAGGTGGCACTACAAAAGCAAATCTGCACTGGTGCACTCTTGTCCACCTTGGAAAGTTAAATTGACACTTTACCATCAGAACATTAACTACAATTATACAATAATTTCCACACCACTACATGGTATGAGAGTAGAATGGTGTTACAGGATCCACGTATCCACTTACCTGCGGACTAAAAGGGAGTGCAGCATTAGATCTAGGTCTCTGTCTTACTATTTACAATTCTTCTACAATTTCTTTCTGTTTTTCCTCATACTGACCTTTTGAACACAACATGTTAACCTGTTATACAGTTAAATTTGTATTTCAAGCTGTAAAAATTAGGAAGTGCAGCACAAAGGAATTGTTATATCCTCGACGTTCACTGATTGTTAACCTGTTGCTAACTGCGCTCCAAATAAAAAAGTATTTAAAAAAATAGTAATTTTCTTTAATAAGCATTTTTGTTTCCTTAGAGTTATTGTTATTTAAGGAGAAGGAAAGCCAAAGAAGCAGTTTATTGCCAATAGATTAGCCACAATAGTGCAAGCTAGAACACTATACCTATTCTGCAGAACGCTTTACCATACCTGAATAAACTGCTCAAGAAACTCTCTCTGTTTGTTTAGGATAGCAGCTGCCATATAAGCTTGGTGTGACATCACTTCCTGCCTGAGTTTCCCTGCTCACTCATAGCTCTGGGCTCAGATTACTGCAGGGAGTGGGGAGAGAGGAACAAACTGAGCATGCTCAAGCCCTAGCCCTGTGGGTTTATGCTGAAAACAGGAAGTCTGATACAGAAGCACATGCATACACTATAGAAGGAAAGAAATGTGGTGTTTCTTTGACAGAGGATTCATAGCAGCATTACTGATGTAAACCCTACTTGGGATATCACAGGTTACAGGCCTGGTCCCTTCCTCTCAAGCATAACCCTTCAGCAGAGTCTAGGAGAATGATACACTATCCAGTATAGTGCAATTAAAAATAAGGTAGGAACCAGCGCCTGTTAAAAAGCTAACAAAAATGTATTACCAGGAACAGGACAAATGCAGCACAGTACATGGTACAGTAGATTCAGTATTTATATAGCACTTGTACACAAAATGGATCTTTACTGTACTTTGGTTCCAAAAACAGGTTTTACAAGTTAGTGCACTACTAAAGAACACACTTCTAATCTATTGAAACGCATTGGTGCAGATTGATCAAAGTGTGAAATTAGAGCTGACTAATAGAATAGTCTTTCTATTCATTCTTATGGGATTTTTAGAAGAGTATTTATCAAATGGTGAACTCTAACTTTCACCCATTAATAAATATGTTTCTAAAAATCCCACAGGAATAAAAAAAGAAAGTGGGTGATCAATCTGCCCCATTGTGTGTATCTAATCCATGCCAGATTTGTTCACATTCCAAATCTGCATGAACAATAAAGTGCACATTTTGTCCATACAGTAATAGATGCTTCTAATCTAAAGTGGTCCATAAAAATCCTAAATATTTGGTTGGTTACAACTCAACTATCTGAGCATTATTTTCTATGAATATTAATGCGCTAAATATTTAAACATATTTTTAGTTCAAACCTATAGATTTGGGGTTTTCCAAGTTCAAATGGGGTATGTAATAAAATGCACAGTATTTGTAACAAGTCTGGTCATATACAGTATGGCATCCAATCAGCAGGTAGCATTTATTGGTCAACTGTACAAAAGCATTTTGGCTGCCATGGATAGGCACCTGGTCAAACTTTGTGCCTTTTATTACATATGGTGATGTGTTCAGCTGAACTGCATCTAAAGCTTTGGATGGATAAATGCAACAATGTTTTGTCTACTATCAATGCAATTTTACATTTTTTATAAGATATCAATATGCAAATTAGTGCTTGAATTCAGTTCTTGATTTGTCAAAATCGTTTGCGGATAACTAAGTAGTCACCTGCATCCAAAATTTGCGATTCAGTGCATCCCTAAACTTAAGTAATGCAAATTAGGATTTGGATTTGGTTTGGCCAGGCACAATGATACGTCTGAATCCTGCTGAAAAAGGCTGGATCCTGGACGGATCCTGAACCAAATCCAGGATTCGGTGTATTCCTAGTAATAAAAAAAACATTATAGGGCCTTGAAGGAGAATTCAACCCCCTAATTTGCATCCCCCTTCCCCGTACCCTAAATAGGCCCCCCTCCCTCCTCCTCCCTGGCCTATCTGGCACCCTGGGCAAATGCCCCTAACTTTCTACGGTACTTACCCCTCCTTGCAGGTCCTGTCCAGCGGAGTTCACAGCAGACATCTTGTCTCCTTCAGTCTTCTTCCTGTAGTGATCTGCATTTTCAGACGCATCCGGCGAAAGTCACGATATTTCCGTTTTTTTTTTTTTTTTCCTGGCTCACTACAACTGCACATCTGCCGAAAGTGACGAAAATTACCGAAGCACTGGAAGAAGCCCCGAAGATTTCCAAAGCAGCTAAAGATGGCTCCTGTGAGCTCCGTTGCGCTGACTCTGCAACAAGGTTTAATCACCGGTTTAGGGGTATTTACTTTTGTTAACTCCTGTTCAGGAGGAGCAGGAATGGGGGACTATGGAGGGTAGGGGCTTATTAGAAAGGGGGTTTAGTTCTCCTTTAAGGACACTTTACCCTATTCTGTTCAAGGGCTGGTATTTTTATGTATGTAGTGAAACATTCATTCCTAAATGATATAAAATGGATACCTTAAGTTTACCAGAAAATCATGTAAACATTAAATAACCCCAATAACAAATCCCATAACTGTATCTGTGGGGTTGGAAACATAAAAAAGTGTACCCTTATCCATAGTTAAAAATGTTGGTGTGGGGTTTGTTTGGTACATAGTTAATAAAGTACCCCCTATTGTAAAATATAAGGATATTATAAGTCACTGAGGAGTTCCTTGACCTTATAAAAGCTTTTATACAGGTCATGGAACTCTGAGGCTACATCTAACGTCCTCATATTTTCCAACAAGGGGTACTTTATTTATTATAATACACAAGTTTTAATGAGTCATGTGACAAAAATGACATCACTACTCACGATTTATAACTGATGACATCATTAGTCATCGTTTATAAGGATATAATTTACAAGATATTCATGGCTTTTGTATATTATAATAAAATAAAAGTTGAAAAGCTGGAAGCTTAATTAGTCTCCATACCTTACAGTAAGTCCACTAAACAATCATTTAAACTGCAATTAAACCCAATAGGATTGTTGTGCCTCCAATAAGGATTAATTGTGTCGTAGTTTGGATCATGCACAATAAACAGTTTTATTATTACAGAAAAAAGGAAATACATTTTAAAAATGTGAATTATTTGATTAAATGGAGACTATGGGAGAAGGCCTTACCGTAATGTGGAGCTATCTACATAATAGGTTTTCAGATATTGGATCCCATACCTATACCTACAGCAACCCTGTTTTGTTTTTGTGGCTTATATTGCAGGAAAAGCATCATTCAAACCATAATCAGGCCCGGATTTGCCACAAAGGCCTGGGTCTAGGGAGGAATGAATTAAGGGGTGGCATGCCACCCAGCTGCACAGGTAGTTTGCCTGATGCTAGAACACTAAGCGCTAGAAGCTTAGCATTCCAGTACGGAAAGGACGGGTATGCACGCAATACTATAGGAGGGAGGGGGTGCCGGAGGACACTAGACGCCCTCGAGGGAAATCCGTTCCTGACCGTAATAATGCTAGTAAAGAAATATTTGGTCTTTGCATTACTTTTATGCCATATGTGTATGTTTCTGCTGAAGCATGGTGAAAATCGGAAAGGGAAGTCATAAAAGGCATTCCATGGGTATATCCTTCTTTTCTCTAATCTGGATTAATACATTGTTCTTAAGTGTAGAGATCCCCTGCGCCACTATGGCAGCTAAAGTGCTAAAGTATTGTACATGCCCATAAGTAGGGATTGGCGAATTTGACCCGTTTTGTTTTGCCAAAAATTCGCCGCTGGCGAAATGTCGTGGACGCCCATTAAAGTCTATGGGTGTCCAAAAAATGTATCGTGCGGCAACATTTTTTTTGGCACACAACGCTATACAAGTCTATGGGCGTCATATACAAGGTGAAAAAATTTGCCCATCTCTACCCATAAGTAGCACAGTCTGTCCAATACACTCACTGGTGACATGGATCAAGTATGTGCCAGTTCTGGCCCTACTGATTGTGTCTGTCCATCCTGCCTTCTTTCTTCCCTCCCTCCCTTCTCTATTTAAAGTGCAATTGTAGATGTTGTATTTAGAAGTGCCATTTTTGTGTTTCCTTTCTGCTTAAAAACCCTGCTGTTTAATGTATTTTGCATACTTAAGTAAATTACATAATAAGTATGTTTAAGTAGCAACAAAAAAAAACAATAAATGTAGTTGTAAACTTAAAATGGTTGCATCCGTTTTTACAGAATGACACAAAAGCAATAAGCAGGTATATTCATTTACCATGAGAATGTATATGCTATCTGGACAATGTGAAGCTCTCAGGAAAACATTTGAACTCTATTTTACAGTCGTAATGTGCATTGTAGCAGCATATTCACGGTCTTAATAAACCATTTGGCTAATTTTACATTTAAAACATACACATTTGCAAACTGCAAGCATCAACAATCTTCTGGCTGCCTCTGGGCCAAGCTGCTGTTTATACTTCTTGGATTGTGCCATATGTTTAGTGATTTCTTTTGTTAAACCTCCTAAAGAGGTGGATAGAGGTGTGCAGCTCTGCCAAACTGCTACTCTGTGAGCTGGATTGCTTCAGTGATGTATAGTTATAATACTCTTTCTCATAATACAGAACAAAACTACACCCAGCACTGTCATTCCAAACAAGATCCAATTGTGCTAATTTAAAAAAAAAAAAAAAAAAACAAGTGAGGGGGATGTTGTGGGGGAAACATTGATTTCATGTCCCATTACCACAATAGAGAAAGGAATTCTGATACTCCACAATTTGCCTTTTTTAGGGGGAGATGTATAAAAACTCAAACAGGGAATCTACAGAAGGTTTCCCAGCAGTTCAAATTTTATCACATTTATTAACACTTTCCTGACCTGACATAGATCTACCAATGGTTCATAATTCTATCAATGTTTGGTGAATATTGGTTATATGTGCATTAAAATCTTTTTGTCTGTTAAGTAAACCAAGCTGTTTTGTTACTTACAGGTACACTTACAAGTATTGTTAGGAATGTAAATCATTTTCTTTTGCGTTCCTAACAAAGATCGTAATAGATGGAACACCAAGGGGCATAGCTTTAAGCAGGATAAGGAAACAGGTCCCCCTCCTTACTGTATTTTAGGACCCAGTTAGGCATCTATAACACTAGGGGATTGACTGCTAAATAATACTGGGAGACTAATTTACCAGTCCCCTACATTAGTATTATAAAAATATTTACTCCCTGTAGTAAGATATGAGGATATTAGAAGTCACTTTGGCATTCATGACCTGTAAAAAAGCACTTTGCCTTCTGCCTAATGCCTTAATAGAGTTTCATAGTTACATAGTTAATTTGAGTGGAAAAAAAAGACAATAGTCTGTCAAGTTCAACCCCTCCAAATGATCCACATAATATATACATACATACACATACCTAAATAAACCTAACACTGATAGCAAAAAAGAAAAACCCACATATTTTGTATTTTCTTTTTGGTAAACACACCAAAGTGTGACACAGCCCTTTATTATTATTTATAATAATACGTATTATAATTTATTAGTCTATACTCTTTTGAACGCTTTCCAATTGCAAGGTATTTCACATATGAAATTATGGAAGTTTCCTGTGACTCATAATATCCTTATTATTTACAATAAGAGGTGCATTATTCCCTGTATATATGACAGGAGCAGCTTGGGTTATCATTCCGATCCGATGTAATTATTCTATATACTTCAATGGTACAGATATTGGATCTGTTACCCAGAATGCATGTGGCCTAGTTTTTTTTTTCTGGGACCTTTCTGTACTTTAGCACGCTTTAAGGGTCATGGCATTTGTAGGTCCAAGAGTGGGGGACAAACACTCAAAGTCACCCCTCATTCAGTTTGAATGAGATACACCTGCAAGTACCTACAAGCATCAGGTGCTCAAGTTGGTGTTACTTTATGGGCTCTCTTTTCACCAAGGTATGCAACTTAAAAGAAAAAATGAATAACAATAGTAATAGCTACTTTTACAGTAATATCTGTGTCATTTTTACAACAGTTTGAACTTTTTATGAATTTGAAAACCTATAAGCAATCGAAAACAGAGATGCATAGAAACAAAGAAATAACCAAATTTGCTCAGTCATAAAATACATAAAAGATGCAAAAAAAGTAATTAAAACTTTTCTCCAGCTTCAGGAATGCATGGCGTTACATTTTTGAATCATGCCTAATTAAACCAAACCCACAGGGGATGTGTCAAACTCTGCAAATTAAAGCTATTACAAAAGTCAATTTTCTCTTAAGTCTCATAATCATTGTATGAAGGCATTTTGCATGACCCTTATGCAGCATAAATTAGTCGGCACTAAGAAGGAGACCTGGGAGTTAGAAAAAGTCATTTGGTTCTTATTAGGTTGATGGTGCAGACCTAATGTGGTTATGTAATAAAAGGTGGAAAGTTTACTACAGGTCAAGCTATATAAATAAATATTGGGGCAGCATTTACCTGTCACATGTTTATAAGCAAACAGTTTGTTGGTTCTTATAGGTAACTGCACCTGGCCAAATTTGCACATTTTATATACTGTATGTCAATTGTGTTTTGCACATTAAATTATCAAAAGGAGTCAGGTTTAAAAACATTGTCAACATACTTTTAATACTATTTTGTCCTCTTTAATTTTGCATAGCACTAGAAACTGTTAGCAAATAAGACAATGATGTTGCTGCCACCTCTAGTGTGGGTTTAAATGACAATTACAGAAGAAGGAAAGGAAGAGGAAGAAGCACGAAGACGGTTGATCCATGTTGCTCGCTGAGAAGAACATAGGACTGATGCAGTTTTCTGCTAACAGAAGCAGGAAAGTGAATACAATCACTGCAGAGTGCCTTACTTTTGGAATCCCTCCCCCCCCCCAGGGATTTTACCTTTCCTTCTCCTTTAAAGGTAGTAAGAATTGTAAAACACTAAGAAAATTGCTTCCAGACAAGTGTCCCTGAAAAAGAAGCATTATTCTCAGTGGTTCTGAAGTTATTGGGCCTAAATTTGGAATAGGAATTTTGCCTGAAACCAGGTTGGGGTGATATTTACAGTAATTTGCATTTTTTCTCCTAAATATTTGTAGAAGCCTATCCCAAAGGCTTCCCTGACTATATAAGACCTATTTGCACTTCTAGATCATTTTAAAGGGAACAATGATAGTCTGTATTTACCAACATGGTGACCAATCAGATCAAATTAGAATGAATGTTGCATTGCTTTGTTGTACCAGCAGCTGGTTGTAAAATGCCAGTCACTGAATAGTTACTATGGGTTACTGTCCATGTGCAAATTTGCCCAGTGTTGATAAATGAGCCCCAGAGAACCTCAGAATCCATCACTTCAATGGAACAAGGTAAGGGTTACATTACAATAAGTCTAATGGGTTGAGGAACTGCTCCCAGCAAATTATATTTTTTTCCTGTGAAATTAAGAATGTTGAATTTTGTTCATTTCCTCAAATCATATTTTTTAGAGTTAAAATCTAAACCACACAAAAACCATCATTTATTAAACGAAAAGCCAAGAAAAACACTAATGCAAAACTTCACTATCTAAAAGCTGTTTAGGTCATGTATAAGTCAATTTGTTCTTTTACAACTGAAAAATCTTTCTTAAATTCAAGCTTTTAGAGATTTTCAGGTTTATTTCATTTTTATTTGCACAAGAAGAGCATTTCAAGGTTTTCATATTAGTATTCAGATTAGTTCCACACTCTTTATCATTCGTGCTTTTAATATTAGGCTGTTTTTATTCCTTGGCATTCATGGTTTTAGAGAAAATTAGTTTTTTGTGTTTATTGAGGTTTCTAAAACCTGTATAAACCAGAATGTTGATAAATGGGCCTCAAAATGCACCTAAAGTTAGGTTCTTGCTAGACCATCTTCGCATTGTTTAACAATGATAAGCTACTGTATAACAAAAAAAAAAACATATAGCTATATTTTAGAAAAGAGTGCATATTATAAGAAAATCCATTGTTATCCTTAAAAAACTAATTTTCTTAAAATTTAAGATTTAGCACCAGCAACATTTGACCTGCATTATAACCTGATAAATCGCTAATGCTGTCCAAGTTTGCATTGCACTGCTAAGCAAGTATTTTGCTTGGTATCTCTACAGCAGAAAAAAGACAAATAATATGTAGCACAAGGATTAAGTCATTTTGCAAGATTGCTGATCATTAAAAAAAATGAAGTCACTTCATACTCATGGGAGGATTCTTCCTAGATTAGATTTTATCAATAACATATCTGTATTTTATTAAAGCGATGTAGGAATTTCAGATCAGAAAACAAGGTACGAGAGAAGTATGGCAGGTGTTGATGATGCAAATTAAATGGATGACAGATGGCTGGTAGCACGATCACTCACTGTATGTTTATAATGGATAGAGGTAATAAAACTCCTCTGAGCATTACTGTGTTGCTATGCACCAACAACTTTATAAAAATGTCTTGGGAAACAAGCTTTTGGAAATTATTATTATATACTTATACCATTTATACGTTTAAGGGACCTTGGATCCACAGGGTGTGCAAATTTTTAGTAAACAGTTTTTACTTTAATTGTAACAAAGATGATATTCCCAGGCTATGCAATCTTAACCACCATGCAGAAATATTGCACAGAATAATAATCTTATTGCTGTTGTTTTTGCAATAAATTTGAATACATCGACAGTTTGTAATGATTGTCTAAGCAAAGGCATTATTTTTATCAAAGATGATGAATGTTAAAAATAGCATATAACCAATTTCTAACCCTTAACTACTTTAACATTGACAATAGAATATACAATTAACTTTGTTTACCATTCTTGATAATCATAGCAAAAGCAGGGATTAGAAAGTATGATTAGTGCAAAAAATGCCCTTGCACCAATGTATTTAATACTGCAGGCCAGTGTGACAATCTTCTCTCCCTTTTAAATGTACTTTTTTCCTGTGTAGGTTAGGCGATAGTAACATTTGCACCCAAGACCTGTTTTATCTAACCTAGCTTGAAATAGGGGCACTCAACTGAGGAAGTCCATCAAATCTGGCCCCTTACCTCAACAACAAGGGGTAAGTGGACTCATAAATCAGGTACATTCAAAAACTTTTATTCAGGGTACACATATCAAGAAATATAAGGGTGGACATCCTTAGGAAGGGAATATGTGTAGATGATGAACTAAAAGATGTACTCCACTCATAACTGGTATAAAATGCAAGGCCCTTGACATCACGAATAACACTGGATGTGCCATGTTACTATTCGTATGTGGTCACAAATTCATCCCAGAAAAAGTTGAATGAGGTCAATTAATTCAAGGGTGCAAATCAATATCCTAAGTATGCAAACTGTATCTGCATGTATTCATACAGTGCATCAATACAAATTAAAGAAAGAAATGATGACTGCTTGACAGGAACAGTATTTCAATCACAGTTTTCTGAGAATGAAGAGACAGTTAAAACAGCTCCCACATTTTTAAGAGCTATCTGATTGCTAGTAATGCTATAACTGATCCCTTACATTAGTATTTTCAGTTGAAGGCTGGAGGCAGAATACAAAAGCTATTTATAGATAAAACCTAAAAATGAATTCTAGTAGAAAAGTTGCTTAAAAAAAAAAAACTTTAAAAAAAGTTTGTTTAAAAGTTATAATATAAACAAAAGTGGACCAAATACAAAAGCTTCGGACCCATAACCCAATTAGGTAATGTATCACTGACAACTGCACAGATAGTATAACCAAGATTGATGGGCCATAGTTTAAATTACTTCAGGGTCGGACTGGGTCTTAGGGACACCAGGAAACACCTGTTGGGCCTTGGCCCTTGTAGGCCCTGCCAGCCCAGACCCACTCCTTGCCCACCTGAGACTAACGTCTCTCTTCCCTGGTCTCCCTCAATCACAATTGCAAAGGAAAAAGTAAAGGTACACACGTGGGGGCGGGGGTTGAGGTGTTGGTGTGAGGAGGACCCGAATGGGATGGCGGGGGCTTTGATATAGCAGTTCGTTGGGCCCTAGACCCCCTCTGAATAACTTCACTACAAAGGTCAAGTTTACAGGTCTATAATTGCAAGGTTAGACAGTGACGTAACTAGAGGGGGGCGGGCCCTGGCGCGGTACAAGCTGCCGGGCCCCCTGCCCCCCTCCGTACACCGGAACTGCCCGGGAATCGTGGCATGTGAGCTGCCAGGGGGGCCCTGAGGGGGTGCGGGCCCTGGCCCAATCGCACCCCCTGCTCCCCTGGTAGTTACGCCACTGAGGTTAGAGGCTCCCAAGTTCAGTCCTTATGATCTATCAAAAGGCCTGATTTTCTAAATGTTCAAGGCAATGCACTGCTAAATGCTAAATGCTTAAAAGTTTAAATCACACGTGTCAACTTCACTGATAATTAAAAATTAGAGTATTACTAAAGCTTTCTGAAAAATGCAACAATTGTATGTTTTTATGCATTTATATTTTAAAAACTAGGGCCCATATGTAATAAAATGCACTAAGTTTGCCCAGGAACAGTCAGTAACTGATAACAACCAATAATGTCTCTTTTAAAGAGGTGACAAGTAAATGCTAATTGCTGGCTGGTTTCTATGGGTTACTGCTCCTGGACAAACTTAGTGCCTTTTATTACACAATCCTATAGGAATTCTCAACATATACAGCGAAATCAACTTCATCCCTTTAAATACTAACCATAGTTAGAATGCACGTATTGCATGGTTGCCTACTATACTAGTCATCTATTGTACTATAATTGTCACATTTATTAAGGTTCTGTAAATGCCATGTGACTGTGGCAAGAAAAAAGTTAAAAGTCAAGGGAAATTAAGGAAAAATATAGGGTCTGGAGAAAGAGAGTGAGAGATCTCTTAAAAGACAGGACAAATGTCAGGCAGCACACTGTAAATTCCTCCATTTTTATGATAGCGAGTACTAGAAAGGAAAGAATGCCATTCTTCTTCCATTTTAGGCCCACTGGGTTGCTGTTACAAAAGGCCCAAATTCCAGATATTGAAGCTCTAGGGGCCGAGGATATTACTGTATATCAAAAGAACCCAGTGGTTCATTAGTGAGGCCCCTTTCAGGTTCCATTACTAATGTTTGCAAACTTCAACTATGCTAAAAGGGGAACTGGGGCTATTATAAAATATCCACAAAACTGCACTTGATTTTAATTAATCTGTTTCAACATAATTTTTGATAATTTTTTCCTACAATTGTTTAAATCTGTAATGTTTTCTCTGTGATTTCTCCAAGCTAATATTATTTTTCTGGTTGCAACCATTGCACTCAAGCAGTGAGTCATGGACAGATTTCACTTGCTCTGACTGGCTGATTTCAGCTTATGTCAGCAATCTGAAATGCACAACTGACAAACAGCATGGCTGAGTTGGTTGCAGAAGAAAAATGTGAGGTTGAGGAAGCACAATAATAAACCATTTATATCTCAAAAAGTGTTAGAATAAAAAAATAAAAAACCTGTTTGGTTATTAAGGATCCACTGCAGTTTGGGTGCATGTTTAAATCAATGGGAGCATTCAAATACACATACACAATAATACTTTGTGTTGTTTCTTCATTTGTATTACATGTTTAGAATGTGGTGCATTTGCTTCATCAAACTTATTAAAAGGCTAATAATATGTATGTTTGCTACGGTATATAAAGAGTCCCTTGTAATCAAAATATGACATTTTTCAAAAGATCCACACCGAGGTGAGCATAATATGGTTTCCTTTAAAACGGAAGAATTTTATATACGAATTTACAAACAATTCTGCATTCTTTACTGCACATCAACATAAGAAAAACATTTGATTTGATGATAGATTAGTGTAACTATTTAGTTTCTTCATCAAGCATATAGAACTTCAGCCATAAAGGTGGTTATTTACTAAAATCCAAATTTATCTCATATTTCATAAAAAAAAACCATGGGCAAAAACAATGCCCGATTTTAGCTTATTTATTAATAAAAAAAATTTGATTTAAACGGATCGCAGAAAAACTCGTAATAATCAAGTGAAAACCAGAATCGGACCTTGACAGGTCTGAGATGGCAGATTTTGAGTATGGGGGGTATAATAATTAATAATACATTTTCTAGTAAAAAAACGCAAATTGTTCAAGATTTCACAACTCGACCTTTAATAAATAACCCCCCAAATTTTCATACAATAAATGTAACTACAGTATTTTAACTTCTAAGATTGGTTAGCACTTCCAGTAGGTACAGTACTGATGAAAACAGTAGTTCACTTCCAGTGTACTGTGCACCAATCCTGCTAATGAAGAAGAATTCTTAATACAGTTATGGGACCTGTTATCCAGAATGCTCGGGACCTGGGGTATTCTGGATAATGAATCTTTCTGTAATTTGGATCTTCATACCTTAAGTCTACTAAAGAATTGTTTAAACATTAAGGAACCCCAATAGGCTGGTTTTCCTTCCAGTAAGTATTAATTATATCTTAGTTGGGATCAAGTACAATATATTGTTTTCTTAATACAGAGAAAAAGGAAATCCTTTTTAAAAATATGGATTATTTGGATAAAATGGAGTTTCTGTAATTCAGAGCTGTGATAATGGATAATAGTTTTCCTGATAATGGGTCCCATACCTGTACTGACTTTACATCCAGTGTAAGTATTTTATTAAGAAAGAAACAGCACATACAGTATAGTGCTGTCATCAAAAGAGATTGTACCAAGAACACAAAGTCAGCAATAACTTAGATACAACATCAAATAAATACAATTAACAATCCAGGAATAATATTTATTTTCACCATTTTTATAGTTATAATGTGGGGCCTATTTATCAAAGGTTTTTGAGGTTTTTGAAACCACAACTAAACTCACAAACTAAGATTTATTAAAAAATCTGAATAAAAAAAGTATGAACTGAAAATTCTGCAGAACTATGTGCTAAAAAAATATGAATACCTTGAAAAGTCTGAATTGATATAAAGCAGTCCAATAGAATCAGCGCAGCTCCCATTGATTTCTATAGAACCTTGACAACTTTTACCTGGGGAAGTTATTTATTAGATGTTTTTAAACTTCCTAAATCTCAAATTTTTAGATTTTTTTTACAAAAAATTTCTTTTGAGATCTGTGGTATAAAACTAAATTGGATTGTTAGTAAATGGACCCCCAAGTCTTTTCTATATGTCTGGATTTTTATGGTAAATAGAGCATGCCTAAACTTGTGTGACAATGACCTACAGAAGAAATGTGAGATGGGTTAGATACTGTATTAACTCATAAATGCTCTTAAGACAGTATACATCTTTAAGGGTAATATAAATAAAGATTTTGTGATTAAGGATCAAAGAGACTACTGAACCATTGTAATGTTATTGGGAATAAGCCAGAAAGATGCCTCGTTATATCCCAATACTCTTCTACGGGCCCTTTATAATATGATGGTGCAGCAGACCCAATGTCTCTCGATGGACCCGTGCAGGGAACTTAATGGGGTCCTGACTAAATGAGTAGTTCTAATATATATTTGTAAAAAAACATATATTTTTAGGTTTTTTATTGTTTTATTCTAACAGCAATGTTTGTTGGACCTAAAGGATTTTGCTTTGGTCCAAATAATTTTTTCTATATATTGAAATGTATCTTACAATGTACACAGACTAGTGTGCATTTTTTAGGAATTCCCTGAGTCTGAACATCACAATCAGCACTCCATTTCCAACTTTAAATTATGTCACTACTCTTTAAAGTCCCAAATTTGTGATTCTCTTTTTTAGCCTTTAGCAAACCACTGTATTTTTTTTACGCTGAAATGACTGCAAGTTGTCAAAATATACTATGTGATTGCATAAATATATTTATCTTTATGAGCTAAGAAGAAAACAGTCCCCTTCATAAAATGGCATTTGTACTTTAAAAAAACAAGAGTGTTTTACAGCTAGATTGTAATAAACATGAACTAATTTAATTAATTCAGTCCTTCATTGTCAACTGAGATTTACTGTAAACCTGGGATCAGTTAAGTATTCTTTTCAGTGTATTTAACTTTCCAGCGATTCTTTTATCACGTCAAGAAGAAGTCTCCTGAGGCAGACAAGCAGCTGCCCTTGCTTGATGCTTGCCTTCTAGTCAGCACAAGGGATGGAAAAAAGACCTCAGGATATCACCGCATTATGGAGCTTCAATCTGCAGCATGTGTTGTTTTCTCACTGCACGTTCCTGCATTTTATTACAAAAACTAATCGCTGCGGTTCTTAAAGTAACAATATCACATGAGCCTTTATCCATTCTTCTAATCAGTCTTCTTTTTTCATACCATAGAAACACTGTTGGGTGTATTTAATGATAAATAAATAAATAAATAAAGGTTTTCACATGGACTAAAATGTCCTGATGTGGTGGAACATACAAAGGATTTTCAGCATCTCTTTACCACAAGTCCTACTATTGAAACACACTTTTTGCAGGGGGTTCCCATACTCCTGTTTTCCCACAGACCCCACAAATACTCTATGGATTTGGCAATACCACACCACTACTGCAAAAGGAAAAAAACAAAGCATTGCTCCTACAGCATTATTGTGAACAGTATGGACGTCATGCCTGCTTACCCAATTTTTACAGGGATGATTCATGGTTTTATTGTGGGCCACTCTTACAGCTTTGGCCCCCCCGCCTAAAGGACACTGTGAATAAGATCTAAGGGTGGATGCTTACTTGTAATGTTGGTTATTCCTGAACTCTTGCAAGTTATGACCATGTTTTCAAGAACATTATATCTTTGTTATGTGGCAAAAAATGCTGGACCATAATCTTAATCTTCTGTAACATCTGTCCTGGAATTGAGCCAGTGACCTGGTGATTTCATGCTGTCTGCAGTGCCACTGCTATATGGGAACAGCTATAATCCCGTTTCACTCCTATTGCTATCCTTGTATTTGCATGTAGACATGGCTTGTTTCTTGATCAGTGTAAGCCATTAGTCTGGCTATAAAAGCCCCTGCTTTGCACTAACTCATGGCCTAGCATAGATCTAGTTGCTGATGTTCCTAGGTTTGATTCAAGTCTGTTTAGTGTGTTTTGACCCCGCCTGTCCCTGAGTACTCGCTGTCTGTTCCTGGCCATTCTCTGGGATCCTGACTTTGTAATGCATTACTGTTTGGTTTTGACCCTTGCCTGTGTCCTGACCTATACTTGTTTCTGATTCTGTACTGCACTGTGATTTTTGATTAAATTACCACCAAACAAGTGTTTAGTATTGCTTAAATCTGTGCACCCCACAGATTGTTTTAGACTGTGATGAATGGTGAAAGAAACACATCAACTGTGTTGCTTTTTTAGGTGATGAGAGAGAATGGGGTATAGTTGATACCCACACTATAACCTGCAGTGGTCCCGGTGGTCTATTATACTCACAGACAACAGATGGTTAAAAGCACGTATCAGACATGGGCATTCCATCACTAGTTCCAACACTTCCTTTCTCCTTCATGGGCAATAAAAAGTAACAGGTGCAGAAACGTTTACTATTTTTAATAAATGAATAAAATTTACACTCACAAGCGTATAATATGAATCCGCATTTAAAATCCGTATGAAAATCAATAGAGGTAGTGGAATTGACATTTTGTTGGGAGGCAGAAGAGAGCCTGACAAATCGATGTACTGGGAACACGATGTGTTTGGGATTCACCTTTGTGAAAATATTTAAATCTATCTCTCACTTTAAGACCTGGCGGCATCCTAGTCGTGGAGGGCTCCTCCCCAAGAGAAAGGCAGTTTTTATTGGGATACCATATGTTACATCTACCAATAAAATATGACTAGACACAAATATTTTTTACTTGTTTTCATTTGTTATGGTTTTTGGTCAGATCAGTAATTGTTTTCATAATCTTTAAAAGAACGACACAGGTGAAATCACTGGGGGTGACACATTTCTGGGCACCCATCCCGCAGTGAGCCACGCCACTAACCTTCAGCCCTGGGCCACTGAAGAGAACTGGTTTGATCAGCAAGTGTAGGGAACAAGGAACACATGTAGAATGTCTGCTACATTTTTAAATTTATATCAGTAATATGTGCATATATTATATATTATTAGAAGTCCATAAACCATTTGTAAAATTAATAATTAGCAAAATACCTTGGGTTCTGCCCACAAAGGGGCCTACCATAACGGACTGAAAAGAATGTTATTGCTGAATATATTGTGCAAAGTTGCTGCATATAAAAAAGAATTTGTTTCTTTTTTCCACAGTTTGCTTATATTAAATCCAGGCAGCAGTTCAATATTATGGCTCTGGGTCCCAAGCAAAACAGATTAGAACCCCCTCTTCTGGGTGCAACCTGCAATCCAGTCACATGATCCACAATTCCATGGGGCACATTTACTTAGCTCGAGTGAAGGAATAGAATAAAAAATACTTCGAATTTGGAAGTATGTTTTGGCTACTTTGACCATCAAATTGGCTACTTTGACCTTCGACTACGACTTCGTCTTCGAATCGAACGATTCAAACTAAAACTGAAACCTTCTGAACCTCAATGTTAGCCTATGGGGAAGGTCCCCATAGGCTTTCTAGCCAATTTGTGATCGAAGGAAAACAACTCGATCATTGGATTATAATCCTTCGAATCGTTAGATCGTTCTAACGTTTTTTCCTTCGATCACAAATTGGCTAGAAAGCCTATGGGGACCTTCCCCATAGGCTAACATTGAACGAATTGCGGTAAATCCTTCGACTTCGATATTCGAAGTCGAAGGATTTAACTTTGATGGTCGAATATTGAGGGTTAATTAACCCTTTATATTCGACCCATAGTAAATGTGCCCCCCATGTGTCCACAGGCCAGGCATTGAGTAATAATGAGCGAAAAATTTCGGCATGTACAGATTCTTTGAAAAAGTCTGGGTTGTGCCACCAGCAAAATTTTCACTAAACTGCGTCAAAAAGTTTAGTGGATTTTTAAATGTTTCATGAGTTTCTCAACTAATCTAAAAAGGATAGACTCGCTAATCACTAGCGATGAGCCCTAGTTAAGGGTTACAAGGATGAATTCAGTGTAGCATGGCTCAGGTAGCATAATTCAGGTACAAATGAAATACAAGCTGTTGGAACAATTCAAAATAGTACTTCATAGTCCACCGGGTCCATGGAGCGATTGTATATCTAAATGCATATAATATATGGAATTGATATGGACAATCTAATTGCATGTTTGGTTACAGAAAGAAATTGCTTCACTAGCATGGGTTACTAATAACAGCAGAAAATAAGACTGAAAATTCCTTCCCTTTTACATACATAAAAAAATGCATGTGTGTGAACAGCATATAACCAAAGACAATGTTCATGCCAAATGGCATGATTTTATTATCACTCTTTGTGTGTGGAGCCATGCCATTAGTGGGTTGCTCCCCATTAATTCATAGGGGTTACTGAGCAGGACCAATTGCTGTTTGTTCAATCTTCAGTCTAAGTCTAAATCAGCTGGACTTGCTGAGGGATCTCAAAAATATTTGCCACTCAGTTCTTAAAGAAGGACAGTCACAATCACTTAGGGTTGCCAAAAGTTAGTCATCCCCAAGTGATTGTAATCTCTTACTTGATAATTCAGGCTGGTACTCTTGTTGGCAGAAAACTGCCTGGCACAGGGTTCTTCTCAGCAAGCAGCACAGAGTGATCCTCTTTTTTTCTCTTCAGAATCCCGAGGCCAACACATGCGCAGCCGAGTGAAATAGCCGACTGTTAAATTTGTTAATTTTCCTGCTACTGCGCAAGGAAGAAGCGGAAAGAAGATCGTACTGTGGTGCTTGCTGGGAGAAACCCGGGCCCTGGTAGTTTTCTGCTGATAGGAGCACTGATCCAGGGTATCAGGTAAGTGAATACCATCACTGGGATGGCCTGACTTCTTCACCCCGGTGATTGTTACCATTCCTTCTCCTTTAACTTGAAATGACTGAGAGGGAATACCTCAGCAATACCACCCTTTATTTTGTAGCTAAAATAACCTCACATTCATATCCATTTTGCAAATGTTGCATATTTGTACACTCTTTGATTGCAGAATGATGGTGTACTTGGAGTACAACTTATTCCAGTTTGAAGATGGTGTAAGTTTGTGTAGTTAACTCCATTTTACTGGAGTAATCAAATTCAGAAAGATGTATTTAAACTGATGAACTTGCTTCATTCCATTTTCTTGACATAAAAAAGCATGTGAGAGTGAAATAAAAATATCGAACTGCTGATTATAAGGTTGATGGTTGCTGCATAAGACAGATGATAGAATTCTACTGTACCCCCAACCATATTTAATAACCTTCAGGCAGGAGGGGAGAGAAGAATTAGTAACAAACACATTATGTATAAGCTCATTTGATTAAGACCAAGGGGCAAATAGAATTCAAAGTGTGCTTAATACATTTATGGTTGTGTTTTTAATTAATTTATTTTATTATATATTTATAAATAATGTATTATTTATTTTGGAAAACATTTTAATAGTTTAACAGTAAGCATCCCTAAAAACTGCATTTTATTAAGTTATTAGTGTGACAGCTACACGTCTTTATCGGTTTATTTAATATTTATGCGTGTGATAGCTCAGGATAAAAATCATTATAAATCAACTGAATCACTGCATTGTCAACTCTAAAGTAACAATTTTATTACCGCCAAGTGAATTTGCCATTTACCGGTACTATCAGCTAGGGATGTAGCGAATGTCGGAAAGCGAACATATTCGCGAACTTGCGCAAAAATGCGAGCGGTTCGCGAACGGTTCGCGAACCCCATAGACTTCAATGGGAAGGCGAACTTTAACATCTAAAAAAGACATTTCTGGCCAGAAAAATGATTTTAAAGTTGTTTAAAGGGTGCAACGACCTGGACAGTGGCATGCCAGAGGGGGATCAAGGGCAAAAATGTATCTGAAAAATCTGCCTGTGTGTGCTTGGAAGAGATAGTGTAGGGGGAGAGCTGTTAGTGATTTCAGGGACAGATGATAGTAAGTTTGCTGGCTAGTAATCTGCTTGATACTGCTCTGTATTGGAGGGACAGAAGTCTGCAGGGATTTGAGGGACATTTTAGCTTAGGTAGCTTTGCTGGCTAGTAATCTACTGTTCTCTTTAAACAACTGCCATACGTTGACCTTGTAGGCATTGTTTGCCCAGTTTTTTTGGACGCAGCCACTGAAGCACAGTTGCCAGAAAAAATATGCCATATAAATGCTGAAAATAGTCATTTTTCGCCATACGTTGACCTTGTAGACATTGTTTGCCCAGTTTTTTTTGGACGCAGCCACTGAAGCACAGTTGCCAGAAAAAATATGCCATATAAATGCTGAAAATAGTCATTTTTCGCCATACGTTGACCTTGTAGACATTGTTTGCCCAGTTTTTTTTGGACGCAGCCACTGAAGCACAGTTGCCAGAAAAAATATGCCATATAAATGCTGAAAATAGTAATTTTTCGCCATACGTTGACCTTGTAGACATTGTTTGCCCAGTTTTTTTGGACGCAGCCACTGAAGCACAGTTGCCAGAAAAAATATGCCATATAAATGCTGAAAATAGTCATTTTTTGCCATATACGTTGAGTCAACGTATGGCAAAAAATGACTATTTTCAGCATTTATGTGGCATATTTTTTCTGGCCTCTGTGCTTCAGTGGCTGCGGCCAAAAAAACTGGGCAAACAATGCCTACAAGGTCAACGTCGTTGACCTTGTAGGCATTGTTTGCCCAGTTTTTTTGGCCGCAGCCACTGAAGCACAGAGGCCAGAAAAAATATGCCATATAAATGCTGAAAATAGTCATTTTTTTGGTCGCAGCCACTGAAGCACAGTTGCCAGAAAAATTATGCCATATAAATGCTGAAAATATAAATTTTTTTGGTTGCAGCCACTGAAGCACAGAGGCCAGAAAAATTATGCCATATAAATGGAGAAAATATGCATTTTTTGGTTGCAGCCACTGAAGCACAGAGGCTAGAAAAATTATGCCATATAAATGGAGAAAATATGCATTTTTTTGGTTGCAGCCACTGAAGCACAGAGGCTAGAAAAATTATGCCATATAAATGGACAAAATATGCATTTTTTTGGTTGCAGCCACTGAAGCACAGAGGCCAGAACAATTATGCCATATAAATGCAGAAAATATGCATTTTTTTGGTTGCAGCCACTGAAGCACAGAGGCTAGAAAAATTATGCCATATAAATGGACAAAATATGCATTTTTTTGGTTGCAGCCACTGAAGCACAGAGGCCAGAAAAATTATGCCATATAAATGCAGAAAATATGCATTTTTTTGGACGCAGCCACTGAAGCACAGTTGCCAGAAAAAATATGCCATATAAATGCTGAAAATAGTAATTTTTCGCCATACGTTGACCTTGTAGACATTGTTTGCCCCGTTTTTTTGGACGCAGCCACTGAAGCACAGAGGCCAGAAAAAATTAAACCAGTAGGGTTTGCACCCTAGTTTGTAACGGTGGCGGAGGGAGGAGGACGCTAAAGGACAGCTGTGTGTGGAGTCATGAGGCTTGAAGAGAAGGACAGCTGCATAGAAGTCAGAACAAGTCTTCCGGCGTGCAGTAACCCTCCGAGATCCACCCCTCATTCATTTTAATAAAGGTCAGGTAATCGACACTTTTGTGACCTAGGCGAGTTCTCTTCTCAGTTACAATCCCTCCTGCTGCACTGAAGGTCCTTTCTGAGAGCACACTTGAGGCTGGGCAAGACAAGAGGTTCATGGCAAATTGTGACAGCTCTGGCCACAGATCAAGCCTGCGCACCCAGTAGTCCAGGGGTTCATCGCTCCTCAGAGTGTCGATATCTGCAGTTAATGCCAGGTAGTCGGCTACCTGCCGGTCGAGGCGTTCTTTGAGGGTGGATCCAGAAGGGTTGTGGCGCTGCCTTGGACAGAAAAACATTTGCATGTCTGATGTTACAGACCGGCCAAAGGGCTTTGTCCTTGCAGGTGTGCTCGTGGCAGGATTACTGGCACCTCTGCCCCTGGAATGTTGATGAGTTCCTGAAGTGACATCACCCTTAAAAGCATTGTACAACATGTTTTGCAGGCTGGTTTGTAAATGCCGCATCTTTTCGGACTTGTGGTATGTTGGTAACATTTCTGCCACTTTATGCTTGTACCGAGGGTCTAGTAGCGTTGCGACCCAGTACAGGTCCTTCTCCTTAAGCCTCTTGATACGGGGGTCCTTCAACAGGCATGACAGCATGAAAGACCCCATTCTCACAAGGTTGGATGCAGAGCTATCCATCTCCGCTTCCTCATTATCAAGGACTGCATCATCCACGGTCTCCTCCCCCCAGCCACGTACAAGACCAGGGGTCCCCAAAAGGTCACCACTAGCCCCCTGGGAAGCCTGCTCCTGTTGGTCCTCCTCCTCCTCCTCCACAAAGCCACCTTCCTCCTCTGACTCCACTTCTGGCACCTCTCCCTGCATTGCAGCAGGTGCCTGGGTTCGTTCTGGTGATTCCGACCATAAATCGTGCGCTTCCAGCTCCTCTTCACGCTGGTCTACAGCCTCATCTGTCACTCGTCGCACGGCACGCTCCAGGAAGAAAGCGAAGGGTATTAGGTCGCTGATGGTGCCTTCGGTGCGACTGACCATATTTGTCACCTCTTCAAAAGGTCGCATGAGCCTGCAGGCATCGCGCATAAGCACCCAGTAACGGGGGAAAAAAATCCCCAGCTCTGCAGATCCAGTCCTACCACCCAGTTCAAAAAGGTACTCGTTGACGGCCCTTTGTTGTTGCAGCAGACGTTCCAACATAAGGAGCGTTGAATTCCAGCGAGTCTGGCTGTCAGAAATCAAACGCCTGACTGGCATGTTGTAGCGCTGCTGAATGTCAGCAAGGCGTGCCATGGCTGTGTAGGAACGTCTGAAATGGGCCGACACCTTTCTGGACTGGGTGAGAACGTCCTGGAATCCTGGGTACTTGGAGACAAAACGTTGGACTATTAAATTTAACACATGTGCCATGCAGGGCACATGTGTTAAATTTCCCAGTCTCAACGCTGCCAACAGATTGCTTCCATTGTCACACACCACTTTTCCGATCTGCAGTTGGTGTGGGGTCAGCCACCGATCGGCCTGTGACTGCAGAGATGACAGGAGTACAGATCCGGTATGGTTTTTGCTTTCCAGGCACGTCATCCCCAAGACAGCGTGACAACGGCGTACCTGGCACGTCGAATAGCCTAGGGGGAGCTGGGGGTGCACAGGTGTGGAGGAGGAGAAGGAGGACCCAGCAGCAGAGTAAGAAGAAGAAGAGGAAGAAGACGAGGTAGAGAGCGATGGAGGAGTAGAGGTGGTGGCAGAACCGCGTGCAATCCGTGGCGGTGACACCAACTCCACTGTTGTTGTTGTTGTTGAGCTACCCATTCCCTGCTTCCCATTCCCAGCCATTACCAAGTTCACCCAGTGGGCAGTGTAGGTGACATACCTGCCCTGACCATGCTTGGAGGACCATGCGTCAGTAGTCATATGGACCTTTGGCCCAACACTAAGTGACAGAGATGTGGTAACTTGGCTCTGCACATGTTGGTACAGGTGTGGTATTCCCTTTTTAGAAAAAAAATTGCGGCTGGGTACCTTCCACTGCGGTGTCCCAATTGCTACAAATTTGCGGAAGGCCTCAGAGTCCACCAGCTGGTATGGTAAAAGCTGGCGGGCTAAGAGTGCAGACAAGCCAGCTGTCAGACGCCGGGCAAGGGGGTGACAGTCAGACATTGGCTTCTTACGCTCAAACATGGCCTTCACAGAAACTTGGCTGGTGGCAGATGACTGGGAATGGGAACAGGTGGTCAAGGTGGAAGGCGGAGTGGAGGGTGGTTCAGATGGGTCAAGGAGAGCAGAGGTAGAGCAGTAAGATGCTGGACCAGAAGGAGTGTGGCTTTTAGTTTGCCTGTTGCCTTTGAGGTGTTGCTCCCAAAGTGCTTTGTGCTTGCCGCTCATGTGCCTTCGCATAGAAGTTGTACCTATGTGGCTGTTGGGCTTACCAAGGCTCAGTTTCTGACTGCACTCATTGCAAATTACAATGCTTTTGTCAGAGGCACACACATTAAAAAAATCCCACACTGCTGACTTTTTGGAAGTGTGCGATCTGGCGGTAACAGTAGAAGTTGGCGGCATTGGCGGCAATGGCGGGTGCGTTGGCCGGCTGAACACAGGTGCCGATACATGTTGTTGCCCTACTGATCCCTGCGGGCTGTCCTCCCTGCTTCTTCTAAGTCTTATTCTCCTACTGCCTCTCTGACTCTCCGTCTCTCCATCTGAACTACCCTCCTCTTGCTCTCTTCTACTAGGCACCCACAAAACATCAATCTCCTCATCATCATTCTCCTCAGATGCATCAATTTCTTCTGACACATCACAGAAGGAAGCAGCAGCGGGGACCTCCTCCTCATCACTCATCATTATGTCCATCTCTGTCGTGTTCTCTGCCAGAATTAAATCTGGTGTAACGTCCTCATCTCCTTCATCTTCTTCTGCCAATAATGGTTGCGCATTACTCAGTTCAAGAAACTCATGGGAAAATAACTCCTCTGACTCCAATGAAGAAGGGGCACCGGTGGTGGAGGAAGTGTTACGTGGGGTGGCCATAGCAGTGGAGGATGAGGAGGATGTTGTGGTAAAGTTAGAAACGGTAGAGGATGGGGTGTGCTGTGTAAGCCAGTCAACTACCTCTTCAGCATTTTGGGAGTTCAGGGTCATTGGCTTTTTAAAACTGGGCAATTTGCTAGGGCCACAGGATTGCATAGCAGCACGGCCCCTAGCACGGCCTCTGCGTGGCGGCCTGCCTTTGCCTGGCATTATTTTTAAAAAAACAACAACAACAAAAACTCAGTTGGTTTTTCTGGAAACGATAAAACACACAGCTAGATGGCGGTTTGAAGAAAACACTGTGCAAATAATGCCTACAAGGTCAACGTATACACAGCGGTGGATACGGATTACGTAAAATACTGTATCAGAATGCTGCTTGAAAAAAAGTAACTCAAGTGGTTTTTCTAGAGACGATAATATTATCAATATTTAGACAAAATGTGAACAAGCTCACACAGCTAGATGGCGGTTTGAAGAAAACACTGTGCAAATAATGCCTACAAGGTCAACGTATACACAGCGGTGGATACGGATTACGTAAAATATCAGAATGCTGCTTGAAAAAACAGTAACTCAAGTGGTTTTTCTAGAGACGATAATATTATCAATATTTAGACAAAATGTGAACAAGCTCACACAGCTAGATGGCGGTTTGAAGAAAACACTGTGCAAATAATGCCCACAAGGTCAACGTATACACAGCGGTGGATACGGATTACGTAAAATATCAGAATGCTGCTTGAAAAAACAGTAACTCAAGTGGTTTTTCTAGAGACGATAATATTATCAATATTTAGACAAAATGTGAACAAGCTCACACAGCTAGATGGCGGTTTGAAGAAAACACTGTGCAAATAATGCCCACAAGGTCAACGTATACACAGCGGTGGATACGGATTACGTAAAATATAAGAATGCTGCTTGAAAAAAAGTAACTCAAGTGGTTTTTCTAGAGACGATAATATTATCAATATTTAGACAAAATGTGAACAAGCTCACACAGCTAGATGGCGGTTTGAAGAAAACACTGTGCAAATAATGCCTACAAGGTCAACGTATACACAGCGGTGGATACGGATTACGTAAAATATCAGAATGCTGCTTGAAAAAAAGTAACTCAAGTGGTTTTTCTAGAGACGATAATATTATCAATATTTAGACAAAATGTGAACAAGCTCACACAGCTAGATGGCGGTTTGAAGAAAACACTGTGCAAATAATGCCCACAAGGTCAACGTATACACAGCGGTGGATACGGATTACGTAAAATATCAGAATGCTGCTTGAAAAAAAGTAACTCAAGTGGTTTTTCTAGAGACGATAATATTATCAATATTTAGACAAAATGTGAACAAGCTCACACAGCTAGATGGCGGTTTGAAGAAAACACTGTGCAAATAATGCCCACAAGGTCAACGTATACACAGCGGTGGATACGGATTACGTAAAATATAAGAATGCTGCTTGAAAAAAAGTAACTCAAGTGGTTTTTCTAGAGACGATAATATTATCAATATTTAGACAAAATGTGAACAAGCTCACACAGCTAGATGGCGGTTTGAAGAAAAACACTGTGCAAATAATGCCCACAAGATATTTTACGGATTACGTAAAATATATTATGGCTGCTTGAAAAAAGTCACTCCGGTGTTTTTTCTGGAGACGGTAATATTATGGATATTTAGACAGAATGTGAACAAGGTCACACAGCTAGATGGCTGTTGGTTGAATAACACACTGGGCAAAAAATGCCTACAGGGCAAATAATGCCTAAAAGGTCAACTTATACACTACTACAGCGATAGATACGGATTACGTAAAATTTATTATGGCTGCTTGAAAAAAGTCACTCCGGTGTTTTTTCTGGAGACGGTAATATTATGGATATTTAGACAGAATGTGAACAAGGTCACACAGCTAGATGGCTGTTGGTTGAATAACACACTGGGCAAAAAATGCCTACAGGGCAAATAATGCCTAAAAGGTCAACTTATACACTACTACAGCGATGGATACGGATTACGTAAAATTTATTATGGCTGCTTGAAAAGTCACTCCGGTGTTTTTTCTGGAGACGGTAATATTATGGATATTTAGACAGAATGTGAACAAGGTCACACAGCTAGATGGCTGTTGGTTGAATAACACACTGGGCAGAAAATGCCTACAGGGCAAATAATGCCTAAAAGGTCAACTTATACACTACTACAGCGATGGATACGGATTACGTAAAATTTATTATGGCTGCTTGAAAAAAGTCACTCCGGTGTTTTTTCTGGAGACGGTAATATTATGGATATTTAGACAGAATGTGAACAAGGTCACACAGCTAGATGGCTGTTGGTTGAATAACACACTGGGCAAAAAATGCCTACAGGGCAAATAATGCCTAAAAGGTCAACTTATACACTACTACAGCGATAGTAAAATAAAAAAAAGTAAAATAAAAAAAAAATGAATATTAAAAAAAAAAAAATTACAGTTGGTGCTGCTGAACTACTAGGAGCAGCAGATTAGCACACCAGTCCCACTCCCCAACACTGCTAGACTAATAGCACTGGGCTCTTATAGTAGTAGTAGTAGTAGTAGTAGTAGTAGTAGTAGTAGTAGTAGTAGTAGTAAAACAACAAAAAAATAAATAAAAGCAGTCCTTACAAGGACTACTGTTATTGCAGCAGTCAGCAGATGAGATCAGAAGCAGGACAGCTGCCCACTGCAGCTACATACAGAGCACTGCAGTAGAAGGTAGATTACTAGCCAGCAAAGCTACCTAAGCTTAAATGTCCCTCAAACCCCTGCAGACTTCTGTCCCTCCAATAACAGAGCAGTATCAACACGATTACTAGCCAGCAAACTTTCAACTGTCCCTGAAATCACTAACAGGCAGCAGCTCTCTCCCTACACTATCTCTTCAGCACACACAGGCAGAGTGAAAAAAACGCTGCAGGGCTTCGGTTTTTATAGGGAAGGGGAGTGGTCCAGGGGAGAGCTTCCTGATTGGCTGCCATGTACCTGCTGGTCTGGGGTGAGAGGGCAAAAAAAAGCGCCAACAATGGCGAACCCAAAATGGCGAACGTCGCGCGACGTTCGCAAACTTCCGGCGAGCGCGAACACCCGATGTTCGCGCGAACAAGTTCGCCGGCGAACAGTTCGCGCCATCTCTACTATCAGCAAAGATACACACATTCAGATCCTGTTATGTACTATACAATGTATCCTTACTCATTGCTGTTGTTGTATTGGTATCTAGTTTCCCTGTGTGCCTGCATTACATGCTCACATGTGAATTAGTTACCCCCAGGGTTGCCAGGGTCTCTGACTGTAGCAGCCAGAAGGTACTTATGAAGCTTTTTGACACTTTACAGAGAGGTGAAACACTAAAGCTAACAATAAAAAATATATTGCAGTTCTTGCATAATTGAGCAGATTGGGGCGTAGTACTGATGTGACTTTGTATGGCAAGAATAACCTATAAATGTTTGGTTACTGATGTCATCAGATTAATGGTTCTTTATGATATCACTTGTATCACATGAAAATTTTTGTTTTAATAGAAATACTGTACAACCTACTGTAACACTTGATCTGCTGACATGTGCCTTTCTTATTGAACTATTTTGTGAGTTCTAAATTCTCTACATATTACATTAGAGGGATATATTATTCCCTACATAACTTCACAATTTTTACATCCTCGTTTAGGTATAGGAAAGAACAGTGCATCATCATTTTCACTGCATTTTGGCATTCTGGTCTTTCACAAAAAGTTCCACTGGCAATGAGTAACTACATGGATCCAGAGGAAAGGGTGTTTTATTTTGCAATAAATAACCATAGTGCAGCTGTTTTTTTCATGATATGCATTATACAAGGCATTGCAATTAATGAGAAAGCCTCCACCTACAAGAATCTATTTCAAGTCCCAGGTGTGAATATAAGTAATTTGGTACAACATAAAGCAACTTGATTGCCAGGAGTCAGTATTTGGAGGAGTGCCAGATGGTTGGAATTGACAGCATGTGGAACAATTGTGTATTTGCTTCTCACCTCTTCTCACTACAGCTGATTAACGACAAGCAACATTTTTCACCAGGCATGCATTTGCAGAAAAATTCCACATTTTACCACTGGTAAATTTTTTCATAAAACCAAAATTTCGCTGTAAAAGATTTTCCGACAAAAAAAGTCCAAAAAACACTGTGGACATTGGGCCATTGACTTCAATGTATTTTCAACAGAAAAAATGCTGTGAACAAAATGCCCATTGACTTCAATGTGTTGCACTAATTACTGCAATTTTGCTAATTTATCTGTGATTTTGCAAAAAATTTTCAGCCAAAGCAAGCAGGTAACCCTCGATATTCGACTGGGAACTAAAATCGTACGACTTCGAATATCGAAGTCGAACGATTTTGCGCAAATCCTGCGATCGATCGATCGAAGGATTTTTTGTTCGATCGACCGATTAAATCCTTCGAATCGAACGATTCGAAGGATTTTAATCCAACGATCGAACGAAAATCCTTCGATCAAAAAATCACAGGCAAGCCTATGGGGACCTTTCCCATAGGCTAACATTGACTTCGGTAGCTTTTAGCTGCCGAAGTAGGGGGTCGAAGTTTTTTTTAAAGGGACAGTACTTTGACTATCGAATGGTCGAATAGTCGAACGATTTTTACTTCTAATCATTCGAATCGTTCGAATTCGATCGAATTTGATCGAATTTAACCAATTCGATGGTCGAAGTACCCAAAAAATACTTCGAAATTCGATTTTTTTTTTATTCGAATCCTTCACCCGAAATTCGTGAATCGGCCCCACTGTATTAGCTCATCATTTATTTGAGTCTTTCTAAGCCTATCAGTCAGAAACACTCAGTCACACTATACATGTAGATGACAGTGTTCAAGTACAGGACAATTCTCTGAAGTCTTGTGAATCATGCACCAAAATAAGTCTATATAGTGCATGGGGCATTTCGTCCTGTGCTAACATCCCACAGAAAACAGAAACCGATAAAACACTCCTGAGAACCTGTCTATGTTCTTAATGTTATTAAAAGGAAAATGTTTTAGATAATGCACATGATATAGTAAAGACAGACATCCACACAATAATGCTTAAGTGAGCATTGTTGGGCAGAACCCTGTCCCTACTCTTTTTGCATCACACAAAGAGCTTTCTATTTAATAATATTCAAAGTGGGGACACATATAGCAGATAATGTACCCCCTATTGTAAATTACAGTAGAACCTCCATTTTACATTTGTCAGGGGACCAGGAAAGAATTATGTAAAATCTGGAAAAATGTAATATCAGGGAAACGTGTTAAAGTAACTTTTTCTTCAACATAGTAACATAGTACATAGTAACATAGTAAGTAAGGTTGAAAAAAGACACATGTCCATCGAGTTCAACCTTTTTTTTTTTTTTATTAACTACCAATCTGCCAGTTGATCCAGAGGAAGGCAAAAAACCCATCTGAAGCCTCTCCAATTTGCCTTAGAGGGGGAAAAATTCCTTCCTGACTCTAAAATGGCAATCGGACTAGTCCCTGCATCAACTTGGACTATGAGCTATTTCCCATAACCCTGTATTCCCTTACTTGCTAAAAAGCCATCCAACCCCTTCTTAAAGCTATCTAATGTATCAGCCTGTACAACTGATTCAGGGAGAGAATTCCACATCTTCACAGCTCTCACTGTAAAAAACCCCTTCCGAATATTTAGGCGGAACCTCTTTTCTTCTAATCGGAATGGGTGACCTCGTGTCAGCTGGAAAGACCTACTGGTAAATAAAGCATTAGAGAGATTATTATATGATCCCCTTATATATTTATACATAGTCATCATATCACCCCTTAAGCGCCTCTTCTCCAGCGTGAACATCCCCAATTTGGCCAGTCTTTCCTCATAGCTAAGATTTTCAATACCTTTTACCAGCTTAGTTGCCCTTCTCTGTACCCTCTCTAATACAATAATGTCCTGTTTGAGTTCCTTTCAAGTACTGAAAGGATATTAGCACAGGATTTCATTTTTCTTTGAGATACAATATTTACTGTGTTAATAACAAGGGTTAACCATTGCAGTATTAATGTTATGAGTTGCATGTGCAAGGCCTCTCTGTCAGTCACATTTACAAACTAAAGCAATAAGTAATTGGTGCAGGACTGTATAAGGGGCAGACTAATTTGAATGACCATTTACAGGCAGAACCATGTCTAAATATACATCTGGTTAGTATTTTAAACCTCTTTATTTCACAAATAATAACATTCATAGAGGGAGAATGCCGTTTTTGGGTACATCAGGACACAATTTTGATGTAAAATCCGGGACAACCAGTGATGGGCGAATTTATTCGGCAGGTGCGAATTTACGGCGAATTTGCGTGATTCGCTGCCAGCGAATAAATTCACAAAAACATGTGCGAAAATTCGCGGCAAAAATTCGCCGGCGTCAAAAATGAGACGCCGGCGCCGTTTCACGAATTTTTTGCCGTTTCGCGAAATTCGCAAATTTTACGGCGAAACGGCGCAATTTCGCCCATCACTAGGGACAACATTACTTAAAATTATAATTGTTTATATCACTAAGCACAATTTTTAAAGATATAAATTCATGGCTCTTGTGTTAATAACGAGGATCAGTATTTTAAAGGGTGGTTTTGTTTAGGGTTTCCTAGTTTACAGTTGTTTAAAAGACAATCCTGCTCTCCAAATAAAGGATAGGTTCAAGAATATCCTCTTGCTGAACAAACATGTTTGCAAAAAGAGAAAAGAGCTTTGCAGGGCATATTGTTCCACCATCAAGGAAACCCAAGATTTTTGGAGAACCCATTATTGCACCACTCATTAGAAGACCATTGATGGGCACCATTGTCTTCTAGGAGAAAGCACAGGTGCTAGCCATGGCCAAAACGTGGTGGCATGCTCCTGTTTTTTTTCCTGGTTATTGGACTTTTTGATGAAGTGAAACAGGGACAGATTCGCTCATCACTAATAGCCAGAATCCAACTTCATGCTTTTCAGCTGTCTAACTCTGAGTTAGTCAGTGACTTTATGGGGGGCCACATGGGACATAAGTGTTCAGTGAGTTTGCAATTGATCCTTAGCATGCAGGTCAGATTCAAAAGCAACTATTGTGCCCCCCTCAAGTCACTGATTGGTTATTGATTGGTAACCAATCACTGGAAACCAAGAGAGCTGCAAAACAGGAACTAGTGTTCTGGCTATTATGTTACATATCCAGCCGTTATACATTACATTTTTGGCTAACTAACTATATTGAAAATGTTTTTTATTTTGCACAACCAAGTTTTTATTTTTATACTGAACAACTCCTTTTATAATGTGTACACTAAATTTTTATTTATGTCACTAGTTGTAAGCAGTGCTTATAAAGTTAAAATGTTTGCATAATAAAGAATACTGTGCCCAGTTGTAAAATGTTATAAGTCACCTTGGAGCACATGCAGCTTTGTGCCTTATATGGGACGTCTCTGAACAAACATACATATATATTACAATAGGGGGTTTTATTATTGCCTACATAGTTTACAGCTGGAGAAACTTTATCCTCTACTGACAACAAAACTAAAATATCTGTATTAAATGACTTCTCTGTGAAATAGAATTTTTGTGTGTTTGCTCATACAGTATGTATGTTTCACTGTGAGCCATGGGTGTTATTTAAATATTTCATTTTGAAAATACAGAAAGTAAAGAAGTCTTCAGTGAATTCATGGTCCCTTTCTCTGGTGATAAGCAAATTTACCCTTTTGAATTAAACACAGTTCAATGTAGAGCATGTGGTTCTTTGTAATGTGGGGTGTTCATAATGGAGGGAAGTCTATATAATGGATGAGATACTTTCAAGCTGTTGAAATCTCAGTGGCAGCACCGCAGCGTGTTCATCCCAGCTTTCAAAATAAAAAAAAAGGAAATACTGCAGAAAAAGTGATCGTGAATAAGTAATAAGGTTGTTCAAGCTCTGATGTGTTTTGGGATGAAGGGTTATATCAATGTTTAAGTTTTGCCTCACATTGCTATAATCAGCAGGGGTAAGTATTGCAGCAATCATTCCATGCAATAAAAGCGAGAAAAACGAAAAAAATGCATAGTGTTTATTACCAATACAAAAGGATAGAGTTCTAATGGCATTAGTATCTCCTGAAGCAGTGCCAATTCTTTTAATGTGACAAACAAAAAGTCTGCTTATAGAAAGTTTTCATGGCTGATCATTATCATGATTTCCTTTAGCGCAGCATCTGCTGTTCTTTAAAAAAAATAAGATGATGAAACTTTTCTTTAAGATCTTTTTTCAATATCACCACATTTCATACACTAAGCCTGAGATGATTTTGTGGACACAGTAACTAAACCAAATAGCACAGATAAACCAGAATGCAGTCCGGCCAGCTGGTTTCAAAGCAAACAAAGCAACTTCAGATTGGATTCTGCTGACTTACAGATGAAGCAGGCTTGATTTATATGACCGAGAAAAAAACACCTACAATAGCAAAAACTGCATTGGTTTACATGTTTTTCTTTATAAAGTCATAAGCTATCATTTACATTATAAATAAAGAGGTATTATCATGATATTATAAAAGGCTACATACATTAAATGACTCAAAACATAGTTATAAGGTGTTATAACAATTACATTTTTTACACAATTGACATTTTCTTATATTTTAAACAAATGATTTTGCTCAGCTCCTTACTTCACCTACCTTTATTATTTCTCTTTCACAGCCTACAATGGTGTCAGTGTAAACCATGGGGATCCCCAAGCCTTTCATTAATCTTGACTGCAGACCTGTCAGCCTATTACTTTGATTTTGATTCTTAATTGCAAGACAAAAAGTTTTGTTCCCCACTAAGCACTGTTCATTTCTAAAGCTTGCGAAGTGGAGTTGGAATGGAATAAAATACCTACAGTTCATGGTCTCTTTCTCCCTACTCTCTTCACCTCTTTTTTATAATTATCTAACTGGAACCTGCCATATGCGATGGGGACCTTTCCTTTAAACACAAACACACACCATGCATATGTTTCCAATTTTGAGATACATTCTGTGCATATCTTTACCTCTTTAAACTCCAAGGAGCAGTAATGTATTGCCTATCATCAACAAACTCATATTCTTCTTTCCTTCTGCAACTTTTTCTCTCATCAAATTACCCCTTCTAATATCCATTCCTGTTATTTGCACACGCATATCCACTTAAATTGACAAAAGATAAACTATTAGCAGTACAGCCTGTGAATTTTTTCCCAAGTTTCTCAAAGCAGTGTCACAAAACCATAGTTCACTAGGCGAATAGTTTTCTTACACCATGGTGAAAAGCTTGGGGTTTGTCATCAGATAAGAACTAAAGCCTAAAAAGTATATGGTTTAAAATGGTCTATATTATATATAAAACTAATTGTACCAGCATGGTTGTTCTTTAATATTAATCAATATCAAAGTCATTATTTATGTTGCTTATGTTTGCACAAAGTTTTATTAATCTTTTTATATCTACCCTATTCAACTATCCATTCCTCAAAGATTCCATCTTTCAGTCATTCTGATCCTTTCAAAATAGTTGCTTTTGACAAGACTCATACCTATGCTATAATGCATTACAGAGTTTATACATTATTTCCATTAGTCTCAGCACCAATGGAGCTTTCCATCTTTCTAGGTCCCTGTTAAGGCCTCATCTAGAGTATGCAGTGCAGTTTTGGGCTTCAGTCAGATTACTCTTTACAAATACATCTGAAGGCATTATAGATAGAGGGGGATCTTTTTACCCCATAAAAAGGATCAAGAAACAGTGGAATAAAAATAAAGATAGCAGATCCCGCTGTTGCCTGGGGACATGGGGCCCAGACCATGGAGTCTGCTTACTCTATAGCTGCACTCTAGTGCTTGAAAATGCAAAATATCCACAGCAGGCATGTACACGAACACGAAAGGGGCGGTCAGGCGGATAGAGTAATTTGCTGTGCACGCTGGGCCCCTCTAACTTTTTTTTGTATGTAAATATCCCTATGGTACACACTACAATCAACTGTATAAGTAGTCACTTAACCTTCCAGTATGTTTTCACAAGCCATAGTTTCTGACTGGAATTGAAGGTAAGTTCTCGGCAACAATGCTAAAAACAAGGCGCCATTTATTACTATTCACCTGCCTATACACTACTTATATTGATATATATTATCAATATATATATATATATATATATATAGTTTTGTCCACATTGTTCACCTTTTGTGATATGTTATGTAAATGTGAACAATGTAAATCAGATTAGTGCAGTAATACAAATTAAAGGAAAACTATACCCCCAAAATGAACACTTAAGCAACATATAGTTCATATCATATTAAGTGGCATATTAAAGAATCTTACCAAACTGGAATATATATTTAAGTAAATATTGCCCTTTTACATCTCTTGCCTTGAGCCACCATTTCGTGATGGTCTCTGTGCTGTCTCAGAGATCACCTGACCAGAAATACTTCAACTCTAACTGTAACAGGAAGAAGTGTGGAAGCAAAAGACAGAACTCTGTCTGTTAATTGGCTCATGTGACCTAACATGTATGGTTTGTTGGTATGTTTGTGAGTGCATTGAATCCTACGATCCCAGGGGGCGGCCCTTATTTTTTAAAATGGAAATTTTCTATTTATGATTACCCAATGGCACATACTACTAGAAAAGTATATTATTATGAAAATGGTTTATTTACATGAAGCAGGATTTTACATATGAGCTGTTTTATGCAATATCTTTTTATAGAGACCTACATTGTTTGGGGGGTATAGTTTTCCTTTAATTGTAATGAAAATTAGTACATTCCCAGTAATTAAGTGGTTTCCAGAATGGACAAGGTTAAGTATTTGTTGTTTTAGTCCTAGTAATGAAGATTTGCTGGTAATTTCAAACACAGTCATGGAAAATATACTTATGCTGCTCAGGTACAATAGACAGAACACTAGAGGGGAAAGGTGTCATTGTTGGCTCAAGGCAGTTATGAATGCTGGCAATAGAACAACACCCCACGTTCTACTGTCTGACACAGATGATGATGTTAGAATGCAGACTCGTTGCTAGGCAGCAAAGCATGACACAGTAGACAATCTCTGGTTAACTGAAATGATCTTCCTTAAATTAAAAGCAAATTAGAAAGAAAATAATAGACATATAGAAATTACAACATTTGGTCATAGTATTGAATATATTTGTTTGAAGGCTATGGCCAACCAAGAACTTTTCAAGCAGTGCTTTAAATGTATCTAAACCCAAAACTTAACTGATGTATCCTTCCTCTGAGCACTCTTATAGTTTACATTAATTTTTAATTTGAAGTCTTTTCTGAGATATATTATCTTTTTAATAGTAACCTTTTAGCTTAATAGCTCTCTTTGAAAGTCAGCATGTTAGCTATCCCTATTTTATGCAACCTTAAATGATTTCCTAATCCTAGGGTCACTGATACCTGGTCCTCGAAAAGAGACTTGTTGAGCCAAATGCCTGGTATGAGCAATCATCTCAGAAACAGTTAAAATTGTAAGTTTACATAAGATCACATTTTGTTCACTGAGAGTATCTAGCAATGTTGTCAGATTGTTGCAGTTAAGCGTCAAGCAGATGGGTGAATGTCACCAGATACACTCACCGGGGGACACTGCGGGCAGCAATTGTCAAGTGATGCTCTCTTGTCACTGTGGAAACAATGTGTCTTGATTTATTGCACTGGCTAATAGCCAGTGTTTACTGCAGGAGTAAATCACTCAAACTAGAGAGGTACATTTCCTGAAGAAAATGTGAGTGGTGCTTGCCGTGGCAAAACTCAGGCCCCCCATATATGTTGGGTGTCTTGCCCAGTCGCCCCTTGTGCCTAGAGAGTACACAAAGTCGGTACACAAAGTCGGTAGAATCCGTATTAAACCGGTGAAATTTAAAGCCAACCAAATTTTACCATTGAAATCAATCCAAACAAACCGGCTATTTTTGGCTCCGCCCACTTTTAAAAATTTGCAACCCAGTCACCAAATGGACCAAGTTTGAGCACTCTTACATTAACAGTGTAAGAATGACAGGAATTTAAATATTCCCATTGAATAGCGTTAGGTAAAATTTGATTGGCTGTCTTAAGCTCCGCCCATTTTTCTGAATTTTAACCCCAGTTACCTAGTCATGGTCAGTGCCAAGTTTGGGGCCTCTGGTTTTAAAACGGTGAGAACGGCGGTATTCCAAAATTTTATATTGAAGTCAATAGGTGAAAACTGATTGGCTGTTTTTGGCTCCACCCACTTGTCCTAAATTTTGACCACGGTCACCCAGTGAGTAATTGAGCCAAGTTTGGTACACCTAGCATTTAAACTGTGATAATAGCAGCAGTTTATCATTTTTCATTAAGGTCAATGGCTGAAATCTGATTGGCTGTTTGCGGCTCCGCCCACTTTTCCTAAATTTTGACCGCAGTCACCCAGTGACGCACGGTGCCAAGTTTGGGAGTTCTGGCTTTGATACTGTGAGAATTACAGCTGTTTACATTTTCTCATTGAAGTCAATAGGGAACATCTGATTGGCTGTTCTTGGCTCCACCCACTTTTCCTAAATTTTGACCGCAGTTACCCAGTGAGTAATTGAGCCGAGTTTGGTACACCTAGCATTTAAACTGTGATAATAGCAGCAGTTTATCATTTTTCATTAAGGTCAATGGCTGAAATCTCATTGGCTGTTGTTGCCCCGCCCCTTTTTTTCCTAATTGTGAACCACAGTCACTCAGTGACTAACATTTCAAAGTTTGGGAATGCTGTCATTTAATGTGTAAAAATGGCAACATTTCTATTTTTTTCTATTGAAAATCAATGAATGAAATTTGATTGGTTGTTGGTGGCTCCGCCCACTTTTTCTAAACTTGAAGTGGAAACCACCAGCGACCACATTTGTGATATTCAAGGTCCCTGACATCAATACTGAGAGAATGGCAGCCTTCTTAATTTTTCCCATTAAAACCAATCAAAGAAATCTGGTTGGTTGGTTTTGGCTCCACCCACTTTTCTTAATTTTAATCCCAGTCCCCCAGTGACCAACTGTGCCAACTTTGAGGACCCTGCCATTAACGTCTAAGAGCGGCAGCAGTTAAAAAAATTCCTATTTAATTGAATGGCTGAAATTTGATTGGCTGTTGTAGACTCCACCCACTTTTTGTAAATATTAGCCGCAGTCACCCAGTGACCCACGGTGCCAAGTTTGGGAGCTCTGGCTTTGATACTGTGAGAACAGCAGTAATCAAAAATTTTACATAAACTGATTGGCTGTTTTTGGCTCCACCCACTTTTCCTAAATTTTGACCGTAGTCACCCAGTGACTAATTGAGCCAAGTTTGGTACACCTAGCATTTAAACCGTGATAATAGCAGCAGTTTATCATTTTTCATTAAGGTCAAAGGCTGAAATCTGATTGGCTGTTGTTGCCCCGCCCCATTTTATTCCTAATTGTGAACCACAGTCACTCAGTGACTAACATTCCAAAGTTTGGGAATGCTGTCATTCAATGTCTAAAAATGGCAGCATTTTTATTTTTTTCTATTGAAAATCAATGAATGAAATTCGATTGGTTGTTGGTGGCTCCGCCCACTTTTTCTAAACTTGAAGTGGAAACCCCCAGCGACCACATTTGTGATATTCAAGGTCCCTGACATCAATACTGTGAGAATGGCAGCCTTCTTAATTGTTCCCATTAAAATCAATCAAAGAAATCTGATTGGTTGGTTTTGGCCCCGCCCACATTTCCAAACTTTAATCCCAGTCCCCCAGTGACCAACCGCCAACTTTGAGGAGGCTGCCATTAACCGTCTAAGAGCGGCAGCAGTTTAAAATTTTCCTATTTAATTGAATGGCTGAAATTTGATTGGCTGTTGTAGACTCCGCCCACTTTTTGTAAATTTTGGCTGCAGTCATCCAGTGACCCACGGTGCCAAGTTTGGGAGCTCTGGCTTTATTACTGTGAGAATTACAGCTGTTTACATTTTCTCATTGAAGTCAATAGGGAAAATCTGATTGGTTGTTTGCGGCTCCGCTCACTTTTTTGGGTCCCCAAAATAGGACAAAAAAGTCACAACACCCCATTCCCGAATAAGCTGAACGGTTTGACACCTCATTCATGGGTCTGCAACAAACTAATTATTCGATAAATTCCCCATTATAAGTCAATGGGGCAAATTTGGGGACCTCTCCTGCCCCGGGGGTAAAACTTATACCCTCGTGTGGGGTATCATCTGACACAGGTCGCAAACCTCTTCAAATGTGGTAAATTTAACGTTTCTACAAGATTCCCTCTCTGCGCTAGAATCCGTCAAAAGTTGGCCTCAATGTTAATCTATGGGACTTTTTGGGGTGGTTAATTGCCCCCGCAAGGGGCAATTAACCACCCACCCCTTAGAAAAGTCATACCACCCCATTCCCGATTAAGCCGCACGATTTGACACCTCATTCATGGGTCTAGGACAAACGGTGCGGGACTAGTTACGCGCCAAACTTTCATACGGAAGAAGAATAAAAATAAGTTTGCAAGATAACAGTAGTGATGCTTTGCTTCGCAAGCACCACTAATAAACAGCAATAAACAAATGTTTTGCTTTACTGCATTTAAAAGTTATTGTCATGTTTCTTTCTACTGTCAAAATGCATTAGATATACTGTATTCCCAAGATCAGCACCAGAAGCCAGAAACCAGGATTTTAGAATAATGTCCCATATGACGTATTCCCTGCCAATGGAAAAACACCAGCAAAAGTGTTGTTCCTCTCTGATCTGGATTTTTGTCCAAAGATACATACAAGTGGTTTTGACCGTAAAATCTGCTCTGTGTGGGCAGTAACAGGTGGATGCCATACCTCCCAGTGTTAATTGAACATGTGTCAGATTGGTGTAGATCAAACGCCAGCCATGTGTAACATTGTCCAAATATCCTGTACTACCCTGGTGCTTAGAATCTGCCTGACTGGTTTAAAAAGGGCTGGAACTAGGGGTATGCAGAAAAGGCACGTGCCTAGGGTGCAAAGTTGAAGGGGTGCCAGGCACGTACAGTACCTCTTCCAACCACTTACCCCTATTCCGGACCCTCTTCCTCACACTACTGTATATACGCTCTCTGGCGCCCCCTCCTGACCAGTGTACAACGGACGTCGGTGCACTAAAGAGCTTGCACAATGGAGCGGGATAGGTGGCCGACTGGTGAGCCCGAGCCAACACTAGGTCCAGCCCTGGGTTTAACAATAAGAGTATGGAGGTTTACACCAATGTTGTGCCTGTGAGTGCAGCCACACGAAGGAGTTGAGGCCAGCAGATTCTCGGCCTGCATTTATATGCAGCCCAATAATGAGCCCTGTATGGCACTACCCTTTTAGGCAATATAAATTGATGAATGGTACCTATAAACTATAAAAATAAATACAATCGTAATATCTAACATGTTAAGACTATCAATGAAAATACAGAGTGCACTCAGTGGGGATGCTTTCTTTATTTCCAAGAGAGCTCTGTAACTTAATTTAGGCCACAGGTTGTAAGCACCTCTACTATACATATGTGCTTGTTACACACAAAAACTGATATCAGGGAGGTGCTTAAGCTTATTCTACACTTTGTTGTACAATGTAGTACTTTAATGAATGCAGGCTGGTGGCTGCGTTGGGTGGGCCCAACAGCACATCCTTTTCTAAATAATAACGATGCCTGTACTTAACTGTGTGCATACATATTTCATCAACTAATTGTTGCATCTTCTAGTACACAAAAGCCTGGTGGGAAAACTGGGATACTGTGATCAGGATTTATTTTTGTTCTGTTTCTAAAGAAAGAGTATATAAAATCATTTACTGTATTACTAGTTCCTAGTTTAGATGTCCAGAACGTTGAGCTGGTTAGACTGAGGTTTTTTTTTTCAAACACGAGGGTTGCCACATACTGTAGCTGTACGACTTTGGAATATGGTCATGCTGTTCACACAGATTTGCACATTCCTGTTGGGATTTAAAATATCCATACATGCAACCTAAGATCTGCCTAATCTTTCTTAGCTGTTTTTTGGAAGAAAGCTCTCATTCTTGTCTCCTTGGTCAAACCAATCATCTTCTTGTAGGTCAAGATAATCTTTAAAAGTGGGCTCAATCACATATAACTATATCACCTAGACCATTTCTGACATGACATAAATTGTAATTATTGTTCCCAAACAAATACAGTAACCTGCCATAACAATCCTGCCAGTGGTGATCAATGCAGCCTACACAAACTGGAAATAAAAGGGGGGGGGGGCAGCACCACAGTTTGGGAACTACAGCCATAAATGCTAAATAACTATAAACTCATCATCACAGCGTCAACTTGAAAAAATTCAAAAGATTGCAAACAGTAGCAAAGATTTGTGATGCAAAATACTAAAACTCAACCCCCACTATGTTTTTGAATATGCATTTTATGTATTTAAAAAACACCACATTTATAAAGAAATCTATATTTATATTTATACACAGCCTTACATTACTAGCAGAGATATTTCTGCTGCAGTGAAAGGCATCGATACATACTAAATGAACATATGTTAATTTTGTCTGGGTTTTTATTTAATGCATTTTTAATGAATGCCATGGCTACTTTGAAATATCATCTTTGCATATGCCTGTTTATTTCCATGTTCCATCTGCAGCATTAAAGCAGAAGAGAGGTCTTGATGTTTTAAATTCTTCACCTTATCTTTCACCGAAAGAGTCATGCCGAGATAGCGAAACATAAGCACCTCTATTGAAACAATAGAACAACAATCCATTTTGCTGCGTGCAGCTCCCTTAATTTAAATGTCTTTCGAAAGGTGAAAAGTTTAATCAGAAGAGATCAAAGACTGCTGTGTCTACGCTTTCTTTATTTTGTTTTCCTAACGCCACGCCATCAAGTGATTAGTAATTACTTTTATTTCTGCTGGTCCGGTGGCTATATGCCGGTAGAATATATAAATTCATTTCATCGTTTCATTCCTTTTGTTTCAAGAACTGACTGCCTGTCAAACTAAGCACTATGGTTTTTCTGTGTGTGTGTTGGTATCCACGGGCTCTTTCTTGCCAAGCTGCCAGTCTGGGGCGTCACACCTTACTGCTTTTAAAGATTGCCCTGCAGAGATAGAGGAAAATAGCAATTTTTACATGATGCAGTCTGGCAGCCCTGGAGATTTGAAGTCAGAACTGGTGCCAAGTTTTACCCAGAAGAGCAAGCTGAAGCAAGAATATCCTGGGCCAAAGGAAAGGCAAAGTGGGCAATAGGAGCATAAAAAAATCATAAGAACCAAAGGCTACTACTGGCTATTTTACTTGTGCTGTATTGTGACTGGTCCTAAACAGAAGTCAAAGAAAAGGGGACGTCTCTTGTTTCCTTTCTTTTTTTTTTCCATGCCCTAAATTGTAGTAGACTGCAGAATGTAAATGAGACAATTATTACACCAATGCTCATCAAGCTGTGCTGGAAAGACTTCAATAGCCTGATGAATATGCATGCAAATTTGTTAATTAAGTTAATTATTCTGCTGAAAATTCATTTGTCTTCCAAGGACATTTTCCCAATGATTTTAACATGCTTGTGCCATTAGTCATGCTCCATGCTATTAAACGTTACTTTTTGTCCACTTTTATTATATCAAATAAAAATAAAACTTTTTTTTTTCTGGTAAATTAAATTGACCTGGGTTTTCCAGTATGTACTATTACCTTTAGACAACTGTTTGATTATTTGTTAAAACATGTTTTTTTTTTGTGGTTTTTATAATATTTCATTAAAAAATACGCAACCCTATTATTATTATTTATATTGCTGTAGATACCCAATGTTTTTTATAGAGAACACAATCAGCAGAGAAGATGAAGCATATAAGCCAAAAAAGTTTGTTAAAATAGGGGTATTCCAGAATTTAAGTTCTGATTATTTAAACAGGTATGGGACCTGTTATCCAGAATGCTCAGGACCTGGGGTTTTATCAGGTAAGGGATCTTTACATACAGTAATTTGTTTCTACATACCTTAAAGTGGACCTGTTACCCAGACACAAAAATCTGTATGATAAAAGTCCTTTTCAAATTAAACATGAAATCCAATTTCTATTTTTTATTAAAGCATTCATAGCTGTTGTAAGCTCATTTAAAAATCTTATCTGTCAATCAAATACTGTCTGCCCCTTCTCTATGCCTTAGGCATAGAGGTGGGGCAGGCAATTACTTTCACTTTCCATTCAGCACTTTCCATTCAGCACTTCACTGCTCTCCCCACATTCCCCCGTTCTCTTCACCATTTAAAGGACCAGTAACATAAAAAAATTGTTAAAAAATTTGTTTGTACTTAACGAAGAAAAAAAAACACCAAGACACTTTTAACATTAAATTTGCAAAGTCTTTATTATGAAATAGCTTACAAATTCTCCGCTTCAGATACGGTGACAATCCATTGCACGGCGCTCAATTTCTCCTCCCTGCCTTCTATAGGAGATAGCCAGGGAGGAGAAATTGAGCACCACACGATGGATCATCGCCCTGTCGCCTTTTTTGATGAGGAGCGCAAGTGGAGAATCTGTAAATTATTTCTTAATAAAGAATTTAAAGTTAAAAGTGTATTGGTGGGGTTTTTTTAAAAAAAAAAAAAATTTTATGTTACTGGTTCTTTAATTGTGTATCCAGGGCATGGGGATGGACATCAGGTCCCTCATTCTGGTGCACAAACAAGAGTCTGAGATGCAAGGCTTCTCCATAAAATGGCTCCTGCCTGCTTGCTAGAATTATCAATTCCCAGACTAAAGGAAACAAGATTCAAATAATTTATATTGTGTAAATAAAGTTCATTCTGGTTTACTAATGTAATAAAATAGGATTTTAGAAAAGCCCATGCTTTACAACTTCTGCACTTGTGATTTTCCACTGAAACACTGATTGGTTTCTGTGGTACCTTCAATTTCAATTACGGGCTAGAATATTCTTGACGGGTTTGCCTGTCATAAAAATGATACCTGGTTTTGATGGTAAAATCCTACTCAGAACAGGATTAGCAGTAAGAAAACGCCAGTGTTTGTTCAAAATTCTGAATTGGCTGCAGTAGTATAACGTGTAATTAAAAAGGGAAACTCTCCTTTTTGTTCTTGCTCCTGGGCCATAAGAGACAGCTTCTTGAACTCCTTTTTGCTTTGACCATTGCAGCACAAACTACATATTGATCATAAACCTTTGTTATCAAACTTGACAGCAAGCCTGTCTGCTTATCAAAATCTGCCACAGTAATACTGTTTCCCCTCAGCCGCAAGAATGGCCCAAAGGAAATATTCTTAATACAATGGGTGAGATGCATGCTTTTAGGATGTAGATAGGAGTTAACACTCACAGATATGTCCATGTATTGAGTTTACCACTGTTCACATTATTGTTATTAAACTTGCGTGCTCTTCTTTTTAGGTTTCTACCTTTGTGGAGTAGAAAGAGGTGATATGGCGAACAACTGATAGAGTTTAGCAGCTTACTATCCACAAGTGTGACAGAGCTTCACTTGAAGGAGTTTGGAAAGCAGTCTTGAGACTTTAGCTTTGCTGAAATATGGGAAATGCTGATTACAAACTGTTGAGGAAGGCCAGTGAACTGCAAGAAGAGATTTAAATCTTTTAGGTTTAACATTTTTAATTAATGGCAATTTTTAAACTATGTATTTTGGTATATAAATAGTAGGGATGCACCGAATCCAGGATTTGGTTCGGGATTAGGCCAGGATTCGGCCTTTTTCAGCAGGATTCGGATTCGGCCGAATCCTTCTGCCCGGCCGAACCGAATCCGAATCCTAATTTGCATATGCAAATTAGGGTTCGGATTCGGTTCAGTATTCTGCCGAATCCTTCGTGAAGGATTCGGGGGTTCGGCCGAATCCAAAAAAGTGGATTCGGTGCATCCCTAATAAATAGTTCTATTCTTTTTGCGAACCACTAATGCAGAATTGAAAATCTCTCTAGCGACACCTGCAGTAAACAGTAGAACAGGAGCCATGAAAGAAAGACGCACATAAAAGGAGGAGGATGACCTGTAGCTGGAGACACAAAAGAAGGGGCATGAGGCAGATCTACAATATCAACCATTAGTGCTGACTGGTAGGAAAAATGTACATGTATGGGACCAGTTATCTTGAAACAAATTATCCAGAAAGCTCCGGATTACGGAAAGGCCATCTCCCATAGACTCCATTATAATGAAATAATCCAAATTTTAAAAAATTATTCCCCGTATCTCTGTAATAATAAAACAGTGCCATGTACTTGATCCAAACTAATGTATAATTAATCCTTATTGGAAGCAACACATTCTGGATAATAGGTCCCATACATGTACTACAGGTATGGCACTTGTTATCCAGAATGCTCGGGACCTGGGATTTTCTGGATAATGAATCTTTTCATAATTTGAATCTTACAAGATCTACAAGAAAATAATTTAAACATTAAATAAATCCAATCTGGGTTTTGTCTCAAAAACGTATTGATTATATATTAGTTTAGATCAAGTGCAATGTATAGATGAGAACAGAGACAGAGTACAGAGAAAAAGGAAGTCATTTTTACAAATCTGAATTATTTTGATAATAATTGTAATTGTAATTTGGAGCTTCTGAATAACAGGTTTCTGGATATCAGTTCCTATATCTGTATACACGAAAAGCAAAAGATTATACTGTAAGTGGTTCTGTTTGTGTGGGGCTACATGTATGCACATGGGGGTATTTCACTATTGTCGGCAGTTCTATTGTTAGGCAGATTAAAGAAAGAGGTGCGTACAAGTACCACTGGCCTATGTTTTCTGATAAAAGTGGCACAAAATGTTATAGTAACCATCTGATGGACATATAACATTAGAATCTGTGCAAGCTTGGTACACCACAGAACTTCACTATCAACTGAGCTATTATTATTTTTTAAGCTGGTCAGAAAGTAGATTTAAGTTGGTATTATTCACTACATGGCAGTGACTGGATATTGTTACTATTGCAACTAATATCAATCAGGGAGAACTGCAATACTAACCAACACACGGACTGAAGGATAATCAGGGACAGCTGTCCAAAATATATATTCCTAAAGGTTTTTTCTGTCATTGGTTATGGAGAGTGTGCTCATAAAGCGAACATGTTAATGGATGAAATCAACAAGCCATTAATAACTACATTACTAAATGTATGTGTGACTGCCTGCTTTTTACATACCTCTACAGGTGTTGAACTTATTATTGAAATCCAGAGAAAGTGAAATGAAAGTAGCAGTGTACACCAAGATAAAATTCCTAATTTTACACCATTATAAAGCACTAATGGAAAATTATTTTTTCACCAAACTCAATTCCCCTCTTCCCCTGTGAGCAGGCTTATTTACTTAAATACAGATATTAAACTTTATATAAACAAACCCTGAGCTGCAGCCTCTGTTAAGGTGGCCATTGATGTAACAATTATGATCTTTCCTGTGACTGTTCCTTTTCAAAACAGGCGTGTTAAAGCTGAATCGTTAGATATACAGGTAGAAACAATAGAATAACTGTATCTGATGATTCAGCACTAACAGTGGGCAATGTTCAGATGCTTTCAACCAATAAATCTTTTTGTAACCTAGGTTTTCTCAACCTAAAAACCCATTGAAAGTACCAGCAATGATTACTTTGCAATTGAATTCAGCCTGAAAACAATTATAGTCTTTTGCGTTATCTTCCAGTTTCCATTACGCCACTTCGATCTGGTGGAAATGCTCTTCCTTTCCGTCTATTCTCACATTTGTGCCTTTGTGTGTATCTCAATAACTAAAGTACTTTTACATGTTCTTGTGTTTGTACAAAATACATGATTCAAAATATATTACCTATTTGTCTTTAGTTTATTTATGACATTTTCATTCAGGTTTAGTTTTTTGGAAATAAGTGCGGGTATAACACTTGACTAGTACTGCATCATTTTTTTTACCCTACCAACCATATGGTGCAAGTTGACTTGAAAAGAGCCTCACATAAACTCTAATTTATTTTCAGCTGTTGAAAACACTAAAATCTTCAACCTCATACTTCAATATATTTAGTTTTCTTGGTTATTGGTCACATTTTAAAGCTGTCAAGACAAACCTTTAAAAAGATATTGATGTGATGCAACATGAAGATCCTCCTGTTCAGCCCAAAGATGCAGGCCAACGTTGGAACCAGGTCCAGCAACAAATCATTCATGGACACTTCACTTGTAAGTTGATTTAAAATCAGATTCTGATTGGTTAGCTTACAAATGTCATGTGTCTGCAACCTCCTCTATGAACATGCTAATTTTCATTTGATGTTGTTTATATCACACTGTACACTCTTGTTGCTAAGTAAAATGTACTCTAGCAACTAGACATCTCAGTAAAATATCAATAGTGTAGGTGATACAACCAAAGCTATATGGTTAATGTTCAATCAGAAACCAACATTCTATTTGTGTGTGAATGATATTTCCCTTCATTTACACATTTCTATAGTATTGAAAGTAAACCTTGACTACATGTAAGTAAACCTTATTTTTAACATTCCAGCTAGGTTTGAAGTACATGAGTTAGACTGTAGCATTTGGCCTTCTGTATTAATTGAAACAGGGATCTAATAAATGTTGGCCCTTTAAGGGGTTGTTCACCTTCAAACAACTAGTTGTTTTCAGATACAACACCAGAAATGACAACTTTTTCCAATTTCATTCTATTTTCTACAGTTTTTCTAATATTGAATTGTGTAGTGTAATTTTTCACCTTCTAAAGCAGCTCTGGGAGGAGGGGTCGCTGACCCTTTAAAATGTTCTAAATTGATACATTTAGTTGATACATTTCTTATCTTTGTCCCTGCTGAGCAGAATCTATGGCTTTCACTACAGGCAGCTGTTAGACTTGATACAATAGTTGCTAATACTCCAGAGTTACTGCTGAGAAATGTATCAACTAAATGTTGCAAAAAACAGTTTAGAGTCTGCACCTGAATTACTGAGCTGCCATAGACTCAAAGATCCGCTCGTTTGGCGACATCACCAAACGAGCGGATCTTTCCCCGATATGCCACTAACTGCATGGCTATATCGGGGGTAATTTGAACGATCGAATTACGATGCACCAAGGGGCTCCGACGGGTCGGTCGGTTAAAAATCAAACCTTCGCGATCGATATCGTGGCCAGATATCGATCGGGAAGACCCGTCAGAAGCCCCCATACATGGGCAGATAAGCTGTCAAATCGGTCCAAACGACCAATATCGGCAGCTTTATCTGCCCGTGTATGGCCACCTTCAAACACCAGAGACAGGGGCATTCAACTTTAAACTTACATTTTGGAAAAACAGTAAAAAATAAATAATAGAAAGTAATTTACAAAAGCCTTTAGCCTTTACAAAAGCCTTTTTTGGGGATCAATCTGAAAACAACTGAATTGAAAAAAGTGTTTGGAAGGTGAACAACCCTTTTGATTCTTCAATAAAAAAACAACCATTCTTTGTCACCATTTGTGTTTGTAAAAAGATAAATAAATCCTTACCATAGGATGCTTTTTGTGGTGGCTTGTGTGGCAAAAAAAAAAAAAAACAATGATATACACTTACAAACACCTGACTAGTGGTGTCAATTAAAAGAAGACACTTTGCTGCAAATGATACACAACCAAAATACTGTATCCACATAACAAATGAGACATATCAGGACAATAACACAGTTGTCAAACAATCAAAAATCATGTTTTATACTGTGTGTTTGACATCTATGTTTTACCCTTTTACTTGGGAATATTTGAAGTGGGACATGCTATAGCACTTTGTTGTCTCAGCCAGTTGCGTAACACAGGCAATCTTGTTGGCACAATCTGTTTTTCCTTGGCAATTGTGTCACATACCAAATCACAAGTGGTTGGTGTGTTGCAAATATAATTTATAAATTTCTCTATTTCTGGTAGAATGCAAATTTACCATCTCATTATGATATCTTATTTGTGTTTGCACATAGGAATTGGTTTTGAAAAGATTGGAATGCCTTATCTGACACTTTGAATGGATCCAGAGCACCTTCAGAATAGTCATCTTCTGCTCTCTGGCTCCTCTGAAAATACAGGATCATCATGTAATTGTGCTTCTTCCTCACATTCTACTTCACTTACAGTTGCAGTGTCTTGTCTATATTGTTGTCACTACAGATTGTTGCATTATCAGCAACTTCGATATTTGGGCTTGTAGAAAAACTCAATAAAGCTCTTGAATTATTTTGTTCTAATGCATTGTTTGCTGTTTCAGTATTTAAAGTATTTGTTAAATTTGGAGAGGACATTGATGTTGTAGGCATCAATTGTTGCAAAAAAAGGCCTTTGCATGGGCCACATATAAGAAAACACACTGGAATGATGGTGTGGATGGAAAGTGTGTAAAAAAGGATCAGGATGTGTAGCTGGTAGAATATAAAGTGGTGGTTTTATTGCTAGGTTATTACCTACATATACGTTGGGTATTGTTGCACAATAAACAATATGTGGATGTGTTGTTGGTCAGCTAGGAAAAGATGGTCGGTGCCTGACAACATGATCCTCTCCTACATTTTCAGGATGATGGGCAATTCCTTTCTCTGTTGGATTAGGAGTGGCACATAAAACAGTATCCATTATTAAAGTGTTAGAAGATGTGCTATTTTCTTTGGTCAAGTTGCTTTTTTTTGCTACAGCACAAGATTGTCCCGTGGAAGGTGCTTGTTTTTTTGGTCTGTAAAAAAAATGCAACAATGTGTTAATCATCCATAAGCAAATGGCAAAACGTTCACAAAATCTTGATGCTATTCCTTAAAGGATAAGTAAACCTTTAAAATAAGTGAATGTAAAATTGACGAGGGGGCTATTCTAAGGACTTTTGCAATGTACATTCATTATTTATTCGGTTTTTATTGCGAGATATTAAGGGATACATGTACTGTTAATATGAATGAATTTTTTTACAACAGCGCCACCTGCTGGTCATTTTCCCACCAGTCTGACCAGCAAGTAGTCAAGGAAGTTGTCAGGAGAAAGAAAGAGGCTGCTCTGATGTTCTTCTGCTTCTTTCTTAGGGTAAAAAAATAAGAAACTTTTCTCAAATCTTTCCTAAGCAGAAGAACATCAGAGCAGCCTCTTTCTTTCTCCTGACAACTTCTTTGACTACTTGGTGGTCAGACTGGTGGGAAACTGACCAGCAGGTGGCGCTGTTGTAACAAAATCCATTCACATTAACAGCACATGTATCCCTTAATATCTTGGAATGAAAAAACAATAAATAATGAATGTACATTGCAAATGTGCTTAGAATAGCCCCCTCATCAATTTTACATTCACTTATTTTAAACGTTTACTTATCCTTTAAGCATATGCAGAGTTTTTGATTTATTGTAACGTTAACTTCAAAAAACATCTTCCTCTCTCTCTCTCTCTCTCTCCTCCCCCTCCCTCCCTTAACATAGACATTAGACACTATTTAGGTATATATAGATGGATAGATTATATAGTTCTATAGATTGATAGACTTTTGTAATGTTAGACCATGTTTTTGGGGGGGTTAAGAATGTGAAAATATGACTCATTTTTGATGTGGAAATGTTCATTGAAGTTTTTAAACGGGGGTGACTGCAACACCAAAAGTTGTGTGTAAGGGATTAATGTTTTTATGACTTTTTCAAACTTGTCTTTCTATGTAGTACATCCTACAGCCATATTTGTGTTTCTGTTTCCAAACACTGGCCGGTTGCCAAGCTCCATTTAAACATAGCAACCAGATATATGCTAACAGTAAATATAGTAGTTGTGATGCTAAAGTTTATTAGTAGTGATGAGCAAAATTGTTTGCCAAGGTTTTCCACGAAAATGACGTCCATAGACTCTAATGGGTGAAAAAAAATTGTTGCACGTCAAAAATTTGTCACACAATATGTTGCATGTCAAAAAAAAATTGTTGCCCAAAGACTTGCATTTTAGGGAATTTTCGTATTTTCAAAAATTTTTCAAGCAAAATGCGTTAGATTTTCCCATCACTAGTTATTGGCCAAATCTAGATAAAACAACAGAATAAATGTAAGGCTAAACGAAAGTATTTTTTTTTTTTAAATATTAAGAAATATGGGTTGTAGGTTAAGGCAAAAAAATGAGCAGCTGCTTGATAAGTGGATGGATATTCTGTACCCTCACCACCAGGTACCCAGACACGGCCGATCGAGAAATATTCTCCCATAGCAACAATTCCCATGCAGAAAACACACAGACTGATCCTCCTTACAGTTTTTTTTTGGCCTGAAGGGATTCTTCTGACATTTTTTATTTGACCATTCTTTTGCATTTTTTGTTTGACTATTCTTCCTGTGGCCTTGTTGCCTATCCTCATCACCCACTGGATTGACATTCATGTGGTTTGAATGGATGTCATTTTCTGACCTTGGTGGGTCAGTACGTGACCCTAGCAAGCAGCCCAGGTTTTTTAACGGCAGAAAAATTATAAACTGAAAAATTACACCTGACACCACAAAAATAAGTGATGGGGTGATTGTACCCTTTAAATGCACATTTTTAATGCTATTTAGACTTTAAGTGAAAACAATTAGATATGGCCAGTAAATGGTTTGTTCTAGATGATAGATGTTACAAAAATATTTGTTTATATGTGAGTTATTTTGCCACACATACATGAAACCTCATTTTGAAATACAAAACACACAAGAGAAGATGAACACTTTCCAAAAAGAAAAGATAGATGATCTGTTTGGAAAGGAATCTCATCAGATATGCCTTGTATCTGTTCCATTTACTGCAAAAACCCTATTTTATTTACAGAATTCCCTCTAATTGTCCCACATCTTTGAAATGCATTACTACTGCACATTCCCCAGGCTGCTTCCATTAGAAACTTCAAGTATATACTCCTTAATGAGGCATGAGTCCTCTAGTCATGAACAAATGTACTATTCTATGATCCCCTAGAAATTTACATCTCAGTTATCTGGGCAAAAGCTTTTATCACTCTTACTGTTGTATATCTTTACCTAAGTTAAATTCAAGGCAGAGACTTTTCAACTATTGTTCACTCATCATTGGTTTTTGGTTCATTGCTTTGTCTTTGGTCCATTGCTTTTCAATTTATTTATAAATGACCTTGAGGCTGGCATTCTAAGTCCCTGTGTTTGCCATCCATACTAAATTACGCAAAACAATAGGTTATATGTGTAAACCTTGCAGACTAATTTTATGGATATGGCTAAAATATTAATAAATCCATGGTTTTTATTTGCAAAAAAATAAAATGTTATTGTGCTGATTATTGAAATCTGTACTGAAATTTCGTTGAAAGCATTGAAGTCAAAGGGCATTTTTACAGGCAACAATTTTTTATGCGCGCAATAATTTTTCTTCCTCCCAATGTATTAAAGTCAATGTGTGTTTTTTCTTATGGTGACTTTTTTTCTCCTAATGCATTAAAGTCAATGGGTGTTTTTTCTTATGGCAACTTTTTTGTCCTAATGCATTAAAGTCAATGGGTGTTTTTCTCATGGCGACTTTTTTGTCCTAATGCATTAAAGTCAATGGGCGTTTTTTCTTATGGCGACTTTTTTTCTCCAAATGCATTAAAGTCAATGGGTGTTTTTTCCTATGTGTGTTTTTTCTCTGCAAATTTTTCCAAGGCGAATTTTAGCCGCAGTTTTGAGAAAAAGTCACACGTGGCAAAATTTGGAATTTCACCGCAAATCCATGACTGGCAAATAAATTAGCTCATCACTAGTGCTAATGTATGTTGCTTCCAGGTATAGTTTAGACACTGATATTGAGTGCATCAACAATATGTAATTTTAGGGAGTCTAGGGGGCCATATAGTGGGTACAGATACTTTAAGCAATACAGTTCGTGTGTGTGTGTTCACATTAAGATGCATACAAAGGGATAAAGTGCTAGTGGGTTAGCTATGCAAAGAGATTGAAGTGTTGAATTTGATTCTGTCGTTTTCAACTTAAATTAACTATGCAACCATGTAACCATGTAACCATTCAGAGGAATGGTTCACCTTTAAGTGTACTTAAAACTAACACAATTGGCATACATCTTTAAAACCAAATGCTTTGTAAGGCTACAAATATATTGTTATTGCTACTTTTTATTACTCATTTTTCTAATCAGGCCCTCTCCTATTCATATTCCAGTCTTGTATTTGAACCAATGCATTGTTGCTGGGGTACTTTAGACCCCAGCAACCAAATTACTGTAGTTAAAAACTCTATTGTTGATTGGAAAACACTGGAACTGAATTTGAAGAGAGTTTTTTCACTTTGAATTGAATGTCGTCTATGGTGTTTTGGGTGTAAATTACTTCTTTTATGAAAATGTCTCCAATATGCTTTCTACTGCTCCATTAGAAACAGCTGGGATAGTTTTTCAGCACTCAAATGAGAGAAAAATTTCCATTTGGATTGATTCACTGAACTCCTCTAATGTTGTTACAAACAACTGAAAAAAGGTTTATAAATTTTTTGACTTGGCAACAATAACGCTAAAGAGATTCCTATTGATTCAGTTAACTTTTCAGTATAAATTGTTAAAAGTAACAGACTTCACAATGTTTATTGGAAGCAAAGATTTTGCATTTGGAATTATGTATTATGTGTCTTAGCAGAAAACAAACTACTACAATGTATAATTTTTGTATGAAAATATATTCTTTTAAATTAGGCAGAAAGTCAACCTGCACCGACCTGACTTCTGTTTAAAGACCCGCACCCAATCTGCATGATGTCATGAAAGGGGCGAGGCAGGCACACGTATATAAATATATGGGCTATAAATATGGGTTGCCAGAGGCAGAAGCTGGCGCAGTAATATTGAACGACCCACAACCATTGTGCAGAAGTCGACCTGAACCCGCCGGTCCCACGAGTATCAGGTCAACTCACACATCACTTTAATCAACTGTAATAATTGTATTACATTTTCTTAAGAAATCATAAAATACATTTAGTTCTTAGTTGCGGACTCAAATCCTTCGATATATTTTTCTTCTAAACAGAGGTTCATGGACAATCTTCCATTTTTTTACAGAAATATATTGCATTGCTTTATTGGATGATTTGTGTTCACATGCCACACTGTAAAAAAAATGTATTTTTGTTTCATGTGCAATGTGGCCTTTGAAATTGATGCTGTTTCAAATACAAAGTCAGTGAGTATTTTTGGAGAGTACATGGGCACAGAAGAACAGCTTTATCCAGAAAAAAATCATCCTATTAAAATATCACTGCCTTCACCAAATGCCATAGCATAACTCTTAAATGAAGATTGTCCTTCATTCAAGAGTTATGCCATGTTCTCTGCTTTCTTACATCACACACATTCCATTTACTTTAGGTACAGTAACATGTTCGTCCTTTCTGTTCTGCTGCCTCTGAGTCCTGCGTACCTTTATCCCTCATCTCAAATCCAGATCTTGTTTTAATTCATGTAAATTACCATAAAAAAGCCCTGGTTTATTGCAATTCATACAGTGGGAATTTGAAAGAATTATTTTTGGGTCACTTGTATTTGCTATTTTGTGGTTCACAATGAAAAAGCTTGTTTAACTAAGAAATAGTGGTTTGGCCCAAAGAACTGGGAGAAGTGCCCAGTTTGGCTCATTTTCTGACAAAATCCTATGACAAAGGACGTAACTGAATGAAAGGAAACTAGCCAAAGGTATGAGAATATGCACTGGTTTCCAATGTGTGCACTGCAGTCCAAATGCAGTATATATTGTAATACATATCAATGAGCTTTACAGCGGTTATAAAACTAGATCAGTAGGGGATATATTTTACTTTCTCCACACAAAAAGAAACAACAGTTTGCTTTATGTCTCCTTATCTAAAAGCATAAAGTGTAAAGGAAAATAAGGAAAATGTGCATGTGCTTGGTACTTAACCTTGCCAAGAATGCAAAAGACTAAGGAACATGCTTCCCCAACCCTCTGCTGTTCTGGCACAGAAATGCTTTATGTTCTAGAGCATGCCAATTTTGATATCATGAAAATAAAATCCCTGTCTCAATTTCAAAGTAAATATAATTTGATTTTAAGGATATTAGAAGCAAATTGAGGCATTCGTTTTTTTCCATGTTCTCTTTATCGTGGCATTTGTTCTGCACAACATCTGTGTCTTAATGAGAGCCTCGGTTGGTCTAGCAGTCACAAGTGAATGACAGCCTTTATACCAGAGATATGATGGATGATGCTCTATCAGTAACTTAATGTGAGACACACCAAGAATGTGCCACAGTAGGTGTCCAATCTTACCCTGCTTAATGTTGCCAGGGGTTTTATACACAACAAGATATGATTAATTTCATTTAAATGCTTGTCTGTATACGTTTACATAAATATGATGCATGTAATTAGTTGATGTATTATTAATTTGTGCATTATGGTCTTATTAAAGGACTTTTAATTGAGGAGCTATTATGGTGTTACAAAGTCTGTCACACAAAATTTCATAAGCAGATTTAAGAACAGTTCATGTGCTTCAAAGATATGCTGTTAACACGTCTTCAGACTTCAGTATCGGAGTCCATTTGCTCTATTTAATATGGGTAATGTGTTGTTTTATGAACGACTTAAAGGATAAGACAGCATAAGTAAAAAATAATTGAACATAAATGGCCAGTATATACTGGTTAATATATATAAAACAAATATTAAAGCACCAGCTTTTGAATTTCACAAGGCCCTTGCATTGTTACAGATTATGCTATAGATTTGTGTACCTTAATTGCTGAAACAGTTGTTTGGCTATGATCTCTAGTGGCTGCTCTTTGGCAGGGGCAGATGAACTGGTAAGTTGAGGCTTACCTCTGCTTGCCATCCATATATTCGTATCTGAAAAAGAGAGAGACAACCTCAGAAATCATGTATGGGAACTAAAAATCCATGTAATTTTTGAAATTATGGTTTTATAAATTTTTAAAGGCCTGGTTTCACTTATCACAAGTGAAGACCAACTAATGATCATGTACCTCTTTGTGTGCCTTCTGAACCTCGTCTTGCTCTTACTCAAGCATACATCTATGAACTCTACTACCTTCTTTTTTATCCTTATCCACTGGCGGCTAAATCCTTTGGGATTATAAGTACATTTGGCCCGTGTTCATTAAGCTTTGTCTAAATCTTCTGCATGTCAGAAATCGGCTGCTGATAAACATTTCTACCCTTAAGTTCAATTTCAGTTTTGAGATTTTGGTTGGCTTTCTACAAAGCATATAATGCTTTATCAGCCTTCTGCCACGTTGGGTCCTTGTTTCATTGTTCCCTTTGCTATCATGGAAATCATCTAACAAATTTGTATAAAGTTGGACCTTCCCTCTAGTATGAATATTTTCTTTCTTTCTCTTTCCATACTCCCTTCTCAAATCTGTAATTAGGAATACTTTTACCTCTGACCACACTCATCATTGTCCTTTTCTTCTGGAAAGTCATCAAGAGTTTGAGGTAAAGGGTTTTATGGATTCTTAAAGATACAGAGATAAAATTCAATATTCAATATCTTGTTTATTGGGAGGATTTTTATTAGGGGTCCATCGAATCCAGGAATCCTCTTCAGACCAAGGTACTTAAAAGAAGCTAGATCTTCCTCAATCTTATGTCACTTATGTCATACCTGTGTGCATTAAAGTTCAAAAAACGCTGAAAATGGCGACCTTTTTTCTAATTGGGATTGGCTGCAAAAGTACTAACTGACTTTTTTTGGGTAACCGGTTTTCTTCACCAATTTTATAACATATGGAACATTCATTTTACAGTCAGCTCATGTGTAGGGCATTATATTAACTCTCTTGTCTTTATTAAGGTTCCCTGGACATGTGTAATAAAAAGTGGAAACTTCAAGCATTTGCACCAACATTTATAATAAAGACCTCCACACAAATTTAAATTACCTGCCATATGCAAATTGACCTAAGCATAAGATCACTAGCGAATTTTCACTAGGCACAAACGAACACAAGCGCATCTTCGCTATTAAATGCTCGCACTGTACCGCTAGGGGAAAAATACTCACACTAACATAGGCCTGTGGGAACACATTATAATGGTGGGGATGATGAACTCTTTTACATGCCCTATATAATGTCACATTGCAACACAAAAAACAGTTGTATCTCAATAATCCTGATAACATTCTGGCTGAACTATGTTTACTGTAGTATAGCTGCCACACTTGGCTGCTTATGCCCTAAATTACATCCAGCCATGATCTCTAGGGTTTCAGCACGCAGCCCCTGAAGACTTATTGACTTTACGATTTTGACATAGAGAGCATTTTTTTCTGCTTCTGGCATCCAGCAGAAAACAGTATCAGGACCTAACACCCTGTTTTCCTGATGACACAATAGTGCTGGGCTTCATCTCCAATAATAATGAGCCAGCTTATAAAGCGGAAGTGGAAAGTCTAGTAGCATGGTATCAAGAGAATTGTCTTTATTTGAGCATCTGCAAAACTAAGGAGCTGGTGGTGGACTTTCGTAGGAAACAGCAGAGGTCTTACTCCACATTTACTTTTGTTTGGGCTGTAGTAGAGAGGGTAAGTAGTTTTAAATATCTAGGGGTCCAAATTTCTGAGGACCTGACATGGTCTTAACATATTCAAGCACAGTCTAAGAAGTGTCTCTATTATTTAATAAAATTGTGGAATTTTGGAGTTTTAGCAGAAATTGTAAAGACTGTTTATATTGGTGCTGTGGAGAGTCATCTCATGGTTTGGGAATTGTGGTGTACAGGATCGTAATTATTTACAGCGGGTGATACATGCAGCAGATTGTTGCACTAAATTGGCTTTACCATCACTTCAAGATATTTATGTAAGGAGATGTAGAGTTAGAGCATTTGAATGATTAAAGATAGAACTCATCCTTGTACGTATCTTTTTGATTTACTAAAAGTCTTAAGGTCAGGACAGAGAGGTTTAGAAAAAGTTTTTATCCTCAGGCTATTATATTTAGTATGTATTGTTTAATGCATTGTACTATCATTGCTTGTTTTATTATGCGTAAGTATACTGTTATTTAGAAAATTACACAGTTTTCGCAGGGTTCATTCAACTACAGGTTGTACTTGTATAACTTTGCATGTGACAAATAAAGGAATCTATTTATCTAAACATGGACATTTTATCCTCCACTATTTTATACAGGAAGCCAGTGTAGGGCAAAATATGTCTCTGGCCTAAGGAAGTGTATCACTGAATAATACTGAAGCTGCAGTGTAACTTGTAAAACATTCACAGAAAATAGGAAAAAGTAAATATACATACACCTGTTAAAAGTTTGATATTTTTGAGAAAAAACCCAACTAGTTATGGTGTATTCAGCCTACAAAATGAGCAGCAGGTTTTGTTTAGTAAGCAGAGCTGCTCATATTACAGAAAGTCGTTTGACTGCTCGAAACAACCGAACACAAGCATATGATATAAATGCTGCACCCCTCAATCCGGTGCTGAACAGGTGTGGTGTAGTAATTTTCTTATATGGCCTATTTTAAAAACTAGTCACACTGATAGAGGGTTCAGAAATCAAAGAGCACGAATAATTCCACGTTTCGGGGTGATCCCCTTTGTCAAGCATGCTTGACAAAGGAGATCACCCCGAAATGTTGCATCACGCAAATAAAAATTTAGCAAGGGTTATCCCTGCTTGCAACTAAAGACCTGTGTGCTGGTGGAATTATTTGTGCTGGAAGTTTGTGGGTTTCCGAAGCCCTCTCGGCCGGGCACCGGGCAATACACATTTTGGAGAGCCAGGGTGTGCAAGCTGGTAACTATTTTTATGTTAACAAGTGGGAATTTTGTTTAACTTAAGAATGTCTATGAGACCAAAGAATACAAACTGTAAATAATTGATTATGTTATTTGTTATAATCAGGCTTCCTAGGGTTGTGCATCCTCTGCTACATCCATGCGATGCTTTGAGCAGCAGATATTTGTTCAGAATGATGCTAAGGGCACTAGTGGCGGAAGACAGAGGTTTCCAATTATAGTAATATTAGAGCTTAATGCGTGCATCTGTTTCTATAAAATGCTGAAGATCTTTAAAATTTGATCACAAGCGCACTGGCATTCAAAGGAAACACTCACCATAAACTGCACGGCCAAAATGTTCCATTGGCTCTGATTTGCATTTATGGATGTATAATTAGGTTACTTGAGTTAATACGTTAACAAATAGGCAGTCTGTTTTATTTGCTGTTGACAGTTATACCAGTCAAGTAGAACAAGACTTTTATTTTTCAGCTGCCAATAAAGGAGAACTTAACCCTATAAATGATTGTGGCTTTATTTTATTTATTTAACTTCCTGCACCAGCCTAAAGATTCAGCATCTCTCTATAATAGTAATGATTCAGGCCATCAGATTTGTGCACAGGAGCTCACCATCCAAAACAATTTGCAGAACTCATCAATACAAACTTTTTATCTTGGGCCAGTGATTTTGTTCTGTATAAAATCCAGTGGCCCAGGGTACCTTCCATTATAGTCAGCATCGCACTGGAGAGGTGTGGGCCCACCGGAGCTGCCACATCAGGGGCCAGCAACCCCCCCCCAAGGGCTCCACCACCCTCCGTTACCCCTAGGGGAGCCCTGGGCCAGAGCAAACCCCTCTCTATCCCTGCTTACCTTCTTTGCACACCGATTTGCTCTGCGATTGGGTGGGGGGAGGCCAGGAAGGAACTGGCACTGCAGCAGTGGATCTGGCTTGGCCACAAGGCCCACAAGGGCTGGGGCCCACCAGGTCTTTTCCTGGTGTCTCTCTGGTCAAGTCAGACCCTGATCATGAGGAGGAGGGGCTTTGTACGTCTACAAAAATACACCAGCACAGAGTACATTGTTTTTATTGACAAGAACAAGACCTGTAGCTTAGCAAGGGGCCCACCAGAAAACCTTAGACATTTTTAGGGGGTACAAATGTATAGACTTGTAATGTTTATGTTTTCCTTCTAAATTAGACTATCTATTTGTGAACTACTATTTCCAACCAGTTTAAGCTTTTTTTTCATGAATTATTCCATGAAGCATTATCACATATTAAAATATTGGACACTAAAGAAACTAAAGCGTACAGAAACCAAAAGAAACTCTTGAGCTCTCCCACACTCTACTGAATAAGCAGTAAATTATGTGCATAACATTTGCTGAATTATCATATCAAGAATCCAGATTGTTACGTCAGGGATACTAGAACAGATGTTTTTGCACATTTTCTTCAAAACATATTTTGTGGCCAATTTTACCATTACATATGCATATCAGTCCCGGTAAATAGTTTGCCTTGTCATAATCAAATAATAATCAAACCTCAACTTCATACAACACTATGGTTGTCATAATTTTTAAGTCCAGAATTGTTTTAGGAATTTTTTTTTCACTCATGTCTACATATGGCTTTTGTAGCTAATGTTTTTGCATAACAATTTTTCAAGTTAGGGAATGTGTAAAACTAGAGTTTATTACAAATCTGCTTTGAAATCTAGCCAGCATTGCTCACAAAAAAGTTCAGTGCAGTAGAAAATAGTCACTTCAAAAACTTGACTTTAAATAGGAAATATTTTATGAATATCATTAGCTTTAACTTCCATTAATTTCCCCAAAATATACAAGAAATAATCAACATATACAGTTAAAACATTTGAGCAGAATATTCTATACTGTCTGCCTAATGAGTGTCTTTCAACAAAAAACACTTAAGTGGTAAGATAGAAATATTTTTTTTTCTTTTTTAAATAACTTGCACAATATTGTGGCACAAATATTGTGATCATGTTACAAATCACAAATGCAATTTTTGTGATTCTGATTTATGAGATTAAAGATAATTTTTCCCCTAAAACTTTGTTGCACTGTGAAGGGACTCTACTGTAATTCGTGCAATTCTAATGTACTGACAAAAAAATATTTTTCAATTCCCTCTCAAGTACATGTCATTTTACTTTGCCTTCATTTTCTTTCCATTATCAAATTTTTTAAAAATGGTTTGGGCAGTCTCTCTCTCTGCTCTTAAAACCAGGTGGCGGGGGAGGATTTAGCCCACAGGTTGAAACCAAGGCACAGGAGACATTTACTCCACATAATGCTTTTAAGCAGAGAGGTAAAAGACCTTTTATACCATGACCAGAGGTAAAAAAGTTAAGGACCGCTGTGTGGGGTTTATGTGGTATGGTGGCTTATCAATTTTATGATTTTTTGTAACAAAAAAAACCCTGTTTTTAAAATACATGCACTTGCATATTTATTGAATTACTTAGACAGGGGACATGGGAATGTGCATTGATTAATTGGCCAGGTCAGGCCTTAATGCAGACTCAGTTCCGCTCTACAAGGCACTGCAGATGTTGCCTATGGGGGAGGGCAGAAGTCAGGATAGTGGGTCCTTGATGTCGCAAGGAGGGCCTTGTGGTTGTAGATAAGGTGGGCCCTGGATACCCAGTCCGATGATGCTTAAGGTATAGAAATCCAAACTGTAGAAAAAAACCCGTATCTGAAAAAACCCAGAGCCAAAGCATTCTGAATCAGTGCCGGGCCATGTCGGCTGGGTGCCCTAGGCAACCAGCGACTACACCGCCACCCACCGTTTGCGCATGTGCCGAGGATGTGACGCGGTAGCACAAGTGTGCATGCACCGGGGATGCACAAGTGTGCATGCGCAGCCAATACGCAGAGGACCGATACGCAGGCACAAGAAGAAAAAAACTGCTACCACTGCTTCTGGAACTAGGGGAAGGTGTCGGAAGAGGAACATGCCTGGCGCCCCGCTACCTTTGCGCCCTAGGCACGTGCCTCTTCTGCCTACCCCCAGTTCCAGTCCTGTTCTGGATAACGGGTCCCATACCAATAATAAATGTATGCTCTAATAAGCTCATTTACCCCTACTTGCCTCTGGTATTTACTTCTGCATACGTTCATTGTTGTATGACTAAATCATTATAAGCACATGGTCGCTATTTACACTTTGCCCAGATATTCTTATTCCCACATACTCAGGTCTGTCCCAATGCCACACTCTCTAATTATGCCTTGCTAAACCTGGTGCTCTTGATCACTTTATCAGTGTACTAAACATTGGCCTGCTCCACCTTATTCCCCTTCTGCATCAGCCTTCTATCACTTCTTCCTAGATTTCATTGTAAAGCACAGTTCCCACTCTCAGCCTCTGCCAGTGGATTGTCCGGTTCTCCGGAGTCTACTCTACACACTGCTTGTTAGCTGTGTGCTTTATAAGGTAGAAAGCTCATATGCTTTTGATATAAGCTGACACAGCTTAAATGTATTGACAGCTGAGAGTTTAAACTGGGATTATTTCAACAAACAGAAGTTTGTCAAAAAACCTTTAAAAAATGCTAAACTTAGGCAAATCAAGGCATCTGACAAATATTATGCATGACTATACCTTCTTGCTAAAGAAAATGCTAAAAGAATAGTACAGTGTGTGAATACTCCATTGATCACTTTAGTTAATTTCAGTACCTAGAGGACACATATCAGCCCCAACAAACTGCACCCATATTAAATTTCGGGCTGACACATATGGGGTGCCGTTTGTCCCAAATACATTCTGTATACAAAACTATCCCTAATACACAGAATGAATGTCTCTCATGTTATATAAGTATTTGTGTCCATACACAGAGAAAAAAAATATACAAAAGACTTATTTCTATTAAAGAATGAAAACAAAATCTGGTTAGTGCACAAAAGGATGTCATTTTATCACAAACAGTTTAACAAGCAGTTTAACAAGCAATCTGTCTCACAAATGTATAACCTCCATGTAACGGACGCACTTATGTGCAAAGTTACTTACAGAATGAATTATGTAAAAACAAAGTTGGACATAATATATAATAGTGTAACTAACTAGTGCTTGTCAAGCTAGTTTTGACTGACAAAATAGATATCTGTGACAGAAAGCAAGATTTTATAGTAAAGGATTCATTCTTTTCACAAAATGACAGTTTTGTTTCACAAAACACATAAAATAACCATTCTGTGAAGCAACACTGTCAGTCACATTCCTGAACCAATAAGAACAAAGCTTATTGCCATATACAAACAAGATGAGAAGTGGCCAGCTCTGCTCCACATGGCTAAGGCAAAGTATCTGGCCTGCTATAGAGGGCGCCCTCTAATGTCCCCTGTGCTGCATAGTAATAAACATGAACAAACCTTTCCTAAAAGAGCTGCTTTTAAACACTACAGGTTCATAAATGGAAGTTTTTACAAATGGCCAAGAAATATAATGCTGCACTTATAATGATTGTAGAGAAAGAAAAGTATGCAAAACATAAATATGATCATTTTAGGTGATATGGCTATTCTTATTGTAGTAACCTGCTTGTGTGGCCATTTTGGTTAAGGGCATTCCTGCTGTTTTGCCATTATCTTATGACTCACTCCTGTTCCTCTTCCTGTCTAAGCTGAGAGCATTAATGGGACAGGCCACACCTACCTGCCATCTTCTATTAAATGTACCAGAAGTTACTGTGCTTATCTGGCTGCTTTGCCTGATTCTCAGAGAAAGTTATAAGTTTTGTATATGATAGTTAGACTCCAATGTCTCCTCCTAGCTGTAATCTTGCACCAATTGGCTTGTAGTAGTCTCTTAATAATGTGCTTAGCTATAGTTCAACTACTACATAATAGATTTAGCCAGAGACTTGGGACTGATCATGTGCACACATACCTCCCAACTGTCCCTTTTTCAGAAGGACAGTCCCTCTTTTGACAACTCAACCTGAGGTCCCTCATTTGTACCAGAAAGTCCCTCTTTTCTCTGCACTGAACAGCCAGAAAAAGAAACAAAATTTCTAACTTAATTGGCTTTTGGCAGAGAGGCCAGTACAGCTAACAGGTGCAACTAAGATACTTTGTAACAATTTTAAAATAAGAAAATAAGTAATTTTAACAGTTTAGATAAGGAGAAATATTTTCAAACTTTTATAACCTGCCAAACTTTGCAAAATGAACATGGTAATTACGGCGTGTGGCCACAAAAATGGGTGTGGTCAAAAAAATTGCCACGCTACATGACAAAAAATTTTACTTCCAAAATGTTGTGAGGTATGACCACGCATTCTCTATAGTATGATGTGTAGGTTATATGAGCAGCCACTCCTGAGTATTGTGTGTAAACAAAAGGGGGTCATTTAGGCAGGGGCAATTTTAGGGGATCATAATCTAGTTATATAGAAGCAACAAGCTATACAATGCTTTATATTTATTTATAACAAAAGACTCTAATCCTCTAACCCTTTCACATCAGAGTGGGTCGAGGGGGGCACAACACTAGAGCAGAGAGCACAACTGTGCCCATGTCACATGCATGTCCAGGGCCGCCAGCAGGGGGGGACAAGTGTTCCGGGCCTGAAGGGGGGCACAGAAGTGCTGCATTTTTAAAAGAGCCGGTCCCCTTTATGAGCGCCCGAGCCGTGCGGCCATTTCACATATTACAGAATGCGGAAGTGCCGAAAAGACGAAGCTGAAGTCCCGAAGCGGCGAAAAGACCCCAATTCACGAAAGGAGGTGAAGTTGAAGTCCTGAAGCCTTTTGTTTACACACAGTACTCAGGAGTGGCTGCTCATATAACCTACACATCATACTAAACACAATATGTGACATGATCAGTCCCTAGGGTTGCCACCTTTATTAAAAAAAATTACCGCCCAGTGGGGGGCACCAAAAGGGTGCGGTCCGTGATGCTAAAGGGGGCGGAGCTACGCAGGGTGCCACTGAAAGGGGCGGAGCTATGTAGCGTGCCACAAAAGGGGCGTAGCAACATCGCACAGCGCTGGAAAAAAGGTAAGTTATTTTCTAATTGGGGGCAGGCCAGGGGCTATTTTTAAAGGGTATTTCAAATTACCGGCAATTTGCAATACCGGCCCTGTCCTTGGCAGGTGTTTTACCGGCTAGGCCGGTAAAATACCAGCCGGGTGGCAACTCTATCAGTCCCTAGGGTTACCACCTGGCCGGTATTTTACCAGCCTAGCCGGTATAACACCAGCCAAGGCCAGGGCCGGTATTACAAATTTACCGGCAATGTAGCTGCCGGTACATTTGTAATACCCTTATAAAGACCCTCTCGGCCCGCCCCCAATCCCCTGTAAGACCCTTTTTCTTCCCACCCCCCACCAACCGGTAACTAAATTACAAAAAGGTGGCAACCCTATCAGTCCCAAGTCTCTGGCTAAAGCTATTATGTAGTAGTTGAACTATAGCTAAGCACATTACTAAGAGACTACTACAAGCTAATTGGTGCAAGATTACAGCTAGGAGGAGACATTGGAGTCTAACTATCATATACAAAACTTATAACTTATAAGCAGCCAGACAAGCACAGTAATTTCTGGTACATTTAATACAATATGGCAGGTGGGTGTGGCCTGTCCCATTATTGCTCTCAGCTTAGACAGGAAGAGGAACAGGAGTGAGTCATAAGATAATGGCAAAACAGCAGGAATGCCCTTAACCAAAATGGTCACACAAGCAGGTTGCTACAATAAGAATAGCCATATCACCTAAAATGATCATATTTATATAAGTTTTGCGTACTTTTCTTTCTCTACAATCATTATAAGTGCAGCATTATATTTCTCAGCCATTTGTAAAAACTTCCATTTATGAACCTGTAGTGTTTAACAGCAGCTCTTTTAGGAAATGTTTGTTCATGTTTATTACTATGCAGCACAGGGGACATTAGAGGAGCCTCTATAGCAGGCCAGATACTTTGCCTTAGCCATGTGGAGCAGAGCTGGCCACTTCTCATCTTGTTTGTATATGGCAATAAGCTTTGTTCTTATTGGTTGCTTCACAGAATGGTTATTTTATCTGTTTTGTGAAACAAAACTGTCATTTTGTGGAAAGAATGAATCCTGTGCTATAAAATCTTGCTTTCTGTCACAGATATCTATTTCGTCAGTCAAATCTAGCTTGACAAGCACTAGTTAGTTACACTATTATATATTATGTCCAACTTTGTTTTTACATAATTCATTCTGTAAGTAACTTTGCACATAAGTGTGTCCGTTACATGGAGGTTATACATTTGTGAGACAGATTGCTTGTTAAACTGTACAGAATGGAGTTTGTGATATAATCACATCCTTTTGTGCACTTACCAGATTTTGTTTTCATTCTTTAATAGAAATAAGTCTTTTGTATATTTTTTTTCTCTGTGTATGGTCACAAATACTTATATAACATGAGAGACATTCATTCTGTTTATTAGGGATAGTTTTGTATACAGAATGTATTTGGGACAAACGGCACCCCATAGACACATCCCACTCTCATGGTGGTGGAAACCATACTAGCACTAATATTCAGTGCCGGACTGGGATGCAAGGGGCCCACCAGAAAACCTTAGACCGTGGGCCGACTTTCCAAACTATTATTCCGCCACTACTCACTTAACCTCTTTATTCTCCTAGTCTATTATATCTACTTAATATACTCTATTCTTCCATTATTAAGCCTCTTTTTTTTCTAAAAAGAAATAGGGAATGACCATGAAACAGGCCAAATGTTTAGAAGCAAGAGGCCCACTGACACCTGGGCTCACCGGGAGTTGTCCTGGTATCCTGGTAGGCCAGTCCGACACTGCTAATAATGACATGACCAGGCCTGGTGCCACTTCCCTACTGTGTGCTGTCATGTTCAAGACTTGTTCAAGACGTGTATGGCCTTATCCCTGAGTTTCCCATTATTAGAACCCTAACATTAGGGGATAAGCACATGAGGATATTAAAACATTTAGTGTCTCAGGAGAGCATGTGTGACTGGCAGAAACATGTATTGTTACTCCCATGCTGTTTCAGCTCTCAATTCCAGTAGGGAAAGCCCGGTGGGCTGCTAGATGGTATTTAAACTACAAATACTCCAAAATGCTGGCTTTTTTACCTGTTGTTTTTGTTGTTTTTTAAAGTTAAACATTTCAATTAGCAAGGATCTCTACTTTCTTTTAATTAAGTCCAAATGATTGCCATTTCTAAGAATTAATTAACTATGTAGCTGTTGTCATAGCAACTTTCTACAAATGATTTTATGAGAGAAAAAATGCATATGTATAAAAATATGTCTGTTTAATAGTGCATACACTGCCAAGACCTGCACAATAAGGCCAGATTTAATGATTTACATGTATCTATACAAGGTAATTAAAGTATTATATATATTTTTTATCTTCCTTTCTCTTACCAAAAAATTGCATTAAAACTTGTGTAGAAACCAGTTTAGCAGTAAAACATAATTTTACTAATTATATCAGTTCCTACATAAGGTTTATGAGACATTCAGCAGGTTTTTCCCACAGAGGTCTATGTTTTTAATGCAAATTCAAATTATTTGTAGAAGAATCTGTAGAAGTGCACCCAGAACCTTTATAGTGGAATTTACACAAAAAAGGGAAGCTCATCATTAGTATTGACTGCAGCTTTTTTAAATACATATTAATAGTATTTAATTGTATACATTTCTGAAATACACCCTCGTATAAATCTTGCTGGTGCATATGGAGCACACAGAGTGCATTTCATAATATTCTATATCTTATATATAGATCAATGTTAATTGCATTTAATGTTCTCCTAGGTCCCAAACAAACATTCTTTGTACAATAGATTCTAAGAAATGCGTTTCAAAAAGGTCTTTTTTAAAGGGGTTGTTCACCTGTGATTAACTTTTAGTATGATGTGGCAAGCGATATATTGGTTTTCTTTTTTTGTTATTTGTTTTTTTTTAGTTATTTAGCTTCAACCATGTATTGATTTGATTAGGAAACGGTAGTTTGAACAGGAGAGGACCTGAATAGAAGGATAAGTAATAAAAGGCAGCAATGACAATACATTTTTTAGATGGGGTCAGTTAACCCGATTTGAAAGCGAAAAAGAGTCAGAAGAGTAATGCAAATTATTCAAAAACTAAAAAAAAAAGAAAAAAATGAAGGCCAACTGAAAACTTGCTTAGAATTTGCAATTTTATAGCATACTAAAAGTTAACTTAAAGGTGAACCACCCCTTTGCAAAATGGTTCAATGAAAAGACAGTTGAAGATTAGTTACAGGTATGGGACCTGTTATCCAGAATGCTTGGGATAATAGATCTTTTTGTAAGCTGGATCTCCATACCTTAAGTCTACCAGCAAATAATTTCAGGTTGCTAAAGCCAAAGGTCACTTCCCTATCCTTATCCTCCTTGGTCTATCATCTGCATTTGATACAGTTGACCACTCTCTCCTGATGCAAATTCATTGGTATCTGTAACCAGGCTGCATCTTGGCTAACCTTTTACCTCTCTAATCGTTTGTTCGCTTTCTCTTATGCTAATGAAACCTTATCTCCAGTTCCACTAAATGTAGGGGTGCCACTATTTGGCCATTGTTGTTCTCGCTGTATACTCTATCCTTGTTAGATCTCATCCACTCATTTGGCCTTAATTATCATCTGTATGCTGATCAGACTCAAATATGTTTATCCACCCCTTCATTAACAGCTAAAACCGAGGCTCAAATCTCTAACTGCCTCCTAGCAATTTCCAATTGGATGAACCAGTGCCACTTCAAACTCAACCTAACAAAAACTGAACTAATCATCTTTCCACCTAAGCCTGGGCCTACACCCCTTTTTACTATCTCTATTGAAGGCATGCTCATTAACTCTGTTAAATCAGTTCGCTGTCTGGGGGTAATCTCTGCTCTCTCTTTCTTGGATCATATTAACATCACTGTTAAAACGTGTCACTTTTGCTTACGTAATATTGCCAAAATCTATCCCTTTCATTCACCTGCTACGTCCAAGACGCTCTTGCATGCTCTCATCCTGTCCCGACTAGATTACTCTAACCTTTAACTAATTGGCCTCCCTAACTTCCATCACTCCCTAGTACAGTCTGTTTAAACACTGCTGCCAAAATTATCCTCCTCTCATCCAAAAGACTACAGGCCCCTCCCCTACTGAAGTCCTTATTATGGCTTCCAATAAAACAGAGAATAACTTACAAACACCTCCTCATAAACTTCAAAGCCCTGCACTCCTCTGCACCTCACTACATCTCATCTCTTGTCTCTCTTTATGCTACTGGGCGAATTCTCCGCTCCTCTCAGAGCAACTGCTTAGTTGCACCCCCCATTACTACTGCTGTTTCCTGCTTCAAACCCTTCTGTCTTGTTGCTCCTTATACAGTATTTGGAATGTCAGTGTGCAGAATGCAGTGCATAGTGCAATGCAGTGCAATGTCAGAATGCAGTGCATAGATCTTCCTCAATCTTCTGTTACTTACATCATATTATGTGAGTGGAAAATCATCAAAGTTCAAAAAATGCTGGCGTCTTTTCTGAAAATGTCCTAAAAATGTTTTTTTGGGTAACCGGTTTCCCCCATACATTTGGAACATTAACTATACAGTGGCCTCATGTATAGGGCATTACTCTATTGTCTATATTAAGGTTCCCTGGACATGTGTAATTAACACTGGAAATTGAATGTATTTGCTGCAACATTTAACATAAAGACGTCCATTAAACTTTAAATTTACCGCCATATGCAAATGAACCTGAGTGCAAGACCTCTAGCGAATTTACGCTAGGCAGAAATGAAACCAGGAGAGTATTCAGGACAGGAGTGAGGAGAACGTTAATTGCCAGGTTCCCTGAGGCCACGGTGTGCTCTGCGGCGCGCTGCGTGTGACCTCACTGGTTGTGCACAGACATCACGTGTGATGTCAACTCTAGGGTACTGCTAACTACCAAGTTCAGTCAGATCATGCCCCCACTCAGGGGACAGACCGCAGGTAAGATCGCAGACCCCGCTGTCACAGCCTATTGTAGCACTCACCTAAATATTGCCTTAGTTGCCCTAAGAAAGACAGGGTCCAGTACAGCATCTTTATTTAGTCAGCTTACAGAATGCATCTATTTGTTACCAATAGTAGTTCTGCCACTGCTTACAGTCAATTCCAAAGGGTTCATTTGCCTATCCATCTGGAGACGCCTGGCTTCTGTTTGTTTATATTTCTCCCTCAGAGTCTGACCAATCAGGGGCTGGCAGCAAGTGTAGTGAGGAGAGAGACTATAGGGTAAATTTATCAAAGAGTGAAGTTCCGCCACTAGAGTGAAATACCACAGCTCTCCATTCATTTCTATGGGATTTTGAAAGGCGTATTTATTAATGGGTGAAAGTGAAATTTAAATAACGCCTTTAAAAACCCAATAGAAATGAATGGGAAGTGGTGGAATTTCACGCTAGTGGCGGAACTTCACTATTAACTTCACTCTTTGATAAATATACCCCAATGTGTCTGGGTGACAAGGGCTAGATTATGGGTGGGGTGACTGTGTCTGAAGAGTGGGGGTTGGGAGGGGTGAAGGGTAGGGACTATATTGTGATATGCAGTGGGGGAAAAGGGGGCTGTACATTTAGGGAATATTCTTAGGGAAAGAACTACTCTACCAACCTTTATTGGATGCTGTGTGATGGAGAATGTCCTCTGTCAAGATGTGGGGAGAAGCTTGGTAATGCGTTGTACTTATTTTTCGTTATTCATTTTATACATAATACAGGAGCAATAAAGTACCTATAAAATATATTCATATAACACACAGGAGCCATGAATATCCTATAAAATATGTCCATATATAGATAGCTTAGTGATGGTATCTGTTATAATCAGTGCTTAATATGGTAATTTGTAAGTATGGCCCAAACCCTATTTGTGGGATTTCGGTGAACCCCAACTCTTTCAGGAAGTATTCAGGCAAATCCTGAACCGAATAAGTTCCCCTGAAGGGGGAAGTATTTTGATCACCTTAATCATGCACCCTTAAGTCACATCATAAGTCACACTTTATTAGGTTATGTGAGTGTAATTAGAGCAGGAAGCACCTCCTCCTACAAGGGGTCGCTGAGATGCTGTAAGTAGTGAAAAGCCAGTTTGCTGAGAGTCTGTGAGCAGCTCTAATGGTCCTGGCTTGAGTTTGTTTAGGTCAGTAATGCTGTGCTCCAGCTAGGGTTGCCACCTGGTCGGTATTTTACTGGCATGACCGGTAAAAATTATGGTTGATCCCAATGTTATTAATAGGAAAAAAAGATAAATATATAGGAAGGCCGGTATTTTTTTCCAGAAAAGGTGGCAACCCTAGCTCCAGCCCAATGTGTGGGGGTGGCAGGGGTTAGGGGGCCCAGTTGTAAATTTCTGTACCAGGGCCCTCAGGGGTCTAGTTACTCCACTGCTCAACACCCTGCCATACAGATGTTCTTTGTGCAAATTGCACTGAATTGTAGAACGATGTACAGATACACCATCTACAGCAAGATGTTCATGCAGGTCTTTGGAGGTGATCTTTTGGTTGTCTTTAACCATTCTCACAATCCTCCACATATGCCACTCCTGTATTTTTCTTGGCCTGCCAGACCTGCGTTTTACAGCAACTGTGCCTGTGACATTCTATTTTCTGATTACACTCCTTACAGCTGAAACTGACAGTTTAAACCTCTGAGATAGCTTTTTGTAGCCTTCCCCTAAACCATCATACTGAACAATCTTTGTTTATAGATCTTTTGAAAGTTGCTTTGAGGATCCCATGCTGTCACTCTTCAGAGGAGAGTCAAACAGAAGCACAACTTGCAATTGGCCACCTTAAATACTGTACAGTACCTTTTCTCATGTTTGGACACACCTGCCTATGAAGTTCAAGGCTTAACGATAAAGATTGTATTAAACAAAGATGTGACAAAGATCGTATTAAAGTCTGATATTGTCCACCTTTGGTGGGCATATTGGGGGAAGATCATGATTCTTTGGCGACCTTGCAGTCCCCAACCCTGGCATTATCCACAGGCAAGCTGGCTACCATTGAAACTATAAGAAAACTTGTAACTTTGAAATGGTCATGCTGCAATAAGGAGCCTCATTCCCTAAACAAGTTGTGTGCGTAAATCCTACCCTATGCCTACATCCTCACATGGCCTTACAAATATTATATAATATATTAGGTGCAGTTACAGTGGCTGTATTATACATTCATTTTCTTTGCAGAGAAATCTCCACCACTTCTGGTTTCTTCACAAACCTACAGCAGAGTTCTATGTGTAGTGATTTAAATCTGCTGGGACACAGTGTGAATATACACTGCAGTGTGCCACAAGGACAGATAATGTCTACTTTTAAACTTTTTCCTCATTTACATTGCCCATATAGTTCAAGATTTTTTAAGGACATAAAACACTATATCATATTATTTGATTAAAATCACATTAACAACTTTCTTACACTAATTTAGACACAACTAACACAGTATAGGATGCTCAAATGTAAAAGGGACAATATACCCCCCTATCATTTCAAATTGAGTTCAAAGATTAGGGCTTGTGCTCAACATACTTTTTGTCTATTGTTTAAACTACTGTTTTGCCCTAAATGTATGTTCAGCGAAAGCCCTTTTGTTTGCAAACAGTTCAGATTTGTCATACATTTTTATGGCTGCAGGTATACAGACAGGTCAGGCTAAAGTAAACACAATTATTTTAATATATACACTGTAAGATCTGTTGTCGGTACTGAAAATATGACCAATACATGATATTTACATTGCCTAACCTGAATTTTTACATTTCAATGGATAGGTATGTTAAAAAGACCTCGTGATTATCCAGTCTCTCATAAATAAGAACACTGTAGTCAATTTTATGAGTTAAATTTTTATACAGTCTTTTTCATACCATGCCCAAATGTGCTAATTAATAATGAGAAATTTTTAAGACAGAAGTATTAAGAAGAGAACAGACGGCAAAGAAATTATTCTCCGACAGCTGACTTCTGCTAGCCGCTAACACTCCCTCAAGTCTCCATTGCACCAGATGGAGTTGCCGGAAGAAACTCAGCCCTACTGCAGTGGATATACTGCATATATTTTTTTTATTTTTGGTTTTAAAACTAGAATAAATTAAATACCACTTATGATATATGAATATGTATATAAATATATCACCAAACAAGGTGTATCAGCTAACTAACTAATGCACAGCCATGGCAACAACCTAGTTTCATTTGGATAGCAATACAATCTGTTAACATGTTATTTGAAATGCAATCTTGCATTGAAAAGCTCGCTTCTTGATGATGAGCTGAAAAGAAGCTGACAGAAGGCAAAATGGAAGAACATTTGGTATTTTCTGATTAACTGAGTTGACCTTGTTCACTGGGAAGAAAAACAAAAATGAAAAGACTAGCTCTTCAACCATACTTTTATTTTCTGGTCTACTGTGCAGTTTAAAGGAGCCGGCCTATCTGAAAATAAAGTGGATAGTCGTTATTAAACATGTTAAAGGTGTTTTAGGCATAAACAGAATGTTCTACAACATAATTATTGTTGAAGAAAAACATTATGTTTATATTGCACTGATCAGTTTTTTATTACACTTCTCTCTCATGCATTGAACCGTATAATCTGACAAGACAAAGAAGGTTACAGTATTTCTAACAAACATTCAATATTATATTAGCATATTTCTTACAATATACATTTGTCATTTTGTACAATACTAATACTCAATACACACATCCAATTGGAGGAACGTTTGTGAATCCCTCCAGACAGCAGCTAGCAATGGTGCTTAATTAATACTGCTGACTAAGAAGTAAATATATAAATGGGAGCTGGGATATTAATTTGTTTCATCCATAGACTTGGCCATGGGCTGGCCATCTGGAACGTCAGGCATATGCCATGTGAGCTTTAAAATACAATAAAAATTCAGTAAAATCTAGGGATTCACCAAATCCACTATTTTGGGATTCAGCCAAATCCAGAAACCTTTGTGAAACATTCGGGTAGATACTGAACCTAGTATGAACTCTAATTTGCATATTCTAATTAGATACAGAAAGAGGAAAAGAGAACCTTGCGAACAGTGCATGGTTAAGAAATGGTTTTACTTCCTTGTTTATTTCACGAAAAGTCACATGATTTTCTGGATTCTGATTTGGTTAGGCCAATCTCTTGGATTTCAGCCAAAACCAAATCCTGATGAAAACTACCGAATCCCGGCCAAATCCCAAACCGAATTCTGGATTTGGTGCATCACTAATAAAATCAAATAATGGAACCTTTAAATAAAATAAAATGATGGCAATAAGTGGGTATGCAATATATAATATTGTCTGATGTTGGGAGCAGGGTTTGGTGCTTCAATGACATTATTTTTATCTTGGGCCAGTGTTAGGGTGTCCAGCCAAATCCCCTTCCATTTAAATTGGACTCCGTGTGCTCTTAAACCATATATATCATCTATGCGCAACTTTATCTGTGTGCACAGAGATGTGATTGGCTCAGAAAAGTCATTTTTGTACTGATTTTATTTTGTGCCCTGATTTCAATATTTGTATGTGTGCCCACAAATGCACAGTTTCAAGGGAACATTTGTGTTTGGTGCCTTCAAAGTTGTTAATGATGCAGTTTATAGGAAATACAGTTATGCAGATCTTCCACGGACTAATATAAAAGAACAGGTCAGGAAGAAAGTTTTTCTGTAAAAGGACCATTTAACAAAAATGAGTTGTACTGTATTAAAAAAAAGAAAAGTCATATAATCCTTTGATGCATGCAGGTGGTTGATATTACATGATCACTATTGGCAAATTGATGTAATGGAGCTATAAGGGTTATCATTTAGAACTTGATTTTTCCCTGCTGTTGTAAACATGAAGCAAACAGCCACTAAACACAGACAGGGAGCTCTTTGTTAATTCCACATTTACCAACTAATTTCATGTTCAATGTGGGTAAATGATTTGTTATTCAACTGAGAAAATATCCCTGTGACGGCTTCTTTAATTGGTATTCACTGGGAGTTTTATTGTTATCTTCTGTACCTTTGTGAGTTCTGTCAGTTTTACACCCTTGTTGCAACATTTATGCTTTCATTTGAACTACAAACACAGTTCTGTCTCCTATGTAATATTAGACTGAAAAGATGTTACTACTAGCTCCTATAAAATACACTTTACAGATATTATGCCTTAAAGAAAAGGAATCACTAAGATGATAAATACAAATTATTTTGAAGAAGGGATGCATGAAACAGAGTATCCAAACCCTAAAGCAGGGTCACAAGTAGGGGTAGGCAGAAGAAGCATATGCCCAAAGAGAAAAGCTGGTGGGGCACTAGGCATGTACCTTCTCACCTTCTACCTTTCTCACTCCAAATACATTAACGTCAATGGTCGTTTTTTTTCTAATGGCAACTTTTTTGTCTCTGTGACAATTTGGTCATGCCGTTTTGGTTGTGTCCAAATTTCTCACGTTGCAGTTCCACAAAAAAAATTCACAGATGGCAAAGTGTGGAATATTTCGGCTCTAATCCATGCCTGTCACAAAAATTGTGTGCAGGAAACCACAGCTTATACATAATGCAGTCTCTTTTGAATGCCTATGTCATCACTGAAGTTACATCGACAGGATTATAGTGGCACATGTGCAGTAGAAGACCATTCGCCATATTAAAAAAAAATAATAAATGTCCACGGCTGCTGGACTTATAGCTACCAAAGGAGGCACATTGCAGGGGAGAAAGTCTTTTACTTACAGATGACTTAATAGAATTTCCGTTTGGAGTGCAATGATTTTAAAGGGTATGTAAAGTAAAAAGAAACATTAAATCTCATTTTCATGTTGTCAGCTCAATAAAACATATCTGTAAAATGTGTACTTATTTTATAAAAAATAAAATATTTTGCCATGTAATTCCCCTTACTGGGGAACTGGCAATATTATTTTGAAACTCCACTCTCGGCTAACACACATCGGTCTGCCAGGCACAATGGCAAAAGAAAAAAGCTGCAAAGAAAAATCCTAGCCCTTTAATATCGTATCTAGCAGCAAAATAACATTTGCATATTTTTTCTTAAACTATTTTACACCACTGTGTTTGGGTTGGGTTCTACCCCTTCCTCACTGATGACATGTCCCAAATAGACCAGTTGTCTCTGGCAAGCAGACACTTGGCATGTTTCAACTTTAAGACAAAAGTGTCTAGTTGGCTCAGCACAGCATCAGATGCAGATGTTATCTTTGAATGTATGGGAGAAAATGACAACATCATCTCTAAGTATATGAGCACTGTATCAATGTTCATGTACCCTAGGCATTGCTCCACACGCCTTTGGAAAGTGCTGGGGGTGTATGTCAGTCTAAACGACATTTGGCCCATGGGTTAATGAAAGACGATTTTGGCTTATCTTCTGCCACCTGCCAGTACTGGCTTGCCAAATCCAGTGAATTCTAGTCTGAAGTCCACCAGGAGCAGCCCATTCAGCTCTTGGAGAATATTTATTCCAAGGACAACAGGAACCCTCTGGGGGCCTACCTTACCACACTACTCCCTTACATGGCAGGCCGTGCCTGAACAAAATAATGTCCATCCAGTTGATGCCCACAACTTCAATAGGCGTGTTGTTAACAGCTCACAGGGTTAATTGTGGTATAATTTTTCTCATAGGGGCAAATTTACTAAAGAGCTGAGAGCTTTTTTTAGCCAAAATTCACCAAAACGACAATTTGCAGGGACATCAACAATTTACTAAAAGACAAAAAAGACAATTTGCTAATGAAAGAGCTCAGCACTTAAGACGTTTCACGCCGTTTCACCAGACTAATTTTCGCTCAGGCGGACGTTCGTTAATCTGCAAATTTATCAAAGTGTGAACTTTCCAATACGTTACCCTTTTTGCCAAAGTCTATTTGCCAGGTTCTAAAAGTCATATAAAAAGATAGAACACTGGCATTTTGTCATGTTTTAATGGGGGATTATATTTAAACGTTGTAACTGTTAACATTTGAAGCTCATGTCACATTTGTTTTAGGGTAGGCTCCTGTTTAGGACAATAGAGGATCTCTTTATTTTTTGCATATTTAAATCTATGGAAGCGTAAGGATGTTAACAAAGTTTCGCTAGGAGGAAAGTAACACTAGAGAAAATTTGCCAAGAAAATTTCACTCTGACCAATTTTCACTGATAAAAGTACGCCAGTGTTTATTCGCTGAGATGAAGTTTCGCATTTTCATAAATATGCGTATTTGCTATACCGACAACCAGCAAAAAGGGGGCTCAAATTTACCCTTTAAAGACTAGCCACTTCCTCATGGTGGCCAAGGACGTTTGCAACCATTCCCTCCAGGCCCCAAGATGCTCTACCAGCAGATGTCTCAGCTACAGGTTCAATGAACACAGGTGACAGGTTCCATGACCTCTGCTATCTGCCTTTGCAACCTCATCAATTTATTACAGAGGTCCTGCAGTGCAACTGTGAATTTGGGAAGCCTCTCTTCTTCTCTCAACACCTGAAGAAATGAAGAAACAGGTGCACAAATATTTGGCCACAGCAACCTCTTCATACAGCCCTTCCAAGTGAGCTGCAATTTCATCTGAGGTGGTATCACCCTCCAGTGACCTATGTGCCAAGTCAACCTCATACTGGGTGGGCACCTTGTACAGGGGACTAGTTCCTCGCAGCCATTCCAACCAGTTTGTAATCTCAAGCTTCACGCCATCAAAGTTACGTATACTTGGCAACACGGTGCCCACAATTTTTTTACTTTGTGCAAATTTAATATACTAACCGGGGAATGTAATTAAAGTCGCAAAGAGCAAAACAATTCGCTCCAATAAGACTAAAAATCCACATCTCGTAATGTAATATTGTTCCTTAAACTGTTATGACATTGCGAATTTTAATTGCGCACTCTTAAGAATTGCTTGACGGTGTCGTAATCTTTTGTAGCAAACATAACGACTTTTTCAGTAAGAAGTTTTACTACATTTACTGCGCATTGGCGCAAACTATAAAATTCACAAACGGTCTTCCACTGTCGGAAGTGGTCGCTAAACAGTTTCCAGGTTCGCAAAATCTATATTAAATTTGTGCAAAGCAAAATTTGTTTGTGCAAAGGCATAACATTTCGCAATGCGAATAGTTTTCTGTTAACGACTTTTATTACATTCCCCCGTAACTGTTTAGCGACCACTTCCAACAGGGGAAGAAGGTTTGCGACAAAACATTGCGCCACCTTCAAGCACTTCTTAAAAGTGTGCAATTAAAATTCGTAATGTGATAACAGTTTAAAGAAGAGTATTACATTGCGAAATGTGAATTTCTATTATTTTTGCAAATTGTTTTGCTCTTTGCCACTTTTATTACATTCCCCCATATAACATTTTCTTGGTAAATGATTCTAAAAGCATTTATGAGAGAAATAAAAAAAATTAACTAACAGAGCACATGAGCAGCTGAAAGGGTCAGTAGAAGATCACTTCTTCTTGTATATTTAGTTATGATATATATTCAAAGCATATTCCTAACACTGTATAGTTCATACCACCCATCTGTTTTTTACCCATTAACTGAAAACTATCTACAGGTATTTCTTTTTTTTTAAAATAATATATTCTGTTTGCTTTGAAATTGGATGCTAAGGGTACCTTATGCTAACAAGTTCCTCTACGTGACCATGTAAGATAACATATTGATCCCGTAAGTATCAGTCGCTACGGAGATCTGGTGAAGCACATCAGGATGATTTCTACATATCATACATACAGGGTCTTAAATTAGCATCAAGTGCTGCTACAGTTTGTAGATCAGTAGGCATTTAGCCAATAGATATTTATTTTTACCTCACTCAAGGAATAGTTCCATCAAGGTACCATCTGCCAAGGTAAGAAAGAGTAGTGCTGACATTTTGCTCTATTTCACACGCTTCAGCACATTAATTAGAGAGAGTCTCTGTTTATTTTGAAGTAAAACCAATGCTTACAATTAAATCATATCAATTTCGTAAAACCACATAAATTAAAATATTTTGATGACTGAAATCTTAGGAACCCATAATAGTATTTACAAAAAGCATCAAACATTAAACTACCCATAGATAAATACATCATGTATTTTAAAATAATGAATTCGATTGCAACCCCACCAAATCACCATGCAAAAAACAGTGATTTTATTTTAATTTTGAGGGCCTAGAAAGATTGATGGTAAAAAAGCCCAGGGGCACACACAGCAATTCCTTAATACAGTAATGCCAGGACTGGAGAGTGCAGAGCTTAAAGGAACAGTAACACAAAAAAGATAAAGTGTTAAAGTAATTAAAATATAATGTATTGTTGCCCTGCACTGATACATCTGGTGTGCTCAGAAATTTTACTATAGTTTATGGTGCTGTGTAGCCATGGGGACAGCCATTCAAGTCACAGGTTACATCACAGGTTACATAGCAAATAACACATGCACCGTGTAGACTAACATTGTTCTACAATGTTATCTGCTAAGTAACCTGTGCCTTTTTTCCTTTCTCAGCTTAAATGGCTGCCCCGATGACCACACAGCAGCCTATTTATATAAACTATAGTAGTCTTTTCTAAAGTAAACACATAACTTTTACCAATGCAATGTACATTAAATTTTTAACTACTATAAAACAATTAAATGCACTGTAATAGGGACTCTTGGGCTATTACTAAAACTGGTAGCCCATGCTCTGGCAAGGAGTATTCTGATTATACAACAGGGAATATCAGGGATATGTAAAAAATAATAAATAAAGTATATAATAATAATATAAGTGTCTTTGTTTCAAAAGCAAAAATGAATTAATATTGAAAACAGAGGACCAGCATTTAAGTGTAAAATGATTTTTTTTTGAATATCATTAAGCATAAAATGTTTTGATCCCCCTAGGGAGCTTTATCGGGATATATTGCATGTGTCTATGCTCAATTTACTACAATTTTACTACATTTTGATTCTGATTCACTCTGGGGCATTGTCACTTGTAAAATAAACTTGGTAAAAGTCCCTATGAGGTCTGAAATGTATACATAGGATTGCCAGTCCTAAAGTAGTTCCAAGTGCTGCTGGTATTGCCGTCTGCCAAAGAGAGCAACATATTTGAAATAAAGGCAGCAGTCTGTCCACCCCCCAAAGCATCATTAGAGAGAACAGGCGGTGTGTTCAAACATTTGATTTGGTTTAGGTGGTATCCCTGTGTTTCAAAATAATTCCTAAAAGGAAACGGTCTGTGGTGCATCTCACAAGCTAACTAAACAAAGAACCATATAGGTTTCATTTAGCTGTTATTATATAGTAGCATGATGGATACGTTAATTATGGTAGCTTTTACATTTCAAAAATATCACGTGACATTGTTTTCAATTTAAGATATGGATAAGGTGGTAAACCAATGTTAATCTAATTAAGATATGTGTTTATATTTAGCTATGACTCGATATCACCAGTTAGTGGCTGTTTTTTTTTCTGTCAATCTAATTACCTTTTCCCTTTAATTTCACCTAGCATCCAGATCCATCTAATGTAACATGCTTGCGCATTATATAGCTACTATTTTGTATTCTATTGACCTATTTCTTTTGCCTTGCTACCATCAAGCCCTACTATTTTGAGTAGTGTTATGCATTATGCAGCAGCATTATGATTTACAACAACCTGAGTGTGCAGGAACAATAATATTTTTATCATCTCTTTATCTGATGCCAGAGATCCATTGTTGGGTTAGATCTAAAGATATTTCTGTGAAGTACTTTTGTCATTTCAGTATTTGAAAAAAGTTCAACTTATTTTATTTGTGCTGAAAGCTGTGTATATAGGTGTATACTGCCTCTTTAAGTCTGTTTACCTAAAGCTCCTATTTTCTGTACACAGGATTTATCATTAACAGATACGCATTTCTAACTTTTGGATGTGTTTTACATTGTTCATTACAGTTTTCTATAATAAATCAAGGCTTAATAAAAGCACAATACTGAATAGCAACTCAGTGGTTAGTACCGCTGACTTAACACTGGCAGGGTCCAGTGTTAAATTCTGGCCTGGGCACTGCTAGGAGTTTATAGGCAGGGGTGTGTGGATTTCCTCCCACAGTCCAAAAACATTCAGGGAGGTTAATTATCTACTGATGAATCTGGCCCTGATGTAAGTGTGATAGTGATCTTAATGTCAGCGTGATAGCGATCTTAGATAAATTCCATTTGGCAGGGATTGATGTGCATCATCTCACCAATCTCTACAATATGTCACCACTATATGGATAATGCATAACAATAATTTAATTAGTCTTTCATTTTTTTTTTAATTAGCTGTGGTTTCTATTCATCCCTTCATAGGCTTCCGGTCTTCCATACATGTAATACTCGTGGACAGGAATTAACTGTGAAAACAGTTGCTGTGCCATACATTTCCTTTTCGGTTACCATATTTGAATAGAAGACAATGAGAAAACTTGACATGTTTAAAAAATGTATATAGTAGAAAGGATGTAATATGCTCAACTGTTATGTATACAGCACTGCCACCTTCTGGTCCTAAATGGAAATACAGTAAATGCAATTTATAACAACATACACATCAACAGTGGAGCTTTGCGTTCTAGTATGTTGGGTTTCTTTTCACTTTTGCGCAATTATTTATTCTTATGTACCAATTACATAAACAGAGTATCATCCACTTTAAAAGTGAAAAGTCCTGCCTTTTCTCTATTTTTGTTGATACATTTATATACCTGGTGATTGCCTCTTTCTAAAGAGTGAAGTAATTTACATATAATGAATAAAGGAAACAAATGGGTGAAACAGACAGCTGGCCAATTGATAAGTACAACTGTGTATATAGTATAGCAATACATCTTTATGCATTACACAGTTTCAACTGATGTCACCATGGTCCTCAAACTTGTTGAAATTTGTTTGGACAGCCTCTCAGATGTCAGCCTGTGTTTATGTGGATTGTGAGTGACCTTGCCCAATTTATATGTTTATGCTTCATCCTATTTTAATGAAAGAGCTGGAGCTTTTTGAGTGCAATATGTGTTTTCTGTTTCTTTGTGGTTATATTTATCTTTTGGTAAACATAGCTATCGCTATCTCTAAACATATACCAGTACTGTACCTAAGCATGGCATTGATCATCCCTTTCTCATCACTTAGCAATGTGTGTAATTTGTCTCCCTAGTCTTAAGAAACCAACTCACAGTATAATAAGAACTGGCATGCGGCATATTCTCTGATTTAGAGAAAGGCACTGTATTGGCTGAGAAAGACCAGGGGCCTTTTCTGCATAGGATCCCATTTTAACACTAATCTATTATCTATTTCTGATTGCAATCAGCAGACAGTACAAGAGCCAGTGCTCTAAATTGTGTCAACAAATAGTTAATAAGAATGCCATTACATGTATCATGAGCACAAAAATAGAATACATGTCTGTAAGCTGGCATACATCTACAAACACAAACAGACCAGTCAGATCCAAAATCACATTGTTTGAAACAAAAAGCATTACTGAAAGCAAGTACTTCAGTTACTTAAAGAATAACAGAAACTTCCTAAAACTGGGCTGTACCTATATTTTACCCTATGCTTGGACATACCTACATAACTGTGACTTACCCCACACAGAGATAACATTAAACAGGTAGTTCACCTTTAAGTTAACTTTAAGTATGTTATAGAACAAGCAATTCTGAACAGCTTGGTCTTAATTTTATTTTACAGTTTTTTAAATTATTTGTCTTCTTCTGTCCCTTCCCACATCCCAGGTTTTAGCTGGGATGGGGGGCAGCAATCATGTATCAAATTGCAAAGTTTGGTCTGTTACACACTTTAATAAATCTAGGACTTAGCTAAATCTGCTGCAAGTGCTGAGAAATGTATCAAATAATACATAGGTGTCCATTTACTATCAATTAAAAGCAGAAAAGTCCAATTGGTGCTGCATTCGAGGTATAACCAAACGTGTCCACCTTGCAGGACTAACACATACAGTAGGCTTGAAAATATATTCTGTTCAAACAAGAAAACTCCTGGTGCAGAATATCCAGATATGTATGTGCTCAGTAAAAAGTGCAAAAACACATCTACTGTGTCAATATGGTAACCCCACTAATAAAGGTAATGTCACGGTCGGCACCCTAAATCCAGAACCTAAGCACCCTGTTCTTGGCTCTTGCTTCTGCCTTTAACAGCCGCCTTTCACCTCGGGATGCCGCCAGGTCTTATTAAGAGAGGTGCCAAGCAAAGGGTTCTGGACGAGCAAAGGGGCACGATGGTAAAACAAATGTTTTTTGGGCAGAAGATCACAGTACAAGGCGTAGACAGAAAGCGTAGTCAAATCAGGCCAGATCGGTGCAGGCAGAATACAAGCAGAGTCAGACAGCCAAGGGTCAAACCAGGAGATCAATCGGAAGGGATACAGATACAGAAGAGTCGGTTAACAGGCAGGGTCAGGATTACAGAAGTCAGAATCGTAAAAGGCAGGCAAAGGTCACAACAGGTATCAGAAAACAGACAGATAAATAGCTCAGAAACACCAGGAACTCACAATAATGATCCTATAAGGGGCAATCACAAAATCTAAACTGTCTCTTTAAATACCTTTAAATTTTGCGCCATTGCACGCTGACGTCATAACGCCAGCGTGACTGTGCCTATAAATATATAAGACGCCTTAGTTAACCAGCACAGAGGAGGGGCGAGGCGGGCGTCCCAGGGTGGTAAGTCGTTACAAGTATTAAAGTGATACTGACACTAAAAAATGAATTTTAGCATATGAATGTACATTAAATGTTACCTATGGGTCATGTTGATCATTTTTTGCTGAGAGGTTTGTTTTTGTATATAATTGTTAGTTGAAGTTCCTAAGCCAGACTCTCTGACACTCTGACTTTGCCATGCCGTTGATTGGATAAAAATTATATATCTCTGCCATGTATATAAAATATGAACTATTATTGTATATTTGTAAGTGTTCTACTTTACCATGGGTATTTGCTAAATGTTTAAATAATGGTTATAATTTATATATATTAAGTTCATGTTTTTTTCAGCAGATAGATTTTGGTAAATTGAGATGAGTTAACCGAGGTGTACAAACACTTAATACTAAATATAAGTATTGTAATTATTAAGTGTGTATTTTATATATATTGCAATAATCTGTACAAAATACTAAAAGTTACTTAAAGGTGATCCACTTTTAAGGTGTTGCGTCAGAGGTTGCTTTAGAAGAATGTGCCCTGTATTTACAGTCAGGCCTTGTATATCTCAGAAGCCTACTAAAGTAGGGGAACTTGCTTAATGCAAAGAATATTCTGTTTGGCTCATTAACCTTCCATAAACTTCCAAAAATTATTAATGGATGTGGGTTTATAAAAAAAGGCACAGCTTTTGGATATATTCAGAGGGCAATGGGTATACGTTTAGGCTTTATAATTTATTTCCACCATTGATCTTGACTGGTCAGACTTAACATTTCATTTCTGGAGGCTAAACTGGAGAGCAAGCTCTTAAAGGGGTGGTTGATAAAGGGCTTTTCCCGAAACATGTCGTGAAATAAAACTTTTTGCAGTCAATCTGCAAGTGCCTGGCTCTACTTCACTTATACCAATATATTTGCCTTCTATGGACAAAGGCAGGCCAGAAGGCACGTAAAAGGCAACACTTGGAACCAGTTATTTATACAGACTATTAAAGGGGTGGTTCACCTTCAAAAAATTCGCCCATCACTTGTGACCAATTTTTAAGATGCAACTGTCTCCTATATATAAGAATTGCTAAAATGCATGCATTGAGCCTATTCACAAAGATGCTTGTGTCAGCGCATGCTCCTAGTAATTTGATGCATGCATCATTGCACCCATTCAGTGCACCCAAATATTAGTGCAATTTATAAAAATGGGATGTGTTGGCGCATAATATTGCTAGTTAAGATAGGGGAGTGAATAATAATGCAAACTGCAAATTTCATTGATTAATAATGTTACTTTTATACATTAATTTCTGTTACAGGAAAAACATTTACATAAAAATTTAACTGAAGTTGCATGCTTTGAAAGGAAATTATAACAAATAATGTCACTTTAGTATTTTTTACTCATTATAATAAGAGAATGGTTAATAGCCTCAGTAAGTTTGCAAGGCACTGTTTTTGTCGTATGTGATACAACTTGGTTCAACACATACTATGAAAGTTTAGGGGTCAGGAGAAACCCTGCCAGAAACTTTGTATAAGAACTTTTCACTGAATAATTAAATAAATGAAATGTAAACCTCAAATGTGTCAGTAAATTAAATGACTCTGTAAAAGCCTGTGTAACAATTACATGGTAATTTAATAGCAGGACACCATTGTGTGCTGATGGTATACTTTGAAATATACAGCTGTTACTGTATACTTCTAATGTTACTGTATACTTCTAAACTGTATGTTTGCTATAAATAACAGTGAATGAAAATGGATTAATTAAATGGATTCAATTGCCCAGTTTCTATTTTCAAAAGCAGAACGTATGTGTTGCATGGAAGGAAAAAATGATAATGTTTCTGCTATGTACTGTGAAAAAAGCCCTTGAGCCTGCGTTTTTATAAACCAGTGGGCTTCTAACATCTGGGCAGATATTTATCTTGTTAAATTAAACATGCACCTGGCCCCTTAATTATTCTCTATAATTGACAGCTTCATCATACTAGAGCATGGTGTAAGGATGCAACTCTAGTGTTAGTAATTAGATAATAATTAATGAGCTTGAAGTACATTTTTTTCCATGAACAATGTTTTGTTTTTTTCATGAAGAGGACAGTGTTTTGATTTTATATTTAAATATGCATTATTTGCCACCCAGCTCCTTTATTATTTTAATAAGTTGATACAAGGATAAATTAGGCAATGCAACATTAGTTTAAATGAAGGTTGGTGTGAAGCACAACCACTAAACTGTATGATTACTATACAATCAACTTGTATAACAAAGAATATAGTAAAAACTTAAGCAATACCAATTCATTTTTCATGTTTTTACGGGCTTTATGAAGGTAGGGTGTGTGATACAAACTTATGTCTAATGAGTTTGTTGGAATTGCTATTTTTGTTCATTAGATGGCAGCACTGTACAGGGAATTGGATATTGACAACCCTTTGATATTATAAATAGTAGGGATGCACTGAATAAATTATTCGGTTTGGGAAATGTCTGAATGTGAGCCTTTTTCAGCAGCATTCAGATTCAAATGAATCCAAGAGTTTGGCTAAACCTAATCCAAACGGTAAAAAGTGTAAAGAGATTGCCAATCTTATTTAAGATGGCCGATTCCCAAAAAAGTAGGATTCACTGCATCCATAATGTGAGAGGCTGTGGGCAATGTCGGACTGGCCCACCAGGATACCAGGAAAACTCCCGGGAGGCCCAGGTGTCAGTGTGCCCTTGTGCTGCTAAACATTTCTCCTATTTCATGGCCATTCCCTGTTTCTATGAGAACAAAGAGGCTTAATAGATGGAATAATAGGTTATAGTATGTATAACTAAAGAGACTAGGAGAATAGAGGTTGAGTGAGGAAAGGAAGAATAATGAGAATAGGCCCCAGTCTAAATTTTCTTGGTGGGCCCCTGGTCTAGGGTTTTTGGGTAGGCACCTGGTGTCCCAGTCAGACACTGGCTATGGGTACTAGAACCACTAACACATTACTGTATACATGTGAAAGGCTGTGGGTACTGGTGCCACAAATCTATTATTGTATATACAGTACATTGAAAAACAGTGGGAACTGCCACCCCCAAACTCCATCCTCACTGCCCATGAAGCTGATATACCTAAAATGTGCCCTAAATTTTTAAATATCTGGTTTATTCTTCAAAAGATATGTTTTTTTGGTTAGCCATCTGGATAAGATACTCTTAGAGGCTGCTAATACTTTCCTCTTCCAACACAAATAGTCTCTTAGTTTGCCTGATCTTTCTTGTAGCCTTGACATAGTTGTTTAAGCATTTCACAGGATCCAAACTACCCAGTTTGGCCTCTTCACTGTTCAAGGAATTAAGATTCAATTTGACATCCTCATCTAACTCCTATCAAGAAAGATAATACTAACACCCAAATCCCAAGCATTGGGCTATAGAGCAAGCTTGCCTTTCTAAATCCTTAGTTTTACGACACATGCAACACATGTATGTTGCATCATTCACACATGCGCATTGCATCAAATGTTTGGCACCAAATGTGATGTTTATTGTTGGAATTGCCATACATGCACTTGTTCCTGAAAAAGCATGGCGTTTACCATGTTCTGAGTCACACTATGACCCCTAGCTATCCCAGGTTTGGCTAAGTGGCTCTGTTCTATAATATAAATACCAGAGCCATGTGGGGATTATGCAGAAGGATTCTGCCAGAGTCTTTTTCCTGAGCCTCTCCTAAGTGGATTTGAGCCTCCAGTGCAGTCATCATAAGTCATGACCTGAGTATCGTCAAGTCTTGGACCCTCTTCCCAACACACTTCCCCTTTACCATTAAATGGACAACTGGACACTTCTTTAATGGATTGGAAAGGCCCCAGCCACTTTTATTTACACACAAGTTAACAATCACATATATTTAACATTTCAAACTTTAACATTATAACCAATGTCCAGCAAGATCTCCACCCCTAGCCGCTGAAGGCTGCTCCTATGGAGATCCCCTTGCTACTGGACCTATCCACATCCTGAGGCTAGGCCCCTTGTTTTGACCTTCCCCTCTTAACCGTGGCCAATGACCACACCCCCTAGCCTCAGACCTACCAATCTTCCGCCACGGGCATCCAGGATGAATCCTCATCCTGGCGCGCCCCCACTCCTCATGCAAAGGGCCCTTTCAATCCCATCTGCTAAACCAAGATTGAAAATGTCAGTCCCCACCACTGACAAATGCACCCCGTCTTTACAATAGTGACATGGCATGCATGATTCCAACACCTTATGCCACACCACTATCCCCCCGGAGTGCCTTATGAAGGCACTGAGCAGTTTGTTCAGCTTCTGCCTACTCCGTTCCATTGCGTCTCGGTCCCGTGCCCACCTCCAAACCAACCGACCCACCATCTCCGACCAGATTATCACCACCCCTTGAAAAAAATTACCTCAGCTTATCCACATCTTGCTTCATTGCCCTCACCAAGTCTCTTTGAGACATGTCCCCCATATCATTCCCCCCAGCATGAAGCACCAAAACATTGGGATGTCCCTCTGCCGCTGACAAGCTAAATGCTTTGTCCATCACTCCGGGCCACAACAACCCTCCAACTCCAAACCACCTGATGCTCACTTGGTCTTCCAGAAAGCCCAGTTGCATTCCTCCTCTCCGAACTGCGGCTCTCTCCCCGGCCATGCGGATGTGCCCCAACAGCCATACCACTTTCTTGTTACCTTTTAATGACACAAACAACAGACCAACAACCAATATAACATGGCATCAACAGCTCCCCAACCTCCCCAACCATTTGTACTCCCATTTTTCTTTTTAAACGAAAGCTGGGCGTATGTAGCTCCTAAACTGATTGGACTCCCAACGTCCTATTTTCTTAATTGTCTCCTCCCCCAGGCCGGCCCTAGCCGCCTCTGTAGCCGCCCCAATGCGGAACGAGTGTGTCCCATACTCTTCCGGAACCTTGTCCAACTTCACTAGGGCCCGCCTAAAAACTGTCAGAAACTGATACCTTGATAACGGTACCCCATCCTCATGTATCAGCAATGGTCCACCCCTCTCTGGGAGTACCTGCAAATAACACTGAAGGCATCCCCGCGGGTAAATTGCTCCCCCATCCAACTCACCCAGTACAATTTGTTTGCCCTTGGCCCATTTGTCCATTTTGGACCGACTAAGCCAAATCCATACACCATGCTCATCCACGGATATATCCCCCATGGCCAACCCCCCTGGTTTGGACCTACTCGGGCTCACCAGCTCACCTATTCTGAAAGCCCCGAAAAAGGCCAGTGCAAAGGCTGCTTGGAACAAACGTATCTCATATGGAGACTTACCGATTCCCTCCACCCTTTCCTGTATACCACCGAAAATTTCTACCAATACCGGTCTCCTGGCATCCTGCCCCTTCATCCCCTTTTTTCTGACCCCTTTCAGTACCTGTCTCACCTCAAAAACTTTGGTGTAAACCTCCCAGCCCCGCAATTTAAACAGAAATGCGAGGGCTGCCAATCCCCTCTCCAAACTTGCCACCCACTTACCCATTTCCACTTTCCAAAAAACCCACCAGAGCAATGCCTCCCTTCTGTCCTCCGGTGAAAATGTCCCACCCGACCATTCCGCTAGGCGGTCCGACTCCTCCCGAACTCTTTGTTAAGCCACCCAAGTGGCCTCTGACACCAATGTCCTCACCAGCCCACCAAGTCTCCTGTCCCGAGTTGCCACAGACCAGCGAGCATGGGGGTCCCGACCCGATCCGCTCCTGGTGCCACCTGCCAAAACGCGGGACAGAGCGTCAGCAATGACATTCAATTTCCCTGGGACATGTACTGCCCTGAAACCCAAATTGATTGGCAGACTGTGCAGTACCAAGGCTCTCAATAATCTCACCACCTACGGGGAGGTGGTAGACTGCCGATTGATTGCCTGCACCACCCCCAAATTGTCACAGCGGAAAATCACTCGTCTGTTTGCCAGAACTGAACCCCACAAGTAGACCACCACCAGTATAGGAAACAGTTCCAGAAAACACAAATTTTTCACTGTCCCTGCCTTCACCCAGTCTTCTGGCCATCGTTCCGCGCACCATCTCCCACCTAAATAGGCTCCAAAGCCTCCTCCTTCTGAAGCGTCCGTGAATAGCTGTATCTTCTCAGCCTGAAATTTCCTTCCATTGAAACAACACCTTGCCGTTAAAATGTCGCAAAAACCGTGACCATATCTCCAAGTCCTCTTTGACCTCCTTGGGAACCCTGATGTGGTGATGTTGTTCCGTCACCCCTGACGGAACAACAATGGCAAAATACTCTCCCCATTGAGATCACCCGACAGGCGAAGTTGAGTTTACCCAAGAGTGATTGGAACTCCTTCAACGTAGCTTTCTGCCGCCTCCTGAGCTGGTCAACCACCTGAGACAAATCAATTAACTTGTCCTCTGGTAACCGCGTCAATCCTGCCTCTGAATCTATTTCCAACCCCAAAAAACTCAGCCGAGTTGTTGGGCCAAACGTATTACCCGGGGCCAGTGGGACCCCAAATTCCCCCGCCACTTCGCTTAGCATCTCCAGCATAAACAAGCACTCCTCCGACGCTGCGGGATCGACAAATATAAAGACGTCCAGATAGTGTACGATCTTACTTGACCCAGTCTGCTGCCGTACCACCCACTCTAGGAAGCTGCTGAACCTCTCGAAATACGCGCACGATATTGAGCAGCCCATCGGGAGGCAAAGGTCCACATCTTTCCTTCAAATGCACAGCCCAACAAGTGATGACATTCCGGGTGTATAGGCAACAGCCAGAATGCCGCCTCAATGTCAACTTTCGCCATCAGTGCACCCTTCCCCGCCTCCCGTACCTTCTCCACTGCCCTGTCAAAGGATGTGTAAGACACGGAGCAAAGTTCCGGGCTGATGTCATCGTTCACTGACCCCCCTTTTGGAAACGATAGGTGATGTATCAGCTGGAACTTTCCCGGTTCCTTCTTGGGGATGACCCCAAGCAGGGAAATCCTCAAGTTGTATAGAGGTGGGTCCAAAAACGGGCCCGCCATTCTCCCTAGTTCCACTTCCGTGGCCAGCTTTTGGCGGACTACCCCAGGATTATGTATTGCTGACTTCAAATTGACGTGAACCTCCCCTCCCTCCCGTGGCTTAAAGGGGATCCTAAACCCATTCAGGAAACCTTCTGCATCTCCCCGCCTACCGTACGACCCTAACCAGGGAAGCATCGCGCTTAGCAGCACTTGCGTCCTCCCCTTTTGCAGCATCTGTTCCCTTGCCCCCTCCTTTGCCTTTATTAAAACATCTGTTGTAAGGGTGGTTGGCGCCGCATCTGGAGCATTCATGCTTAAATTTGCACGAGCTGCCCCATTTGCACTGCCCCTCATTATACAGCCAGCAGAAACCCAGTTTGTGGCCCGCCGATGATGATCCTGACTGGTCCCCGTGGAAAGGGTGAAACTTTCTGCGCTAACATCAGCTTCATCCATAAAGTGTCATATCTAGCTGGTCCCATCTCATCCCTGGGTTTGCTGCTAAACGCTGCCTGAACTGCTCATCATAGCGCCACCACGCCAAACCCCCATACACTCGGAAAGCCTCCCATATCCCGTCTAAGTAGCAGAATAAAGCTGAACATTTAACCTGCTAATATGCAAAAGGCTCTGAGCATCTTTTGCATCTTTTGGCCCTTTCTGCCTCCTCTTTCTTCCCGTCCTTTTTCTCGTCCTCTTTTACCTCCACTACCTCCTCTAAATGGAGCAGGGAAAATATTTCCATGAACTCCCCTTTCCATATTTTCTCTCTACTCTCTTTCTTTAAATGCACCCCCACTGGGCATGCGAAAGACACATAAGCGTTCTGCCTTGAGGACTCCGCCACTCCTCCCGTGATGGCCTCTTTTTCCTTCTCCCTGGCCGTCTCCAAACCACTGCTTGCTTTCCCAGCGCTTGTTCCCCAGACCCCCGCCGAGGCCGTGGCTCCGCTGGCCACCGGTTGCCCTACCGTCCCTCCTTCACGTAATATCGCCGCCAACCCGGCCTCACCTCGGTTCCCTTCCCAGACTCTTCCTATCCCTGCTAGATCCCCTCGTTTGTCCTCCCAACCAGTTAGGAAATTCAGACCTTCCAAGAGGGCCCCCCCAGCCTTTCCCCCTGTACCTGTTCCTGGCCCTCCTTGGGCCATGGGGGTTGCGGTTGCCGGGACACCTCGGGGCACTGCCGCTTCTGCTGTGCTGGCTGCCGCCTCCTGCACTGGTGAAATCTCCATCCCGTTGTCCCTCTGCTCCGTCCGTACTCCCTGGCCCTCTGACCTCCGTCCGTTTGGACTAGGGCTTCACTCTGACTCCCGACTCCTCGGCCTGTGTGGAGAAGTACAGCGGCAGCATCCATCACACCTCCCCCGGTTTCCTCCTCCTGTCCCTGGTCGAGGCCGCAACTGTTCCTGGCCACCTCTCCTCTCCCGCACTGTCCCATACCTCTCATTTTCCCATGCTCTTCTGCTTCTGTCTCTGCTGTCCTCTCTGGTGCGCTCCCTGCTACTATGCCGTGACTGCATCCTCCTCTCTGGGGCCCTGCTATCCGGCCTGCCGCATGAGGCCCTCCTTGCCCTCTGCCTGTTGCTGCTCCCTCCACCAGGACTTACTCGGGATGGGTTCCTCCTCGTCCCTCCCTGCCGCAGGCCCTCTCTCTCCTGTGTCACCCGAGCCCTGTCTGGACTCACTAACCTGGGCCTGCCTGGATCCAGCCTAGGCCCTTGTTCCTGCATTCCCTCCTGACTAGTGTGTGCTGCCTCAACCACTGCAGCCCCCTGCCTGGGCTCATCTGACCCTGTCATGGCAGTTCTGCTTAGTCCCTTCCTTCCCACTGCCCTTACTTGCCTGGACCTCTTCTGTGTCCCGGTCCTGCTGGCAGCTGAACCATGTGCCTGCTGTCTCCCCAACTCAGGGCTGCGCTGTCTGCCCGCGACGGGCTCCTCCGACTTCTCCTGGCGTCCGGTGCACTAGGGCTCAGGTGCTCTGGCGGCTTCGTCCTCCATGCGGGTCTCCTCACCGCTTTCACAACTGTCGGTGCCTTCCCTGCGACTCCTCCGGCACCCGACAGCAGCTCCTGCAGCTCCTTCCTGAACCTCTCCGCATCTTGCCCGGTAAGCGCTGCCCTAATGCCTTCCATTTCTGCCTGTGCCATTGTAATCCTCCGCTCCTTTTCGTTGACCCGTTCAGTCTCTTTCCAGTCTTTTTAAAATGGCGCAGGCTTCTTTTCCGCTCCTGCCTTTGCCTACACTATTTCCCGCTGCCTCCTAAAAACTACATCCCCCACAATCCCTTGCTCTGCCTTCCAGGTTTCCCCTCCTCACCCGGTCATGGCCCTATCCCTCCAGCCTCTTCCGGTCTTCACGGGCCTGCTGGACTAGTAAGGAATAGCTAGACCTTGTAATAGTCTCTCTAGGAGAGCCAACTTCGTTTAGGGCTACCTATATTCCCCAAATGTCCCCTATGTCCCCAGAGGAAACAACTCTGGGTAGACTGATTGTTCATAATTGTATGTCCTGATTATTACATCATGGTTGCCTTCTGTATCGTTGTGCTATTCTCCCTTGTGGATATGTTCTAATAAATCAGTTCAGTTGTTTCAAGAACCACTGGCACCCAATTATTGTGCATTGGATAGAATTACAGTTGTACAACAACCTGCCTCCACACTGTTGCAAGGGCTCATCCACTGGAAGTTAACGTCTCATCAAGTGCACATTATTACGGTAAAGTTCATAGTCAGAGCAACGGTGCCACTAAGTTTACTAAAGGCTAACAGTTACATGCCTGACACCAACTGGAAACTTGTAGCATGTATGCTATGTTTTTTTTTGTGTTTTTAATCTTTGAATAAGCATATGATATTACACTTTAGTAAAGCAATACATTTATTGCTTTACTGTGGATATATTCCTTTGCAGAGAGGAACACAGCTGTGCAACCGACGCTTCAAAAGGCGATTCAGTGTAAGTGTGGCACCTTTACTGATTTGATGATATTACACTTTATATACTTTTTATCATCTTCTGTATGATGAGCTTGGAAAGTCATTAAGGAACAGTGTTTGCTTTGTTGAGCCTTGACAGTGAAACACTGCAGGATTGCACTGGTTGCTTTAAAAGTTTTATGTCACACAACAGTTGTTTAAATGGGTGTACACGTTTTTACCAAAATACTACACCATATTATCTGTTTTTTGCTCTTCCTTGTAGTGTGGCTACTAGCAAACTCTGGTTCTCTGTTCAATCTTACTGGTGCCAGCCACCACTCCAATCTACTTCCTGTAGACTCGTATTAACTGGTCTAGATTCTTCCTATTCCATTGCCTGAGGAAAGACACTTGTGGAAACCTCATGTCACAGTGCCTGAGATACCAGCCCTAGTGAGGCTGACATTGCACCCAGAATAGACATGTACTGATGTGCTGGAATCTGCTCCACCTTGAGAAAATCCTTTACCTGGGTTGACAACCTGTTCTCCCTCTCAAGGAATAGACCGTGAATTCCCAGGTACATCATATTAGTGCACACAGATACTGAAAGGACTAAGCTCGTTGGCTCAAAGTGGGTCTAAGTTGCTTTCTTGAAAAGATACCAACCATGAAAGTTCAACCTCTCTTTCGACTTGGTCTCCAACATAAAGTCATCAAAAAAATTATTATAAATTAATAAATAGAAATATAAAATCAAAAAGATTAAGGGGCATGTTTACTAACATTGGAGATAAATATCTGGAGAGATTTCTGGAGATGTTGCCCATAGCAACCAATCAGATCTTTGCTTTTGTTTTCTAACTTGGCTGTGGCTGTTTAAATCTAATTGCTGATTGGTTGCCATGGGCAACATCTCCAGAAATCTCTCCAGATATTTATCTCCAATGTTAGTAAACATGCCCCTTAATCTCAGAAAGATGCCCTGACATATGGCTCGCCAGTCTCAAAAAGACTTTTAAGGAGTGATGCCGCAGACCATTATGAGGTATGTGGCTCTGGCGATTATCATCATTCCCTGGCCTAATTTATCCAATTGCTTAAGCAGCACTTCTTTTTGAATCCCTCTACAACCAAATTTGTGATATTAGCTGAGTGGTGTGTCCAAACAACTAAAACTACTATAACTATTGCAGGTCACTCCACTCAAATAGTTGGCGTAGTAATGTGAGTGTGTATATATATATATATATATATATATATATATATACGTTAGCAGTACCAGCACTCACGTCACAAACTGTGTAAATAATGCCTGGGTGCAAAGACAAAAATAAACAATGTAAGCTGGAAGGAGTCTCGCACTCACAGGACTTAAAAAACAATAAACAGGTTTATTATTTCACAAATGATATATATATATATATATATATATATATATATATATATATATATATATATTATATAAAACAATCTAAGAAGGGTATTGATTTTGCTATGTGTGTTTTGGTTTTTAACCAAATTACAAGTTTAATGATTTATATGCAGTTTATAAATTACATGATTGGATAGAAACAAAAAGCTACAACTAGGAGGAATCATGTCAAATGTCAAATAAAATGCTGAGAATAAGACCATCTGTATTTTTCCTAAAATCCAACCCCCACATTTTTAATTCTTCTAAAATTAATATATCGATCAATGTAAAAGAACACTTGGGACTGAGTCCCATTGTTCTTTAAATCCCTCACTAGAAGGTTCAAAGATTGGGAATATTTGCACCTGGAATCCCCTAAATATTAGCCTATTCATTTTTTTTTCTAAAAAGTGGAGGTTCCACTATGATCACTGTTTAGTAAATGTCAGTAAATGTTTAATTTGATCTAAATATTGACATTGATGAAGACCTTGATTGCGTGCCTATTTATAGCTATAAAGAATCGTTTAACATGCACTGAATAGTAACATTCTATGCTGCATTTATATATTGGCTGTAGTTTAAAGGAATTAAACATTGATTCCCTCTCAACTAAGGAAATAATGCCCCATTCATTCCCAAAGAGAAAAATACAAACATGTTCCAGTAAAATATTTAATACACATCCAAAACAAACCATCATAAAACTTAACAAACAGATGTTTAAATATTTAAATTGCAGAGAAGCTGGCACAAGCAAGCACATAGCATGTGAGGACTACATTGTGGCATAAGATGTTTATAAGTGAAGGGATGCCTGTTCAGATAGTGCTACTTACTGACTATGTGGTGCCCTCTAACGGTTAAGGTATATCAATAATTAGTGTATGTAGCTAGTTTTTTCTTATTAATAATTTTGCAATAACAGCACAGATATCGCATCACACATCAGGTTGGATAAGCCTATGTGTGGCTACTTTATCTAGTAGAATAGTTCTCTATAATTTTAAGACAGGTTAGAATTTTGGAATACATTAGTTAGAAAGAACTATGATTGACTGTGAAGTCTGGTTCCATCCAGGCAAAACAAATAGCGTGAATAGCGTGGCTGCAGGTAGTACTTGCTGTTGTATGTAATGTAATCACTATATGCCTTCTGTTCTGGCGATGCAGCAGTCATGTCACAAGCACGTTTCACAGTTTCCTGCAGCTCTGGTTTAGCAGAGTTTACATAGTGGAAACTTTATATACATGGTAAGTAATGCCAGGAATCTTATTCACCCATGATGGTTTCTTAATTTTTTTTCATAGAAAGCTATTGAATCCTGAAGAGTACCAGGAGGGGATGACAAAATCTCCCTACCCTCTACAATGCTTATCTGAATGGGGTGTAAGTTGGGCTCTCTGGAAAAAGACCATTAACCAAACACTGAGCCTAGACGGGCTGAAAACCTATTTGGCAGAAGCTCACTCAAAATACAGGTTTATATGAACAAATGTTAATGCATTTTTTCTTCCTCTTTAATTCAATGATTAGAAATGAGTATATAATTTCTGTAAAATACCATTCCCTATTTTAAAGACTACCTAGTTTAAACAAAATATGCAATATTACTGATGTTTTCATTGTACCATACTCTATGCCCTATAAAGAGAATTTGCAGGATGATTATATCCTGTTATATTCTGACAAAAGAAATGTACAAAAGTGATCTCAAAACTTTCATTTCAAATTGTATTGTTGTAGAAGTATTTGCCACTCATAATAGGAAACTAAATAACAATATTAAAGTTTGTTTACTGTACGAGACAAAGTGCAAAAAATTCACTCACTTTGCCATCATTTTATCCTCAATACACTTTTTTTACAGCGCTTATTTTCAGTGGGTCCCTGCAATTATTATCCCTTGCACTAGAACAGCCTAATTTTCAGTTTAAAAAGGGCCACAATGTTTACTTCATATTACAGACAATTTGCTAAACCAGTCAATTTTGCAACCAGTCAGGTCTTTGCTTTCTATGTTGCAAGCCGCACGAGGAGGCACCTACCATGTAGCACCCCCTGCCCCCAGAGCTTACCTTTTTCGCACTAAAACAGAGAATTTCCAGTTTGAAAGCCACAATGTTTACTTCATATTACAGACAATTTGCTAAACTGCAACCAATCAGATCTTTGCTTTCATTTTCTCCTTTATAGTAGTTTGATGAATTGTTGTTGTTATGGACAACTGCATTGGTGCAATTGAGTAATGTCATTCAATCAGCCTCTAGAGTTGCTGCCACACATTAATCAGACATGGCAATGGCATGACATGACAGGCATATTTATCATGCTGTGTAAAATAACAGCGGGATAATACACCGCACAGCATCAGGCAACGGCATAAAAAATTGGCGTTCTTTGGCCATTTATTTTACACCGTTTTTTTTTTAACATTTCATTTTAGCAGCATACTAAATATGCCCCACAAAATTGTACTGATTTTTAAATATGGATGCTTTAGATTCATTGAAAGAATACACAATAAAATAAATATTTTCTTTAAAAGTGAGGGAAAGGTTCTATGGTGAAAAGCTATGTTAAGTGATAATACAGCTGTCAGGAAACAAGTTGCTATATGAGCTTTGATGGTCCTGATTAGGCTACTTTCAAAACTGCAAAATGTATGCGTGTGTGGAATGTATTTATTATATTAGTTGCAGTGAAATTAAATTATGCTAGAATAATGTAGCTACTTTAGAGTGGAGTAATTTAAAGGAGAACTAAAGCTTAACCAAAGAAGTAGACTAAAAAATGTTGTAGCTCCCCATCTTCTATTCAGCTGATTCACTGCACATGCTCTGGGCTGCTTTCACTTACAGAGCACTCAAAATTTACAGTACACAAAGAATACAAATCTCATAATTTAAGGCTGATTAGTAATCAATGCATATAATGACTATGTGGCAGCACAGAAACAAGTGCAACTAGCATCAGAATTTGATCTGTAGCATCAGCTTATATGACAATAATTTTATGCTTGATAATTTGCGACGACCCCTAACATTATCTTCTCAACAGCTGCTCAGAGCCCACTGAACATGTAATTGTCGCAGACACTATCCAAGATGGTGATCCTCTGTGACAAGTTTGAAGTCCTGGATCATTGCTGCTATTCAGAAGCTGAAACTTTAGGCTGGTGCAATAAGTTCAGTATATAAAATACAGTATGTCATTTTAGCCATATTCGTTTTTAGCGTTTAGTTCTCCTTTAACAAGAACTTGAAACTGCAGGTTGCATATCTTAATGTTATCTTACAGTAATGATACTAAATATAAGCATATCATTGATGGATGAACACTCCACCTGGACTAGGGGTCCAGACCTTAAGCTTTAGGGAGGTACAGTATACTACATATTATTCAGAAACAGTAGGCAGGTATGTAAGTATATTTTAGGTAGCAGAACCAAGTTTTAGGTAACTTTGTGTCTAAACAATCAAAAACCCTTAGGATTACTCTTTCACCTAGATGTATAGAAAATTCCTACTGTACTACTCTAGGAATGTATAAATGTGGTACATCAAGCTGCCTTACAAAAGATGTATAGTTCTGCTGCTTCAGGTTAAGATTAACAAAATCATTTTTCTTTAAATAAACTATTATTATGCATTATTTTTGTCATGGTGGTCCAGTTTTGTGCCAGTCTGTTGTTTCAGATAGTTATGTTACAGTAGTAGTGTGGAATACAGGACTTAATTTAATCTGCGATGCGAAACCTGCATTTTTTTGAAGTTCCAACATTCTTTAAATGCAGTGGTGTTGTGTCTCCCACTCTCCAGCTCTGCAGGCCGCTTGCATCAGAAAAAGTAAGAGAGCGGCTAGGGATGGGGGGATTTTCTTAACTATAGAGGAGGCAGAATCATGGTACTTATCCAAAAACCAGATGCTTAGCATACCCTAGAGTTACTACCAGTTGTGCCTTTGGTGGCTCAAGGGAGTCCTGAACTTAATAGTTGTCTTGAGTAAGTACTGTCTTTGAAGCAACTTAGGCTCCCAGGCCCTCCTTACTTGCACCCTTTTAATGAGGTACAAATAAGCGTCTTGCAGATGACGGGCCATTCACGTGCACCGACCTCTAATGAAGAACTTTTGGATAATCCTATTTTTTTGTACCTTTGTACCTTGAACCTGTTCTATCACAGAATGTTTAAAATTATCATATAATATAATATTTAAAAATCAAATATTTAAAAACTTAAAATTGTGTTTTTATGATCTTGAAGTTCCACAGTACATTATGTTGCCTGGTCTGCTTAACATCATGCTTCCTAGTAATGGAAATGCTGAATGACATTTTTATGGACTTCAAGTGTTCTGGCAGAAGAAATGTATTTTTATAAGAATTTAAAAATAGTGATTATGCAATAGAGAAATGAATGAGAGCAACCACAATTGCCAGCATATTTTACTAAGCAGCTAGTAAGTAAACATATTTATAGAGGTAAGTAGAAGTAGCCATGGTGGTGGGCTCAGAATGAATGCAACGAACAAGTAAGTTAAAGGACCAGTTACTGTACACTAAAAAAAATATAGGTTGGAAAACATTATAGCCCCCTCTAATGCCTCATCCTTCCAGCACAATGCTAACTATTTTGAATGTTTTATTAAAAAATACCATAATTAATATCCTCTTCCGATCGTGCTGTGTCTCAGAAATAGGGCGATATGGCGACATGCCCTCAGCTTTATCCTACATGCGTGCTCCACATCTCTTGACCAGACTGCTTCTTAATCCGGAAATCAGTTGAAGTTAAAACATGCAGGCTGAATAATCCTCTACAGCAGCGCAGCAACTGACTTCCGAGTTCCGGCTTAAGAAGAAGTCGGGTCAGTAGATCTGGAGCGCACACGTAGGATGAAGCTGTTGCCATATCACCCTATTTCTGAGACACAGCACAACCAGAAGAAGCTATTCATTATGGGATTTTTTGATAAAGCATTCAAAATAGTTAACATTGTGGTGGAAGGATGAGGTACTAGAGGGGGCTATAATGTTTTTTAACTTAAATTTTTTTTTGTGTTACTGGTCCTTTAAACAGGACATCCCTCGTATATGGTAGCTAAAAATCTGTTTCCCTCCTAATTCTTTTATGTAAGATCAGTGATTTAACAGTATAGTCTGCAATATGGTGTAGGCCACTGACAAAAAAATAAAGGGAAATTATGCCAACTCTAGTAATCCCCTTTAGTGAACATGGTATGCGTGGGCACTCTCATTCTCACAAGTTTATTTAAAAGCATGGAGTTGGAGTTTGTTTCAAACAGTTTGTTTTTTAAACAGTATTGTGGTCAAGGCAGGCTAGGAGTCAAGGCAGGCAGCAAACAATCTGGCAAGTCGATAACCAGGGAAGCAACTAGGAACAAAGGCTTTGGCAGGACTTTATAAAAACAACCAGCTTCCCCAGCTGGGAACGCTTATCTGTAACCATGTTTTTAAATTTTATGGAAGCTCACACCACAGGAGATTACATGCATTTTCTAGCATCACCCATATACACAGCCACTGTATAAAATTGCATCTCAAGCTTAATTTTCCCCTCCTGATCCTTGGGTAAAGTATCAAACTACAGTAAGTGCTGGTGTACTATGTATTAAATACCTACAGCCATTCTGTAATACCTTTTCGAGCTTATCATTATTACATAATACAGGTGAGTATATGAGTACAACCAGTATCACCTGATGGTATTGCCTGCTAGAATGTGTAATGCACACAACTGGTGCCTGCTTGCTTTTTTTTGCCATCTAGGGATCAATCATTTCCCTGTGTAAATTCACTAGATCATCTCTGTCCACCTTCATAGATTAAATACAGCTTTATGGTAAGATAGTCATTTGATAGCCTTCTTGAATGAACCTTTATTGAGTTCCCATATTAAATTGTCAATACAATTTCTGTGTATACACAAAACCAGCACCTTAATTATTCATTTATTGAAACGATGAGGATCGCATGACATGGCTTATAAGACATCTAAGTTGAAAGCCTACATTGATCAATAAATATTCTTAAATCCAGAAAAAACTATTTCATTATTTTTAAAAGAGTTTGTACCTAATCATATGAACAGTATATGATCTGTAACGTTAGTTGACAAGCAACCCAAGGAGACAGCTGATAAGTACCTTTCGGTGAGCAAGGTCATCTGTGATGATACTGGTGTTCACCGACGCCCTTTTGGGGCCCCGCACTTTCTGCTGCAGAATCAATCAGGGTTCCTGAACAAGTCAATGGTACCAAAAGTACAGACAAGGATAAGGCATAGAACAAAGTCAGTCCAGGCAAGGTTTGAGACAGTCGGCAAGGATCAGTGTAAGAAGGCAGGCATGAGTCAAAACCAGAATTAGAGGACACGAGTAGGGTTAATCAGGATCGGAGTCAAAGGCATACAGGAGTCAAAAACCAGGAGAACAATACGTATGCAGCTTGAGCAGGAACTGAGTAAACAGAAGCCAGCTTGGACAAGGGGAGAAGCAGGAAGCAGCTATTTAATGGCAGAAAGACCAATGGGAGCAGAGTAACGAGGATGGACAGTAAGGGGAACAAATGGTGGTGAGCTCTGAACAATCAGTGTCCAATTTGGACACAGGTGTCCATTCATTGACGAGCATGCGTCAGATGTGGATGCACTGAGCGAGCATTCACCTGGTGTGCATACGCCGAAAACAGCCACGCTAAACGCGTAATCACAGGGCGCCTCGGCGCTGGGAGAGAACATGCCTGACTGTTGGAAGGCAAGCGAGAACGAGCTACCGGCGGGGCGGGTTACATCATCAATGAACTTAAAACGTATTAAATATGGTGACCAGTGTTCACTAACCCCAAGAATGCAGGACTCCACCAACTCATATACAGGTAGCGTAGGTAGATTTAAATTATGCCTCTATGATGGCCCTGCACTGCTTAACATGGAATATTGCACATGGTTGTGATTTAACATATGTCATATGGCAACCAGAATACAGTTGAAAGCAAAAGTTTGGGCACTCCACTTGCATATTTGTTTAATTTTGTGAAAAGTAGTGAAGAGCTACTGCAGAAATCAGTGTGATAAATAAACAATATCAGTGTTGGACTGGGCCAGCAGTACACCGGGAAAAAACCTGGTGGGTCCTGGCCTTCATGAAACCCATGGTCCCCGCTGACCCAGGTCTGCTCCACCCTGCTGGGAACTGTAGGCACCAGCACCCCCCATGATTGTGTCTGCAAGAAGGAAGTAAGGTAAGTGTACACAGTATGAGATGTGTGGCTGGGGGTGGCATTTGGAGGAGTTGGAGCTCATAACTGGAGTGCAGGACCCCAAGGCAATAGCCCCAGTGGGTCCCAGACACCCCAGTCTGACATGGACACTGAACAACATATTTGCAAATGTTAATGCACAGTTACATTTTATTTCACAAACTTTAAAACATAGAACAAACACAATAGTAATTATGGTGACATGTGCAAACGTTCTGACAAACCAGTAAGTCAGTATTTAGCAATGCCCACTTCGGCACAGATCATAGTTTACGAACACCATTTGCATCCAGTTAAAGTCTTTTAAATCTTATATGATTTTTGCCCACTTTTCTTTGCAGGTCACTTCTAATTCAGAGATCTTTTGTTGGATCATCTTGCATGTATTGCAGATTTTTAATGATGTGTAAGTCAGGGGACTGCGAGGGCCATTCCAAAACTTTCAGCTTGTTTTTCTGTCTCTATATTAGGACCATCTCCTTTTCAGCTTTAGCTTCTTCATAGGCATCCAACATTTGAAGATATTTAGTGGAATTCATTCTTCCCTCTACATTAACAATGTTTCATGTGCCCCTGACTGTCCTATACAAACCCAACGCATAATGAATCCACCCCTATGTTGTACAGTTGGAAAGGTATTTTTTTCATGTCATGATGCTCCTTTTTTTCTCCAAACACACCTTTAGTGAATGTGGCCAAAGAATTAATTTCTTACTTCATTATCCACAGCACTTCTAAAGCTACTGAAACACAAGGCTTATTCATGGCATGCTTATAAATGAAGGCCAACAATCAGCCAATCCACTGGCTCCTTTGTCAGCACAGAGATTCACTGTGTCTGTCTGGGTAAAGAGTATGCAGTCTCAAACTGAAGTTCACTCAGTGTGTCTGCCCCAAGGTCAACACAATGACTCTCAATGCAGACACAGGAGCCAGTGAAGGCTAGTAGAACACCTAATCCTCAGCCTGTGTCTATAATCAGCCCCATGTGGCACTATCCTTAAAGGACTCTGGCTTATTTAGATGATGTTTTTACAAGTGTTATTAGCTATAAGAATTGCTTCTGGTATGCAGTTTAACAGGAGCAGGGCAGAATAGGGTCAGCCAAGTCTTGTGTTAAGGGGAGAATTTTGAATTCTAGCTACAATGTAATATAAGGGTTAACACAGAGATCCTTATCCTATGGGTTAGAAATAAAAAAATGGGTCACATTGCAGTTGAATCTACAGGATATGATTCCTTTTAACAAAGTAAAATATAGTTCTACAATAAAAAGGTAATTAAACTATGATACTTAACTAGTTTTAAACCAGTTTTGGGATTGTATTGGTGATTTCCCAACCTAATATATGTCGGCTACAAAAAGATTAAGAAACCTGGTTTAACAAAGGCTAGCGGACATTGAAACATACATTTCAATAACCTCTGATAACTCGTTATGGCAGTAAGGATTGCTGCAATATACGCTAGTCTTTTGGATCTATAATATGATTGTTTAACTGGACCTATGGCTTATTCTGTATTTCTTATCTTACATGTATCACAAATCGATGTAGAAATACAAGTGTTGCTTTGGAGGTTGTGCTGACAGCAGCAATGTAAAGTACAGTGCAGAAATAACATCAAATACCACTAGGTGGAGCTTTAGGCCAAGCTACGATCACACTGTAATTAAAATATTTTGTATAAAGAATCTTTTTAACACTTTCCTACAAAATGTTGAGCATTATAACTAATTTAACATTTAGCAGTTCAACCTGATTCATGAAAAGATCCAGTGCTAGGACACATATATTTAACCCAAGAATGCCTGCTATCTCTCATTATAATCATGAAAGACAGCAAGCACACAAATAACAAACAGATGCCATAATGGTCATTGCCTTACTGCATGAAAGTTATAGTTTTGCACCATCCCTGCCAAACAGGCCAAAAATGTATTCAACTATATTGCCTATATTATTTCAAAACCTTGGCTTTATTAACACTCAGTTCCTTGCTTGACAAAGTATTATGATAAAATTGAAACAAATACCCGTGACCGGCAGACAGGCAAACCACAGAAATGCAAGAGGAGGCCCTGACCTAGTTATGAGTTACATTAATGAAGAGCAGATAGTATTTGCAGTTAAAGATAAATAACTCTAAACCTTGTTACAGACAAGCAGTGAATCCTAATTCATTTTTATCTCACTGATAACTTCTGCATACAGACATTTGCTCAGGAAATGGTCTGTAATTGTGAAATACTTACTAATGTAAATACGTGACATGGCCTGTTAATGTCACCATTTTCTGCAATGAAACCCTTAATAGTTCTAGTACTAATAACTGGAAACTATATCAAAGTGTAACTTGCTTTGTGCTTGCAAATTAACTCATCCATTCAACTCACGATTGCAGTATTTAGGGGCAAATTTATCAAGGGTCGAAGTAAATTAGAAGCAAAAAAATTGCATTTCGAGCTATTTTTGTGTACTTCAACTATCGAATAGGCCAATATTAGTTTCGATTTAGAAAAAAATTGGACTATTCGAATATCGAAATTTATCATGTAGGGACAGATTTCTCAAGGGTAGAATATTGAAGTAATGGGAGTTTTTTTTTTGTACTCCTATAACTTCAAAATTCAAAGAAAAAAAGACCAACCAAAATTTATTTAAATTTTTTTTTTTTTCTGCGGGTGAATTGGCTGTATTGATAAATCTGCCCCCAAGTGTATCTGGATCACTATAGAGATGCTGAACCTTTAGGCTGGTACAATAAGTTCAGTATATAAAATATGGCAGCCATATTCAGTTTTAGAGTTTAGTTCTCCTTTAATAAGTTGCAAAATCATGGAATGTTTAAAATTGTGGAACACAGCATTTGTACTATATAATTTATAGAAATATACTGAACCTGAACCCTAGTATTGCTACCCCTACATAATAATTTCACCACAGGAATAGGACGCCTTATACTGGATATAATTCCTTATTTCTTAAGGAACCCATCATTGTCAGACTGTCAGACCGTCAGACCTCTGACGGTCCAACAAGGTTGGGCTCCTTAAAAAATCAACAATTACATCTGGTATAAGGCGTCCTAATCCTGTGGTGAAATGATTATGTAGGGACCTATAGGATTGCTATGCCCCTATAGAGTTAATTCCCTACCCTTCCCCTGACCCTACCCCCACTATATAGTTATAGTTATACTAGGGAAGTTATCATCATAGACTCTCTAGGAGAGTAAGGCAGATAGCAAATAAGCAGCACGAGCAGCCCTAGCTCCATCGAGGATTGACAGCAGGGAGTAGCTTCCCACAAGGCTTCCCTTGTTGTTGCCTTTAGTGCAGGGAACTCAGTGCTAGGGACCTAGGTTAGCAGAGGACTGCCTGATCTCTACAGTGATTGATCCCGATCCCCGCAGAGGTAACATCTGTCTTGTGAGAATCCAGATATTGCTTGACTGTCAAGACTCATGGGAGTGACATCTGTTCTGCTGTGATTCTCATCTGTTTGACTCAGTTACAACTGTTGTATGTCACATGTAACCCATGCTCTTTCCACTAGCTGGACCCCTTAACTCCTTATTGGCTGGATAGCCCAAAAAAAGTTACATTTTAGCGCCCAATGTGGGGCTCACTCCCTTAAATCAGGCTGTGCTACTGTGCCTTTAAATTTCGCTGACAGGCTGCCGGACCCGATTTCTATTTTTCTATTTTTAGTGTAGCGCCGTGGGTTTGGGCTTCGAGGTTTTCCCGATTTCCCTTTTTCGCCTGCGCACTATTATCCTCGCCAGGTGAAATTTTGCTGGTGTTTTTGTTTTTACTGTGAACTTTTGCTGGCGCACATATTGCTATCGCAAGATTTCACAGGCGCCATTTTATTTTTGAGCAAGAACTGTTTGGCGCGATTGAAGGGAAATGCGGTTCCTGACGTCACGTCCCGCCGCCATTTTGTACAGGAGTTTCCTAGAAGACGGACGTGTTTACCATAGTTCCTATTCTGCCTTGGGAATCAACCTTTAGTGACTTCTACCTCAACTCCTTTACACCCCAGCGGTACCAGCTAAATTACCGCTCATCATTCTAAAAACCGGAGCTTTTTTACAGAGCTCCTGTTTTGAAGGTGCTGCACATCCCGGACCACAGCTGTGGCCCAATCCATGTGTGGACCTTCCGACTCCACTACCATATTACTCTGCGGCTGCAGAACCAGTGGAGGACTTCACTACTTTTCCATACCCGGTAAACCAGTTTTACTATTATGGCTGACCTCGCCTGGGAGGGTTGGGAGGAAGATGACCCGGCTGGGACCCCTCTTTTCTCTGAGCCCAATCCTACAGTCGATTTTGGCCTTAGATATATATGGGCTGGGACTTACGGAGAAAAGCGTAAAGTTCACTATAACCGGATAGTGGTTCCTTTTTGCGGGCACTACACCCGTGAGGTATCCACATTGAGACCAGTAACTTTTACTCCGCTTGCCCTTACTGTTTCCATGAGTGCTGGTTGGGTCCCTACTTGTTGTATGCGGATCCTAAAAAGGGCATCAAGACAAAATCCATTGCCACTGATATGGATGGACTGTCTTCAGTGTCGGGAGTCTCTGCTCCTGCACCCATTTGGGCATGCCCCCTTCCCCTCTCCTCAGTGCGGCCACCCTCTATCCAAAGCCTACCCACTCCACTGAAGACTCTTGCTATCACTCAGCCGTCACATGGGGTAAGCTCTAGTGGGGATGCAGCCACCCAGTGCCAGGACCGCCTAGTTCTGCCAAGAGAGAGGAGCCATGCTATGATTAAGAACCAAAATGCCACTCCAAGGCCTGCCACTCCTAGGCCTGCCATTCCTTTGCCTGCCTCTGCCATGGAAGATGAGGCATCGTCCGCAATGGTTCCAGCAGTGATGTCAGTTCCACAACAGCCTGTTGCCTGTCTCTCTAAACCCTTACTGTCCCCAGAGGAACAAGGTTTCTGGGTTGCTCAGTGAAGGGCCAACCCCAAGAAAACATGTTCGGTCTCTCGGGTGCAATGCATCATAAATGCCCGAGTCACATGTAACCCATGCTCACTCCACTAGCTAGACTTAACTCCCTACAATAATGCATGTTAACAGCATGAAATTGTACAATTAAAAGTACAGTACTTCTCTTAAATATCATTGTCAACCCCTATATTACATTTCTCAGGGGTCAAGAAAAAAATCATGTAAAACTCTGGAAGATTTTAAATTAGAGAAATGTGTTAAATCAACATAAGCTTTGAATCTTTGAAATAGAATACTTTTTAAACAAAGGTAAAACACTGCAGCACAAATGTGCTCAGTATTTTAAAACAGCTTAATTAAAAAAAATCATAGAATAAACAGGCATTTGTGGGAAACTTTGGAAATTATTGTCAAAAATTCCAGGAAAAGTAACCATCAAAATGCATTATAAAATGTTAAAACCACAGAAAACTGTGTAAAATGTTGAAAAACGTAAAATGTGGGAATATAAAATTGAGGTTTGAAAGTATGCAAGAAACTATTTTAAAATGCAAAAGGATTCAGTCAAAAAGGGAAATTGTTTCATGCTTATCATAATTTTCCTTTTCTGGCTTATCATAATTTTCCTTTTCTGGATATGCATGTCAGCACGCAATGGGTCCCATCATTTGACTCCCATCTGAAGGACATCCCCCAAAGTGTAAAACGGAGAACTAAAGTTTGATCATTTGTGACAACCTCTAAAGCTTCTCAACAACTGCTGAGAACACTGAGAAAAGTTTAAAAAAATGATTTCATGACTGCATACTTCTATCACCAGAAAATAAAACTGATCACAATAGGAGAAGTGTGAAACCCATTTTTGGCCACATGGACACAGTAAATTAAGACAGGATCCAAAGGCCCTGAACATTACAGGCAGCATCAACTAGGCAAAGAAAATTTTTATTTAGGCAAAATATACTAACAGAAGTGACCACCCTAAGCCAGATTCAACAGGGAGCAGAGATAACTTAAGACTTGCACTGAAGTAGGCGGAAATAAATCTAACTACCTATTAGTACTGAAAGCCAATAGGTACCAAAAAAGTACATAATATCTGAAGTATTTTCTACTAAACATATGAACAGTTGCTTGGTGTTGCAGAACCTCTATTACACCTAAGGCATTAGGAAAAAATAGACCCCTTACTACCTAAACTATTATGCCAAAAGCCATATTCAGTCCTTCTATAACGACTAACATGATAAATAATTATGACAAACCTAACAATAAAGTCCAAGGAAGTCTGAAAAGCAACAGAACACATTATGTTGGAGTAGACCCAAAGGCTGGCCATACACAAAATCAGCTGATCCAATTGTTTGTTATTCAGGTTAGTGATTAGACCATAATGGGTGCTGTCGGGAGAGGGCCGCATCAATGCATGGTTATGGTCATTGCTTGACAGGAGTATCAAACCTGTTAAAGGTATCCTATCATCGGAAAACATGTTTTTTTCAAAACGCATCAGTTAATAGTGCTACTCCAGCAGAATTCTGCACTGAAATCCATTTCTCAAAAGAGCAAACAAATTTTTTTATATTCAATTTTGAAATCTGACATGGGGCTAGACATTTTGTCTATTTCCCAGCTGACCCTGGTCATGTGACTTGAGAAATGCTTTCTGGCAGGCTGCTGTTTTTCCTTCTCAATGTAACTGAATGTGTCTCAGCGAGACATGGGTTTTTACTATTGAGTGTTGTTCTAAGATCTACCAGGCAGCTGTTATCTTGTTTTAGGGAGCTGTTATCTGGTTACCTTCCCTTTGTTCTTTTGTTAGGCTGCTGGGGGGGAAAAGGGAGGGGGTGATATCACTCCAACTTGCAGTACAGCAGTAAAGAGTGATTGAAGTTTATCAGAGCACTGGGAAATTGACAATATGTCTAGCCCCATGTCAGATTTCAAAATTGAATATAAAAAAATCTGTTTGCTCTTTTGAGAAAGGGATTTCAGTGCAGAATTCTGCCGGAAAAGCACTATTAACTTATTCATTTTGAAAAATATTTTTTTTTCCCATGACAGTATCCCTTTAAATGAATATCTGTCAGTGAGGTAGTTGATAGAGGAGGTAGAGGGCCCATATAAATTGGTACAGATAAACTGTCGACTTGGCCTTAGGGAGCTGAATTGGCAGCTTATTGAATGCAATAATCATGCAGTATGTTAAATCTCATAGTCAAGTATGAGTCCTTTTCCCCAGTTCTGTGTGCCCTGGCAGACTCCAGATTTGGCCAGAAGGTGTCACTGTTGTGCAAGAAGGATAAAAAAAATGTGCTCAGTGTCTCTTTGTATTTTCACTCCATGAGGGAGTGTATGAACTTGAGCAAAGATGCAAAGGCCAAGGGATAGTGAGACCCATGGAGGGCTCGTGGTACAGGGTCCCAAGCATTTTGAGCTCAACCATGGAGGGTTTAGAACACAGAGGCAGTGAAGAGACCGTGACACAAGCTTCCTGTGGATGGATTCCTGTAAAGATGGCAATCTGACCACTCCCTGGATCAACTTATAGTATGAGCTGTCTTCCATAACCCTGTATTCCCTTGCTTGCAAAAAAACTATCCAACCACTTATTATAGCTATCTACTGTATCAGGCAACTGTGTGTGAACACCATGTCATGTATGTTTCAGGGGCAGATTTATCAAGGGTCAAAGTGAAGATTTAAATTTCGAGCTACTTTTGTGTATCTAGGGAATAGTCCAAATTCGATTCGAATTTGAAAAAAATTCAAAAATTCAGATATCTAAATTTATCATGTTCTGTCCCTTTAAAACTTTGACTTTGATTATTTGCCATCTAAAACCTGCCGAATTGTTTTAACATATGGGGGACCTCCAAGAACCTATATGGAGTCAATTGGTGGACTATGAAAAATCAAATAAGTTTTTTTTTTTAAAAATACTTCGAATAGATTTCGATCTAATTCGATCTTACTTCGATTTGAACGATCAAATACAGCCTATTCACCCGCAAAAAAAACTTTGATTTTTTTTAATAAGTTTCGGTTGGTCTTTTTTTATTCAAATTTTGAAGTTATGGGAGTTCAAAATAACTCAGATTACTTCGAAATTTGACCCTTGATAAATCTGCCCCTAAATGTCTGCCACTTCAGCTACAACAGTCCTGCCAGCCAGTGTCTCTCCAAACAAACTATCATTTAAAAATAATCTGATGCATGAGCATATGCAGTATTGAGTTAGCTGACTGGCCCTGAATTATACATAGGAAAAGTTGGATGGTCTTGCCTAAAAGCAAGGCCTTAACTATGCAAAACGTATGATCCCAGCCCCTATGCACATCATGTGTGCATTCACAAATACCTTAGCAGTTATTCAAACCACAGTAACTCCAGGAAAAATGATAAACTGAACATCAGCATTCAGACTAAGCAATAAAACAACACAATAATGTCAATGACTACTGGGGTCACTGTTTAACTGGAATCTCTGACTGACTCATGTAGTGTGTTTTACAGAGTTTAGATGTATTCTTTCCCTTTGCAGATGTAATTACCCCATGTAATCCACTCTCTTCAAATTGCCTACAATTGCGTATTTAGTAAGGGCTAGCTGTGTAAAAGTCCAAAATCCATAGTTATTTTGAACAGCATAGAAATCTTGCAACATCTGTTTTTTGTTATTCAGCTTTTCCCTGTTTATTATTACAAGTGTTAAACATCATGCAATACTTGTGTGAAAAGTTCAGAACAAAAAAAAAAATCTATTTATCAGGTTTGTAGATGAATAGAAAGCATTTTGTTGAACAAAGACAATTTATTGGTTTAATGGTTTATTTACTTGGTCTTACTAAGATCTTGATTCATAAAGTAGATTTTTTTTTTGGAAAGCATTCTATGGCCACTTGTGCCAAAAACATAATGAAGACCAATATAGCTTGAAAAAAAAATCACTATAAGGGATATGTCCTGTTTGCGTTTTGCTTGACTGTGGAGTTAATTGATGATTTATAGGAATTAAATCAAATCAATTTTTAGATAAGAAGGGTCATTTACTTAAGGGAAGGCAGAGTGTATTGTACACAGTAGGCCATTTTTATGAACTTTGCACACTGAATGCCGTAGGTCTTTGTGCTAAGTGTTGCCCATGGGATGGTGAAACTTGATTACAGATTTATATTACATATGTTAGTTACTGTATGTTATTATGTTAGAAGCAGAAGGAATTCTGCCACAGATTGAACATTTTACTTTCACTGGAAGCATAAGGAGGGGATTTTAATCTGCACCTCTCTTACATTATTATCCTGTACCCTAGACAAAAAACAGAGTGTAGGACAAGTAAGAAGGGGGGCAGACAATTCAGAGCTTTCTGGATAATGGGTTTCTGGATAACGGATCCTATACCTGTATACTGTATGTATTTCCTAATCCCCTTACATACAGGTAAGTGTTTCACACAGACTTTTATACTTACATACATGCACATACTTTTTTAGTGGGTCGTGTTGCACACTTACAATGCATACACTTTCACATTAGAATTTCTACATTTCTAAAAATTATTTACTGACCACTAGGGGAGCAAAGACAAAAAGGGTGGTCTGTGACATAAAAGAGGTGGGATAGTGATGGAAAGAGACGAGGTGATGATGGAAAGGGCAGATCAATGGCATCACCGATCCAGGATGGATTATAGACAGATCAAGGAGATATTTTACCGGCTAAGTGGCAACCCTAATTAACATACATTTGTACACAGTTTAACAAGTACACACATACTTTTTTTTTTACTATATTAAGGGGCAGGTTTATCAAAATGTGAGATTAGAACTCACCACAGAAAAAATCACCCATGTTCAGTTTCGGACTGGCCTGCCGGGGCAGCGGGTGCAAACCCGGTGGGCCCCGGGATTGGTGGGCTTAGGCCCTTTAATTAAATTGGTGGGTGGTGGTGCAGTGCATCCGGTGCCATTCTGTGAGTACGACTGGGCCCACTGGCTCCCGGTCAACCCGCCCTTTATGTTGCACTCACAGGCAGGCAAGTGGCACCCACAAGGAACGGCACGTCCTGCAATAGTGGAGGGGACCCGGGCTCTTAGTGCATGGTCCTGGCGTAACGCAATGTCATATGTGCGCACAGTATGCATGCCTGCAACAGAAAGTAACACCCCACCAGCCCAGACCAGTTTCACACACGCCTCTGCTCCAAAAAAGCAACCCCCGCCTGACACATAGGGGCAGAGCGGGATTTCTGGGAGAGGGACATGGGCAGACCCGCCTGCGCTCCTGACCTCCACCCCCATCGAAGGAATGACAAGCACAGGAAGGTGCTGGGTGCAGAGCATAATTACAGGTTCGAGAGGGGGGGCCTTGGGGGGGGGATTTTAATTTATCAATATTTTTTTTATTATTTTAACCAATAAAGCAGTTTACAATGTATAGTATGTGCTTATAGTGATATTGAAAATGTTTCAGTTATCATACATTATAATAACATGACAGCATTTTGTCTTGGTATCGGAGAATGTGGCCGTTCACTTCAATAGTGATCCCAAAAAATCCAGTTCCAACAGCAAGTGCACCAATTGAGCTGCCAGATAATACCTCCAGAGATTTTCATTCAGATAAAAGTTGAAATAATGGAATCTAATTTCCCTAAGTCTGCATATATAATTGGGAAAGACAATACTCGAAAGACAGTTTTTACCACTGTTATTTACCCTATCCATGATATGTGATATTTTCCCCAGTTCTCTATATCAATTGGCTTGACATGGCTGGTCAAATGTCCTGGTCAACTTAATACTTAAAACCGTTAAATATAGTGTTTCATTAAAAATCAAAATTTAGCATTAGTAGTTTAGTTCGATATGTGCCTCCGTTTTCACATGGTTAATTTTGAGGCCCAAGATATCACCTAACTTGTTTAGGATAAAATATAAATTAGGAAGAGATAGTAATGTTTTGGTTAGGAATAGTGTTATATCATCTTCGAACATACTGAGTTTTTGATGAAGAGCACCATCATTAAAACCTAAGTCATCTTTATTATTCCCAATGGCGATTGCCACTTTTGCCAGGGTTTCTAGTGATAAGTCGAAGAGCACCCCTATCGTGTCTCCCTTTTAATACTAAATGAGGCAGAGGAATATGGCCTAATGTGAATTTTTGCTGTCGGATTATCATAAAGGGCTTAAATCCATATCAAAAATGATTCCCTACCTTTGCACAATAATGCAACGTACTATTAATAGGTTCATTTGGGCAAATAAGCCCCCTAGAATAGCATACAGTTGCTCCCAGTTCTCTAGGAAATCCGGTAGATTGGGACTTCCTAATTGTACTATTTTGCAACAATTCTGGAAACGGTGGTCCGCCTACATTCCCCTGCTAATATGAGAAATTGGGTTGATCTGGAAACAGCTTTGGCCAGAGACAAGAACTTGATACAGTTATTTTGGCTTCCCAAATGTAGCAGACCCAGGAACTTACTGCTGTTACCAACAACTCAACTCTCACTTTATTACTGGGACATTCTAGCTAAAAGACTCAATGTTAGAGTTTTCCCATCAAGGTTAACCCCACTTACTGCGCTGAATATAATTCCGAACATCAACCTCCAGGAGTGGGAGAACAGAGGGATCCGGAATATTGGCCAACTCTATTTTGCAAACTCTCTCAAGCGGTTCGAAGATCTAATTGAAAGATTTGACTTACCACGGTCTCAACACTATGCTTATCTTCAATTGGTACATCTTTTGAGATCCGCAACCTCATATGCACCTAATACCCCGTACAACACGGACATGGAACGTCTATGTGGCAAAGCTTGGAACTGTAAAGCTATCATTTTGGAATGTTATAAACAGCAACTGCAAACTCCGGAGGATTTTAAATTCCCATACATGCAAAAATGGGAGACTGACCTCCAACTTCAATTTTCTCTTGACCAATGGCAACAAAGTCTCTCAGCATCTAAAGGCGCCACTGCCTGCACTAACCACCTAGAGACACATACCAAAATCACGCATCGGTGGTATCTTACTCCAACCAGACTGGCAACCATAAACCCTCAATACTCACCCCAATGCTGGAGACGTTGTGGACAAGTTGGGACTTTCCTACATATGTCGTGGTTATGCCCTATTATTCAACCTTTTTTTGTCCAAAACGTTCAACCTGATTCAACAACGTCTAGGTTACACCTTCCCAAGCCAGCCCCAAATAGCTCTTCTTCAAATCTTTCCAGAACGTATAGAGGGACATAACAAAAAGTTATTATTCCATGTTTTCAATACAGCTGCCACACTGATTGCACAAACCTGGAAACAGCCTGTAACACCAAATATACAGCATCTCATCTTACAACTAAAGGTTAGAGAGAGCATGGAGAGAATGGTGGCATATCCACCTGAAGCCAGCTTCAAATGCGCACAAATATGGAATCCTTGGCATCCTACCCAGGACATAGAGGAGTGATATTCCCTTAAGACCAGACAGTGTTTTTTTGGTCTTAGGACAAGTCTATTATTCCTTTTAAGGGTTGATTACCCATTATAACACCATGTACCAAATCTATGTTCTTAGTACGATCCATGTACAAATTATCTGTATTTCTCTATTCTTTCATCTATAATCTTTCTCCTTTTCCTTCTACATATGAGTATAATGTTCAGGATGTAATTTTTCCTCATTGTGTTAATCGTGCTTATTCAATAATTTACATAGCTCTTATGTGTCACTGAGCATGTAGATCTTGGCTTTGTTTGTATTCTTACTATATCTAAGCACAATAAACCTGCAAATTGAAAAAAAAAAAAATTATTCCCTACCCCCATTTTTGTAGGGTGTAAAAGAGAATAGGCCACACTAAAGAAACATGTTAATGTCCAGTTGTAAGAGCATAGAAGTTTTATTAGCTAATGCTACTAATAAGATTAATCTCCTTATAGTGTCCATTGACTGTCTTCCCCAAACAAACCCCACGCTCTATGAATTAAGTGTGGATGGATTCTGCTAAGATGTGTATGTAACACTTTGGCCAGAATTTTTGTTTAATTATTTCTTTATAGAAGTTAGTAATTTTATTGATGACTGTAAGCTCTTTTGGGCAGGCCCTCTTCACTTGTAATATTGTTTATCTGCTTGTTTTGTATTTAAGTATGCATGCATATTGTATGCCCCTGTTTTTTTACAGCACTGCAAAATATGTTGGCGCTTTTAAAGATTTGTTAATAATAATAATAATAATAATATATATATAATAATAATAATAATAATAACAACAATAGTTTTAGCAATTTCATTCTCAATACTGTATTGCTGTTGATTTTTTTGTACCCAAAACCATTATTTGCTGTGGGAGACTACTAGAATTGTGATTTTGACGAATTGTGAATTGACGATTTTTTAAAAATTGACTTTATTGCTCCTATTTTATTTTCATCATTTAGCATTCTGCATCACTATTTATTTTGTGCCTGCCTGTGAAAACTTTGTGTGCAATTTCAGGCCGTTACAGGCCACATCATTTTGTTATCCGATGTATAGTGGTCATCCAACTGTTTAGGAGACCTGGTGTTCATATTTAGGATGTGAGAAATAAGAAATAAGTTGTAACATGCAAACTTTTTGATGTGATTTTCAGAAATGTATTTAAAAATAATTAACTCAATCAAATCTCGGCAGTTTGGGGTAGAAATACATATTTATATCTTATTTTGGATTTGTCTAAATGTGTACTATACAAAAATATATGTTTTTTGGGGATTAAAGAACTGGTACTACTGGTACCATGCATAAAATGAGGACACTGTGTCAACCTTGCAATAACTGCAGTGACAGCTCAGAAAAAGTTAACTTTAGCAAAGTTTTGCTGTCAATCTGGAGTAAAAAGACATAACGTTTATAAGATGGTAGAAATCAAATTAAATAAAGTTTGCCTTGGTACATAGAAATTCCTAAACACTATTGGGGAAATTGCTCATCTTTTTTCCTGAAGAGACAGTAACAAAAGCTTCAACCAGGGCTGTGCCTGTGATTTATTTACACTGCATGATCAACAAAATAATTTTTTTCCACTGACAGTCTAGCTAACAGTGACTCCCTTTTAAAAGGGCAATGACACACAGGACACTTTAAACACTTACATGCAGTAGCCTGTCACAATGCTGTGAAAATGCCTAATTTCCCTAATTTCCCTATTCCCCCACACCCACTGTCATTTACTATTTCCATATATCACTAATCTACTCTTTCACGCCACTCCCTTTGTGTGGAACTCCCTTTTTGCTATAGTTTCCTCCTTTCTCATACACTCCACTTGCAATTCTCTTCCACAGTAGTTTACATAATTTTCATCTTCACAAAATTATTTTGCTTTGTTTCCCCTTTTCCTTGAATCCTGTACAAATGTTACTTTTCACTCATTCTGCTTTTAGCACTCACTAGTTTTTTGCACAGTGTCCCCTCCTTAGTCTGACATTTTAGTCTGAGACATATCTGCTCACATGATTCTCCCCCTCCTCCAGTTACCAATGTTTATCATCCTGTCACTCCATCGTCATTTTTACCCAAATTTCACCCAGTGGGTGCTGGCATGCAGAGTGTAGTATGGATAAATTAACACTTTGTCAAACACAGAGAGACTCTTTGCTCTTGGCATCATCAGTTCTTCCCTTTCAAAGAAGTCTGAGCCCAGTACCCACTCCCTTTTATGAACTCCCCAGAGCAATCCTCCTGCTTCCAGAATCTTCTAGAGGGGATTGCCGATACAGGATCACCAACTTATGACTGGAACCTATAACAATACCTTATCAACACAAAATATAAAAATTACATCTACCCTTTACACTTGTCACCCACTGAAAATAGCAACATTCTTGTTGCTAACTATAAAACACAATCACTTTCCCCTCTCACAATCTTGCCCTTGTGTCAACTTTGGAAGCAACTGCAGAGCAACAGAGAACTGGCTCACTTTGGCCACCTCTGGGGAAAACACCTCTGTAGCATATATCTGTAGGGTTGCCACCTCTCTGGTTTGGCTACCAGGTCAAAACTTTCATAATATGATTTTCCAAGATTGAAATTGTGATTGGCTATGTCATAGCCCCGCTGCCTGTGATGGTAACCCACAGCCCCATCCAGCGACGTAACAGACCGCCTCCCTGCCCAGACCTATTGGCAGCTTTGGCCGGCTATATGGGCCCTATTTTAAGGTTAAGGTTGGTAAATAGTTTACCTTTCCCAGGTCTAAGTATGCTCCTGGCAGTTCAAGAAATGGCCAGAGGGTGTCATTATTCTAAAGTATATAAGCTGATGCACAAGGTCCTTTCTGAAAGATTTCACCTGAGCAGGCAGGCAGAACCAGATTGGAACCTGGGTTAAGTAGGGCCTAGTAAGTGTATTAAAGATATTCTTTGTCATAGGTCACACAATGTCATATTTATTATGCTGTTTATTAAACAGTAGGGTAATACACCACACATCGCCAGGCTTTGCCATTAAAATATAGCATAAAATTAAAAATAAAGGCAGCAAATCTGGCATTCACATGGTGTAAAATGACACACATCTTTACACAGCTTTTTACACCGTTTAATAAATATGCCCCTTAGGTGTCTTAGGGGCCGATTCACTAACTTCGAGTGAAGGATTCGAAGTTAAAATACTTCGAATTTCGAAGTTTTTTTTGGGCTACTTCGACCATCGAATGGGCTACTTCGACCTTCGACTATGACTATCGAAGGATTCGAACTAAAAATCGTTCGACTATTCGACCATTCGATAGTCGAAGTACTGTCTCTTTAAAAAAAACTTCAACCCCCTAGTTCGGCAGATAAAAGCTACCGAAGTCAATGTTAGCCTATGGGGAAGGTCCCCATAGGCTTGCCTAAGTTTTTTTGATCTAACGATATTCATTCGATCGTTGGATTAAAATCCTTTGAATCGTTCGATCGAATGAATAATCCTTCGATCGTTCGATCGAATTTTCTGCGCTAAATCCTTCGACTTCGATATTCGAAGTTGAAGGATTTCAATTCCTAGTCAAATATCGAGGGTTAATTAACCCTCGATATTCGACCCTTGGTGAATCGGCCCCTTAGTGTCTACTGTAGCTTACCTAGGTTCCACTGGAACACAATACTGAAAGCTGGGAGAAACATTTGTGGGCTGCTGTACCTGGTTTCTTTGCTTATTTGCTGGGAGTTTTACAATTTACTGTAAGTAAATTACTTTTATCTAAATAAAGTATCTCATTGATCTTATGCTATGGAAGCAAGTCCCTCTTTTTAAGTTTATATGCCATATCTGAGTCAATATAATCCACTGCTAGGTGACTGCCACCAAATGGGTAATGCATTGGATGCATGAATCTGTATTTGTAAGTATATGTTGAACAAATGTATCTTATGTTTCCTGCCTAGTTTTCTCAGACTTCTATGTGAATTCAGTTAATAAAGCCTTTATTTTTAAGAACCACTGGCACCTATTTATTGAATTATACCATAAGAATTATAGTTCAGCCACACCCTGTCTCCAACATATGAGAGGTCCCATACCTGAAGAGTACAAGTCAAATGCATGGTTTATTGGTAAAGCTGCCCCTGGAGCAGCAGGTGCCTCCAAGTGGCTGACTATTTACACAAACATCTTTTCTTTACCATCCTTCTAGACCTGCTCCTGCCAGAAAGGGGGTATAATGGGAAGGAATGTAGAGTAGGGAAGAGAAGCAAGCCTGACTGGCTCAGAGAACATGGCAGACAGGAAAAGAGATACACTGAACTGGCCAGGAGTATAGCAAGGAAGAAAATAAAGAAGAGGCAGAGCAGAACGACAAACATTCCAAAAAATAAATAAAGCATGATATGATGTGAGCATCTTATTTTTTCCTTCTGTAAACCCAATGTACTGCAGGTGTATAAAAGCCCTGGCTGAAATGCACTTTGGGCCAAAGATCCTCAGACTCTCCTTTCCCCAAGGTTGGGCAGGTACCTTTGGCAATTTCCCCTGATCTAATGATACTGGTCTTCAGACTAGGGTTGTCACCTTTGTCGCCTAGAGTGAGAAATCGGGGGATTTGGTGAGTATGGGAGCTAGGAATGGGAGAAAGGGGCAAATCAGAGTCAGGCTGCGCTGGATTGACTAGCTATTATAAATTTGCTGGAAAGTACAATGCGGGTAACTTTGTAATGCTGGCCCTAGACTTGGCTGGTATTTTACTGGCTGGTAGTGAAATACAGGTCAGGTCAGGTGGCAAGCCTACTCCCATCCCCACTAAACTTCATGTATAGGTGGGTAACTCTTCTGTGAGACAGTAATGTAGCTATTGCCGGCAGGGCTTGGCTGCAGGACATGCCCTCCAGACAAAATGTTCACTCTGACTTTGGACACACGAGACTCTGGCTGGACCCAAGGGTGTTCAGCCTTGTTTTAATTGCACTTTTGGTAGTTCCACAACTCCTGTGAAATCAGCTGAAGCATTACCCAGGGCACAAATGCCCCCACAAAGGAGATACAGGAGCAGAGGGCATATTTCTGGAGATAGTGCCTCTTGAGCTTAAAAAGCATGTAGGGTTACCACCTGGCCGTATTTTACCGGTTTTACCTGGCCGGTAAAAATCATGGCTGATCCCAAAATAGGGAAAAAATATAAACATATAGGAAGGCTGGTATTTTTTTCCAGAAAAAGTGGCAACCCTAGCTGCATGCAAAGTGCTTTACTAAACACAGGGGGCCACAGCTGCACTTGTAAGTTTGTGCATCCCCAGGTCACAATTTTGGTGGCACAATACTTCTCTGGCTTCCATGCTACAGCCTTTTTTGCCAGAACACCAAAAAGAGTCCTTTTTATTATTACTGTATGCCACATAAGAATAGCCAATAGGTAATGTGCAACATCTTGAGCAATACCCTGTCAGGAATCTGCATAAAGCTATAGCTAATAGTATCAGCATGCTTACAGGGGTATGGGGCTTTCCAAATCAGTTGTGCTTCTACACATATACAGTATAATAATTTTTACATTGTACTTTTCAACCCTATAAAAAAACCTTTTTATTTTCTATAAATTTAGAACAGCAATACCTATAGTAATGCTAGATGCCACAGTCCCAAGGTTGAAGCACATTTTTCATAGTGTTATTAAGTACAAATATATATATATATATATATATATATAAGTGAATTCCACTGCCCCCAGATATAATAAATCAGGTCCCAGTCTTAAACATTTTTTGGTAACTGTCTACTTTAGTATACAAATATAGACAAGCAGGATCTAATTATAATCTATGATAGGAAAACAATGAATTGTTTTTACCTTATTATAAATTAAATGATCTGTTTGTTAAGTGTTTTTTCTTCAATATTTAAAACAAAGTTTTGAATTAAAAAATTGGAGATGAGATAAAAGTATCACAAATACACACACCCCAATTACTTTTTAAGGGTGACACCATAAATGTGTGTGTGTGTGTGTGTATATATATATATATATATATATATATATATATATATATATATATATATACATGTATGGTGTCACCCTTAAAGGAGAAGGAAAGGCTTGATGCACTTGGGGGTGCCAAATGTTGGGCACCCCCAAGTGATTGTATTGACTTACCTGAAACCCTGGGCCACTGCTCCTATCAGCAGAAAACTGCACTGGCCCAGTGAGCAGCATGGAGTGATCTTCTTCCATCTTTCTCTGTCCTCGCACGGCTGCGCATGCTCAGTAGATCAAAAAACTGAACTTTAACTAAGAAGTCGGCTATTTCATTCAACTGCGCATGCGTTTGCCCGGGAAATTTGAAGAAAGAAGAAGACCAAAGTGGATAGATCCGTGCTGCTCGCTGGAATAATCCCTGGCTGGTGCAGTTTTCTGCTAAAAGGAGCACCGGCCTGGGGTTTCAGGTAAGTCAATACAATCACTTGGGGATGCCTAACATTTGGCACCCCCAAGTGCACCAACCCTTTCCTTCTCCTTTAAAAAGTAATGTATCGTTCTACCATGTTGCCTCCAGGAAATTACCTTAAAATGTGCAAGTGTTTCCATTATCCGGAAACCCATTCTCCAGAATGCTCCAAATTACGGAATGGGCGTCTCCGATAGACTCCCTTTTATCCAAATAATCCACATTTTTAAAAATGATTTCCTTTTTCTCTGTAATAATAAAACAATAACTTGTAACTGATCCCAGCTAAGATATAACGAATCTTTATTGGAAGCAAAACCAGCCTATTTTGGTTTATCTGATGTTTATATGAATTTCTAATAGACAAAAGGTATCAAGATCCATATTACAGAAAGATCCGTTATCTGGAAAACCCTAGGTCCCCCAAGCATTCTGGATAACAGGTCCCATACCTGTGTATTTACAAATCATAAAGCCGGCTGGCAGCAGAAGGGTTAAACTATAACTGTCACACTGTGGCCAGATTTGGGGTGGTTGCCCAACACAGTGACGTTCCTCTCCAGCTGCACTTCACATTACGGTCTATAGGTGTCGCTCCTGTCCCTATAGTTCTTCCTTAGACTGAGGGCTCTGCTGCTAACCCAGACTTTGAGTAACTCCACTCCCTCGCTGAAACGACTGGGTTTGATCGCAGAGTGTTACAAAAATACGTCCCCACTGCACTGTTTGGTCTGAGCAGAGTCGCAGAGCTCACCCTCCCACCACACCTCTAGCAGAGACTTCTACATCAGAAAAAAGCAGCGTCCCTGGTTTCCTTGAGTCTGCTTCTGGCTACAGCTAAAAGTCCTTTTGCGTCTTTGGATCTGTCACAGGATGGCTGGGAAACCTCTATACGGATCAGAGAGGAGCCACTGGAAACTGCTGCTTGCTGCGATTTCCCTCAATGTGGTCTATTCGTACAACATTGATTTGGATCACCCAGTTGTCTTCCGAGGTCCGAATGGTTCTTTCTTTGGCTATTCCGTCCTGGAACATTACCACGATGAGACAAGATGGTAAGTTGGAACTGCTAGAAGTTTTCATGCATCCGCCCCTCCTCCCCAGGACTCCCTTCATCCCCTTCTATTCACATTTTCCATTCTTTTCTGTGCTGTTGCACAAGGTGAGTGGGATGGAAATGGTCATATAACTGGCCCCAATGCATGAGGCTTTCTGGACTGCTATATTAGCAATGCAAGAGCACAGTCCTTGCCTAGTTCTATCAACTGTAGCAGAACTACAAATCCCAAAATTGACCCTGTGTGTGTGTGCGCGTGTGTGGGGGTGGATGTTATAGTTCTTGCAGCTAAAGTGCCAAACCTTGCCTGGGTGTACAGATTCTCTTCTTATATTATCTAAATCAGATAAATACATGTAGTCTTATTGTGCTATTAATATTAGGATCAGTAAATTCAGCTTTCTAGGAAATCATGCTTTGTGAGTTATACTTCATATATACACCGATAAAAGCACAAAGAGCTTACTTTTTAAGGCAGTACAATCACACTGGTTTATAATAAAAAAAAATAACCCTTTAGTGCTAAAGCAGATGTGCTTCCCCTGTGCTGCATATACTTTTACCCATTATTTATATAGTGCTAACAGATTCCTCAGCACCTCGTAGGCAGTGTTCAGCATTTATATCAGTCTCTGGTAGGGTTGCCATCTCACCCCTTTAAAACCAGCTACATATAGAATCCACATATTGCATGGCAACAATTCATTTAGATGCATGCTGCATGGTTAGACATAAATCAGTACAGTCTGCAGCATTTCTCTAAATTAATTGCAATTTAGCTATGCAGGATGTAGATTCAGTATGTGTCTGACTTTAAAGGGATGAGGTGGCAAACCTTGTCTCTGGACCAGAATTGATTCATGGAACCACTTCAAGAACAAGGAAATTGAAAATAACTGATGCTCCTCTTCACCTAAAAATGGATCAGCCTGGGGTATATCCCGATCAGCACCGCCATGTTAGCCACTTCCCAGCAGTCCCTCTTATTCTCCAAGCGTGTGCGCAGTTTAATGTTTAGGTGGGGACTGTTGAGGCCATAATTGCATGGGGAGCAGGAGGTCCCAGACCATGGGGTTTGCTGTATGGGACCTCTTGCACGAGGCAATAGTCTGCTTTGGTGAACCATGTGAACCCAAAGTTTTTGGGGCCTGCTACTACTAGTTATGCAACTGATTGATATACTTGAAATATTGTCATTGAATAATTGTTATTGAATAATCCCCATCCCCTTACAGCACTGATTCCCAACTAGTAACTCACGACATCATCACCCTGTCCCATTTACATCACCATCTGGTTTTATACCAGCCAACCACATTTTTAGGGCTACACATTTCTTGAACCAACCCATATCCAGAGCACATGAATATCAGTGGAAATTGATGGTAATTGTTTGGTAAGTGTATTGCCAGCTTAAAGGGACAGTTTGGTTCAGTGAAAGGGACTTGTGCAGAACATAGTTTTTGTTGATAGTTTTAATTAGGAAATATTAAGTTTTTTGTGTGGGGGGGGGTTGCATTAAACAAGGCAAACTTGCATGGACGAATTGAGTGTCACATTTTACTTCCTGGTTCCAATGAGCAAATTCAAACAAATCATTATTGAGTTTTGGAAAACTGAAAATGCAACAGCTGTAGTTAAACTCGTTTGATGCTCCATATCTTGAATTAGTAAATGACCATGTGTCAGCCCATTCAACTCCCAGTGGACGCAGCACCAGGCATACCCAGTCTCTATAAGAATGGTCACATCAAAAAATTTTTGACTTGATGTGTGGATGCTGAATATAAAGTTAAAGTCACAATTTACTTCCTGGTCCCAGTGGATAAAGTAAAAAAAATCAGCAGTCCAACGAGAAGCCTCTCAACAATGAGTTGTAATCGCAGGTAGGAAGGGGTTTAATAATTTTTTATTTTTTCACTGGACTGCTGATTTGATTTACTTTGCTTATTGGGACCAGGAAGTAGCATGTGACTTTCATTTCATATTTACATTTTTCCTTGTTTAATGCAAGAAATAATAAAATCTGTAGCTATTTACAAATCAAAACAATAGCAAAACGTTTTTTAAGCACAAGTCCTATTCATTGTATTATTGTTGAGTTAGCCAAGACACAGACAACAGCAGATGAAAATTCTAACTAAATATATTAAAAGTACTGCATCTCTTTTAAACTCAATCAAGCTATGCCTAGGGTCTAGTTATATGTATGCAGAGCTTCACTTCCCCTTTTTTAAATTCAGAATATTGAACATAGTGGCCAGCCAAGCTCCTATTGCAGCACAACAGCACCCTATCTAAGTGGCTCAACATGAATCAGTTCCATGCCCTTCCCATATCATCTTCATGGGATAATGGTTGTAGAGGTCTGTGCTGTTCACATGCAGAACAGACTGGCCATATACAGACTGGCCAATGAAGAGAATAATAGAAAGGTGGCTATACCATATATAGCCCTTGTATAAGAGGGTTAAGCCTGCAGGGTTATAGTTGGTAAATGTGCAGCATGACTTACTGGATTGGTCATTGTATAGGCCTCCTTACATTGTATGGAAAAGGAATGGTTGTGCACATTGAGCCCTCTATGTAAACCATGTACATATGCCAGAACTATAAACATGAGCATAATACATACAATTAGGGTAATGCAGATGCTAACATAGAACATGCAGCTCTTTACATTACATGAAAAGAGGTCTTACAATAAGAATGCCCTTCTTACAGCAATCTAAATACTGTAGCTTCATTTTGCAGTTGTATATTACATACCTCCCAACATTTGAAAAACGAAAAGAGGGACAAAAATTTGTCCTGCGGCAATTTTTGGTCATGCCCATTTTATGGCCACACACCCTCGTTACCATGTCCATTTAACAAAACTTGGCAGGTAATGATAGTTTGAACACATATCTGGGAGTTTTAGTGCAATGTTGTATGCTCTAACAGTTTTGCTAATGAAAGTATATTGCCCTTTAAGCTGCTAGTTTCAGTTCTCCCAAGAGACTTGCTTATCTTAACAATTGTTCTTTGCTTATCTTAAATTGTTACAAAAGTATCAAATTGCAGCTGCTGGCTGTTCTGGGCTCTCTGCCAAAAAGGGCCTTGTATTAATTGAGTTTCAGAAACTTTTTTTTCGAGTCAGTTTAGGAGATCAAAGAGAAACCCAGGACTGTGGGTTGAGCTGTCAAAATCGGGACTGTCCTGCAACAAACGGGACAGTTGGTAGTTATAGGAAAGGAATGTTTGCCCTGTTTTTTAACATGAATTATAGGTAATAACTGACTAGAAATCAAACCTTGATGGTCAGTTCAGATTTGCTATTGCCATACACAAGTGTCTCCATATTTACATACAGCAATGTGCATGTATGTGTGTGGCAGCAGTTTTATAGGCTCTAGCCATACCTAGGTCTAATCAAATGCATCTGGTTTATAGTTTTTTTTTTCTGGTCAGGCCAGAATTCCATTAATCTTAGAATCCACAGATTTACAACTACTGATGTTGTTCTTATTTGAGATGGTACATTGACAGTACCATTATGGGATATTTTTGGAGGCTTCCATCAATGTTAATAATTTCAGTATGTGTGGGTTGGCTGGAGTGTGAAAAATTCCCAGATATGGTTGTGTGTATGAAATAACAGTGTAAGATGTGTGGTGCTTGTGCCTTGTAAAACAAAATGAAAAATAGCAGCTGTTCCTTGAGCATCTTTTGGGGGGTGAACAGATCCTGCTTAAACAATGTTACTTCTTAAAGTTACCTTTAAAAGCTTGGCAGTAGGAACATTGATCTTCCAAAAGAAGAATTTCCCGTAGAGCTGTCTATTTGTTATACAATGGGGCAACAAAGGACACAGGTCATGAGTAGCTGCACACAGACATTCAGCATCCCATACAAATATTTTATAATACATTTTTCTTTAATTAATTAGCTTATGTTCAGGCACCCATGGATTATACCCCCTCCTATTGCTGATGAGAACTCTATGTAGTGTGTCATGGAGAGAGAGAGAGAGTAGGTACAGTTCTAGGGGGGCCCTTATGTTCCCCACAGGTTATGACCATTGACTGTCTTTCCCTGATACAGGTGGTGGTTTTACAAAATGAAGGGTAAAATAATTAGTATTTTATGTCAATCGCAATGACTATTGAAACCTCTGTCCAACATAAGTAACACAACTCCAAACAGTTCTATGGACTTTGGATAAATCTGACAAGTCAGATTTTATTTTTTGTCAGAAAGCTTAGTGTTGAAAAGACATAAAAGGGCTTATGATGAAGTATGCAAAGTGTAAAAGTGGGGCAGACACAGTTGTTTGCACTCCTAGAATGGGGCCTTGCTCTAGACATAGAGCTGCCTGCCTTTGGCAGCATTGCATTCAGAGGAGCAGGTAGTGGACAGCATGTGGGTATCCCCTGAAATGCATGGACCTAAAACTCAAAACTGCCCCACATTCATTAATATGACATTTCACCTTCATTTTTGCTATAGGCCACTGTGCTTGGCCGGAATATTCTATTCTCCACAGGCAGACTTGTTATTGCCTCCTATTGTGAATGTTTTATGACAAATGCACATTATATATGCTTGTAAATGCAAACAGGCAAGAAGGAACATTCCATGTACTCCATTCCATTGTTTTCTCATTTAGTTGTGTTTATCTTTTCCTTTAAACCTTGTAATGTGTAAACTTGCAGTAAAAAAACAAGTCCAGGGAATTGGGGCTTAATGTGCTATAAGCAATAAACTGCATAAAATGGGAAGGTAACTTGGTGTAAGTAAAGGTCTATTCTATGTATGAGACCAATGTTTTGGTCCCTGTTTTGGGCCTTGTCAAGGTTGAAAAAGATCCCAAACGGGGACCGAAATGAGAATTTTTGATGCACGAGACCCTTAGTTGCTGATAATTTCTTTTGTTTATAAATTAAGTTTTTACCGTGCATCAGGGCAGTTAAAGGAACACATACCTCCCAACTGTCCTGTTTTTCAAGGGACAGTCCCGATTTTGACAGCTCAACTCATTCCCGGGTTTTATTGTCTAGAAATCTGATTTGCAGTGGGATAACAAGTGAACCTTGACAAAGGGGGTTACCCCCAAAACGTTGCATACCGCAATAAACCTTTAGCAAGGGCTCACCCTGCCAGCATTTACCTGTGTGCCTGTGATTTCATTTCTCCATGACAAGTGAACCTCCATACATAAAACGGTCACTGTTTTAGCATGGGGTCTGTCTCTTACCGTTCCATGTGTGTCAGCCAGGAGCAGTGATAGGTGGATCTGGTTGTTTTGTCTGCTGATGGACAGCAGTGGACAAAATGCCTCACAATGCTGTGAATCCCTATGCAAGAAGCACATATTGTACAATATCTGACATTGAGGCACCCATATATAATAATCAGGAATAAAATAAATACACTGGTGCACGTTTGGTGCAGGCTTAACTATGGGTTACTACACTGGGGCAATCTTTGTGTCTTTTATTATATAAAGGGGATAGGCAGAGCTGTGGAGTTGGAGTCATGGAGTTGGAGTCATGGAGTTGGAAGCAATTTTGGGTATCTGGAGTTGGAGCCACCAAAAATTTACCTACTTTGTCTCTCAGGGACGGACCTAGGGGAAGGCAGAAGAGGCACGTGCCTGCGGCGCAAAGCTTGGTGGCCGCCAGGCACATACCTCATAATCAGCCTACCCCTAGTCCTCCACTGAAAAAGGTTAAGTGGGAAGCACTCTCTGATTGTGCTATCACAGACCCCTCTGATTGTGCTATCACAACCGCACACACGTGTCCCCTTTTGCACACGGGTGGAGGGGCACGAAGTGACCAGCCGGCACTGCCGACTCCTAAAAACTTTAAATACAAGTACTGAACATAATCAAATCAGATTTAAAAACTTCAATGAAGGAGAATATGGCAGAAGCAAATCTGTTTCTAAGAACAATACTTTAGTTAATTTTGGATTCTATTTAACAGCTATTCTACAGCTACTGCAGATGCCAGGTTCAATTAATATATAAGTTGTTTTAGTTTTTCCAGTTGTTTTTGGTTTATGTCGTTTAACTTTGATTTTGGTTTAGAATTACCAAAGGATGTAGTTTATATTTTTGAGTGTTGGCAGTGATAAAATGCCTTGTATGTTGTGTATAGTGATGGGCGAATTTGCGGCGTTTCGCTTCGCCGAAAAATTCTCAAATTTTGCGCGAAACGGCGAAAAATTCGCGAAACGGCGCCGGCGCCTCTTTTTTGACACCGACGCAGGTTTTTGACGCCAGCGTCCGTTTTTCGAAATATAATGTTTGCCGCAAATTTTCGCAGGCGCTTCGCGAATTTATTCGCTGGCGGCGAATCGCACAAATTCGCGTCTGTCAACAATAACAACAAAAAATGAAGTGTTTTAAAGTAATTAACATATATACTGCTAGCATGCACTGGGAAAGCTATATGTGTTTACACAGTTTACATAACAAACAACAGATAAAACACCATTGTATTGGACAGGGCTTATGTTATGTGCTGTGTAACCTGTACCTTGTCTCCTTTTTCAAGCTTGAATAGGTGCCCTCATGGCTACACAGCAGCTTGTTCATATAAACGATAGTAGTGTTTCTGAAGTGAACCCGCCAATTTTACCAGTGCAGAGCAACAGTGCATTATATTTTAATTAATTTGATTTGCTTTGAGTTTTTGGTGTTACTTTTCCTTTAAAACAGAGGAGTCGGAGGTACCATAAAATGAGGAGTCATAGGATTTGTGTACTGACTCCACAGCCCTGGAGATATGAGCAAAATTAGAATATTTTAAATAATATATTTAATTAAATGTTTAGATAATGTTGTGTTATATATGTGTGTTAGCATATAACTTGTGCTTTTCACAAGATTTATTTTCAAGATTTATTTTTTAAGATGTTAAGAACACGTTAGGCAGGTGCTCCAAAATAGATGCAATAGAGAACTCATATTGATGCAGTTCATTAAGGTAATTGAATCCAAACACACTCCTGTACTCCTACACTTGGTTGAGAATGTGTGCATCCTGCCTCTTTTGAATGGCACACCTATTGATGCTATTGAGTTCTCACAGAGTTGCGATATTTGGAGCAGGTACTCTAGAAGTGACACAACCCCCAATCTGAAAATGCTAGATGCAACTTGCATCCCGTTACTTGCATCAGTGGGGCTCATTTATCAACACTGGGCCCATGAGCAGTTACCCATAGTAACCAATCAGTGAATAGCTGCAAGTAGAACAATGGATGCAGCAATTTGATTGGTTGCCATGGGTTACTGCCCATGGGCAAATTTGCCCAGTGTTGATGTGACCCCCAGTGAGTGCAACTGAAGTGGACACAACTCAGATTGCAGCTGCAGCAGTATTGGAATTATGAATTATAAGGGTGAAATGCAGCATTGTGGGTACAAATACATGTTGATTTGAGCCCAAAATTCTTTGCACTTACCATTTGCGTTCATAAAGTACCCCTTCTAGGCTTTCTCCTCTTCTTCAAAAGTGAAATTACTTTTTCGTATGTTGTCAGAATGTGGGCCCTTTATATTTTAAGTAACAATTCTCCATAAAATAGTAATACCTCTTGTTATTATGCTTTATTTATACAGTGCTGACATATTCCACAGTGCTTTTCAGAGACTGACCATTATTCCCTGCCCCAGTGGAACTTACAATGTAAGGCCCCTATCATGCACACTACAGTATGTCCATCTTAATACACAAGCACCACGATTAACCTGTAAACGAAGTGATGCCTAGTGATATCATCGGCTATAATAAAAATGCATTATTGTCACTTGTGTTTTAGAAATCACAGAAACTGGGTATTAAAAATAGGATGTATGCAATGTAGTATTAGAAGTCAACCTTGGAGTTTCATGACATTTGTAAAAGCCAGCCATTTGCACCTTCTTTTGGTCTTTCAACTCCTTGATGGCATATTTATTTAAGAGTGAAACTAGAGTTCACCACAGAATGAAATTATTTTTTAGAGGAGCAAATCAATGGTGAACTTTCACCATTGATAAATATGCTTCCAAAAATCCATACAAATCAAGAGCAGTGGAATTTCACATTTTGCAGACTGTGGCAAACTCGTTTCACTCTCTAGCAAATATGCCCCTAGGTGACTTCTAGTATCCTAGGTTTTTACAATACATTATTGTACATTATTCTTTGTGGCTAGTGTCATTAGCCACTTTTGTTTTTATGGGATTGTTTGTCCAGGTGATGTGAGTTTTTTTTCCTATTTATTTTAGACTGCTCCATTTGTTTTCATATGCCATAAAATGAAGTTCATGGCAATCTGCTTTCATTCCTGTAGTCTCTGAAGATCCATTCAGGACTGCTGTCTGTTTTTTTAACCCAGCAGTGACTCACTACTTCATAATCTACATTTAAATGTTGGTGCTGCTTTTATCAGCTCTGTTGAAAATCTGTAATAATAACTATGAGTAATAATAACTATGAATAAATATAATTGTATATTTTGGCTCAGCATTTAAGCAGTGATTCCCAGTCTCTCTAGTGCCAAGACTTACACCCACCCAAAGTTCTGAGCTGGACTTATCAGCTACTTCTAGGGTGGGAATCCGGATGGGGTGAAACAAAAGTCTAGCAGGAAAATAATATCCAAAGTTATAACTTTTTACATATTTATTGCTGTGCATTACATTTTTAATTTCTGAGTACATGCAAGTGGAGATATTTTTTTCTTTGTATTGTGGTGCCCAAAAGGATATTGTTTTATAAATTTATTTTAATAAATAATAATGGATACTTGTTATTCAGGCTTGGATTATGACTTTACTGCATAAAATTTACATTCGGAAAGGGTGTACATGTACGTTTTGAACAGAATAGTGGCAGTTTACTGAAGATGTATTTGTTTTTGAGACATCCACTGTCCATTTTAATTGATAACTGGATCACATATCCTGCATCATGCACATCACTTTGCTTTTTGGTTACAATATTATATGTACAACACTCCAGGTACACAATCCTTCTCCATTTAAAGTGGTTGTTGTTCACTTTTCAATAAACTTTTAGGGGGTTATTAACAACAATCTAATTTTTTTAATAAAAAACTCCCATCCATGATTTTGCTTTATTTATCATTAACATAACTCGAAAAAATCATATTGGGAAAAAACTCAATAAAATTGAGTGAAAACCCGAATCGTGTGATTTTTTTCTGACTTTTCTCTTGAATTGCTTGATTTCTTCTGATTATTTCCCAAAAAAACCCAATTCTTCAGATTATCGAGCTAAACAGAGTGCAAACCACAATATCTTCAAATTGGGATAAGAACATCTGCCATTGACTTATACGTAACCTTCATAGGTTTGAGATGGCAGAATTTCGGATTCTGGCTTTTTGCAGCATTGATGTATAATAAATTTAGAAAAATTCTTGGGTTTTTTTCCCACTAAAAATAAAAGTTTTAGCCCGACGAGAAAAAATTGAGTTTTAATAAATGATCCCTAATTAGTACAATTAGTAAAATAGAGAGTGATAGTCTCCGACAATTTGCAATTGGTTTTCATTTTCTATTATTTGTGGTTTTTGAGTTTCAGCTTTTTATTCAGCATCTCTCCAGTTTGTAAATTCATCAATCAAGTTGCTAGTGTACATATTAACATGGCAACCATGCATTGATTTAAATAAAAGAATGGAATATGAATAAGAGAGGACCTGAATAGAAAGTTGAGTAATAAAAATGAGTAATAATAATAATTTATAAATTTATAATTAATAATAATAATAAACCAGATACCAAATCCTTTAATTGTACTAATTATGCCATTACGGTCTTCTGACTTTTGCTGTCGCTATGTATGATACAGCAGATGGAGCTGTGAGGTTTGTTGGTTAGAATACCGCAGTAATCTGGTGTGTATGAGAAAGCTGTATTTTTGTATTGGTCAGGTGGAACCACATAATCTTATGGAGCCACTCCTTGCCAAACTAATGCCTGACCCTATCACTGGAACAGTTATTTGCAACAGAGTCTCTAGTTAACTTTTTGGATATCCGGTAGGTGATTTCCTTGTCAACTCCTTTGTCCCGAGAGGTCCCACAGCCCATAACTGGACACTAAAAATGATGACAGCTGGAAAACCCTAAATACAGAAGCCTCTGTCAGTAGAAATCAACGCTTAACTATCACATATTTAGTAGATAACCATCAATTGCTCAGCTGCAGTCCTCTTAACTAAGCTCAATGTGTTATAAATAAATTTATTCAGGCCCTGAGCCAGAAAAAAAGCATGAATTTCTTCAGCACCATTTGGCTTAAAAGTGTTTGTGTATTTGCCACTCTGTATGACGACACTGTTTGCTATTAAGAGACAGGCTGCGCTCCATAAAAGGAAATTAACATTTCAATGACCTTTTTGAAAGTGCTGCATAAAGTATTTTCTTTGCCGATAGCATCAAGGACACATTATTTTGACCTTGGTTGATGTTTTACAGTTTTGTTCTCTCTGTATTTTGTTTTTAATACTAGAGGGTCTGGTTTACCTTTGTTAGCCTTTTTCACGCAACTTTATTGGGAGAGAATTGACTTTAAACTGGACGTTTTCTGTGAATATGTGTAAAAATTTTTGGTCAGGTTTTTGCCAGCTCTTTGTGAATAGAACAGCTATTATAAATTCATATCCAAAAACCCAGAAATCTCGGAATTACGGGACGGTACTAAATTACGGGACGGCATACACTTCATTTTAATCAAATAATTCAAAATCTAAAATGTCTTTTTTCTCTGTTATAATAAACAGTACCTTGTATTTGATTCTAAGATATAATTAATTCTTATTAGAGCCAAAACAATAATATTGTTTTTTTTTATTGTTATTTATTGTTTTATTACTTTTCAATAATGTTTACAGAAAAAAGACGGAGAAAGGTTTGTAATAAAGTACAACATATAAAAACAGTGGTTAATGTGTCATTATTAAATAGCTTTATACTTCTTTTTCATTCAAACGTCAGGTTATTTGTACCTAATGCTTCTGATATTATCCTGTATCTGCATTATGATCATATAGCTGTAATAGACATTAAATAAGGTAGGGGGAAGTTGGGGGGTAGGGTGAAAGAAGGAAACAAGAAAAATGGGGGGGCAGAGGGAGGAAAAGAAAGAGAAATAGAAATATAAGAGAAGTATAAAGAGGGAGGGTTACCATGTATACTTGTTTCTAAATATTTTTGTCCAAGGTCGAAGAATCTTTCATCTTTCTACATATTTCTCTTGTAGAAGCAGTGATCTAGGGTTGACGACTCTCCAAGTACCACGGGTACCACTCTAGCTCCCCCTCCTAAGTCCTTTCCAGGAGCCTGTCCCTAATGGATTCAATTGCTCTGATCCAATTCACCTTGGTCTCCAGTGTTTGTCGACCAGGTATTTGCGGTCGCTTCCACTTTGCTGCCAACAGTGATCTTGCTGCTATTAGGATATGTGTAGCTAATTTGTGAGATTGTTTGGCTCTGATTTTCATACCCAGGAGAAATGTATGGGGGATAGCTTGAATGGTGCAGTGAAGTACCTCAGAGAGCAGATTCACAACTATCTTCCAGAATTTCTGGGCTTCTGTGCATGTCCACCAGGTATGTAGGAATGACCCCTGTTCACCACATCCTCTAAAGCAGAGAGAGTGGTCTGGATTACCACTAAGTTTGCTGATATGTGTAGGGGTGTAGTACCAGTGAAATATAATTTACATTTTTCGCTGGAGGCTGCACAGACAGATGTTTCCCACAAGATTTTTCGGATATCGCAAAATCTAGATCTACACCCCATTTTGTCATGTATGGCTGATGAAAGTCAGTGTTCTGCGACGAGAGGCAATTGTAAAGCAGAAAGATTAGGTGTGATGGGTAAGATTTTTTGAGGCAGATGGTCTCAAAGTATGTTGGAGATTGTATTTTTTGGTTTTTAACTCAGTTTCTGCATAATGTAATGTAATGTAATTTGTAGGTATCGGAAAAATTGTGAGCATGGGATTTTGTATTCTTCATTACATTTTTGGAAGGATATGGTAGACTGGTCTGGATGAAAGGATGCAATATTAACCATATTTGCATCCATCCATGGTTTAAAATCTGTTGGTTTGCATCCTGGTGGAAATCTCTTGTTGCAGAAAATGGTTCTGTGTCTAACATTACTGTATGTGTACCCAGTTTCATCTAAATATCTGTTGAGTCCCACAGTTCTAGTGCTTGCATTGAAGTGGGTAGGAGATTTCTGGGGGTGGCCTTAATTCTGGGTCTCTTACCTCCCCATATGGACTTTTTGTAGTGAGGATGCTGTTTTTTCTGTAAAATGTATAGGTAGTGTCCTGAATAAATATAGAAGTCTTGGTAACAATGTCATCTTGGTATCCTACCAAACCAAGAGAGGTGATATGTATGCCATATAGATAGATCTTTTTTGAGCTTGTTGAGCAGTTTTGGGTAGTTAGCTTTATATAGGGTGTCATAGGTTGGTGTATGGTGAATTCCAAGATATGCTAAGGATGTTTTTTCCCATTTGTAGTCAAAATTAAGTTGAAGTAGTTTTAGTTCCAATTCAGGCATTTTCAGTGTCAGTGCGTGTGATTTTGTGGGGTTAATTCTGTATCCAGAGATTCGTTGGAACTGATTTAATGTCCGAAGTAAGTTAGGTAGGGTAGTTTGATGTGATGTGAGTGTGAGGAGAATGTCATCAGCAAAGAGGTTGATTTTGTGTTCCGTTGGTCCTACTTTAATGTCATAATGTCTGTGTTATTTCTGATGGCGTGTCCAGGGGTTCTAAGGATAAAGCAAATATTAGTGGCGACAAAGGGCAACCCTGGCACGTCCCTTCTTTTATCTCAATCCGTTTAGACATGAGACCCATACTAAGTACCTAAGCTGAGGGGGCTGCGTATAGTTGCCTGAGTCCTGTTATGAATGGATGTTGTATTTGTAGTTTTTCTAGGACTGCGAACATATAGTTCCAGTCCAATCTATCAAATGCTTTTTGTGCATCTAGGGATAAGAGAAGAGACTGGTAATTTTGGTGCAAGACTTATTAGATTAATTGCTTTACGGATATTATCAGCAGCCTGGCGTCCTGGCACAAATCCTACCTGATCCTTGTGAATGATCATAGGGAGTAGCGTAGATAGTCTGTTGGCTAATATCTTCGCGAACATCTTAATATATGTGTTAATAAGTGAAATCGGCCTATAGCTTTCACAGTTATGGGGATCTTTCCCTGGTTTTAAGATCATAGTTATGGATGCTGTTTGCATATGTAGTGTAGGCGGAGACCCTTCCAGGAGCACCTGGTAAAGGTCTTTTAGATGTGGTAGTAGGTTCTCCGCAAATGTTTTGTAATATTTTGCTGTAAAGCTGTCTGGCCCAGGTGCTTTATTGGGTTTGGAGGTTTTAATCACTGATTCAATTTCCTCTATTGTTATGGAGGCAGCTAGCATCTCTTGGTTTTTTCTCTATTTAATTGTGGGGGGAATGGATCGATGATGTCCTGATAGTATGACTTATCCAAGTTCTCTTTCCAGGTTTAGTTGAGTGAAGTTTGCTGTTTGTGGGGTCCAAGTTGTTTAGGTCTCTAGGGATCCGGTCCTTTCAGTTCTACCGAACCTACTGATTCAGATAGCGTACAAAAATTATAAGGTAGTGTTCCTGCATTGTTCCTTGCCACTGTTGCTGTCTTGTTATGGCAGGATGGCCCAGTGTTTCTGGGTTGTATATAGATAGTATAGGCTTGATGGATTGCTGGGATTTGTCTCCCAATATGTGATGCTCAAAGGCCATATTTTGTATGCAGTCCTGGTAGAATGTTAGATTAATGTCTATTATTACAGTAGTAGCATGTGGTTTATCCCTTTAGCATCCACTGGGACCTGGTGGTCAAATAGGGGTGTGTTCCCAGGGGTACGTTGCTACTCTGTGGTAGTATGGTCTTAGTATGGTCTTACAGTAGTACTGTGGTAGTATGGAGGACTTTGTGTGCAGGGCCCATTAAGTGCATTTATAATATTGTTCCTCACTAGTACTCCACCGCTCAGTCCAGCGGGTGATAAGTCTCCTGCACCTCGATACACTACTCAATTTCTGTCTGCGGAGGCACTATGATGTACCTCTGACTGAGTACTTGGTGTGAGGTACTTTTCTCTGTAGCAGAGACACGGGTGTCGCCGAGGCTTATCTTATTGGCCCGTTGATTGTGGCTAAGCTTTATAGCTTCCGAGTCAGAGTGAGAATGCGCCTCTATGAGGCCTCTGGTGTGCGGCACTAACCTCTATGTGGATGATGTCGCCTTCACAGTATGTGTGTCGGACTCCACGGCTGAAATTGCCTACCTTAAAAAAAGATCTCTGCCCAAACCATAGTATTGCTTATATAGTACGATGGGAGCAAGAAATTACTTCTCGGAAGCAAAACAAATGCCTGTGATGAATAAAGCTGGTGTCTCAGGGCATTTGTCATCACTTGCGGAATTATCAGAGTGGCTGGCTGTTTGCATCACTTTTTTCAGTTAAGAGGCCCATTACAAACAAAGCTGATAGGGCTTCCTAGATGATTAGCAAGTGATGTTTAGAAGTTTGTGTTAGCTGGATTCACAGGCCACTGTCTCAGTTTGCCTTCTTTCTATGTCTGACCTGTATTGCTTTACTTGCACATTTTGGTTTGTGCAACTGCTTCTAGGATTTCCATGAAAACCTGCAACAGATAAGTATTGGTGCCAAGTAATTATGACCATTTGTCATTAAATAAACAGCATAGCTTTAAATAAGTTATACTAATGTTATGAGCAGTTCTGAATTTGGGGAGGAATGTGCAAGGGTGCCATACCACCAATTTGTTATTTCTGTGAATAAGCATCTCCTCTGGGGGATGCAAGAGTCTTGAATCCGGGAAGTTTTTTTATTGCAATAGCTTTCTTTTGCTTCTCTCCACTTCTGCATTCAAATAAAATGGAAGGTTTAAAAAACACAAAGAAAAAAGCATATAAAATATAAAAGGAGAGAAAATATTGTTGGCAGTCAAAGTAGAGAAGAGATGGATACATGTTATTCACTTGAAGAGGGTGGAGGCATCAGATTATAGAGAACAGGTGAGAAGAAGAAAATATCAGAAGTAAATAGAGAAAATGAAGATAGAGAACAGTAGCAGATTGTGAAATAATGAGAGAATGATATAAACAGTATTAAATAATGGAGGGGGGTGATATAGAGTATGCTGGGGTTGTGCTGTGTTACAATACACAGGCATGGTGCTGTGTTTACAGAAGCTGAATTGGTAGTCAAGAAAAGAAAAATTTTAATGTTGGGGTCCCTAAAGGCCACATACCCAAGTATATCTATGCATACTGGCATCGACCTGTATATTAGAAGGAAATACCAAAGTTAAAATAGCAAAATGGCTTTGCTTTAAAGTGGGTGAAACCAGAAAGTGTTGCTGGGAGAGACATCTGTGGATGTGGCTTAAAATTATTGGAGGGGTTATTTTGGGACCCCCCGTACTACAGGTGGAGCACATAGCATCCTTCCTCTTTTTTCACTCCAATTCAAACACTGGTTAACATTACTAGATGTTTATCTCTTTATTATCCATTATATTGCCGTCATGTCTAAATAGATACAAGAGCATTGGGAAATGGAACTTGGTCCAATACTCATCTTAAACTGGCCAATATCTGTGGAAATCTCAGCTAATACAGTCAAAGTGTTAATATAGTAATGCACCATTTGTCATTCAGCACCATCTGTTGCACTCATCGCTTCTTTTTTAACTTCCTGCGGTGCTTGTGAAGCTGCTTTTCTTAATGAACCCTTCAAATATTCTCTGGTCACTTTCAAGTGCAGGACAGAAATAGAATGGTCGAGGCAATGACATGCCAGTGAAAATAGCACTGCGTGTAAACACAGGCTAATCCAGCAATGAATGGCAGCAGTAATATTGTGATTACCATTATTTATCTGTACATAGACATTTTACTTAGCTATAGCAGTAAAATTTTCAACAATTCACCAGCTTTAAAGTGAAATATACTGTCTTGAGCTAATGTGCCGTGCAAAAGTATTTACCCCTTTTTTTTTACATTTTGTCATGTAACAACCTATTTACATTTAATTGGGATTTTTGATATTTTATTTACACAACAAACTGTATTTAACACTTTCAAAGTGCAAAATATGTTTTATTATGGCACAAAAGCTAGTTGGACAAAAAATCAGATATTTGTTGCATAATTAATTACCTCTCTGAATTAATAATGGACAGACCCACCTTTAGTGCAATTACGCGTCAAGTGTCTATCCACTTTGCACATATGGATCCTTCATTTGATCAATTCTTGGCAAAATTTAGGGCAATGACACATAAGGAGATAAATCTATTCTTCTGCGGGTGACTCCAAGGGGGAAATTTACTAAAGGACTAAGTGACATCATTCCGGAATTTTGCTGATTTACTAACGGGCGCTGGCGAAAATTCGCTAACGAAGGAGATATACTCTAGCGCTACTTCGCACTCTAACGCCAGGCTAATTTTCGCTCTGGCGAATGGTGGTAACTACGCAAAGTCACTAAGATGCAGATTTTACTGAACGTTACCTCTTGCGCCAGACTTGCCTTCACCACCTCAGACCAGGTGAAGTGCACTAGAGCAGATAGGAGTTCCTCAAAAAAATTTTTCTAAATCCCAAAAAATGCTGGTGTCTTTTACTTTTTACAGGGTGATAGGCTGAAAAAGATTGTACTTCCCCCCTACATTTCCTAACATATGGCACCTAAACTATACAGTGGGCACATGTGTAGGGCAATATAACACCTCTATTTAATTTTATTAAGGTTCCCTGGCCTTGTGTAGTGTAATGTAGTTACTGCAACATATACATCCATTGTACTTTAACTTCACGCCGTATGCCAATTAGGCATTGCCAGCGTAACTTGGAACTGCTTATCGTATTATCACTAGCGCAACTTTGCAAGTGTTTGGAACCCAACTTCGGATTTTCATGAAGTAGCGTTGTCCTGGTAAATCTACGCCTGACAAAGTGTTGCAATGTCAGCGAAGCCGTCGCTGGAGCAATTTCGGAGGTAAGTATATTTGCCCCTGCTGACGTACTGCCAACAATAAAGTTAATCGCTGGGGTTAAAACATATGCCACATTCTGCTTTTCTGAAGTTGCCTTGAATGGAAACTTCGGGTGACTTTGGGAAAACAAAACGACACCTATGTTTTACCACCAACAATTAATTTTATCACTGATAAATGGGAAAGCATTTGGAGGAAATTAGTCACCCGCAGAGGAAGAGACTAATCTGGCATTTCCCTTACTGCAATTACAGCAGCAAGTCTTTTGGAGTAAAGCTGGCCATAGATGCAAAGATCCGATCGTACGAATCGTGGATTCGTACGATTTTCGGACCATGTGTGGAGAGTCCCGACATTTTTCGTCCGGCGGAGATCGGTCGTATGGTCGATCGGACAGGTTAGAAATTTTCTGTCGCCTGCCGTTAATATCTCTGCGTGTATTGCCGATCGTACGATTTTCAGAGGGAGACTGTCACTAGTGTTGTCAGACATAAGTATCGTACGATTGCTGTCAGGGGCAGAACATTGGGTGATCTGTTCTTATTTGATCGGAATGGTAAAGACTTTGATCTGAATGGTTAGTGGAGGGTCGGGAGATGTTTATTCGTACGATCGGATCTTTGCGTCTATGGCCAGCTTAAGTCTCTGCCAACTTTGCACTTCTGGACAGGGCTGGATTTACATTGTGGGAGCCCCTAGGCCTGCTTCCATTTGTTGCCCCCTTACCCTCCCCTTCATTTTGCACATGTGCAAATTTTCATCATTGAGTCCGGAGTAAATGGTTTATCACGTGAAAACTCATAGACGAGATTCAATTTAAGATGCAATTCAATTCAGAAAGACTTATCTCACTGTTTATGACATGAATACTGTATTGAAGTCTATAGGAAAAAAACTGGAACTGAAATTGGAGAAATGTATTGAATAAGGCCCATTGTATGTTATGTAGTACAATAAACACCGCAGGTATAGGTAGAATATACATTCTGTTAAGAAATGTGTCAGGTTAACATGGTAAACAGACTATATTTCTCCCAGAGCTGGGAATATGTACACAATGTGCATAGCGCATATTTTTCAAACAGCAAATATTGTTTGGCAGACTCAGGGTCAGTCATGAGCATTTGAACAGAAAAACAAAAATTTCCTTAATAGGAAAATATTATAGCAGTCTCACATCTAATTATAGAATCAGTTTTATTATTTCAATTACACTGTAAAATACCCCTGATAAAATATAATTATTACTTGTTGTTGCCAGCCTAACAAGCCTTCACCTACTAATATAGGCTTCCAGCTCTAAATTTAAATCTATTACCAGAGAAATCAGTATAGCCTTTTACTATATGGTGATTTTTGTGTAACTTACATCTTGTTTTAACTGACTAGAGTCACTATTACTAGTGGGGTTGGATTCCCCTCATGCACTAAAGAAAATTGCAGCATAGCCTAGAGCAGTTCAGACCCTGTTAGTCGATTAAGCTTTGCCAGGCTCTGCATTTCTGGTCAGGGTGCTCAGGGACAGGTGACAAGATGCCCTTTAACTATAAAACTGCAATTCAGTGACATTGACAAAAGGTGAGTTTTTCTAAATCACTGACCTGCAGTAAAGGGCAACTCAACCCCAAAATAAAAATTTGCCTAATAAAAGAAAACATAATTCTAAGCAACTTTGCAATATATATTTATTAAAATGTATATTGAAAAGTTGCTGTCGAAGCAGCATTTGCCTAACTCCTTGAAGTTACTTTTTAGACAATGTATTTTGCAAAGTTACTTATGATTAGGTTTTCTTTTATTAGACCAAACTATTTTTGGGTTGACATCCCCTTTAACAATCATTTAGATTTTCTCCATTAGAAGAGGGCAATCTTGTTTCTCTTGATGTCTTTTTTGGCAGATAATGCAAATAGAATGTCTTAATGCATATGACACTGTGTATGAACAAGATGCTTTTATTGTAACAGAATAGTCCAAAATGTGCTTTTCTGAGTATGGAAATCGTTCATTCATTGTGTTACGTAATGACATAAATTAAATTCCCAGAAATCATTTAAAGTTCAGCTGAAAATGCTAACTACAGTAAAAATGTGCCTCTTCACTTGCAATTTGACTGAATTATCTGATGGAAAAATAATATTTTGCATTTTTTCCAATAAAACAGCTTTTGTTACATTATAATACTTTTTTATTACTTGTAAGATTTATTGTTATAAAAGAACCAGAGTCATTATGATTAAATATAGACTGCATATGATTTTGTAATGTTCATTAATTGAAATGTCATAACTGATTTATTATTCCACTAATATCTTTTTCTGATGCACATGTGTGTGTTATTGAATTCCTAATCACGTAAGCATATGCTAGAGTGTTCTGGTCCCTGAAAACATACACCATAATGCTAAATTACAATCACCAGGCACAGTGCTAGATGCCAAAATAGGCACATGTTGTCCTGTATTCCAATCTGCACTGTGAAACTGATTTTGAACTGAGAACTTGGGCTTATAGGGTCCAAGCTGGTGATCAAGTTAAGTAACTGTCTACCAATTGTTTATAGGGATTGTTTACTATAGACTGGCATCAGGGGGAAGAGACCAGTCCAGCTTCTGCCTACATTCCACCACACAGGCACGCTGCCTAGGAGTCATCTTAGACTCTCATCTATCTTTTTCACCACACATTCAAACACTTGCAAAATCTTGCCGTATTCAACTGCGCAACATTGCTCGAATACGACCCTATCTCAGTTCAGAATCAAGTAAAACACTGATTCAGTCTCTCATCATCTCCAGCCTTGATTACTGCAACTTACTCCTCACAGGTATTCCAACAAGTCACCTTTCACAACTCCAATCTATTCTAAACGCGCCCGTTAGACTCATTCATCTAGCTCGCCGCTCAACATCTGCTGCTCCCATATGCATGTCCCTTCACTGGCTCCCAATCTCTTCTAGAATCAAATTCAAATTACTTACACTCACATTCAAGGCCCTTAATAAAGAAACCCCTCCCTATATTTCATCTCTAATCTCCAAATACACTCCTTCACGAAACCTACGCTCTGCTTCTGATCTTCGACTCACTTCTCCTCTGGTCACTTCTGCCCATTCTCGTCTACAAGACTTCTCTCGGGCTTCTGCTTTTCTCTGGAACTCTCTGCCACAAGCTGTCAGACTTTCCCCTTCCTTCCAAACTTTCAAGCGCTCCTTAAAGACCCATCTGTTTAAAGAGGCCTATTTGATGTACCTTAATTAATCATTGCTGTATCAAAAATGACAAATTGTTTATACAATCCTAATGTCTCAATTGTACCCTAACCTTTTAGTTTGTAAACCCTATTGTACTCTGTAATCCTTGTCTGCTATCCACCATTTATTCCCTGTTTGCTATAACTGCAGTAAAGCACTGCGTATCTTGACAGCGCTATATAAATAAATGATGATGATGATAGTGATGCACAGAATCCACTATTTTGGGATTTGGCAGAACCCTGTATCTTGTGGCCTGAATCCAACTCCTTATTTCCTTATGCAAATTAGGGCAAGGAAGAGTTAACAAAAACTGCGCAGGGGAACAAATTGCAACTACTCTATTTGTGTGATAAAAAGTTGTGTAATTTTTCGGATTCAGTTTGGACAGACACTTGGATTCGGTTGAATTTGAATCTCCCTGGAAAAGGCAGAATCCCAAACTGAATCCTGGATTCAGTGCATCCCTACTATGTGGCTTGCCCCTAGGGCTGCCAAACTGGCTGGTAAAAAATATTCAGAAAGGTGGTAACTCTGGTTGTGGCCATTTTTTGCATGCTGCCTTCAGTGTCTGCAGTCTGCACCTCTTGCCAGGTGTATCCTCATTGGAACCAACTCCCTAACTTGCGTGAATTAAGGTAGAGGGGACACCTATGTGCCTTACCCATTCCCTCCTCACAAAAACAGTGCTACCAATAGCAGACAGTGTTTTATATGTGGGGGCAAATGCACAAATTTGGTAACATCAGAAAGCATGTGGAAAATGTTGCCTGCAGCTGTTTTTGTGCATTTTTCACACTGCCTTTGGTTAAGTAAATGGCCCCGAAGATCATGAATATGCTATATTGCAGTCCCTAAAAAGTTTTTTAAATATATTAATAGTAAAAAGATGCAGGTTGAGAGTGTTGCTCCATTAAATAATGGTACCAGTATGGTTGTAACAGATACAGATAAGGCAAATGTGTTAAATCAGTTCTTTTCTTCAGTGTATACAATAGAGGAGTCTGGGTTCACAGGCTCACTTAATAACTGCACGAATGGTTCAGCTCAATCTAGTCAGTGGCTGACTCAGGATATGATTCAAAAAGCTTTAATACAAATTAATGTAAACAAGGCTCCAGGGCCTGATGGCATACACCCCCGGGTTCTAAGAGAGCTTGGTTCAGTTTTAGACCAGCCCTTATTTCTGATTTTCTCAGATTCACTGTCATCTGGTATGGTGCCTAAGGATTGGAGAAAAGCTGATGTTATTCCAATATTTAAAAAGGGATTACGATCTCAGCCTGGCAATTATAGGCCAGAAAGCTTGACATCTGTGGTGGGCAAATTATTTGAAGGCTTGTTAAGGGATCACATTCAAAATTTTGTCCTAATGAATGGCATTATGAGCAACAATCAGCATGGCTTTATGAAGGATAGGTCATGTCAGACGAATTTGATTGCATTTTATGATGTGGTAAGTAAGATTCTGGTTAGTGGGGGGGCAGTAGATGTGATCTATTTGGATTTCGCCAAAGCGTTTGATACTGTACCCCACAAACGACTGCTTTCTAAACTAAGGTCTGTTGGGCTTAATGAAGTCGTTTACACATGGATAGGAAACTGGCTACAGGATCGGGTACAGAGGGTAGTTGTTAATGGGACATTCTCTACTTGGAGTAAGGTTCTTAGTGGGGTCCCCCAGGGCTCAGTATTGGGTCCACTTTTATTTAACTTGTTCATTAATGACTTAGGGGAGGGTGTTGTAAGTAATGTATCAGTGTTTGCAGATGACACAAAATTATCCCCCAATTAATTCCATCCAGGATGTGGCATCCTTGCAACATGATCTTGACAAACTGGCAATCTGGGCAGCTAAGTGGCAAATGAGATTCAATGTTGATAAATGTAAAGTCATGCACCTGGGATGTAAAAATATCCAAGCCACTTATACCCTTAATGGGACTGCACTAGGCAAATCCATTATGGAAAAGGACCTTGGAGTCCTTGTAGATGATAAACTTGGCTGTAGCAAGCAATGCCAGTCAGCAGCATCAAGGGCAAATAAGGTCTTGAGCTGTAAAAGGGGCATAGAGTCAAGGGAGGAGGGGGTCATTCTTCCACTGTATAGAGCACTTGTAAGGCCCCATCTAGAATATGCCGTACAGTTTTGGTCTCCATCACTCAAACAGGATATTATTGTATTAGAGAGAGTACAGAAAAGGGCAACTAAGCTGGTAAAAGGTATTGAAAATCTTAGGTATGAGGAAAGACTGGCCAAATTGGGGATGTTCACGCTGGAGAAGAGGCGCTTAAGGGGTGATATGATGACTATGTATAAATATATAAGGGGATCATATAATAATCTCTCTAATGCTTTATTTACCAGTAGGTCTTTCCAGCTGACACGAGGTCACCCATTCCGATTAGAAGAAAAGAGGTTCTGCCTAAATATTCGGAAGGGGTTTTTTACAGTGAGAGCTGTGAAAATGTGGAATTCTCTCCCTGAATCAGTTGTACAGGCTGATACATTAGATAGCTTTAAGAAGGGGTTGGATGGCTTTTTAGCAAGTAAGGGAATACAGGGTTATGGGAAATAGCTCATAGTCCAAGTTGATCCAGGGACTAGTCCGATTGCCATTTTGGAGTCAGGAAGGAATTTTCCCCCTCTAAGGCAAATTGGAGAGGCTTCAGATGGGTTTTTTTGCCTTCCTCTGGATCAACTGGCAGATAGGTAGTTAATTTAAAAAAAAAAAAAAAAAGGTTGAACTCGATGGACATGTGTCTTTTTTCAACCTTACTTACTATGTCACTATGTATATCAGACTCTATTGTAATGGCTGACGGGGAGATTTGTCGCCCCCTGAGAAGTTTGCGCTACTGTGGGCAACAAATCTCCTGAAAATGCTTCTCCACTGGCAGTTATTGAAATCACATGGTGGTCTGCCATTACCCTAAAACAGGGGACCCCAACTTTTTTTTTTTTTACACATGAGCCACATTCAAATGTAAAAAAAAGTTGGAGAGCAACACGTATGCAAAAAGTATCTGGGGCTGCCCTTAAAAGTACAAAGCTGGGTTGGCTTATTATACCATCAATGTTTGGCAGCCTCGAGCCTTAGGTATTCAGGATCTCTCTCTGCATTTTAGCCATTGACATGGTTTAATGAATCCGATAATTCCAGTTCAGCTGTATTTTGGTAACTCTTTCTAAAAAAGCAATTTAATGTCCTACTTTTACTCAATCAAATGGGGGGCCTGAGGCTTTACTATGTTGTGTCTGATTAAGCTCCTAATTTTACCAAATAGTGGAACTATGTTTGTATTACTTACTCAATAATATAAACAGAGAAAACCCAATTTTACATTCCCTGATTTTTAGTTTTCCTTTATTTTACATCAATTATTTAGTGGTCCCACCTATATATTATGCATAATACATGTTAATGTTAATTTAGACTTGCCATTTCCCAGCAAGTTGCCAACATGTACATTTATGATTGCAAAACATAGTTGGTGCTAAAAAAAATCTTCTTATATTTTCTGCAGCTATTTTTGTTCATCTTTTTAAATACAGTACTATATCAGCTCTCAACCATGTTAACCCTTTTGGTCTCAGAGATTACAGGTTTCTTTTATTTATATATTTGTTTGAAGCAGTCTTTTAAATTTCAGTTAAATGTAGTTGTGTCTTCTTTTTTTGAATTGCAGACCAGTAACATTGCCAAGCTTTTCAATTGGTGGAATTCAGTAAATGGAGGACTTCCAAAATATTTACTGTACTTGGCAATATCAACTTTAGAAGCAACCTGCAAAGTACATTTTATGTTATAACATCACTCAGTTATGTTACTCATCTCACAATGCACATTGATGTATAGAGCCAATTTAAAATCGGATTTGCTTTTTTTTAAAGTTCTTTGCAGTTGAAACGTGATCAGGCACAGCTTATCAATACAGGTATAGGTTCTGTTATCCAGAAACTCGTTATCCAGAAAACTCTGAATTACAGGAAGGTCATCTCCCATACTCCATAATAATCAAATAGTCACATATTTTAAAAAAGATTTCCTTTTTCTTTGTAATAATAAAACAGTCCCTTATAATTGATCCAACTAAGATAGCATTAATCCTTACTGGGAACAAAACAACCCTATTGGACCTTTTATCCGGAAAACCCCAGGTCCCAAGCATTCTGGATAACAGGTTCCATACCTGGGTTTATTCTGTAAGTGAAATGAGGTTTGCACAAGCACAAGCACAAACAGATTGTTGTCATATAGAAAAAGTGTGGGTAATACTAGCAATCCTGAAGATACAGTATAATGGCAAAGATTAAAAATTTTACTGTTAAGCAAAACTCCTTAACTGATATTGTGGTTTTGGTGGAAGGAAGAATATTAAAAGACAGTTGAAGAAGCTGTAAGAGAAAATAGCAGATGAATTGCTGATGCTGAGTAAAGGCTGAGTAAAGATTTTTAAAATGTTCATTCCATTATTGATCTTAAACAAACAGCTATGCTGTTTACTGAGAAGAATATGTTATAGTAATACTTTTTGCTTAGTTGACCTCAGTCATCAAATTTATTTTTAAGTAATCAATGTTTCTTATGGTTGTTATGTACTGTTATATTAATAACTTTGTAAAGTGCTTGCATCCTTAGCCTTATCTTCATTCTCTGGCATTTTATTCTTGGATACTATCCTGATTACACTTTTGCAATTTGTTTTGCTGAGGCACAGTAATTAAAAATATGCCCCACCCTTTTGACATAAGCTTATTCAACTGGGTTTATGTAGAAAAAGGACATGAACACTATCTGAACTATCAGGACCCGTGGGTCCTGTGCTGACCTGTACATCATTACAGTGCACCACACAGCAGAAAGCAGCACCCACCTTAGTGGTGGGGCCCAGGTCTGCCTCCTCGTGAGCAGTGTCACATACAAAATTGTGGGTTATCTCACAAACAAAATTGTTGCACTTCACAGACGTGCAGGGAGCATAGAATAAAAATTATGAATGGGCCTCTGAAGAAATGCCACTGCCACCCACTATAGAAAGGAGAGAGACTTTAAATCCATAGCTGTCAACTCCACCTTTTTTGTTGGGCTTGACCCAATTTGACCCTCTCCTGGCATGCTGTCACTTTATGTCATCGTCCTGGGGTTTTTAAGTGTCTTCAAGAATTCAATGCATACATGTGCAGCAAGCATGCAGTCTAAAATGAATATCCTTTAGTAACATAACATTCACATGAGTTTCTTAGGAAACTGCAGACAGAGTTATTGAGCTTCTCATTTAAGATAATAACCATATAGGTAATAAGAATATATGCACAACATATTGCCCCTAGTAACTAATAGGGGGTTATTTACTAAACGCAGAATACCCGAAAATCCGAAAAATTCATGATTTTTTGTGTTATAATAGGCTTTTAAAAAAAATCACAAATTTTTCAGAATTTATTAAACCCTGAGGGCTAAAAAGCCCGAATATAAGAACACGGCATCTGAAACCTGTCGAGGTTGCATAAAAGTCGATGGGAACAGTCCCATTGATTTTTGGTTGTGTCTGGAGTTTCGGGCAATTTCACTATGTTTTCGGGTGAAAATTCATTTCACTATGTTTTCGGGGAAAATTCATGAAAAAATTTTGAAAATCTGAGCTTTTCCTGCAAAGGTAATTTTCAGGAAAATGTAATAATAAATAAGCATTAAAAACCGAGCGACTTACATCGGAGTTTGTAGCAGCCAATATTGAGATAAATTCGGACCTTGATAAATAACTTAAAGTCTGCACGACATGTTTCAGTTTTAATATGATAATAATAGACCATGGCTTGTCTATTACGGGGGAATGTAATAAAAGTCTCAAAGAGCAAAACAATTTGCACCAATAAGAATAAAATTACACATCTCGCTATGTAATATTGTTCCTTAAACTGTTATTGTATTGCGAATTTTAATTGTGCATTGCAAATTTTAATTGCACACTCTTAAGAAGTGCTTGAAGGTGTCGTAATCTTTTGGAGCAAACATAACAACTTTTTTCAGTAAGTTTTATTACATTTACTGCGCATTGGCACAAACTATCAAATTCGCAACCGGTCTTCCACTGTCGGAAGTGGTCGCTAAACAGTTTCCGGGTTCGCAAAAGCTATATTAAATTCGTGCAAAGCAAAATTTGTTTGCGCAAAGGCATAACTTTTCGCATCGTGAATATTTTTTCCGTTACCGACTTTTATTACAAAAAATATTCTAAGAAAAAAAAAGTTTTATAAACAAAAATTCTTTGTTGCCAGTTCAGCTGTATTTTGGCACCTTTTGTCTAAATGAAACAATTTAAAGCATTTGAACACTTAGGGGCACATTAACTAAGGGTCGAAGTGAATTTTCGAATTCAAAAACTTTGAATTTTGAAGTAATTTTTGGGTACTTCGACCATCGAATAGGCCAACTTCGACTTCGATTCTAATTGAAAATACTTTGAATATTCGACCATTCGAAAATCGAAGTATTGTCTCGTTAAAAAAGTTTGACTTCGACACTTCGCCAACTTAAACCTGCCGAATTGCTTTCTTAGCCTATGGGGACCTCCTAGAACCTACAGCCAAAATTTGGCTAAATTTGAAAAAGTCGAAGTATTTTTTGGAAAATCGTTTGATTGATCGATTAATTAGTTCGAAACGATCGTTTCTACGATCGATCGAATGATTTCAATTCGACCAAAAATGGCCAAGAAAATTCAAAAAAGAAAAGTTCGACTATCGAATTTAGCCTATTCGATGGTCGCATTTCAAAGTTTTTTAACTTTGAAATTCGACCCTTGATAAATGTGCCCCTTAATTTCAGAGAAAAGTTGATAAAGCACTGCTGGCATTTTGCAGTTAGTTTAGGGGCCGATTCACTAACTTCGAGTGAAGGATTGGAAGTAAAAAAACTTAGAATTTCGAAGTGTTTTTTGGGCTACTTCGACCATCGAATGGGCTACTACGACCTTCGACTACGACTTTGAATCGAACTATTCGAACTAAAAATCGTTCGACCATTCGATAGTCGAATTACTGTCTCTTTAAGAAAAAACTTCGACCCCCTAGTTCGCCATCTAAAAGCTACCGAACTCAATGTTAGCCTATGGGGAAGGTCCCCATAGGCTTTCCTAAGTTTTTTTGATCGAAGGATATTCCTTCGATCATTGGATTAAAATCCTTCGAATTGTTCGATTCGAAGGATGTTATTGTTCGATCGAACGAATAATCTTTCGATCGCACTATTTGCGCTAAAATCCTTCGACTTCGATATTCGAAGTCGAAGGATTTTAATTCCCAGTCGAATATCGAGGGTTAATTAACCCTCGATTTTCGACCCTTTATGAATAGGCCCCTTAATGTTAGTATATAAATGAGACTGCAGATTGGATTCTCTTGGTTATGAAAGGAAGCAAAAGGGAGAAGCTTTCCGTATGTTAAAGGTCACAGACTGTTGAGATTAGCCATTCTGACCCAGGGGCAATAACAAGATTTGCCTCAATACAGTTCATTGTTATCTATTACTCTAACTACAGTCAGGCTTGTGTGTGAGTACTATAAATATCACATGGCCTCAATACAATCATCATATTATATCAGTGATGTTTCCTTGGGAAAGTGCTAAGACAAACATGATAGCTTGTTTATAAACGTACTTCTATAATTCTGAGCTTTCTGGACAATGGGTTTCTGGATCCAATAACTGTCTAACTTTGAATTCATCTGTAAACTAATAAATCAAGTTCTGATAATTATATACACCTTTAAAATATTAGAAGCAATGTGTGGTCTGTTTACAGGGACATTATCATTTAACATAAAACTATCACTTAATTTGAGCCGCCTACAAACAAAGACTACTATCTATCTGAAAACCATTGCCTAATTAATGGCAGTCCAAAACAAGACTGATTGCAAAATGGCAGTATAGCAAGGCATAGATAACCCTAATTAATTAATTTTATAATTTTAAATATGTGTATGACAGCAGCACTTTTAGGGGCCGATTCACTAACTTCGAGTGAAGGATTCGAAGTAAAAAAACTTCGAATTTCGAAGTTTTTTTTGGGCTACCTCGACCATCGAATGTGCTACTTCGACCTTCGACTACAACGAAGGATTCGAAGTAAAAATTGTTTGACTATTCGACCATTCGATAATCGAAGTACTGTCTCTTTAAAAAAAACTTCGACCCCCTAGTTCGCCATCTAAAAGCTACCGAAGTCAATGTTAGCGTATGGGGAAGGTCCCCATAGGCTTGCCTAACTGTTTTTGATCGAAGGATATTCCTTCGATCGTTGGATTAAAATCCTTCGAATCGTTCGATTCGAAGGATTTTATCGTTCGATCGAAGGAATAATACTTTGATCGTGCTATCTGCGCTAAATCCTTCGACTTATACGACGATATTCGATATTCGAAGTCGAAGGATTTCAATTCCCAGTCGAATATCGAGGGTTAATTAACCCTCGATATTCGACCCTTAGTGAATCAGCCCCTTAATCTATGTATATTTAATAAAATAATTAAAAAAATATTTTAAAAGCCTGAAAATCCAACTGAGTTCTCTCATTGTGCGTTAACATAAACACATTTGTCACTTGTTGTTGTTTTTTTTCTTTTTAGGGTATTAGTTGGTGCACCAAAGGCTGACTCAAGGTATAGTTCTTCTATCAAAACCCCAGGAGCTGTTTTCAAATGCCGAGTTCACAGCAATCCTAACAAAAGCTGCACTGAACTGGATATGGGACGAGGTGAGTGGCCCAGAAGATGAACCTTTTTGACAAAAGCTGTAGTGTCTAAACATTTTTCATCCTTGTATGCTTCTCTAAAGGCTAGATACAGTATAGATTGATCAGTAGATCAATATATAGAAATTACATGATAAAGGGTTGTACTTATTAATACGATTATATGGTGTAGGTGAAAAATCCATGTATCTTGGATTCAGCCAGTGACAATGAGTCTGCCATGTGTAAGATGGAAAGTTTGGAGAGGCTGAGAAAACATTTTTCAGTTAATAGCTGTGGCTAGGGACAAGTCTTAGCAATATATATATATATATATATATATATATATATATATATACAGTATATAACTAGGGTGAAACACCAGGGCTGCTAGTTGTAAGGTGATAGTAAAGTGCTGCAGAATATGTTGGCTCTATGTAAAGGAAAATAATGAATTCACGCAGAAGTTAAAGTTGTGATTAAACTTGGATGGAAAACACATGAAGTCCTGGATTTTAGCCTGTGTTGGATAATTCAGAATTGAATTTGGGAATTATTAGTTACCAAATTACAGATCATGCTAGCAAGTACAGGATTTTGATCCATGAAAGTGGTAATATTGATTATCAATTCCTCTTTGATGACTATTGTATGGCCCCTCTGTTACATGCACACATTCAGTGGGTAGAAGAATTTCCTTCATACTGTAAGTAATATGTTTGCCTTGGTGAAGTAATAAATAGCAACCAATAAGATGCTTGCTATTGAACAGCTGACCAGTGAAAGCTACTTGATTGGTTGCAATGGGTCACTGCACTTGGGCAAACTTAGAAGGGCACATTCACAATGCCCCACACAGTGTGCAAAGTTTAAATAGCCACAGGCCTCTATACTCCAAAAATAAAAAGATCTCGTAGAATGAGTACAAAGGGGTGCACTCTTGCATTTGTGCTCAGGGGCTTTCAGAATGACCCCTAGAGTCTTTTGTTACATAACTGCAGAAGGCAGGAGATATTGAAATAAATACTTTTAAAGAATATTAACCATGTTCATTATAGTGTAGGTCTATGGCACAGGGGGTTTTATAACTTATAGTGTTGCAATAAACTGCAGTCAAAATGCCCAGGTCTGCTTGTCCGCAACTTCAGCATTTTATGAGCAGAGCTCAGCTCCTCACCACTCGTTGTTGAAAGGGCAATAATTATGATAGTAGAATTGTTAATGAATCAGATGAAAGTGAGTGTAGGACTGACCAGACCAAGGATGTCTTTGATGTGGTTGGCCAGCTTGAATGTATTGCAAAATATGGACCATCCCTGTTTTGTTTAAAGGGGAGGACAATGTGTAGTACTGTATAGCTTAATACACAAAAATGTCTCAGTGTCCTTAATATATGGATAATGCCTTGAGTGTAAAAGGAACTCTTGTCTTTGTCTGTGTGAATTTTGTGGTCACAGCTTCATTGCACCCCTTCCTAATGGTTTAACATTTAGTGATAAGCACAACTTTCCATTTTTTGTAATAATTATGATGACCACCAAAGACCACCACATGTGTGGTGTCAGCAGCCAAGAATGAAAAACAGGCAGATGACTTTAAATCAGAATCATGTCACATCTTTTGTACATTTGCTAGATTGCATACAGGATATGGCAGGGATCCCCAACCTTTTGAACCTGTGAGCAACATTCAGAAGTAAGAGGAGTTGGGGAGCAATACAAGCATGAAAAAGTTCTTGGGGTGCCAAAAAAGTACTGTGATTGGCCATTTGGTAGCTCCTATGTGAATTGCCAACCTACATTGAGGCTCTGTTTGGCAGTGCACCTGTTTTTTATGAAACCAAAACTTACCTCTATGCCTGGAATTAAAAAATAATCTCCTGCTTTGAGGCCACTGGGAGCAACATTCAAGGGGTTGGAGAGCAACATGTTGCTCACGAGCTACTGGTTGGGGATCCCTGGGATATGGCATCAGTCAGTAGTAGGATGCAAGTAGCTTATGTGCCTTTATTTGGAATAGGCCACTAGCCTTAGGGTGATATTAAGTTGCAAAATTGCCTCTTGCATAGTGACAGATTGTCTACCTTCACAGTGCCAAGCAGGAGAATAGCTTTGTCCAAAACTTAGTATGATTGCCCAAGAATGCTTCCTTCCTCATTTACACATTGATTTATTGTTTAGTTTGGTGTCTAACTAATTGATTTATTGTTTAGACTCAAATCCCTTTAGACAGATGCATTTATCTTCTGTTCTCTAGTGCATGCTTATAGGCTGTTGCCTGTAATGTGTCCCATCCATTGAATTTAGATAAGAGGATGCTTTAAGAATTATTATTCTGCTCATGTCATGCTTTATTCTGCTCATGTCATGCTTACTTAAATAATAGGCTGTGTGATTTCAAACGCTACAGATGAGCAAGGCTGATGGTTGAAATCTGAGAGAATGTGTCAACAAGCCCCTGTTGATTCTAAAAGCTGACCTTTGTGACATTTAACAAAAAGGAATCATAATTGGAAACATCCCAGGTCAAGCACCACATGCATTTGAGCAAAGGTTTTGTTGCCAAGCACAACACTATTTAAACTTTTCTGTATATTTATTATTACAATTATTACAATTATTTTGTGTATATGTATATATAATATATATATCTTTTGTGTATATTTATTATTACAATTATTTTGTGTATATGTACTGTATATATATATATATATATATATATATATATATATTTATATATATATATATATATATATAAATCCTGTGATACGCACTCCACTGGAATCAAAAAAGCTACCCAGGTGCTACTCACATAAACATGTATGCATATAAGTCCGAGAAGCATGAGTGCACACTGGGGTTTACTTAATAATATAATTTTATTTAGTTACATTAAAACAGGTATATATATATATATATATATATATATATATATATATATATATATACAGTATATATATCTTATAATACGTGAGCCCTTAGTGGGGGCAGGAGAGTTAAGGACATATTTTGGTGACATTACTCTCTGAAAGTGACTTAATCCCTAAACCACACTTATTACTGTATAAATTGTATATATGCAAAGTGTTATGACTGCTGCAAAGTGCATCAATCAGCCAGCACTAGCCCTACAGCTGCTTTTCATCAGTTTGCACTAATAATCTTGTCAGCAACAAGTGATTTCATTTTTGTTGGAGGACACCTGCTTCAGAAAGCTAAATATGTAATATGAAATGTTACTTTCTGTCAAAGAATAAATCGAATGTATTCCCAAGAAAAGACAATGCTAATACACAGAGCAGCACTGCATTTAGTACACTGTCACTTGTTACATTGGTTGGTTATTACTGTTTGGTGACTAAAATTATAATTATGTACAGCTCTTTAAAAACCATTAAAAGCTTTGGTGAACTGGCTTTTTATATCTGGAAGCTAGTTGACTACATCAGACGTTATGGCAACATATTATGTTCTTCTCTTAACCTGAAGAGTCTCTTCTCTTGGTTAGCCTACAAAGCTGTACCATCAGGCAGGACACTGATTTCTTCATTCATCTCACTCAGGAAACAGTCGGGGGACTCGCTGCGGAAAGACGTGCAGAGGAGATAGAGAAGATGAATGGATGGGAGTGACTCTGGCTAGACAGCCGAAGGCTAATGGCAGTGTACTGGTAAGAACAAACTTCCCATGCAGATCATTAAGACATTAACACAGTGAGTTAAACCTGTATTGGTGACATGGGGTTTCACAAAAAACATTTTAAGCACCTTATTGTGGAGGTAACAGCTACAAAAAGAAATTAACTGAATCCAGAAATTTCCAGTGGAAATGTGTTTCTACGGATCTTCAGGTCTTAACTAATCACATGGATATCATTTATTTTCCAGCATGGAACTGGTTTGTTGCTATAGATAACTATACATTAGCAAGCATTTTCATTTTCTTACATTACCCTCCATATAATACATCTCTTTCATAGTACCATCCTTAATTGAGAAGGATTTGGGGATTTTTGCAGATAACAGGTTGTCTCATTGCTGTTAGTGTTATTCTGTGGCTACTACAGCAAATAACGTTCTGTCTTGCATTAAAAAGGGCATTAACTCAATGGATGAAAACATAATTATGCCTTTTTATAGGTCCCTAGTAAGGCCTCATCTGGAGTATGTACTTCAGTTTTGGGCTCCCGTCCTTTAAAAAGGATGTAAATGAGCTGGACAGCTCTAAACTGTGCAACTAAATTGGTTATAGGGATGGAAGATTTAAACTATGAGGGTTGGAGTTGTTTTCTCTGGAGAAAAGGTGCTTGCGAGGGGACATCATTACTCTTTACAAGTACATTATAGCACATTATAGTTAGTTATATAGATAGATATAGTTTTTCCCATAAAAAACAATCAATGCACCAGAGGCCACCGCTTTAAACTAGAGGAACAGAACTTTCATTCGAAGCAATGTAGGTGGTTCTTCACAGCAAAGTTGTGGAATGCCCTGCCAGATGATGTTGTGATGGCAGATTTTATTAATACCTTTAAGAGTGTTTTGGATGATGTATGGACAAGTATAATATCATAGGATATTATACTAAATCTATAGTTAATGTGATACTAAAATCAATTAACATAGATATTGGTATATATAGTTTATATGTGATAGTATAGATATGCTTGTATAAGTATGAATATATGTGTGCACTGGGTTCATTTGGAGCCATTTAAATTGATGGAGTTTTTTCAACCCAACTTAACTATGTTAACCATAATTATTAAAGGAAAAACTATACCCCTCAAATAATGTAGGTCTCTATGAAAATATATTGCATAAAACAGCTCATATGTAAAACTTCATGTAAATAAACCATTTTCATAATAATATATTTTTTAATGGTATGTTCCTTTGGGTAATCATAAATAGAAAATTGCAATTTTAAAAAATAAGGACAGCCCCCTGGGATCGTACGATTCACGGTGCACACAAACATACTAAACAAACTATAATTGTTAGGTCACATGAGCCAATTAACAGACAGAGTTCTGTCTTTTGCTTCCATGATTCTTCCTGTTACAGTTGAGTTGTAGTATTTCTGATCAGGTGATCTCTGAGACAGCACACAGACCATCTCGAAATGGTCGTTCAAGGCAAGAGAGGTAAAAGGGAAATATTTACTTAAATATATACCAGTTTGGTAAGATTCTTTAATATGCCACATCATTTGATATAAATGCTCAAGTATTCATTTTGGGGGTATAGTTTTCCGTTAATACTGCTATTATCTATATAGCATCAATACATATTACACAGCATTTACAGAGATACAATCTTCACATCAGTTCCTGCCCCTAGTGGAGTTTACAATCTAAGGTCCATGTGACATTTACACACACAGTAGCGTTACATTATGGTTACATTTCATAGGAGCCAATGCCTGTATATATTTGCAGTGTGTTCGGGAGCACACGCAGAAACCATGACAATTTTTTTTGCAGAAAGGGTCCAAACTAGAATCAAGCTCCAACTTACAATCTGTGAAATATTTGCCCATAAGGCTTCAGCCTCCACATTCTCCACCATTACTTCTTACTTTATATTGAGCTTTAAATTCTGCTTAACAAACATACACACCTCTCTTCCTCTTGTATTTCCCCTGTCCCTCTGAACAATGTATAGTCTTCTATATTTACTGCCCAGTGTAAAGTATTATTAGTCAATAGTTGTTGCTTATAATTCAGAAGATAATATTGTGCCTTGAGGCCCCTGAGAGCCTGTGATGATATTAACAGATGGTAATAAGAGGGTTCTTTGTAGTAATGTGCACATTGATGCCAGGGAATATTCTTTAGCCTGCTTTCTTTTAATGAATAAGTATTATTATGTTGGTTAAAGATCATGTATTAATGCACGCTGAGAAAGAGCTATTCAAATGTGACTGTTGCAGCATTATAAGCAGGGTGATGTTTCCCACATGAATGTCAGGATTGTGTAGATGTTTTGTTGCTTTAGATTGATCTTTTCGTGGTTTGGGTACATCAGGAATATTTATATTATATATTTAATAAGTATATTAGGTTATATGCTTTAGCGGGAATGGTATTACTGTTTCTTTAAATATAACAGGAATTGTTTTGTTGGTTTTGGTTGGAAAACCTCACCTACAATGATTTTCTTCTTAGTCCCTATGTTTTGGTTGCCTTAAGTAATGTGTATTGGTTAATTCCTTATGATCGTTTAACCAGAACAAATATTATTATGAAATACAAATATGACTATTTTTATGTGCCAGTTAGTCTGTTATATAACCAACTAACATGCACATAAAATTATAGCTTGGCCTTTGAATGTTTCTTTTAGGATTGTAGGCAATTTACAGAGGTTGCATTGTTTAAAAGCTTCTGTGGAGTTTAGGGCTAATCCTGCAGCAGTCAGCTCAAACTTGTGCTTTTATGTGAGCTAGAGACTTGTTTTCACAAGCTACAGATCAGAGAGTTCACCCACACTCATTCAGTAGACATCAGTTAATGGTTATAAACTCAGCCCAATAGGGATACTTTTGTCCTTTGTTAAAAAAAAAAAGAAAAGAAAAAACTCTTCAAACAAATTTTATTTTGGAGCTTTTTGAGGCCATTGTGACCCTTTAAAATGTTGTTGGTGTCATTGCTTTATGGGTTTATATAATAAAAAGCAAAAGATTGCTCAGGTAGTAACCCATAGCAACCATTCTGCAAGTAGCATTTACTGGTCGCCTGTTTAAAATATAGTATTGCTTGATGTATTTACTGCATATGAGCAAATGTAGTGCCTTTAATTACATATGAGATTGTGGCTTTTTCTTAGAGGCAGTTCACTTTCAAATTCAAGTACAGTGAAAGGTGAATTCACGTGATGGGTACCAATATGTTAAGTAACCCAGAGTGATTACAGTTTTCACCATGTTCAACATGAGTTCAATTAATAGAGTTCCCAATCTGACACTGACAGGTGTAGACCCTGATGCATCATCTTTACTAGACCTCACAGTGGTAAAAGTCTGGGCAGACATGCTTTAAAGATTTACTGATTGGTTTGTCTCACCCCCAGCAGCAGCATTTAGACTTTGAACTACTATGTAGTTTAATCATCTCAATGTATTATTAAGTTATAGATTAGAATGTAAAACCTGAGTATACCTGAGTATAGACCTCCTTCCTCTTACCACGTAACACATTACCTCTGCCTATTTATAATAATGTTTGTCTTCCCTGTGTTTACATTTCTATACTCTACATTTTTACAGCTCTGTGTATCCTAGTATTGCGTTATAAATGAAGTATGTAAATACATACATAAATACATAGGGTTGATATACACCTCCCACTTAGGGGTCTGACTGTGCTTGGATTACAAATGAGAGTTTAATTTGCATTATTTTACACCAGGGTGGTGCTCTGGTGGGACTTGTTATATGGGGAACTGTGTTTGACTCCTGGCTGGGGGGTTCATAGAATACCAACTATTTGTACCTTCATTATTCTGCTAATGTGTATAATTATTGATTTTAACAAACAGTGGAAGGAAACCTTGGTGCTGTTCTCGGACCAGAGTTTGTGTCGTGCCTGGGTACAACTAAATATGTAAAGGTTCCACGGTATCAATTTTGCAGTCATGTTTACATTTTATCTCTTGGCTATATGTTTTTATTAGTCGATGGAATAAAGTGTGTGATTTGTATTTGAATAGTAGTGGTGAGCCCCATTTACTGTTTCTGTTTATTCTTTATGGAATTACCTGTATTGATTTATGTACCTGAAGCTGAGGGCCCAATCTCTATTGTGGGAAGAGAAATCTGTTCCTGAGTCCTGGCACAGGGTTTGTTTTTATATGCCTTCCACACCCACCTTCTTCCCTCAGCTTAATATAAATAATATTGACACAGGTTTTTGGTGAAGGAACCTCAAAGTGTATGAAGAGAGTTAGGCATAGTTCTTCTGTCCACTGGAAGCAGAACTGCAGCCTGCACTCAAGTATCTACAACTTTTAAATCAGTAGCTGAGGCTTTACTTACTATTCAAGCTGAAATGTGATAGTTGTTATTTCATTTAATTTTTTTTACTGGGAATGTGCAGCAAAACTATGTGCCTGCATGGGTTGGATTTTGTCATCTAATGCAGCTAAAGCTTTTCAGAGTAACAGAGGTCACATACTTAAATAAACAATTACGCTCAAAGTCCACAGCAGGACCCCAGATGCAGAATTGTTAGGGCTGTCCAACAGGGATAACCACTACTTGCTTGTGAGGGAATAATACGTGAAATAACCTTCAGTTGTCAGTTGAGATCACTGGTGTTAACTATAGGGGAATCAGGCTCTCCACGGGCCTGGGGTACAGAGGGGGCCTGGACCACAGGGTCTGCTAACTCTATAGTTGTAAAGGAATCCCTTCTCCCAAGCAGCTATGCTGTTTCTGAAGTTATTTTGGTCACACAGCCTAAAATAAAACATGCAAAATCATTGACTGGGCTATCCAGACTGTATGTAGTACCTGACCTAAATCTCTTCTGATAGATGGGCACATATATACATAACACAATTTATGAAAGTGCACATAATATTTCTGTGCATTCCACAATTTTTGCCCCATGCACATAATAACAGATTCAGTGGAAAGTTGTAACAAGCAACCCTGCACTTTGCCGGAAATGCTTGGTTATTTTAGTTATTAATTATAAACGCCTTAAATGTTCGATATCCCAGCATCCACCAAGTACCTGAGCCTGTAGGAAATATTAGAATGTCCTAGATCAAGAGTAGCAAAAGAAAGAAAAGGTTGGATATCCCAGGGTTAGACCATAGGGAGACAAGCTGTTTAAATAAAAGTTTCACCAATATAAATACACACTTTTGATTCATAGACCAACATTGACATGAGTAAGTTGATTTTAAAATAAAAAAGTATGTGGATGAAGTGATCCAAACATTTCTGGTCTAGTGCAGGGAAATGGGTGTGCAGCTTCATTGAGAAACAGAACACAATTCTTATATAGTATAATCATTACTTTTTACATGTAAGTTAAATACTGATGTATCACACAGAGTCCTTTGGGCAATGACATTTTGAATGTCTGGACATAATGAAACACAAATGGATCTTTTATTAAAGAAAAGTGTGAAGGCACCTCCACAGACACTTGCCTGAGAGTATATGAGTATGGTCGACTGGGTGAAATGAAGAAGCTGGTGATGATTGAGGTCATGGATCTGTGGGTGACAAGGGAGCAGGAAGAAATAATGCCAATGGGTCTTTAGCAATATGTGTGATATTTGCCCTCAGCCAAACTGGGGATAGTTGTATCAGTTAAAAACCACTCTACAGTGCACAGATGAAAAAATATTGTCAACATCAAGAAAATGGTCAGATGAGACACTGAACAAGAGCATTTTTGTATACTAATCTTAAAATGTGGTCTGTCCTAATATATCACATCACAGGATGTAACTTTGTAAACATTGGTTCTTTATGGCCAGCTGACATTCATTCTTGCTTGCCATCTGGACCAAGGTTCCAGAGGTCAAGTCAAGAAAAATAACTTTTTTGTAACATGTTTATTTAAAATGCTACAAGTTAAAAAAGTGAAATTTTTCAGCAAAATAAAAAAATATTGAAACATAATGAAAATATTTTCGATTAAACAACTAAGCTACACATCTTCATTACTGACCTCACTGAATAGTTAAGAGTAATAAAAAGGCATGTACTATGTGGCAGTTACAAAATCATTACTTTTATCATTGGTATTTTTTCAGTGAATAATCATTGAATCATTGTGCCTGAGTATACAGTACCTGCACACTACATAGATGTACTGTAGTACTGATCCTTATACAAATATATATTTATATTACCACTACTGCATGCAGTAGCTCTCCCACAGAGATGATATAAACAGCTTCAATTTTCCCATTGTAAATTATAGTAGAGGACTGTGTAATTTTTTGAAAACCACCATCCTCCACCCTCCCCTTTTCTGCTTTCTGGCATTCACTTGCAAAGAAAACATGAGTTTCTAACAGGGGTCAGCAAACCCAGATGGAGTTGACCTCCTAAGTAACTGCGTCTGGTTTTTTAAGTCAGCCATATTTAACACTTTACATTGTGTAGAACTGACCACTTAATTGCTTGAATTAACCTTACTTCTATGCAAGCTATAAGCTACTGGATGGCCTACTGACACAGAGGTAAATTAAATTCAGTTAGCACATTTAGCATATTTCATTGGTCATTTGCATAAATATATCTGAAATCATCTAAAGTTCATAAATATTGTTGTCTAAATTCTGACTGGTGTTTTAGTGTCACAGCATATTATATATATTTATTTTTAAAAATTACACTAGTAATACTCTACAGCAGTGATCACCAGCCAGTAGCTCGTGAGCAACATGTTGCTCTCCAACCCCTTGGCTGATGCTCCCAGTGGCCTAAAAGCAGGTGATTATTTTTGAATTCTAGGCTTGGAGGCAAGTTTTAGTTGTATAAAAACCAGGTGCAATGTAGGTTAACAATCCACATAAGGGATACTAAATGGCCAATCACAGCCCTTATTTGGCACCTTAGGAACATTTTTCATGTTAGTGTTGCTCCCCAACTCCTTTTACTTCTGAATGTTGCTCATAGATTCAAAAGGTTGGGCATCCCTGCTCTACATCATGAGTGTTATACAAAACTAAATGGTTAAAGGCCAGATTATATTAAAATAATGATCCATAAAAGAAGCCTATAGAGACAGTGGTCCGACTGGGAGCCATAAAAAGCCCACATTAGGCCTGTTGACTCCCAATTGGACAGTGCTGCTCAAACTTCCCTAAAAAATGTCGACATTGTTTTTCTGCTACATTGCAGGTCGTTCCCCTATTGTATAACCTTCTTTAGGACATGTAGGGGTATATTTATCAAAGAGTGAAGTTAGAGATCGCCATAGTCTCTAATAAATTTCGCCACTCTCCATTTATTTCTATGGGATTTTGAAAGGTGTATTTATCAAAGGATGAACTTTCACTTTCACCCATTGATAAAAACTCTTTTAAAAATCCCATAGAAATGAATGGAGAGTGGTAGAATTTCACTCTAGAGGACTGTGGGGATCTCTAACGTCACTCTTTGATAAATATAACCCATAGATGGGGGCATTTTTAACATTAGATAACTGTGTATAATATTTCGGCATATTATTAAGTGAAGGCTAGATATTCCTAGTAAGGAATAAAATTCTTCTTGTCCTTTTGCCATAACCATGGGTAGTGTTGTATTATTTTCCTGGTAGAACTGCCTTTTACTGATATCAATACCATGGTTAAACTACTTCTTGTGGACTAAAGGCCTTTTTAGTGTATGTTGATATTTCTCAGTAGATGATCTTTTCAAACAAACTAGGAATCTGTGTCATATTGACAAGATAATAGGACTGAGAAAAGTGCTAAATGACACTAGTGCAATTGCCAATAGCAATCAATGTATTTTCAAATTGGTAGCACACTGATCAAAACTAGTTGCTGGTTGGTTGACTCTGCATCTACTCCTTGAGTAGTGAAAAGGGAGTTCTGCACCTTATACACATTATTCCTTTGTTGCGGTACAGAGCCCAGAAGGCAGTGCAAGGGAGCCCTGTACATAAAGCTTGCCTTGATACTTGCAGCTATTGTATACCACACAAGTAAGGGATCTAACTTGTGTGCAAATACAACACATTGCTCCTATTTTTTTTTTTACTTATCACCTTGCTCCCCTTTAGAAAATAAGACCTTATGGATACCTTTTTAAGAGTTTCTTTTTAATTAAAATGAAAAGTACACAGATGGAGCTCAGTGGAAGAGGTATATTAAAATATGTTGCCCTTTTAAACTGAATCTCTGCTGCTTGTAAAATGTCACTAATGCCTGCAGATTGCTTCCCATTAATTTAAATGGGAAGCTCCAACTGCACTTCTGATAAAAGCTGGTTCATTTTTATAATGAGATAAAGTATACAATCTTTATTCCACAAAGTATATTGCACATTCATATTTTATTTTTGGGTTTATTTAACCTTTTTGCTGTTTGTTTACTTTGCAGTTTGTCATTTGTTTATTCACTGGTCTTGGTAGCTGTTAATAAGCAACTAAAAGATGAATAGGAAAGGGCCTGGAGAGAACGATAATTTACACTAAAAATATTTTTCTGGTTGCAATCTTTGTTCACCCTAGCAAAAAATAAATAAATAAACTTCATTTTAAAAAGAGTCAGGCATGATACTAAGTCAGATACTGTAAAACAAATTCAAAAACATAACCTTCTTTTTACTTCAGTTTGCTTATTACTGTGGTATTAATGGAATGCATGGAGGACAAGTTGCTGTGTCCCAGTGTCTGAAGAAAACTCTGGAACAGCACAATTCCTCACCCTAATATCACATCTGGTGCAAGTTTTTATAATGACCAAAGATGAACAGCACCATAGAAAAATGGCCAGTTGCGGCCTGAATCATCATTTTTTTGTCCAGGGTGGGTGCCATGATGGAATAAGGTCTTTTTAACATATTTTTGACGTCTATGGTGCTGTTAATCAAATTTTTGTGCAGTGTTCCACGCTGTCATGATAGGGTTAGTTCTAGGATGGGTGCATGAGTGAACAGTATGAATAGCGCATATTGGTCTCAGTCAGCTGACTGCTGGAGCACCTATTTTTTGTAGCATTGCTTTGGCATGACACACTCTGCCCATGACTATCTTTCATTGAGCTTTTTTATATCTATATTCCTGTGACTACAAGTCAGATGTAGTCACATGGGTCAAAATATAATGGGATTGATACAAAAATCTGATGTACAAACTACATGGAAAATTGAAATACATTGAATGTCGGATGTAGATGTAGATGAACAGACTAAATCATCTGACTTATCTGATCTGACTTTCGATTCTAGGTATAGATTCCTAGAAACCTCATGCTGGTTTGTGGTGTTGCATGGTGTTGTGTGGCTATAGGGGGGGGGTCAGATTTTATAGGATCCTACAAATCTCATGTTGGTTTGTGGTATTGCATGGTGTTGGATGGCAAGATCTAATCCACAAAATCTGCTAAAATTCTCCACTGTGTTTTTACCCTTAAACCTTATGTCCGTCGTCCTGGAAACTGTCAAGAGAGCTCACAATCTAAAATTCTGCCACTCATTCTGGCTTATTCCCTTTTTTCCCTAATGATAACTTCCTGGAAACTGCAAGGAGCATTAAAGCCTCCTTTGTCATCATTCTAACTAGGTGTGACGTCTTTCTTATTTCCTTGTGTTTTCTGTCTAGTGGGAACTTTATGGAAACTGCAGAGAGGATTCCCAGAATCTTTGCCAGCCTTCTCAGCCTTTGCTATTCATGTTTATTTTATTTATTCCCTTTGGTTTTGGTCATAGTATTATTTTGCTCAGCTGCGTCTGTCAAGTGTTACATATTTTGCATTTTGACCTACCGTCCTGCTTGGATAGGGTAGGAAATCATATTTTTTTTCAGGTCCCTGCTACACAGCAAAATAATTGCTGTAGCAAAACTCCATAAAGGCCAAATTTAGATGGAAAATTTCTGAATCATGGAAGACAAATAGGGAACAGGTTATTTTTGAGTCAAAAATCGATTTTTCAGATAAAAAAAATGGCAATTTTCGTTTTTTTTTTTACGAAGATAATTTTTCGAGATTTATTATACCCTGACTCAGAAATAGTTTGAATTAGAAAATACACTAAAACAAAACATAAAAAAATAAATAAAAAAATAAATAAATATAAAACATGTCGAGGTCATGTAGAAGTCAATGGCAGAAGTCCCTTGAACCATTTTAAGATGTTAATAGCCTTCATGATGTTCGATTTTTTTTTGGGGGGGCTTCGCCCTAAAACTTGATCAATTCAAGTTTTTTCCTGCAGAAAACTCAAGTTTTGGGGTTGTTAACCCCAACTTCACTGATTCGAGTTTTTTACATTCAAGTTTTTTCTTAAATTAGAAACCATTCTAGTTGTGAGTTCATTCAAGTTCATTTGAGGTCTAAAAAAGCTCACATAGCTCTAACATTTGACCTTTAGTAAAAAACTCCCTAACTGTTTCAATTTCAAATATTGAAAGGTAAGCGTGTATTAGAGTTAAATTGAGTCGGAAAGGCATATAAGAGGTTGTTTTGTGGTTGTTGTCTAATTGTTTGAAAGAAGTTGTATTGCATGACAATGTGATTGATTAAAAATCTCTATGGCAAACTGTTTACTTTATACTGGTCAGCAAACAGATGTATTGAAATGATATGTTCTCATATAATGTTATTATATGCTTTATTTCTTTAGGCTTGTGCACATCGCTGGAAAAATATCTACTATGAAACTGAAGATATACTTCCATACGGCTTTTGTACCATCATTCCACCAAACCTGCATGCCAATGGGAATAACTTAATGCCATGTTATGAGGGTAAGTGTGACTTCTATCTCTGTAGTATCGTTGATAGGGTATGCCTTTTTGCTGCTGTCTAATAGAAGGACCCCAACTCCAACTTATCGTGAATCGTGAATTAAATGTTTTATTTCAATGCATATCCAACGTTTCGGCCCACATTAGGGCCTTTCTCAAGGAGAATATATATATATATGTGTGTGTGAAGGTTTCTAACAGATAATGTGTTTCTTTCCATTGCATGAATGTAATTAAGGCCTTGTTTGCTGCCAAGTTTAAGTCAGTTTCAATACATTTAATCCTGAGTATGATGATAGAACATGAAAGGGCAACTCTACCCCTAAACATTGCAGGTCTCTTTAAAAATAACTCACATACAACAGCCCACGTGTAAAACACTGTTTTTACAACTCGTATAAATAAAGCGTTCTTAGAAAACTATACTTTTCTAATACAATTCAATTTAAAAATTATAAAAAGTAGTGTGCTGTTGAATAATTTGGAATGCCCAGTTGATTGTGTTAGTACATACAATCAATGAGTTGTATGTCTTTCATATACATATATAATGAGCAAAACATTTCATAACAATAACATTTCACTCCAATTAAACAATAAATTAACCCTCCCAAGGTTTGAATCCCTCTCCCAATGTGCCTTCTTTTTTCTTCTCATGCTTCACTGTTTGCTTCCATTAGAAGCAAGTTTTCTTTTTAGCATTAGGCTTGCCAATAAACATCCTAGGAAGTGACCTTTTAGTTGTTGGGACCTTCTATGCTCTCTTACATATGCTACAAGTCCTGTGGCAAATGATGGGTCTACCCATCCGTTTGCCTTTCTGGCCTGCCAGAAAGTGTTTGGCAGCAATGGTGTATGTGGCCCCTATGTACCTCATGATTTGTACAGATGGAGGAGGGAGGTGGAAGTTATAAAAGTTTCAACTGTTGAGAGTTTTTAGCAGACCTAGCCCTTTGGGGGTGATGAGGATTCACTGCTGGGTTTTGAAGACTTTGGGGTATATTGTTAATGCATTACACAGTTACATTTTTTTTTAATTACAAGCCTTAATAGTTCTTTTATATTCTGTTACGCAAATCAAGTTTTAATACAGTTGTAATAGTGCTTTTATTTTCCATTACACAAGGTACATTGTGGACCTAATTTACAAAGGTGATAAAGTTCAGTTGCCAGAATCAACCAATCAGCACTAGTCCTGATCAGTCTTGAAGTTCAAAAATGACGCAAAATGCTATAAGCAACTGCACCTAAGTCTCTAATTTCTTGCTTTTACATGTATATTTTAGATATTTCTTTATCTGCCGTCGCTCACCTTTGTTGCCTATAGAACTTTCTTCTTGAATCTGTGACAGCCCTCTACAGCAAGCATTGTTGTAAATATAAATTGGACTTTCGTGTAAAAGTGTAACCAAGCTTGCTGTGGGTCTGTTGCTGAGCTATTAAGTCTTTCTCCAGTCATAAAGCACAACTAGACTGTTGTTTGTTGCCAGAAAACATCTTGGGGGTTATTTATTAAACCTCAAATTTTTTTGATCAACCTTTTTTGCCAAAACGAAGGATTTTTCTTGGAAAAAAACTCAAACTTTTTGAGATCTATTATTAAACGTCGATGCTGCAAAAAGTCTGAATCCAAAAATCCGACATCTCAGACCTGGCGAGGCCCTGTATAAATCAATGGGAGAGGCACCTACCTGTATTACAATTTGAAGTTATTGTGGTCTGCACTGGGTTTAACCCGAAAATCCAACTTTTTCGGGGTTCTCTGACAAAAACTCAAAAAAATAGAGCAATTCCCGAAAAAAGCCTGAAAAATTTGTATGATTCAAGTTTTTGCTCAATTTTTTTCACAATCCGATGAAATCGAGTTTTTTTTAATTAATAAATAAGCTAAATTGGGCATGGGAGTTTGTTCATAAGTTTGATATAAATTCAATAACCCCCTTACTGTTAATTTTTAAGAAACAAATCTATGCAGTATCCTTAAAAATGTGCAAGGTCTGTTTATAAATAGCATTCCACGAAACAAAATAATATTATACAGAATATTAAATAAACAGACTGTCCACAGAGCTGGGAATTGTAAATCAGAACAGAAAAATGTTGCAGAGGGCTAGTTTGTTATTACAATGTAATTTGTTCTGTTCACAGGCCAGTATTTCACTGAGATCTTAGAGTGAAAGAACACAATGTTAATGGCGGTTACAGCTTGCAGGCCTTTCTATATTGGCAGATCATGAAAAGTTTACTGTCATTATTATATTATTATATCAAGCCAATTTATTTTTAGTCTGGACTCTTTTCTGTGGTGTAAATTATTGTAACATCTACTATCAGACTGATTGATGTCTTATTAGCATCTTGGAGACTATTAATACATAGGTGACATCTTCTCAATGCTAATTTTATTTGGATAGTTTTTAGTGGTAACATTTGAAACCATTCATTATGTTGTATCCCATTATGTATCTGAATTTATTAATAGTATTTTGCGCAGAAACCTCTAACTCATCAGATATTAGTACGAACATCAGTTTTTTAGACTTAGACGAAAAGTTTTTTTTCCCTCCGAAAACCACAAATTATTCGAGGTTCGGATATTCAGACCTTGATAAATAACTACTGATGGGTGAATTTGCGCCGTTTCGATTCACTGAAAAATTTGCGAAATGGAGCGAATCGCGCAAATTAATCACTATAAATAAGCCCCTAATTTATCATCAGATCTCAGCTTTTTCAATTTCTTTCACAAAATTATAACTTCTAATAGTCCCCAGAATGAGCTTCAAACGATCAGATCACTCCATACTGAAACTAAATGCATGCCAAAATTACCTTCTGCCACTCTATCGATATCCCCTACCTAATACTTTAACTATTGTATTCTATTCTATTATATGATTGGGGTTCTCTGACCTTTTATATAGCTTTGTTTCTGTTGGTTAAAGATTTTTGCATAAGAAAAAAATATCCCAAAGGTGCAGCATTCATATAATTACAGAGTATATTTTTATTTTTTATCAACAAATTTTTCAGTTCAGTGATCACATTGCCAATAACATATAAGACAATCAAGATAAAGGCAGTCCAGCAGAATTACAGAGTATATTTTAAGGGAAAGTTCACCCGGAGCTCCCCCCCCAAAGTAAAGTTAAAATACATTTAAGAAAAAAATAATCTGTATAGCGGAGAATTACTTAAAGGAAAACGATACCCCCCGAACAATGTAGGTCACTATAAAAAGATATTGCATAAAACAGCTCAAATGTAAAACCCTGCTTCACATAAATAAACCATTTTTATAATAATATACTTTTTAGTAGTATGTGCCATTGGGTAATCATAAATAGAAAATTGCCATTTTAAAAATAAGGGCCGCCCCCTGGGATCATAGGATTCAGGGTGCACACAAACAAACCACATGTTAGGTCACATGAGCCAGTTAACAGACATGTTCTTTCTTTTGCTTCCATAGTTCTTCCTGTTACAGTTAGAGCTGAAGTATTTCTGGTCAGGTGATCTCTGAGGCAGCACACAGACCATCATGAAACGGTGGTTCAAGGCAAAAGATGTAAAAGGGCAATATTTACCTAAATATATATAGCAGTTTGATTCTTTAATATATTCTTTAATATGCCACTTAATTTGATATAAACTATCTGTTGCTTAAGTATTCATTTTGGGGGTATAGTTTTCCTTTAAACAGGGGGTCTCGCTACTGGAATATATTAGGTAAAACACACTTTATTTATTCCAAATTTAAAATACATATACATATTAAAAAAAAAAACTGGACATAGAAGCAATATGTTAGGTGTAGCATCAGTATGTTTGTTTCACTAAAGGAAAAATAACACATTTAATTGAGTACCCGTGTACTGTTAGGGGTTCAAAAAAGATTCCCATACAAATATTGCTAGTAGGTGATAAGTATTGTTCAATCAAAAATGTATGCCCAATGCCCCAGTTGCCTTGCGGCATAAGCAAAAATAAATAATTTCACAAAATTGAGAGCCTACAATGAAGGCAACCACCTGGCACTGCACAATCCTTTAGTCCTCACCTTAACATTGCTGCGAGTTCACCCTGATGCGCATTTCGCCCATAGCTTTTTCAAAGGGAATCTTTTTTGAATCCCTAGCAGTACCCGGGTACTCAATTAAATGTGTTATTTTACCTTTAGTGAAACAAACGGTTAAAGATTTTTGTATGATTGTCTTTACAGCACTTTGAAAAAAATCTGTAGGTGTATGAATATAAGAACTGTTTGTGGCTTAGCACAGGAAAAACTCACTTTTTAATGTACAAAAGTATTTCATATACAGGGTGGTAGAGGTTTTAAATAAAAAAAATACATTTAGTGCTCAGCTTAATCTGTTCAACTGTGCCACAATGCTCACTAATATAAGGAAATTGGTATGTTTTGGTCCTCTGAAAAATGGGAATTCTACTGTGTTATTCCTACAACCATATAAATAGGTTTTGCTATCTAAAAGTTTTAACTCTGCTGAAATGTATTTGGTTTAAGGACCACATTTTTGTGGCTGTCAATTTCTTAAATTGGCATAAATATAACACACTTTGTGGCTGGGTAGTACTTGTGGTAAGATGTTGTGTGGGTTACAAAGTTAGAATTTCCACAGCCAACAGTAACAGCACAGAAAATGAAATAACCACTCTGTTATCGTTACAGAATATAAGAAGAAGTATGGTGAAGAACACGGCTCTTGCCAAGCTGGGATTGCAGGGTCTTTTATGGAGGTCAGTAATGCCTAATTAAATATTGGGGTGTCAAATATTTCATTTGAACAAGACTTATCAGTGTCTGTCCTTTAAAACTTTCTCCTCCAAGTCATATAGCCTTTGTGTCCCTTCTAAGTTAATAATGCTTACACCACCCTGGAAATAGACAGGCCGTCCTCTGTTTAGTAAATATAGGACTTAAATTCTTTGCATGTCCACATCAGCTGTCCTTTGTAAGTATTGTATTTCACATAACATAGCAATAGCTGGAAATGGTACTGTGACATTTGTACGCTTTTACTTTTGCATTTTTCTTGACACTATTGTTACTAAATTAAACACAAAATCAGAAATAAATATATATATTAAAGCTTTTGCTTATTATTATATTAAAATGTATATATAAAGCGCAAATATATTCCACCATGCTGTATAATACTGTACATGGATTTATACACTGAACATACAGAATTATATACAAATCAACCAATAAGATGAAGAAGGCCTTGTCCAAAAGAGCTAGCAATCTTACATTGAAATTGGCAATTTAAATTTCTTTGACTGTCATGCTACAGTAAATTTAATTCTGGTCTCAGAAAATATTTTTATAAAATGACTACATGAGCTTAAGAAACAAAGTTCCAACAAGAACATACATAAGAGATGCATGTATTCTATTTAAATGTAAACTCAAACACACCTGCCTACTATGTTGGATCTCCTGGTCACAGCTCCAAGCCAAGTGTAAGGTACTTAACTATGCCTGCAAACACATACTGCCTTCTATTCAGGGAATAACCTCCCTGTTTTGAGAAGACAGATTGAAGGTTTGCTATCTTTTGGTGTGAGTGGATAAAATGAGAATTTGGGGCAAATTCACTAAAAGGCAAAGGCGAAGGCTCCCCACACTTCACACCACTTTGTCAGATGAAAATTTGCTACCACTACCCTAATTCACTAAAATGCAAAGTTGCGTCTCTGCAGCAGTTTCTGCCTAGCGAAACTTCATTAATACACTTGTGCTTAGGTCAATTTGAATAGGGCAGGTAAAATAAAGGTTGCATATATGTTTTTATTCGAGATGTTGGTGCAAATGCTTTAAGTGGCCAAGGAAGCAAAATAAAGACAAAAGAGATCCTCTAATATCCTAGACATAAGCCCACCCTCAAAAAAAAAATATAAAGTTGTATAGTTACAACTTTTAAAGACAATACCACTTTAAAATATGGAAAACGGCAGCGTTTTTTTAATAATATTTATGACTTTTCTACATACAGGATATGATGTCACTGACATCAGATTAGGGAGGATGTAGCTTCATCTTATCAGTTTGCCAGGTCTTAGCTGGCGAAGGAAACTCTGGAGAAAGAAGTAACGTTCTGTAAAATTCACACTTTAGTGAATTTGCGGAGTAACGATCTTTCACTGTAATGAAAATTCGCCTTGTGAAAGTGCACAAAAATTCATTAGTGATGTATTCTAATGCTAGTGAATAGTCCTCTTCACCTGTTAGTAAATTGGCAATCTCCCTGCGTATTGGATTTCTGGCAGATTTTCGCTAACAACAGCCACTTCGCCCTTTAGTAAATCTGCCTCAAAGTCCTCCCAAACTTGCTCTTGTAAAAATGGTAATCAACCTCTTGGGAGTGATTGATGATCTAATGCCAACCAGCGTGACCAGAACTCACTCCCTTATGTTTTACGCCAAAAAAACAGTCATTATGCACTGAATGGGGAATACCCCTCCTACCATACCCTTCTGGAGACTGATAGAGACTGATAGAGGGAGCTCTTCCTTTAATAAAATTGACGTATGAAACAAGAGGGGCACCAGACAAATTCAACAAAGTGTGGGGGGCCTGGTGCAACCCAGACTCCCTGGAACACAGAGGACCTACATCCCTTTGCTTTATATCCTTATTTCCTCATAGGCCCTAATAACTGCAACAAGGGCTATAGACATGACGCTTTATCTGCACCAACATAAATTGTAGCTAATGTAACCAATCACAACTGAGATATGTATGATATTTTTTGTTTTGGATTGTTTGTTTTGTGTTGTTAAAACAATAAAATGTACCTTAAAAAAAAAAAAAAGGTAATCAAACAGACTTGTCCATTTATAGCCTTGTTTCATTAGCTGTTGTGCTTCTACTTCTTCCTTGCAGTACATTTGCACACACAGCTATAGCAAGTGTTCCTGCCACCTTAGGCCCAGGCCTAGGTGGCCTTTCCACAAATCCAGACCTGTGTAGAGCTTGTGCCAAACATATTTTTTGCCTATAGTTTTAATTATGAAACCTCTATGGTTTTTGTTATTACTTGTTCTAAAGAGGGAAACTGAAGCAACTCCATTTTTTCAAGGTAGATAATTAGATTGCCAGTGCCCAGATAATCCTCCCATATAAAGCAGCCATAACAAAAGGGCAAATGGAGTCAGGGGCGTTTCTGCCACCAGGCAGAAACTCCCCAGAAGTTACTAGGGGCAGCAAAAAGCCACTCCTGGTAACTTTAAGAGCTGAATTTCTGGTTATTAACCTGGAAAGCAAGCAGAGAGCTACATTTTGCCCCTGTGTGGAGTCGGTGATCTCTAGGTAAGTGCAGGGGGCGGCATTCTGAATGCCCTGCCAGTACAATCGCATAAAAATAATTGCCCAAACGTTGCAGGATCAGGAGCATGAAAGCCTATGGGTGGACAGTTGCAAGCATTTTAACCACCCACAGAGCTGGAAAACACACAGGGGCAAAACATTTGCTATTACACTGTGCCATTGATTCTAAAGGTGGCCATACACGGAGAGAGGTGGGCTGATCCGATCGTGGGCCCTAGGGCCCAACAATCGGATCCTAACGAATGGGAACAGGCAGTCGGATCGCGGGACCGCATCAACGAACAGATGCGGCCGTGATCCAAAAGGATTTTTAGTCCCATCCGATCTCGATCGCGGAAGCCCGTCGGGGGGCCCCATACACGGCCCAATAAGCTGCCGACTCGGTCTGTCTGCAGCTTTTATGGGCCCGTGTATGGCCACCTTAAGGGTAATGGCAACCAAGGGAATTGTAATCTTTTTGCTGAAAATAGTCTTTTAGTTCAAATAAATGGCAGTATCCCAAAAGCACACATTTGGCTATAATTCACTAGTTACTGCTATTAGGCAATAACCTCTTGCCAGGTTAGTGAACCCTCTGCTTTTCTGTAATCGTCATTCTAGTGAATATAAGGATTATTTTGTGCCATGCACATGGAAGGGCAAAAGACTTGAAACTGCCTATGTAGCATTTCCTTATTGTATATAAAGCAGCAGATGAAATGAGCAATCTATTTTCATTATAACTTATCTATTCCATGGAGCTGGCAGTAATCAGTGCTACTGATGCAATGAGCATATGTATTTGTGCATGTTACTATATTCTAGTCTCTCTTTGAGAAAACATGAACACTGTTAAACTTTTTCCCATCCAGTTTACTATTTTGACAGCACACCTAGGACAATAGGGTAACAGTGCTGACAGGTAACAGGTACCATAAAATTAAAAAACATGGCCACATTCTCTGGTAATAATATATAGAATGTTTTAGAAATTGGATTAGATTGTACTCTGTGCTATAGCGTTATCATTTCCTTTACTCCTGTATACATATATATATAACATTGGACTAATATTATTAACAGTCCTCATAATACATAAAGCTACAATGTAAAAATAATAAAAAACAGAAACTATTGGTGGTTTTATATTGATAGTTATTGCCAATATTGTATTATATTGTATTTATATAGCAGCACAATTATAGTGGTTTACAAGGCATAACACTGTTTAGTGAAAAGAATGCCATTTTCTGTGAAATGTGTATTAGCCTATTTTAGTAACAACTACTTCTATAGGGAAATGGCCATGGCTGTGTGGAAAGTAACATATGGAATGGCTTAACTTTATAAACAAGAGACTGCCTTAGCAAGTGTCTGGGTCTTTGCACTTGACTTTTGTTAATATTTAATCTGGGTGCCATCACTGGTTAGTTCTGAACATGACTCCTCACTAAAACTGTTAAACTCTCCATCTAGACTGAGATAAAAAAGGAGGATAGTTCCTTACTTTCCTGACGTTATAATTAATTTTTAAAATTCTCAACACTCAGGGGCGTAACTACAGAGGAAGCAGACCCTGCGGCTGCAGGGGGCCCCAAGAGGCATAGGGGGCCCCATAAGGTTCTAATTAATTAGGAATTTTAAAATATATTGTTAATACAGGGCAACCACTGGATATTTTGGGAGCCCTAAAATTATTTTGCTGTGGGGCCCAGTAACATCTAGTTACTCCACTGTCAACACTTGTAGTAATAGATTCTGCGTTAAGAATGTGGGCACTCAAGCTGGACTTTATAAAGCATCACTCATCACTGAATAGACAGAATGAAGCAATGAAGGCAAATACATTTAATGAGAATATTAGGAAATTAAATATCTGCATTCTAACTTAAAATCTCATCACATTCAGTTCCAGATGTGTTTAATTATATTTCTTCTACCCAATAAACCATGTCTACATCATTTTCAGTGATATGGGTCAGTGATATACAGTCATATGAAAAAGTTTGGGAGCCCCTCTCATCCTGCATAATAATTTACTCCAATTCTAACAAAAAAGATATGTCTTTCATTTGGCAGGAACATCTGAGTACTGTGGTGTTTTCTGAACAAAGATTTTTAGTGAAGCAGTATTCAGTTGTATGAAATGAAATCAAATGTGTAAAACTGGCTGTGCAAAAATGTGGGTACCCTTGTAATTTTGCTAATTTGAATTTGAACTGCTCAATACTGATTAAAAACCAAATTGGTTGGATTAGCTTGTTAAGCCTTAAACTTCATAGGGTATTTAAGGTGACCAATTGCAAGTTGTGCTTCTGTCTGACTCTTCTCATAGCAACTCTCAAAAGATATGAAAACAAAGATTGTTCAGTATCATGGTTTATGGGAAGGCTACAAAAAGCTATCTCAGAGGTTTAAACTGTCAGTTTCAACTGTAAGAAATGGAATCAGGAAATGGAATGCCGTAGGCACAGTTGCTGTGAAACTCAGGTCTGGCAGGCCAAGAAAAATACAGGAGCAGCATATGCGGAGGGTTGTGAGGATGGACAACCCAAAGATCACTTCCAAAGGCCATGCAGCATCTTGCTGCAGATGGTGTATCTGTACATTGTTCTCTAATTCAGCGCAATTTGCATAAAGAACATCTGTATGGCAGGGTGATGAGAAAGAAGCCCTTTCTGCACTCTATGCCCCAAACAGAGTCACTTTTTGGAACAAAGTGCTTTGGACTGATGAGACAAAAATTTAGTTATTAGGTCATTAGATTTCTGTTTATCCAATAAACTTTATGTCACTGCTGACTTTCATATGACTGTAGGTGATAGAGATGATTCAGTATAAGGTTTTATGAGTGCTGGCATATCATAAAGACAAGTATTGGCAGGCTTATAACAAAATATTCAGTTATGTTTTTCAAAAACTAATTGATAACTCCTCTCAATATATAGATATTTAAGAGCTACTTTCATACCTCTCAACTGTCCTAGTTTTCATGGGACAGTCCTGAATTTCTCAGTAAAGCACACCTCCCAACATTTAAAAAACAGAAAAAAAGGAAATAATTATCTGCCGCATGTAGGTGCAAATTTATTGCCACATCCATTTAGAGCAAAGCATTTGTGTTTTCATTATTTTACAGTGGTCATTAACAGGAAATTCATACAAAATACAGCTGGCCAGTCTTCTTCCATCCTGATGCTTTTAACTCCATGTTGTTTATTATAAGATTTAAATAAGGTATATATTACATTAGTTATGGGCGCATATGTTTTAGAACATTTTCAGTATGGTGTAAGGTCACTAAGGATATAGTCTGTGTTTCATTTGTAAAATTGAAATGTTACAAATGCCAAGGGTGTAAGAATTGCATACTATTTTATAGAAGACCACCATAAATAATAACCATCATTTTTTGGGATAACAGTAACAGTATAATTACATTATTGGTCCATTGAGAATGTAAGCTGAAGCTGTAAACTAAAGTTAGGGAGAATATTGAGAGACTGACACAATAGTTGTGATTTACAATATAATGATTTAGCAAGTTTCTTTATTATCTTTCATAATATTTTTTCTAATCAAACATTTTTTGGGGTTAAGATATATTTGGGCAACTTGACACAATACTTTGGGAGTACAAAGGAAGCAGATGTCCAAATGCAAAGCCATCTCAAGCACAATTTGGTCCTGTCAGCAACAGATGCATCCTGGTGTGTCCTTGTGTTATCTCCAAATGTATGCCACCTCCCTTCAAGTTTACCGTGTGCAAAAACATAATATTCTCTGTATGTTTGTATTTACATAGTTGATATGAAGAAGACCATTTTTATAACACTTGCCTTGACAAAGGCTTTGTCAAGTCTGGACTGTCCAAATGGAAGTAAATTGCCTGCATGTTCCCTCCATGAAACACTTTTTAGGACATTTTTTACTCTAGTGCTAAAGATACTTCTTTGTATGGATTATAATTCCTCATACATGTGGTGTAATGATTTATTTGCTACCACATGTGGTGTTAGGCCCATCCTGCATGTGGGTTTATTGAGTGATTTTTTGATGTCCATGCATCGTTTTTCCATTGTCTCTTAAAGGGCATGTAAAGACAAAAAAATAAAATCCCATTTTTACTTTCTTTAATGAAAAAGAAACCTATCTCCAATATACTTTAACGAAAAAATGTGTACCGTTTTTATAAGAAACCTGACTGTATGCAGTGAAATACTCCCTTCATTTACTGCTGTGGATAGGAATTGTCAGATGGTCCCTAACTGCTGAGCAGGGAAACAATCATACTTATGAACAGCAGGAGGAGCCCCCACCTTACTTCCCAACCATGCAGAACTCAAGCAGCTTTGTTTATGATGATCCCTAAGCAGCCCAGACCGCACTAAGCATGTGCACAGTCTTAGTCTTGCAAAGATGTTTAACAAAGTTACAAGATGGTGACCCCCTGTAGCCAACTTTGAAAGCATAAATCATTTGTTTGATTAGGATTGTGGTGCAGTAAGTTCATGTTTATATTTTAGTATACAAAATACAGCATTTCTAGCCTTATTCTATTTTAGACTTTACATGCCCTTTAAGGGGGCCATAAACCTGAATATCCACTTGTTTGGCAAAATCACCAAACAAGCAGATCTCTGCTAACAAAACTTAAAGGGATCCTGTCATCGGAAAAACATGTTTTTTTCAAAACGCATCAGTTAATAGCGCTACTCCAGCAGAATTCTGCACTGAATCCATTTCTCAAAAGAGCAAACAGATTTTTTATATTCAATTTTGAAATCTGACATGGGGCTAGATATTTTGTCAATTTCCCAGCTGCCCCAAGTCATGTGACTTGTGCCTGCACTTTAGGAGAGAAATGCTTTCTGGCAGGCTGCTGTTTTTCCTTCTCAATGTAGCTGAATGTGTCTCAGTGAGACATGGGTTTTTACTATTGAGTGTTGTTCTTAGATCTACCAGGCAGCTGTTATCTTGTGTTAGGGAGCTGTTATCTGGTTACCTTCCCATTGTTCTTTTGTTTGGCTGCTGGGGGGGGGGAGGGAGGGGGTGATATCACTCCAACTTGCAGTACAGCAGTAAAGAGTGATTGAAGCACAAGTCACATGACTGGGGGCAGCTGGGAAATTGACAATATGTCTAGCCCCATGTCAGATTTCAAAATTGAATATTAAAAAATCTGTTTGCTGTTTTGAGAAAGGGATTTCAGTGCAGAAGTCTGCTGGAGCAGCACTTTTAACTGATTCATTTTGGGAAAAAAAATGTTCCCCATGACAGTATCCCTTTAAATAAATGTTAAAAAATTTAATTTGAGTTAATAAATTATTATTAGTCTAAGTAAAAAGTATCACCTAAATATTACAGCATTTAAAGTTCATGGACATAGCCCCGAGGCAGAAGTGCAAGAGCACTAAGTGGTACAAGAGTGTGCCCCTTAGTGTTCAAATAAAGAGCACGTATGCCTGGGGATTCTCTGCACTTTGCACCTTGTAGCATACAAAAAATTCAGTGTAGACCGCTTCATGGACAGATCGGACACAGCATCTAGATACCCGATCAGAAGGATCACCCCACTACACATACTATGTGAGTTTTTGAGCCTACATGATACCTATAGGTTTACACACCCCGACACCAAAGATTATACATTTTACTCTGGGGCACATAGAATACACTCCAGGTTAGATTACTTTTTTCTTGCGGACTCTCAGCTTGCTAACATACTGACCTCTACAATTGGCAACATAAGTGTTACTGATCACGCACCAGTTTCCCTGATTTTGAAACAACTTGTTTCTAAGACTACCTCATACAACTGGTGATTTCCCTCCTATCTGAATAATAACACGGACTTCCACCATTACCTTAAGCAACAATGGGCTAACTATCTTGACGATAATATGCAACACTGGGATGACCAGAACTTACTGTGGGCAGCTTCTAAACCTGTTCCGAGGGGGCATATTACAGCCTATATAATACGACAGAAAAAAACTTTTCTTGATAAATACACCTCCCTACAAAAGGAACTCACGAAACGTTACAAGGCATTCAAACTCACAAACTCTGAGGCAGATAAAATAAACTACATGGACACAAAGGCTTTGTTTAATTCTTTATTAAATGACAGCGCCCAGTACAAAATTTCTCATATAAAAAATAAGTTTTACAGGTGGGGGAATAAATCGGGGAGACTCCTTGCCAAAATAACCAAACCACACACGTCACAACATTTCATTAAGAAATTAAAAACGGAGGAGGGATGGGCTCGGGACACTGAAGCCATTGTAGCTGAACTTGAGACATATTTTAAATGCTTTTATGAAGAGAATCAGGATCATCCAGAAGAAGGGCTCTCTTTCTTACGTAATGCCCACTTATCCAAACTTTCAGTACAGGACAGAGAGGTCTTAGATGCACCTATTACAGAACAGGAATTAACATCAACAATAAAACATTTGAAGAATGGGAAATCCCCTGACCCCGATGGCTTAAGTGCAGAATATTATAAAATCCTTCTCTCGGACCTCGTCCCACTACTCACCACGCTTTTTAATGATGTCCTACAGGGCTTTCCCTTGTGGTGTGAAGCGAACGAGGCGAGAATTATATTAATCCCTAAGGAGGGGAAGGACCCCACCCTCCCCTCCTCCTACAGACCGATTTCTCTTCTAAATCAAGACCTGAAATTATTAACCAAAATTATGGCAGACAGGTTACAACTCGTTCTCCCACATATACTTACCACTCACCAGGTGGGGTTCCTCAAGGGACGCTACCCGGTCCAGGCCCTCCAGACGGCACTGGCTACCCTGTATCAATGCAATCTGGAGAAAAGAAAACACGGTATATTAATTAACTTGGACGCTGATAAAGCCTTTGACAGAATAACACATACTCACATAAAAAGACTACTTAAATTTCAACACTTTGGCATACAGATGCTCAACTTATTTCGGACCCTATACTCACATTCTTACACCCATGTTACGGCTAACGGACTGAACTCCCCTAGATTTTTGATACAGAGAGGCACGAGACAAGGATGTCCTCTTTCACCACTACTTTTTAATCTTGCTTTGGATCCTTTACTACGTCATTTACTTAACGATGACACCTTTGCAGGTATCCTTGTTGGCACACAACAAGTCAAGCTAGTAGCATATGCAGATGACATTCTCCTTTTTGTAAACAAACCTCGAACAGAACTCCCCGCAATCTTACACAAAATAGAGACTTTCGGAACCATAGCAGGATTTAAAATCAATCTAGGAAAATCTGAGGCCCTGCGTCTACAGCACACCTCCCCATCAGATTGGGCGAACCCATTTCCCTTTCAGAAAGCCACAACACATATAAAATTTCTCGGAATCCAACTGAGACAACATCACAAAGACATGTATAAGTCCAACATTAGACTTACCATAGATCAAATTGAACAAGATACCCGCAAATGGATAAATACAGTATTCCTTTTACATCATGGCAGACGAAAGGTCTAAAAAACATGAAGGATATGATTACAAATGCCAACATACTCCAACCAACCGCGACCCTGGTCCAAACATACCCCTTTTTGCAACTTCACCTATTCTCCTTATTACAACTCACGCACTCATCGCGACTCGATTAGCTAAATTAACAGATGTAGATAAGACCAACCCAATTGACTCGATATGGCCAAAACATGACACAATTAGATCAACTGCACATATCTACAATCTAATCAGGATGACCATTGATGTGGACAACACCACCACAAGCTTTACGAGATGGAAAACAGTCATCCCACATTCAGATAACGTAGATATTCTTCGTTATCACACCCAAATGATGAAACTACTACCGGCTAGCACATACCAAGAAATGTCCCTACAAATATTGCATCACACCTATTTGACTCCTTTGAAGAGATTCCATATTGGCACGGCGGTCTCAGATAATTGTTTAAAATGCGGGGACTCGAGAGCCGATATAATACACTGCCTTTGGTCATGCCCACTCATGCAACAGTTCTGGAGGGAAGTCGCCAGTTATTGGGAAACTCTGTCGGGGAAAACTCTAACCATTCACGCTACTTGGGCCATCTTTAGCAAACTGGAGCTTACCTCCTATATTTCCAAACCAGAACGGGCTTTGGCTGAAAGGCTGGCTGCAGCGGCCAGGAAAGCCATTTTACATACCTGGTTGTCTCATCTTCCTCCACCAATGTCCTTGGTACTTCAGAAACTGCAATATATATTTCACTTAGATTGGATAGAAACCTTAACGAGTAAGGAAAGCCATACGGGCACATTTTTTGATACCTGGCTGACGCATATTAACACGCTCCCACCGCACACTAAACTGCTGACCTTTCAAACTTTTCAATATACTACATGGTATGACAGGGAGCTACTGCTGGGGTCCGATCTTGTTTGTGAGGCGGAACAACAGCTGATGCATAGAGATGATCAACAACAATCAACTTTAATGGGACCCCCCAGGAGCCACTCCCTTAACCGACTATTAACAGGCTCTCTGTGAGTACGGACCTTTTCCTACTTCTCCCTACTGTTGGTAATTAATGATATGCTGGATCGTTCTTCACCACATATAGATGGCTACATATTTCTCTGGTCCATTCTTTCCTGGTCACTTGACAACGGCAGGGAATGCTAACTATAGCTCTTGCCTTCTACTCCTTTGTTCTACCCTTGACAAAGTATTGTTATCTTATTTACTTTTTTTTCCTTGGTCATGATTTTGTTTTAATTCTTTTATTTGTATTTTGGAAAAACTAATAAAAACATTTGTGAAAAAAAAAAAATTCAGTGTAAAGAGCAAAAAGCAGTGTGGTAAGGCACAGGCCAGCCCTGTCCTTACTGGCTGCCGTAGCTTGAAATATCTTTAAATTCACCACAGTACTACACTGCATATTCTACATTAATTAGATCATATAAATGCACTTAAGACAGAAAAATAGGAGCTTTTTTCAGCAACATTTTAATTAAATTCTATCCAAAAAGTACCTTGTAGATATTAATATGCACACGCAAAGTTTTATTTGAAAACAGCAGAAGCGTGTAAATATGGTTTGCATTCAATAAGTTGCACTTTAAACAATGAACCTATAAACTGTCACTCCAGCTGCTGCTAACAGCATCCCATAACAGATGCAGAGGCCTGATTTAGATAGACATTTGCCTTAAAGTTGTTTTGTTTGCCCATTTTCTGGAAATCAGCCAGAAAACTCATAACAAAAAATTTGTACAACCAGCGATATGTACAGCTCTGTATAATATATTTGTGCTTTTCAGTTTAACATGCAAATAAAGTTTTCGGACTTTTGTGATTATTTTGGGAATACACTAGATAATTAAACACCATTTAAATTATCATTTTTTTAACTGTGGATGCAGCCAACATTTCAATAGTCATTTAAACCAATCTTTTAAACAATGATCTGCAATATTCCATCCCCTACACATAATTTGACTGTTACAAATCAGAGAAGACTTTATATATCCTCTGAAATTTCTGGCCATTAAAGCTCATAAACTCTTTAGATTGCTATGCTATGTTTCTATGGAAAACAGAACTAGATAGAAAGCAACCCATGATATATCCACAGGCATACATTCACTCAGGAAAATGAAATTGCTTTACAATTAACTAAATTGCATGCAGGTATATGAAAACATGTTTCACATTTAAACCCTTCCTGAACTTAATCACTGAGTTCAGAAATAATGATTTAGTTAAATCCATCTTTAGTTATATGTGGGGAAAATGGCATAACAAGGTAGAACTAATTCACAGACCTAGGGATGGTGTTGGTATGTTTCTCTGTATTTTACTAGCCTAGTAGAGAATCATTTTTCCACGTATGTATCCAAATGTATTGTTAGAAAGTTAACCAACATAGAAAGGCTGGAATTCTTTCAAAAAGGCGGGAATTGCAAGTGTTTGCTATAATTGGCCATTGGCTTTGTGAATTATGGCATGGCCTGAAATATCATGATATTGTAATAGTAATACAGGTATATGACCTGTGATCCAGAATGCTCTTCATGCTGTAAGTCTAGTATGAAATCATGTAATTATTAAATAAACCCAGTGAGTTTTGTTTTGCTTCCAATAAGGATTAATTATATTTTAGTTTGGATCAAATACAGGGTACTGTTTTATTATAACAGAGAAAAAGTAAATAATTTAACACAATTTGGATTATTGATAAAATAGAGTCTGTTTGAGTTAGCCTTTCTGTAATTCGGAGCTTTCTGGATCCAAGATTTACAGATAACGGATCCCATACCTGTATGTTAATTCTGGTAGAATGCTGCCACATTTACCAGCATCTTTCACTAACAAAAGTAATTTAATAGGGGTGAATGCACATACTGTATATAAAATATTGTGTTCATACAGTATACACTGATTGCAGTAGTAAAAAGAATAAAAATTGACCAAATTTCTGCAATACCTGTAAGGGATATTATCAAATACAGTGTCACTGGGCAAACCATAACACGTACAGTAGGAGTTTTTTTGTTTGATTTTATACTGGTGGATTAGCAGAACTGAAATAATCTCTAACAGGCAAATGAAAATGTATTTACTGTACATGCAGGAATAATTATTGAGCATATGTTTCCTCTAAGTACTTTAATTACATTACCAATCATTTTTAATAGTGATCATAGAAGACTGCTGCATTATTTTGCTACTTACCTATAGTTTCTCTTCAGTTAAGGTTGTTTTTTGCCTGTCTGTTTCCCAGTCCAAATAATTACCTAAAATATTATTTGATACCAGTATTAATGCTTAAGATAACACAGATAGGACGTAGATATTTTCAACCAAAAGGAGACCATTTATCTTCACTGCATATAATTATGGCCATGATCTTTTGCGTAACTAGATTTTACTGGGCCCCACAGCAAATTCATTTTAGGGCCACCAACATCATCAGAGGTTGTCCTTTTTTACCAGTATATGTTGAAATTGTTCATTATTTAGGGCCTAATGGGGCCCTTATACATCCTGGTCTTCCCTGCAGGCGCAAGGTCTGCTTCCTATGTAGTTACTCCCCTTGCCATGATGTTGTATCTTGCTTGTTAAATATATATTTGTTGTTGTGTTTTTAGGAGCTGGTTGTTATGGGAGCACCTGGATCATACTATTGGACAGGCACAATAAAAGTATTAAACCTTACAGACAACAAATACTTCAAACTAAGAAATCAAGCTGTCACTGCAAAGCGCTATACATACTTAGGTGAGTTTTGCACCTAAGTACAATATCATCAAGGGATGAGATGAACATTTTGACTTCTACTACAGTTTTTCATTAGATCATTAGAAAATGGCTTCTTTTAAATTTTTGCATATTTGCATATTTTGTGTCCTGGTATATGCCTTTGCTAATATTAAAAAAAATAATACAATTAAGGCCACTCCTTAATCCATCAGAAGCTGCCCATTTTATGGGGCTCCGATACTCCCAAGAACATACAGGAAGATTGGTTGGCTCCTGATAAAATAAGGATCTCTGTAAACCCAACTGGGGTAGAGATTAATGTAAATGATGTATTATATCTGCAGAATATGTCAGAGTTTCATAAACAAAGAATGATAATAATAGATGTGTTGTCAGCATGCGTTATTATCTTGTGCATGTTTTTCTTTGTATATCAATATGATTTTTGCACAGGTCCTTCCTAAGTGGTTGTGAATTTAGCTTTTGCAGCTGTGATCTATGCATTATCAAGTTTTCTTTTCTCCAAAAACCTTATATAATCTGTTTGTTTCACTGCAGGATATGCTGTGACTGCTGGTCACTTTTCCCAGCCTACAACAATGGATGTAGTCGCAGGAGCTCCACAAGACAGCAGAATAGGAAAGGTGAGGCTTCCGTCATTCTGCTGCTTGTGATTCAGTTGGCTCTGTCTCAAATCCACACATGCAATGACCACATCAATATTTTCCTTTACGCATGTAATGCTATTACGAGAATATTGCTTGTAAGATACTACTGTAGAATTGCTCTTTGTTATGAAAAACATATTTAGGCAAATTAAATTTTGCTGCTGTAAAGACTGTAGGTCATAAGCTTACATTTTTGCCATTGCAACAGGATTTGGGGTAAAGCACATTTAATAATTCACATTTTAATAGTGGAAATTATTGTTCAAAAAAAATCCAATAGAGAAAAAATACATGAAAACATGAGATGTAGATCAGATGCCATTGTGTCTTCATCAAAGGAAGGTTCAGGAATAGTATAACACTTCAGAGTTAGGTTAAGAGTGAGTTAAAACAATATACAGGGTGCTATTATAGCCTTTTAATTGTATTTGCAATGTATTTCTTCCATTTTTTAAGGACTTTCCATATTTACGTTTAGGGGGTTATTTATCAAAGGTTGAGTTTTATAGGTTTGTGAGTTTTTTATACCTCGAATAAACTCACAACTCGAATGTTTTCTAATTTATGAAAAAGCTTGAATGTAAAAAGTTCAAATCAGTATTGTCGGGGTGAAAAACTCAAAGGTTTTAGCTGGAGAATTTTCAGATTCTAGCTAATTCAAGCTTCGGGGTATAATAAATCTCGAACAATTTGAGCTTTTAAAGAAAAAAAAACTCAAAAAATTTGAGTTACCCTTGAAAACTTGAAGAGACCATTGAATGCAAGGTCCACCACTTTAGGCTGCAGAGTAGCAGTGTCCATGTATTAAAGGATCAGTAACATCAAAAAATGAAATTGTTATAAAGTAATAAAAATATATTGCAGAGTTGCCCTGCACTGATAAAACTGGTGTGTTTGCTTCAGAAACACTACTATTGTTTAAATAAATCAGCTGATGTGTAGCAATGGGGGCAGCCATTCAAAGGAGAAAAGGCTCAGGTTACACAGAAGATAGCAGATAAGCTCTGTAGAACATAATGTTATCTGTTATCCATTATTTATCCTGTGCCATATAGCCTTTTTTTTAATTTCCGCCATTGCTACTCAGTAGCTTGTTTGTATAAACTAGTAGTGTTTCTGAAGCAAACAGATCAGTTTTACCAGTGCAGGGCAACAACACTACATGATATTTTCATTACTTTAAAACACTTTTTTGGTGTTACTGTTCCCACTGCATGTTGTTTTAATGCAGGACCCAGAAAAATAGGGCAAAGCAGACTAAACACAAACTGGGGAACCTGTCTGGCATAGTGATGGAGCATAGCTGCTACATACCATGAAAGGAGCTAGTATCATAGGATTTTAAGGAGCTTTATTTTCCCTTTAAACATATTTAGTCCTTGTTAGTATTATATTCCCTTTTTTCAGTTATTACACACTTATTGCTGGAATATCACCCCAGTACTTGTATCAGGCACTCTCAGTAATATTTATCTAAGAAAATACCTTTGTCAATTCAAAAGATGAACAAAGATACCTTTGTCAATTCAAAAAATGTACTTCACTGGAGTAATACATTAATATTTCAGACATGACAAGGTTCCAATACAACCTTAACAAAAGAATAAATAAGCTTTACTGTTAAATGCAAAAGGAAAACGTATTGTTAGAATGTAAAGCAATGTAAAGCAAGAATTTTTGGCGAAACGAAACGGGTCAAATTCGACTATCCCTAATTATAAATGCTTTACATTCTAACAATACATTTTCCTTTTGCATTTAACAGTAAAGCATATTCATTCTTTTGTTAAGGTTGTATTGGAACCTTGTCATGTCTGAAATATTAATGTATTACTCCAGTGAAGTACATGTACTTTGGCAGATGAAGCAATTTAATATTGCATTCTTTACCCGATATACTCTATCACTGTCAATAGTTGTTTGCTAATATATGTTAGAGTAATTGTGTATGTAATGCGGATTAGTCTTTAGTAATATTGACTGCATAATGTTGAAGATGTTATTAAGCCCAGTCGTGTAATGTAACATCTTAGATATAAGATTTCTAAAGGGAATGGTTAATACAGCTATGCAGTATATAAACTATACCCCAATCAATATTTCTTTCAAAGAAAATAAAATGCATTGTAATATATTAACTACATTTAAATTGACTTTGTCTTCATAAGATGTTGGTAATGTGCAAACAGTTGGTTAGCTAGGTATCTGAAAATAGTAGCCTGAGCTGGAACAGAAATACTAACCCTTTCCAAATTTATAATTAATATATATTTTTTCTTTTAGGTTTTCATCTTTAGAACTGATAAGAGGTCTGGCTCACTTGTTCAGATTTTTGAAGCTTCTGGCAAAAAGGTTAGCCTTACTATGAGCGTGTCTTGCATGCTACAATTGGGTTCAAATGGCCTGGTCTATAAATGATAATGTGTTAGTGTTCACCTCTACAGAAGTGAGCATAATAAAGAGGGCTTGTGTTGGACATTTATGCTATGCTAATAATTTTAAAAACGTATTTTCCTAATTTGCTCGTATAAATCACTGATAGAAACTTTTTTGTTTTACTTTTTACACTGAACTCGCTCAACCCCCAGATCCCCAATAAATAGGGTAATTTGTTTATAGGGATATAATAAGCTGTGTATAAGATAATGCCTTTGTAACAAGGAGTATCTAATTTATACAGATAGCTTATGTCTGAACTGGTAGCTTGTTTTATCAGCTTCTCTTCTGACAGCAGTGACTTGGCAGAACAGGAACATGGGTAGGAAGCTGGAAAATTAAAGTGATTTCATTTTCTTGTTTAGAAAAAAAATATATATTCTAATGACTATATAGGAAAAGGTCTGTTCAGCACAAGCCCTATGCATTGAGCTCTAAAACAGGTATACATGTTGGTTTAATGTGTTGGAATATTTATTATTTTATATCAATTTAATCTTACTATTAAGACGCTTTAAGCTAATAACTTACACTCCTTTAAAACCTTTTCACAAAATTGGGTGTAAAGTTTGTATTTAACTGTCTACAGCAATAATGCATTCTATTTTATTTTGGCATTATTGAGATAGAAACGGTTAAAGAAACAGTAACACCACAACTGAAAGTGTATCAAAGTAATTAAAATATAATGTACTGTTGCCTTGCACTGGTAAAACTGGCATGTTGGCTTCAGAAAAACTATTATAGTGTATATATAAACAAGCTACTGTGTAGCCATGGGGCAGCCATTCAAGTTGGAGAAAAGGCACAGGTTATACAGCAGATAATCATTGTATTGAACAAGGCTCATCTGTTATGTGTTGTGTAAAGGTGGCCATAGATGCACCAATAATATTGTACAATCGAACAATACTCGGTGCGTGTATGGTGGGAGACAAGCAGACCAATATTGGCAGAAGACTTGGATATTGGTAGGTTCATCGATTGGGAAAATTTTGAGTGGATGCGTTTGAAGGCACCAGAACATCGCCCATTGTAATTGCTCAATCGTCAGATACAGGTAGAATTCTATTGTTTCTATTTGTATATCTGACAATTCAGTTCTACACTTGTGTATTGAAACAAATGATCTTTCCTGGAAAGATCTTTTCCAGGAAAGATTGTAATGGTAACATTTAAGGCAACCTTAACCTGTGCCTTTTCCAGTTTGAATGGCTGCCTCCTTAGCCTCACAGCAGTTTATTTTTATAAACTATAGTGTCTTTCTGAAGCAAACACACAGCTTTTACAGGTGCATGCTAACAGTATATTATATGTTAATTACTTTAAAATGTTTTTTTTTTTTTTTGGTGTTAATGTTTCTTTATTATGGAGAATTGTTTAAACCTTTATTTCGTATGTGTGATGCATTGTGTGCATATTCATGTGTTTAAAAAATTAAAATAGCCCTTTCGCTAATGGAGCAAAGTTAGCCCCATTCAAGAACCTCATGAAGCCAATGAAAGTAAACACAAGTATTCTCAAAATTTACACCTCCCTTCACCTCACACAAGAATTACTTCCCCAAGCTGTCCAAATACCTTGACAGTATACATTGTATTTTCCCCACTAACCCTCTCAACCTGGCTGACATAAGAAATTATACAAAAATATTTTTAAAAAATGCTTACCACTTGATTTCCTGGCTAATGCAGCTTTGTTGTGTTCTGTTCCCCTTTAAGAAAAGGAAATTGTAAAAGAAACCCTCAGCTTATTCTCCAGAATTCTTTGTACTTTGGAAAAAGTTTACCACTTCCTCACATCCCAATTTAGCTATTTTCAGTTCTCCTTCAAGACCTGCCTCATTTCTATGACAATATACCATACAATAGGTTTTGTACTCTTAGAAATAAAATACAAACATAAACTCAGGTGGTATCAAAAAAAATCTTTTACTATTTAAAAAAACAATTTGGCAGTTTACAATATTATTGACAAAATTTCAGATTACATAGCAATGATAGACATACCACCCAGAGGTTTGTGTGAGGCAACAATAGGAAGCAACATGGTATGGATGGTGTATTGATTGCATGGTTACTAAATATTTAATTGAATGGTGTGACCTCCGTTTATCTATATTTCTGTATTAATTTCTATGACAAGTTGTGTGCACAGGCATTCTGTATTCTATTGCAGGCAGTGTTACTTAAAAAATATCTAGGGACTTCTGTAAATCCCATCTGAAGCATTCAGCAATCAAATCATTCTCTGGATCAACTCAGTTTACTATTTAATCCTGTTACTACATTGCCCCTTTAGTTTCAGCTCAGTCTGTGACAGTTACTTTAGGGCAGAGACAAACGTGAAGATTCGGGGAGATTTAGTCATCTGGCAATAAATCGCCTCTTCTTCGGGGACTAACCTCCCGAACTGCCTTCCTGCCAACTAGAAACGAAATCGCCGGCGGGATGGCACTCAAATCGATTTGTTTCCGAAGTTGTCCGAAGTTTCCTCATGAGGCAATTGCGGGAGACTTCAGAAAGCGAAGCGCTCTGAGTGCCATCCCACCGGCGATTTAGATTCTAGCCTGCGGGGAAACAGTTCAGGGAGATTAGTCACAAGAAGAAGAGACAATTTGGCAAGTCTCCCAGAAACTTCGTGTGTGCCATTACATTTAAGGTACAGCAGTTTGGAATAAAAGGTTGAATTGATGCAATAGTTTTTTCAATCTCAGCTACTATGTAACTGGTTAAGGAATACACATATTTCATTAAGAGGACCAACTGCTCCAGTGTTAAATATGAGCTCATCCATTTTTTTAATGCCCTGGTCACCCTTAACTACATGATACATCTAATAATGTAGTATAAAAACAAACAGCTCATTGTTAAACTCAAGGTTATGGGTAAGGCTGGAACAAAGCTTTACCCAGAAAAAGTAAATATTTATTTGCTAATTGCTAATGTAAGATGGCAGTTTTATTTATAATAGAGAACATACAGAAGGGTGCACAGTCTTGTGAAATATTCTGTTTATTGAGACATAATATTGAATACATGTATGTGACCCATATGCCTGTAAACTACTGTATAAACCTCTCCAGGGATGGAAAGCACACCACCCAAATAGTCCACAGTCCATGTGAGGATTCCTCCTCCAAACACAGATCAACAAGCTGTTGTGAATTCTACTACCCAAAAAACTGAAAATAGTTTTTGAGGAGGTTATGCAGTGCAGCACTCCAGGGTACCTGTGCATGTTCATGAAATTGCATTCTCATTTTCATCTTCATCTTCTAGTCATTCAAGGGCTCCTCATTTAGCTACATCATTATTATATTTGCTCATTACTATCTTTTGTCTTTTTGGAGATCTGGATTGTTGTGGGATGTCAAGCTGGGAGCTTTTCTATTGTGGTTCAAAATATCAGCTTGCCACTGAAATTGCACTTTGCATACTTTGCATACTGTGCTTGCACTCACAAATAAGTCCTAATATTTTCTTTGTAGTAAACTATATTGTGTGCAATTTAGCAATCAGATTTACACTGGTGGAAAAGTTGTCTAAAAAACTTTTTTTTTGCATAGACTGAAAACTCCTTTAAGATCACATTTATATAATAAGTATTGTATGTCCTTTATTATCCAAAATACATTTATGTGAGGACTCATATATTACACACCACACCTTCAAAATATTAGCACAACCCCCCCCCCAAAAAAAATTTATATAAAATTGACGCTCAGTTTAAAGTCAGGAATAGCATATATTTTAACGAATTCAATGAATGAACAAATATAGTAAATATAGTACAAGTTTATTTAACGTTTTTTACTTCATGAAAATTGTCATTGCTAAACTACCAGCCAAAGTTATTAGGAGGCATTAGAGATCTAGATCTTGTTCAAAAGAACTCACAGAATGTGTCAACAATGTTAATAAACTTAATATAGTTTCATTTTGTCATGGAATTCATTGCGTTTGTTACCATAAAATGAATCTTTGTTCTGGGCAGAAGTACTGAATGCTTTGTTGTGACTTGGCTTGGTTGCAGGTGGGCTCTTACTTTGGCTCCTCCTTATGTGCAGTTGATCTGAACTCTGATGGCCTAACAGACCTACTAGTTGGAGCTCCCATGTTCTCAGAGGTGAGGGATGAAGGACAGGTCACTGTATACATCAACAGAGGAAATGTAAGTATATGTGTGAACATTTGAAGTGCTTTGGTATTTATTCTTTTTATTTTAATATACATATATATAATATTTCATGGTTTTTGAGTTGTGTGCAATTGTATATAGAACTCAATATTTCCTAGCACTAAAATATGGCTATTTTAACTGAGCATTTGATATCCATTTCAGTTAAAGGACTGTGCTGTTTTGTGGCAGATTCTTTATCAAACTACTCCATAGGTATTTATTGACTGGCAAGCATTGTTAGTATATCAAGCACCAATACTTAGTATATATAGCTTTAAGCATTTTGTGAAGCACCAAATATGATAGTAAAAAGAACTATAACTATGCAGGACTGGTATAGAAGAAATCATCTCACTGATGTTCTCATTCTCTTCTGATTTCCCTCTTACATAAATCTGTTTTACTTGCAGACATATAGTCATTTCCTAGAATTTACAGACTTCATAATGCAGCCTTACATTTGGCAGTGATTCAACTGTTTCCGTTGTTGGCCTTTGCCTTGCTGAATAGGTCTCAGACGTATTCATGTGAAATGTATAGGTCTCTTTGATATATCTGGAATGGTTATATAGGAAATGTGGGTTAAGAAAAGATAACTGTACAACTTGTATATATCCTAGCATGATTACACCCCCAAATAAAATGCTCACTCTCTATTCATGTACTGTACCTTTGTCTTTCCACATTCTGCATATATACAGTGCATTGTAAGGCACAGACTGGAAAAGTAGTGAATGGGGTATACATTGCTCTAGGTTTCTCATTTATACATAGTGAGGGATTCCAGGTTAAGTATAATTACCCTCATACTGGGGGTAATTCTGGATTCTCAGGCTGTGTATAGGTGGGATAGAGAGGCAGTGTTTCTCTGAAGAGCTATTCCAGAGCAAAAGTTGCTGGGGGCTCTAAGGAATTGTGTCTTACCTTGTTTTGGGTGGATGAAACACTGAAAAAATGAGGATTATTTTTTCTGTTAAACTGGTGACTCTTGTTTGTCACACTTTTGTTTGACTCCTGTTTTGCGAATAATAAAGTGCAGTGAGAATAAACTGCTTTAAATGTACTATTTGGAGTCCCTGATTCCTGTCTGCCTTAAAGGGAACCTGTCACCTGGACATGAAAAGCTGTATAATTAAAATACTTTGTAAATGAAACACGAACCTCAATTTTTTTATTAAAACATCCATACCTTATAAATATATTTTAAAATCTGAGCTTTCAATCAAATATTGCCTGCCCTGTCTGACACTTTCCATTCTGCACTTTGTAGATGTCACTGCACTCCTCTTATTCCCCTTCTCTTCATACTGTCTATAATGTGTAGGCTGTGAGAGGGACTGTGTACCATGTCACCTAATCTGGCACATACACAAGATTTTGGGGTGACACAAAGCTTGCCTTAATAACAGTGCCCACAAAGTGGTGCCTGCCTGCTTGCTTTGATTGTCGCTTCCCAGACTCAAGGTGACAAGATTTAAATCATTTAAATTTATATTGTTTATTGTAAGGTTATTTAGCTCAACCAACAGGATAGAAAAGGATTTGGACAGGTATCCTTTAACTCTAAAAATACGTATTTGATAAGATCTCTTGTTTCACAGTCTTGAAACCCCTGGTAGATAAAGGCCCCTATTGAATTGGGTCTATTAAAAGTGCACATTTTAATTACCTGGTTCCTCAATTCTAAGCTATTCCCTTTTTAGTCTCAATATTGCTTGACCTTATTGATTTTATACAAATGAAGGCTAACATCAATTCTGTTCTGAAGCCAGATGGCTTTGTTGCAAGTTCATGAGAACTGTTATGTCTCTATTTGCTTGTGTGAAATGTTTAACACTTCTAAGTTTACCTTGAATCACTTAATTGTGCTTCCAGTATAGCAAATGTGTCAAAGTATTAGTTGCATAATTTAATGGTTTTTATTGCTGTGATTTGCTTCTCCAGAAGTGTGATTAGCAGAGCATTTTTCACATGGTTCTCGTTTCCCAACCATCACAGCTGTTCTAAATATTTAATGATGATGAAGGTATTGTAGCTTTTATAAAGGGATGTATATATTATTAATGGGTCAAATGTTTGCCAAAGTGCCATCCCATAACAACCAATCTGAAGTTAGATTTTACTGATCCTATAAATGAAACATCTTATTAGTAGTTACTGAACTATTGCACAACTCTTAGGTGAATACAACAACACTATAAAAAGGACGGCATGTAAGCCTTTTGATGATTTACTGATTATTTACCGATTTTCAGGGTATTTAACAATGCTTAATTTCTAAATCAGCACTTTTCCAAGGACTGGCTTATTATATAGTAATGTGAAGAACACAACTCACTTAGATAGTTAGTAAAGGTAATAATAAGATGCATGTTGCATAGTCAAAGTGAAAAAGGACTTGCTTGCCACATAGTTGAAGAAGTTGCTTGTTATATTGTAATGTTTTATGGTATATTGACATGTTATATAGGCCTTAGGACTTTAAATGGTAACAAAGATATTTGAACATATTCAGACACTTCCAAATCATGAGGCTGGCCCCTTCATAGGCGTAGCCAAGCTAGTGGCTTAGAGACACAGCCTCAAGGCCAATAATGGTGCAATATTGGAAGGTTGCTTAATTGTTCTACTGGATTCTTGTAGAAACTGAGCCTGGAGGCAAATTTGCGTGAGATTTTTGTAGATATTTGTCTGCAGCCTTGTGACTACTTGAAATTGGGGCTGTTATACTAAAATGTTTTTTTCATATAACATGTAACATTGTTTAATCTAAGAGGGCCCATGATTAAACAAAGTGAAACATGCATGGAGTTTTCACCATTATATTAATTGACTAGTTCTTACAAAGTACTGTTTTTACCATGCTACTAGATTATTAAATTTATCAAAGTAATTGTTGTCCAATACATGTTTTTTCATTTAAAAGTCCTTTCAATGTGTATGATTTTCAAATGTAGTGTTCATATATAGATGTGTTCTTTGTTAAACATATAGTTGCTCTTTAAGTGCCATACCCAGTGCAATACAATTTAGCAGCAGAAGTAAAATTGAAAGATTTGAAATTTGACTGCTTTAATAACAACAGTCTCATAAATTGATGTAGCAGAGCTCACACAGCCTATATTTAGCCATGGAAATAAAACTACATGAAAAGCCATTTATCTTTTGTTCTATGTTTTAGTTTAGTTGGAAAATTTTGAACTGTATGATATCATATTCCATTCTTGATTGTTCAGCATTATGTTGCTTCACCCTTTCCTTTTTTTCCTCAACGAGTCAGCCCAAATTACGTTTATCAGTGCTAGCTCAATGAATTGTTACCGACTATATGAATGCATGGTAATTATTGCTGTGTCTCGAGTCATAGGAAGGTCTAGCAATCGTCAGGTGTTTCCTGATGTGTGTTTGAGACCAAACATTTTGCTTGCGGGATATCCCATTATTAACGACTACTGTGCTTTTAAAGGAACATGAGATTTCCTGTTTATATACAGTTGAAAAGAAGACAAAAACACAGTTCTGCAACATGTAATTCTACTTACTCAACCTCTTGTTTCATGTTATTTAGTTGTTTTTTTTTAGAAAGTGACTATGTATGATGTATAGTAAATGTAAATCTGATTTTTTTTTTAAAAATGTACTAAGATAAGAATGCAAGAATATAGACTTGTTATCGAAACTTATTTTCTATTTCCCAGGGAGTGATGGATGAACAGATTGATCTTAATGGTGACAACGCATACAATGCACATTTTGGAGAGAGCATGGCCAACCTGGGGGATATTGATGATGATGGCTTTCCAGGTCAGTTTTTTTTATGCTCACAGTTTGATATTTAATGTTCATAATATGATATATGTGCAGCCAGTATTCAGTAATAGATGTTGAAATAATATTATATAACCGATACTATTAACGGTTATTTTATATGTACCCAGGTTAATCTATTTGTAGAAAGTAGGCTGAAATAGTACCAACTGCACATCTTTAAGGGAGATATAATGTGATGTTAAAAAAAAGGCATTACATTTGACCAGGTGCAGTAACTCAGAACAACCAATGAGCTATTGGTTTTTAACAGGCTAGCTGATTGGGTGCCATGGACCAGGAGCAGATTTTGCTTTATTTAAAAAAAAAAAAAAACGAAATAGATACTGATGGATGTAAGAGCCACAGGAGAATGAAACAAAGTTGGAAAACAGGGAGGCGTAAAAGTAGAAGCACAAAATGCCTTAACATGTTTTAATTCCTAGACTATTATTCATTTGTTTGTTTTATAGCATATGTATAAGATATAACCATTGACATAAGGATCTGTAAGTACCTGATAGTTAAATGGCAAACAAGTGAAGGGACCAGAATCAGAGTAGTGAATTATCTAACCTGAAAGTATTCTATTGTTATTTTCTGAATCAAAAGGTCTGTAACAAGAACTGGAATAGTTTTAGGGGGCTGAATAGATCACCATAGAGTAACCAGTCATTTCTTTCTGTGACAGATGGAGTTATATCATATAAAATGCAAATTTGCTACATTTCACATGCTCATACAGGTTGTACATTTTTAAAACATGCTGCAGTATGGAACTATGTCACTTTTACAAGGGGTTTCACTTTTACTAGGGATTAGCATAGTTAAACAATATACCTCCAGGAATGTTGGATTTTATAAAGTGCATCAGAATGTGGCGCCCATAGAGTTATTGGTGCTTTTTAGCTAAGGGTAAATAGCTAAAAGGGAAAGCAGAAGTTGTATGCTGCATATATGTTTAAACAGGAAAATGGATCTTCACAGATACACCACAAAATCTGACATATATTGCTGAAAATTGGAGTGTATGATCGGCAAATGTATTTGCATTATTGGTGTGAAAATGTTACTGTATGTGGGGCATTAGCCTAAGCAGATCTTAGCTAATGTGCTATTAGCAAGTAATATCTAATGAAGTTTACATTGAGTTTTTTTTATTATTATGTGCAATTCTGAGTATGACTTTTCAAGTCTTAAATGAAAAACCAATTTGCAAAAACAAAAATATTACATTTACACTGCACTGTGTTCAATTTAATTCCAGTTTAATGTAAACGGAATTACTCCCTCTACTAATTGCATCATTATTCCAATGAATAAGAAAAGAACAAACTTACCTAAACCAATTCTCTTTTTACTTTTAACAGATGTGGCCATTGGGGCCCCACAAGAAGATGACTATGCGGGAGCTGTTTATATTTATCATGGGGATACTTCAGGAATTGTGTCTAAGTACTCAATGGTTGGTGTTTTTATAAGATATTTTTTTCATATCTTCATGCTTCATAAGATTATGCCTGAACTGCTGGACAATAGATGCACGTGGGATAATTACTAGGAATTTTCTTCCTGAGGGTAATCAAAGATATTCTGGCTGGTGGCCAGACATTGACACCCTATTGTTATTTTGCTGTTATTTTTTCCTTTAGTAATACTTTGTATTCATTTGAAATCAGAACATATATGTTTTGTTTCTCATATTTTGTATTAAATAAAAAAAGTTTGTGGCTGTTGTCACAAGCTTGTTAAATAAGTTTTATATTTGTTATTTTGTTTGTGTATTAATGTTGTTTGTGTATTAATGTTGGCATTACAACCTCACTTTTTTTACACTGACCATTTGATATAATTTTCTTAATTTCTTTTTTCTCTTTAGAGGATTTCATCAAAAAGCATTAGTCCTGGCTTGATGATGTTTGGCCAGTCAGTCTCTGGAGGGGTTGATATGGACAAAAATGGGTACTTGGGTAAGTTACATCTCTTTGAATACCAAGATATTATTACAGAATATTAACTCTTGCCACATATTTAAGGAGACAGAGAAGTGCCTAAATCTAACAGTATGTGTAATAAAACTTCTTACTGGAAAATATATTTTTTGCATGAAAAATATAATTAAGCATGACTTTGTGCAAAATGTTATTTTTCACATTGCTATATACAGGGCAGTGCTGACTATATAGTAATAAGTCAAATCAACTTGCTGTATTTTTTTTCTTTTGAAGACATTTTGCTAGTCATCAGGCTGGCTTTCTCAATTCAAAATGACTTGTACAAAAATATTTCTGCAGTTAAATATCCTAGAATATTGCTCCAATCAGCATAATCTATTTAGTATAGCCAGCATGAAGTCAGAGACCTCGAGGTAAGGTGTTCATTAGCAGGATTGGAGCTGTGAGGTGTTTTTAAACTGTCTAGGGAGAGGTGCTAAAACAGCACTGTATGTGGCAATAGATGTCGCCCCCTGCCTCTATTCAATTTGTTTTTTCTATTTTCACATATATGGCTTTTTTGACCCCTCCTTTGAACCAGTCCTACTGAATGTGTGCCCTTTTTCGTTTAGATGTAGGTACACAGCTAAGCCCTGAACAGAGGAGCTGGCTGTTCTGTGCTGTCCCATACATTGGTGTAACTGTTGTGTAGTTTCTCTCACATACAAATCGGAGCACTCCTCACTACGCTGCCTCAGTGTGTTGCTGGGTTTAAAGCAGGTCGGGATATGGTGTTTATTAAAGATCCTTCTCAGTTTTTCGGAAACACCCCAGCTACATAGGGGAGGACAAGTTATTTTGTCTGCTCTGCTTGCTACCTTCACTTGTAGTTTTTGATGTTGTTGTTTCTCCTTTTCATGTTTTTAACAAAGGCCCAATCTGGATACCTGCAATTTTTAAGGCCACTCTGAGCATGGCCAGATTTAGACTGCGGGCGCCCTAGGCCGATCGGTCCTAGCACCCGTCCGCGGTGCGAGTGCAGACACAGGAGCACCGGGGAGCTGCGCATCCCCAGTGCTACTCAGCAAGTGACCGGGCGTCATGCCATCCCACTGGATGGTGGGATTTAAATAGCAAGTACTGGTCCATTTGGGTCGGTTTCCTGTAGACCTCTGTTTTCAACTTTTTACCATCTCTGACTCTTACCAAGCAGTCCAAAAAAGCCAGTGTATTTATTATCTTGCATAACTACACACCAAAACAAAAAAAATACAGGAAGTCCAGTTGATTTGACTTATTACTATAGATATACCATGACCTGGATGAATGAGAACCTTCACAGGCAGTGCTGACTGCACAGACAAACAAAAGGGGTTAATACCCCACGCAGTGTGCAAAAAAAGTGCCGCAACCTTCCATTATTTTGCACTTTACCCACTGATTGGGGCATTGTGCAAATAGTCGCAGGAATGCAAAATGAGCCTTGAATAAAGTGCTACCTGCGTTGGACATCGGTCGGTTCAAGAGAGTTGCACGGGGAGGCATGCAAGAGCCTTGCCCCTACCCACTACTATACCTTGTACATCATTCAGTGGTGCAAGGTATGGAGCAGAAGAAGGTGCATCCTGTGTTGGGGCCCTTTCCTTAACAGGGCATAGCTGACACAAATATTTCATCTGGTGCTCAGTGCAGAGTACAGCAAGCAGGGGGTTCAAGTGCCTCACAAATGAGAACTAAGGGACACATTCTCGCACCTACTAGTGCTGTTGCACTAGTTTCCCTTTCCCCTGGGTCATACATGACCCTAAGTGATTGATACAATTAAGCTTTGCAAAGACAATTAATCTTTTCCATAATGTGCCCCTGCATTTTGGGCCTTTAACAGATATAGAAGCATTTATGTGTTGTCGAATGCTCGTTTGTATGAGAACAGCTTCTATTTTTGTCTATCTTTAATCTCAGAGCCTTGGATTTCTTTAGTGAAGCTTTCTAATGTCCATTTATGGCATGGTCTGCAGTAAACCTTTACTGGAATTTCTACAAGATCTCATAGGTCTCATATGCTCTTGTTTTTTGCAAACAGTTTTAACCCTTTGAAACTATGCATATAGATGGAGAGAAGACTAATTCTTGCAATCTTTGATTGGAGTAATAATACATCAATGCCCATAAATATATGTGCTCCACGGCTAATTATAATTCATTTCTGTTGTTATGGCGTGATGTAGTTACTGTGTGTATTATACAGCTGTCACAAAGGCATCTACACCTATTAGTTATGAGAGTCTGGAAAGTTTCCATTAGTCCATTGTTATATATAAGCAATGCCACACAGGAATGCACCCCTGAGACACTAAGATGACTGGAGAGCAACTGATTGCTGTGAAATTAATCATCCATGAATAGTTTCATGTCTTGAAGAGACTAAAATGTCTTATATGGCTATATGTTCATTCTGCTTTTTGCCACTGCTTTAATTTAAAGTAATCTTTACTGAAGGCCAGTGAAACATAGGGTCATTCCTGGTACCTTGATGCCTGAAAATTTGGTGAGTTTGTTTTACTATAAAATCTGAATTTTTAGTGGGGAAAAAAAACTGAATTTTTTTTCGGAATCTATTAAACCCAGAGGGTGTTAAAAGTCTGAATAAAATAGTACTGCAACTTAGACCAGCTGAGTTCATGTAGAAGTCAATGGGTTAAGATATTTTTCAAATCGGAAAAATTTTACAATTCGATTTTCTTCATGGGTTTTTTTCTGCACAGGAAATTTTCGATAAAAAATGTATTGATATGTTAGGGTGAAACATCTGTGCAGACTATTTTACCATAAATTATCCGGAAGTTTTCAGATTTTGATAAATAACCCCCCCCCTTATCATATGACTGGTTGGACGATGAATAAAATCGACTTAAGTTGAACACACAAAAGTCACCATTTCTTTGTAAAAAAAAATATATGAATACTTCTCTAATTAACTAAGCTCTTTTAACAGTTTTTAGATTTCTTTATTTCAGACAATGAAATATAGTATGGCCTTACCTACTGCAAACAAGGAGACTTTATAAAGGGTAGGGAAAACATAATCCATTTCACATACTAAATGTAAATATGTGCATTAAATAAAGTAATACACTAAACCTGGATTTATATGTCTCTGTACAGTGCATTAACAATAGCGTTTGAAATTGTAAAGCCATTTAGATTTGTCAATATGGCTTTAACGTGATGCAACTCCCAGAGTGACTTGTTTCCCCCATGCCAACCCCTGAAAGCAACAGAAAAGCAATTTTTGTTAGTCCTGTGACTGATGAGCCACTTACTAGTCTGATGCGGTTCAAGTAGCTTTTATCTCTCATCATGATGAATCTCTTATGGCTGATCATTTTTTCTTTCAGATCTGACAGTTGGGGCCTTTATGTCTGATACGGCGGTGCTACTGAGGTGAAGAGAATTTATTATGCTTTTTTTGCACTTTAAACAATGTTCTTGCAATGATGTAGTCAGTATCTTATAACTGAGAATATAGCAGCATTGTCTGAAGTTATATAATATCTCCAAACAAAGAAAACCTGCATATTTTCTTTCAGTGACTATCTGTCAGTCTGCTTTGTATAATAACATAACATTTCCCAATAGAATTTTCTGGGGACAGAATCTAGTAGCAGGGGTATACGAACATTATATAACATTTCTGCAATTTACAAATGTAAATACAAATGTGCATTTGCCTTTAAAAAACTAAATTTTACAAAGCAAAACTATACAAGGTACATTGGTTGTTCAGTTGCTTGTAAAGCCGCACCAGCAGCAAATAGCTGCTATATAATAAGCATTTTCAAGCAGATTTATGTATAGATACTTAGTCTTTATTTGTTGCCACCTGTTTTGAAACAGGCTTGAGGCAGCAATTATGCCAGAATTCCAAGGCTGCCCAGAGCAGTGTAAAAAAAATCTCTGTATGCTTGAAAAAGTTGTAGTTTGAAAGAAAATGTCCTTCCATTGGAACTTTAAAGCCTAGTGTGTGAACAGCATCATGCATGTTAACATCATTGAGACTTTAACTACTGCCTTTCCAGTACCGAGTCTTATGATTAACCATGTGAGTTTTCTTTTAGTACCTTATACTAAAGTACTATAAGAAACACGGTATGACTGTATTTCTCATGTCTGCACTATAGCAAAAAAGATCTGGAAAGGGTACTTGCCAAAATCCTTTTTGGAGTATAATTTTTAAGTTCTCGGAAAAAAACATGTTATATGTAGTACTATAGAGACCTATTATCCAAAATGCTTGAGACCTGGGGTTTTCTGGACATTTAAGTGTGGATCTATATTCCTTAAGTCTACTAAAGAAATCATTGAAAGATTAATTAAACTCAATAGGATTGTTTTGCCGCCAAAATAGTATTCCTCATACAGATATAGGACTTGCTATTCCGAATGTTCAGGAACTGGGGTTTTATGGATAACGGATCTTTCCATATTTTGGATGTTCATACATTGTCTACTAGAAAATCATGTAAACATTAGATAAACCCAATAGGCTGTTTTTTCTTCCAATAAGGATTCATTATACAGTAATGTATAGTTTGGATCAAGTACAAGGTACTGTTTTATTATTATAGAGAAAAAGGAAAACATTTTCAAATATGTGAATTATTTGGATAACATTGAGCATATGGGAGACAGCCTTTCCATAATTCTGAGTTTTCCGGGTTTCCGGATAACAGATTCCATGCCTGTATTTTAGTTAGGAAAAAGTACAAGGTACTGTTTTATTGATAGAGAAAAAAAGGAAATTATTTATAAAAATGTAAATTATTTGATTAAAATGGAGTCTATGGGGGGTGACCTTCCCATAATTTGGAGCTTTCTGGATAATGGGTTTCCAGATAATGGATAACATACCTGTATTGAATTTTAATTTCTTAGTTATTATTTTATAGTTTCTGGTACTACATATTGCATAGCAAAATATGTTGCAAATCCCTGAGCATTCAAAAAAGAAACTTTCCATTTTAAACAAAATACAAGAGGATTAGGACTGGCAAGAGCCCTCTCCAGTAAGAAAAAACTAATATTATAGACTTGTTCCAATCACCAGGCATGGGAAACCTTATGAGGCACTCATATGTGAATGTAGCCTGCTACATTTGCTGCTCACATAAAAGTCACAGCAAGTGGGTGGTCTTTCACTGACAAAGATAGATATCCTATCAATATTTCTCAATGCATGATTAGTTTAAATAGTAATTAGAAGTTATTTGGGCTAACATCTCAGGATAATAACACCTTTGAAACAGAACAGAACATAATTATGCAGCACTATAATTGTACTTAATATATCTGAACAAAACTGTTCCTAGAGAATTATGTCATTAATATTACATATTAATATTATTATTGGTAATGATAAGTAATGATGTAGAATCTGTGTAGTGCACTGTGCAGGTCCAAATTGGCAAATGGCAGAGGGACTGCAGTAAGTTGCCACAGACAGTCACTATTAAGTGGTCTAGTGGGCGGCTGTTTGAGCCTCTGTGTGCCTTAAATTCCAGGGTTTATTTTGAATCCTAGTCCAGACCTGGCAGTGTGAAACATGTTGGCTCTATATGGATAAATAATTACAATAATACAGGGTACAAATTTGCATTTCTAAGCTGACCAAAAACAAATGGGATGTTAGTGTAGGAGAATGTATTTTAGTAGCCTTGGCCCAAAAGAGAAAACTATAGCAGTTTTATATTTAGCAACAGAACGTCACATGTGATATTTCTGAGTTTTAGCTTCTTCATCTACTTTTTTGGCATCTATTGTAGACTCCTGCGCAAGCAATACAGAGGGAAATGACTTTGCTAAAACAAGTCAGCTTAGGATATAAAGTACTTCCTGCTGATCATGAGGTCAGACTTTTAGCTGTTGAGAGTGGAACTTTGAACTGCAACCACTCTGTATGGGTGAGGATTCTGGGACACATATGTGCCTCCCTTAGTCCACCACTCACACAGCTCTTGCAATTGAGGTGCTGTATTTGTGGTGGGAGCACAGGTCCTTACATTCCATTTTGGAGAACAAAGCACTTGTAGGCACTTACCCTTGATCTAGTGTACATCATGCACCCCAGAATTTGGTATTTTAGCAAATTTACAAATAGAAAATGTTGTGGGAAAACATGGCATGAAGACACCTGGTAAAAGGTTATATGTCAGTTTAAAAGCAGGCCTGGATTTATGGGAAGGGCACAGAGGCCCTGGCCTAGCGCGGCAAGATTTTAGGAGCAGTATGCTGCCCAACCGCATCCTAATTTTATCAGAAGCACTGGGGATGCACAGATTGGTTTCAAGTTTACCAGAAATAAAGACTTTTTCAAATTACTTTCTATATTCTTTGTGTGTGTTTTTCTAATACTGAAGTGTATCGTGTCATTTTTCACCTTGTAAAGGAGCTGTGGAGGGGGGTTGCCGACCCTGTAAACTGTTCTAAATTGATACATTTAGTTGATACATTTCTTATCTTTGTCCCTGCTGAGCAGAATGCATGTGTTTCATTAAAGGCAGCTGTTAGAATTGATACAATAGTTGCTAATGCTATGGAGATGCTGCTGACAATGTATCAACTAAATGTTGTAAAACTGTAACAGTTTACAATCTGCACCTGAATTACTGAGCTGCCTGACTGAAACACCAGAGACAGGGACATCTAAATTTTAAACTTAGATTTTGGAAAAACTGTAAAAAATTTAAAATGGAAAGTAATTGGAAAAATTCTTTATTTGTGGTAAACTATCTGAAGCCAGCTGAACTAAAGTGTTGGAAGGTGAACAACCCCTTTAAATCTCCTGCACACTTAATCCCCAGTACTCTGGAGGACCCTGTGGCCTAGGGGTACCTGAAGCATAAATACAGGCTTGGTTATAAAATAATCCCAGGAATGACTGAAACTGTTGTTACCCTTGCAGAAAAATCTGGTTGGGCAATTCTGTCATTTTCAGGCAGTGCCTGTGTGTGAACTTCAGCAGACTGGCATGGGCATACAATCCCCATAGCAATCAATTGTCTATACAGAAACTCTGCCTTCTATCAGTGTGTTAGGAGAATGAATAGAATAGGGACAGACAGACAAACAAATAAGTGCAATCTAAACACTGATCACACATGATCCTCTAGCACAGTATTGGGCAGGGCCCTCTTTTCCTCTTGAATTGGTTATTGTTGTTTTTGTATGTATTCTTAAATGTCTAATATATACACCCATTTATTGTATCAGCAATGAGAAGATATAGGGAAATTATAGGGAAATGGACCCAAAAAAAAATGTAAACAGAAAAAAACATGGTGTGTATTAGCAGCCATTTAATATTATATTGTGAAATGCTCTTTTTGTTTATTAATTTAATACACTTTCATTGACTTTTTTACATTCCAGTATGCAGGATTATTAGTCTTCATTCAGTTTTCTCCTTTAAACTGTTAATACATAATTCTTTATTGTGAGTTTGTAGAGAAGCTTTTAGCTGTGCCTCTGCAATTAGAATAGAAAACATGATTCCTACAGGATGTACGGTTTCCTTGTTTATCCTGTAAGTCAAATAATCACGAACATGATATTCATAGAGCATCTATATCCTCTGGAGTGAGACTGCTTGGAATAATGCCAAGTTATCTGTCATACATACACTGACCTTTTCTCTACCCCGTGATTGGAAAGAAAAAAAAAAAGATTTGTTGCATGAAGATTTGTAATGGAAGCACTTTGGTGAATATTTATAAATCCACCCCAATGCCTAAATATAGTTAGAACTGAGTGCCAAAGACTTCATATACTGTTGACGCCCATCTTTCTTTCAGTTTGTGAGCCTTACAGATCTGCTCTGAGAAGTGGCGCCCAACACCATGAGCCCTTGGCATTACTAACCCATGAGCTTGGTATTCTTGACCCATTTCAGTTTTCTACCTACAATATAGGCAAATTTTTTATGTTGATGTAGATGTCAGTATTCGGAGGCAATTTGCTATTTGTATTTTATATTATACTGCATTTTTATTAATATTTTTATATGTTCTGTAAATCTCAGGCTTGATTCTGCAAAGCTACAGTGAAATAGCGCAGGGCCAGGAAAGAAGGAAAATCTATTTAAATCTATTTAAATTTAGAATAAAGATAAAATTGATCCCTTGCAGTTGAACCAGATAGGATTTTTAATTGCTGGCTGGAAATTACAGGGGCTATATAAATTAATAACGACAACCAATTAAGAAAGGTGCTTAGAGTAAGCCAATTTACAGCATACTGAAAGTTAATATAAAGGTGAACATTCCATATAACCACCATTAATGGAACAGTACATGGTTCCTTATATTTTTTCATGTAACCTGCCCTTACAACTGTATTCAGTTGCATTGTAGTTGTAAGGGTGATTTTAAACAAACACTATATTTATTGGTGTAAGACTCACAACACTTTGTGAGAAGGATTCTTGTAATTTACTTCTTTTCCATGTTTGTTTTAATAAAAAAATCTATATTTTATAGTCACAGGTAAAAGTTGAAAGGTTCCTTCTTTGAAATTCTTTTTTTTTTTTTTTTGTTATTAGAACCAGGCCAGTTATTACAGTGGATGTTAGAATTTTACTGCCGACCTCCATCAACATCACAGCTCTGCAGTGCCATGATGGGACACAACAAGTAAACTGTGTAAATGTCACTGTCTGCTTCAGTTTTCATGGGAAACAAGTCCCAGGAGAGATAGGTAAATCATGTTTGGGCAAACTATTATACTTCTTTGCTTGCAGCCTTTTCTCCTGTGGTTAAAATGCTGGCTTTGTAATTCTGTATTACATTACTACCGCTCATCAGACAGTTTAATGCTTTTAGCATTCTTCTTAAGCATAAGAATCAATTTTTTGTTGACTTTGTAAATTCAGCAGTCATCTCAGCAATGCAGTTATTTTTTATTTATTTATTTTAAATCTTCAAAAATGCATGTCTCTCATTCTGCTGCCTTGACTGTTTTAAGTTCTGTCCTGCTCTATAGTTTAGAGGGTGGTGAGTGATACATTGTTTAAATCTTTGGAGTGCAATGGCACATAGACAGTAATATACCTATAGCCCTACAAAATTCGCACCAGGTTCCCCTGGCACTCACACCCATGCTTGCCATCCTTGCCATAGGCTGCTTTAATTTGTGAGCCAGTGTATTCGAGGTGGAATAATTTGGGCTCCAGAGCAAACTATGACACTTCCCTTTAATAAAAAAAATTGTGGGATGTAACAGTTGTTTTTATCCCACGTAACACCCTTGTGCCATAGCCCTAAACTCTATGGATGAAATAGGGTTATTTTGCATAACCGCTGAAGTTAGTAATCTTATTATTAAGAAGATTCGTTTTAAAATGTTATTTTATAGGGCTATATTTAGTAACAAAATTTGTCCGGAACTAATTACTATGGCGTGAAAAATTAAATGGAAATATTGTAATTAAGTTTTAGGATAGTATTCCCTCTTTAAGCAAATTATGATATTCTGCAGGCCATTAGCAATTATAAAAGTTGCCAGAAACGCTGTAAAGAAAACAAATTGGGATGTATAAAACATTATGACTTTTCCAATATATGGCATGTTTTTTTTCTGAGGCCAATTTTCCAATTTCTCATGTAACCCTTAGCCAGAAAATATGTTTCATATCCCATATGCTGCTTGGGAATTCAACGGAATGCCAATAGCCAGGAAACTGCAAAAACAAATATGCAGAATTGTTACATAAAATAGGGCTCATTTAGGAATGCATTGTGCAAAGGAAAGGTAAGGACACAATTTTAATAATTCCAGAGTAATTGTAGCCACCTGTGGGTTTGCACCTGTTGCCTCTGATGTGTTAAATGTTCAAAATTTTACTGTTTTTGCCAAATCTAATCAATACTACTGCCAACTGAATAGTTAGATAACCTCTCTGCTATAGATTGGCAAGCAGTTTATTTGTGGCTAGCTAGGCAATATCATCCTCACTTTTGCTTCTTAGCTGAACTACTAGAAGAATCCACAAGAGTTTTCTTTTCGCTATTTTTTCCCCCAAATTACATTAATTATATTGGCTTTATGTCACCTATTTTATTTATGTTTCGTTTTATGGTGACAAATCACTCTTAATATCTGTAATGGCATTACTGCATAGCATTGATGTGTGTTGTTTAACATCCTTTTACTGGTCAATGACATAAATCTGTGTGCAGAGACTCAACCCCAGAGCCTGTTTCCCTCTCTGAGGTCACCAGGCCTTCTCCGTTTGCATTCTAAATATTTTACCCTCAAGACAGAGTTTATTTTAGATGCTTATATTATGATAGCCTTATGGTGACCTTTTCAGTTTAAAAGCATTTTTGATGAATTTATCTACTCCACTAATGAGGGGAAAATATGAAGCCTTGGTGTGTGGCATGTAATGCTTACTGTAGGTGATAGAGCGCATAAACGGACTTCACAGAATATAAGTATTTGGTAAGCCAATGATTACCATTTGTACTTTTCTGTGCAGCTTTCCTGAACGCAATTCATTTTATAAATATAAAATTATGTACTAAATCTTTTTGATTAGTACTAGTATCTAGAAATTCTTTGGTTTTTTTTTTCTAATGACAGAAATGTAATACAACAAAAGTAACTTTGCCACCCGTGTTGTTTTATTTGCCTTTAGATTTTAATTGTCGTCACAGGACTGAGGAAGCATGCGTTTAATTCCTAATGCAGAGTTCGATGTCAGCTATTCACTCAAGTTACTTAAAGCAGTGATTCGCCTTTAAGTTAACTTTTAGTATGTTATAGAATGGCCAATTCTAAACAACTTTTCAAATGGTCTTGTTTATTTTTTGTCTTGTTTTTTTAATGATTTTCATTGTTCTGACTCTTTCCAGCTTCAAATAAGGGTCACTGACCCCATCTAAAAACAATTGATGTGTAAGGCTGGATTGTTTTTGTTATTGCTACTTTTTCTTGCTCACCGTTCTATGTAGACCCTCTCCTATTCATAATCCAGCCTCTTATTCAAATCAATGCATAGTTGCTTGGGTAATTTGGACCCTAGCAACAAATTGCTGAAATTGCAAACTGGAGAGCAGCTGAATAAAAAGCTCAATAACGCAAAAAACACAAATGATAAAAAAGGAAAACCAATTGCAAAATTGTCTCAGAATATCACTCTCTAAATCATACTAAATGTTAAATGAAAGGAGAACTACCCCTTTAATCCCCATGTACCTTAGGCACCAAGCCATTACCCTTGAATAACTAACTTAATAAAAAAAATGAAATATCCCTACATTCCATCTCTTGCTTCCATGGGAAAACATCAGTACTATGCAGGTGTGGGTGTGTCCAAACTGTAGGGCCAGTTAGCTCACACTTTTAGAACTTTGGTGCATATGGGAACATGGTGCTCTTAGGTAAATCCATGATGATCAAAACATCCTCCCTCCAGCATCACATATTGGGCCAGTCAGTGAGTACCATACAGATTAGGCTAGTACTGTATATGGTCACCTAGCCCACCCTAGGTTAGGCTAGTACTGTATATAGTACTGTGCTTCAGACCCAGTCTAGATGTGTCACCCCTAAAATCTTGCCGCCCTAGGCCAGAATATTAATACATATTTTGTTTAATTTAAATTAAGCCTTTGTTTCTTTGTTTGTGAGAACCAGAGAAAAACCATGCTGACATGCTGGAGAATATGCAAACTCATAGAAGATTGTGCCCTGGTACAATGTGAACTTCCGATTTCAGTGCTCCAATGTAGCAGTGCTAGTCACAAAACCACCACAGCTCCTGTATAACAAACATGTCTGTTTTGGACTGCAGGGCATATTTGACTTATATAGCAGTTTCATTATAAAAATCCCCACATGAACTATCAACCCATTGTGTTTCTAAAGCACAACAGATAGGGGCACAAAGACAACATCAGCTGCCCCCATGTTGAAAGGAAAGGGAATTATTTATACAGGGCTTTTCTCCCATGAGACTTAAAGCACTTTACAGGGAAGAGTTTACATATTGTAGTAGCACTATGTACATTGACACACCATTTGATTAAGTGACTTTTCTAGGGTCACAAGGAATTGCCACCGGGATTTGAACCAGTGTCTATATCTTGAACTCCAAATCACTTAACCTTTAGGCCACCTAAACGGAGTCACTGTGAAAATTATTTTTTGTGCTGGAGGTTTAAATTCAGAAGAAACAACACACCCTTCCCTGCCTTTACCCCTGCCCTGTCTCACGGCCTTACAATGAAATAAGTGATGAAAGACTAAATTAAGGTGCTACAGTTACATTTTTAATTCTTGTTCTAAAATCCTGTTGCAGAATTATATTACAACTTGTCGGCTGATGTTGCAAAGAAAGAGAAAAGCCAACAGCCCAGAGTGTTTTTGGTGTCATCTGGAGAGAATATTGCACAAGTTAGTGAGAAGCTTCAGCTAAGTCACATGGAAAGGAAGTGTGAGCAATACCTTGCTCATGTCAAGGTAGGTTAACAACTCGTAAATTGTTATAGTGAAAGTGGCTATATATATGACCTTATATTAATAATCAAATATATATTGTGTTGTTATGTTAGTAAAATGCACAGATAAGATGTTATTTAATAACCTGGCTTAGTCTGCTGGACAGCCTTCTTAATCAGTACCCTTTTCACCCATGGGCACTGCTGGGTACTAAAACATATTAGACCATCAAGGTTCACAGACAGGGACTGACTATATTGGAGATTATTGTTGTAGTGAGCTGCTGGTTGGAAAGCAAAGTGAACTTTGGTAGCTTTTTGGTCTGTTTCTTTCATTACCCATTGGAGAAGATGAGATCAAAATGGTTAATTTGTTTGATAGCATGATCAATTAAGGCAATGGACAGGGTAAGATTTGTCTCCTCTGATTAAATCTGCACTGCTGCCTGCCAGCGATGTTAGTGAAGGGGATGGCATTTTCATGAGATTTGTCACCGGCTGTATTGCATATTTCACCAACAAATCTTACTGCATTCAATTGTCCTTAGACCTAGACATCCTGTTTGTATGCCCTCTATAAATGAAATTCCTTATCAGAAAAATCTAGTTGTCTCTCTTTAAAAATTACTTATATTGTCAGTGTAGAATTAGTATCTCAGCACTTCCAGCAAACGGAAAGGGACCTCCGTAATGTTCAATTTTGGCTCTGATAACTCATCATGTCATTCAATTTAAATAGTTCATTATTGATTTTCAATTGATATGAATGCTGTGAAATAGTGTGTGGTGTGTGTGTGTGTTCTATTATGTCAAACAAAGTTTAAGGGTGGGTGGGGGTCATTTATTAACATTATGCTCTATCTGTAGCTTTTTATACCAGTACATTGGATGGCTTTGCTCACCCAGCTAGGGGATTTGCTGGACCAGTGATATTATTTGATGAGTTATCAACTTGAGACGTTAGTGGGTTTTGGTGCAAAAATGCATACTTTTCCATTTTTTGACCTGCCTCCCTTCATAATTTTCTGTTAAGCCAAATCGCCACGAGTAATTGGTTCTACTGGTGAATTTAATTATTGTTATACGTATGCTATGTTGCCTGTGATAGAAATTATTTAATCACAAGTGCAAATCTCCCCATGTCCCATTACCCTTTATGGACAGTCCACACGAGCAGATTCGGGGAGATTTAGTTGCCTGGCGACTAATCACCTCTTCTCCTGGGCAACAATCTCCCCGAACTGCCTTTGCGTGTCTTCCCGGCCACTATAATGTAAAGTCGCCTGCGCTAATGCGCTAGTGCACATGCAGTGCTTTGTTTTCCGAAGTCGCCCGAAGTTTCCTTGTGAGGAAACTTCGGGTGACTTCAGAGAATGAAGCGCCGCGTGTGCTTTAGCGCAGGCGACTTTTCATTAAAGCGGATGGGAAGACACGGGCAGACACGCAATGGCAGTTCAGAGAGATTGTTGCCCAGAAGAAGAGGCGATTACTCACCAGGCGACTAAATCTCCCCAAATCTGCTTGTGTGGACTGACCCTAAAACTAGTTAGAAATATTTTGATAAAGCCTTCCAGTTTGGTCACTTTTGACAGTTTACCCATGTACTTTCTTTGATATTGGCCCATTTCTAATCAAAGGCAAATAGATTTCAATTGAGCCCAGTGCCAAATCTGGATTCCACCATGGTGTGTAAGATATCACTTGTCAAAAGAGAGGATTAGGGCTTAATATGTGTTATTTAGCTTGCAATTTGTTACCATACTGGACATGGACAGGCATCTGCTTCTTCATGTTGCCATTATACAAATCCTTTGTACTTTTTATTGACAATTAAAACTGCATTTTTTTGGCATTTGTTTATTGAGGCTTTTCATACCCTTATCTTTATAGCACTCTTTGTAGTTGAACAATGAAATGTCTGGAGTACAGAAAAAAGCAAAAACAGGTTGATTGTGTTTCAAGACAGAATTGCTAGTTATATTTACTAACTGCATTAAAAATTTGTAATAGTTTTTCCTGTCTCATATAACTGAATATTTGCCAATACTTTAACCTCAACTGTTAATGGTAGGGCATTCTAGAGGGATTAACCATGCATGGCTTTCTAATCAAGATGAGGCATCAGGGTGTTGAAATGGCTCTTCTCTTTGTTTACTCAGCAAGATAAATTACATTATATTCTTGGCACTTAGCAGTAGCCAGACCCCTGATAGAGACCAGCAGGGAAATGTTTGTCACACGGCTGTAAATTGTGAAAGAATACCTTTAAGTCTCTACCAGGCAGAAATGCCATTCTCCAAAGAGAAGAGAAATAAGAGCAAACTAGTCATTATTGTATTAAAACTGCCAAATAGAATTACATTTATCCTTAAGTGTATTGGACTATTTCAGATTCCAGAAGTCTAAGATCTTTTAATTCAATTCTGTTTCACTTTGCAAGAATTTTTTTTTTAGAAGTGTTTGAAAAACCATTAAAAATGTAAGGGGAACTATCAATAACAATTAAACAGAAGGCAAAACATGTACTATAGTTTAATAACACTGTTTTTGATCTATTTAATGAAACATGTACATAGTGAAAAACGCAAACACAATGTTAGATGTTAACTTATTTTGGCTACTACTGTAGCCTTTATCATAGTCTTTCTTTTTTTGCCTCACAGGTATATTGTGCTCTTATTAGGGGGTCATCGCTGTAGACAGAGTGCCACACTTTCCACCCCATTTATCACATTTTGCTCATCCCTTCCCTGACTTTGACAGTCACTGGCCCTAATATGGACAGCCATGGTCCCAGCTATTATCTGGAACGCAGTGTCGATGTATGTCCACCTTACACCTGTGGGTATTGGATCTCATTTTTTGACCCAACCTGGCGGCATCATCCTTTTAAAAAGGACGGTAGAGATTTTACCTATAAGGGACATGACTATATGTGTGTATCTACTACTCGATATTGCAATTATTGACTTTAAGTAAGCCGGTTATGACCAAATGTGGTATACCTATGACATCTCTTTTGTAGCGGCTATATTTTCCTTTGACTGTAATATCTATTAATGGGCATTGTTTTAATTTCCCTTGCCCTTATGCTACAAGGCTGTTGCTTTAGAAATGTTGGGCCTTAGTAATTTCCGGGGCCTTGCTAACTGGGTGAATTATTATGCATAGTTAAGAATTATATGTGTTTTAGCTGAGATCTTATTGCAGCTAAGATTCAACTAAAGGGAACTGCACAGCATTTCACCTACTTTCTTGTATCTTAATAATGCCTCAGCCTGAGGAATGGAAGAATCTTTTTTACAACCTCACAACCATTACTTATCCAGAAGCAGCCAAACCCTCAAGGCTGTTAAGTGTAACACTACATTTTGGTACAGTCAAAATATGGTTTGTTGTCTGTGTAAGCTGCATCGAATTTTTATCAGGGAATATGTAATTAAGTCTGTTGGGTTAGCTGCAGCTTCTTGATGAATTATAGTTTGTGTATTATTGATTGGGATCTGAGGTAACTCTGGGGACAAAACCACTTACAACATTCTAATTGAATGCATCTACTATGAGTGACCTAAACCCAATTTAATCAAGTGTACCATGCCAGCTTTTATAAAAATCATTTTAAAATCAGACAAAAAAAAGGACAGTATAGCTGTTTAGATTGTATTGTTAAAATGCATTTTAGAATACGAAGAGTATGCTCTATAAAAATGTTTGACATAAAATCCAACTACAGAAGTAGGCTAGAAGAAATGTTATGTTTTGGGCTTCTTTACCAGCCCATGGCAACCACAACAGGGAAGATATGTGCCTCTGAAGATGCCCCAGTAGCTCCCCATCTACTTTTCTGCTGATTCACTGCACATGCTCTGTGCTGCCATCAGTTACTGAGCTTAGGGACACACGCAAAATATACAGTACATATAGAATTTAAATGTCACAATATAAGGCTGATTAGTGCTTAATACATATACGTACTACATGGCAGCACAGAAACAAGTGCAACTAACATCAGAATATAATTATCAACCTTGTAACATCAGCTTATATTACAGACAAACCTAATTTTCTGCTTGATAAATAGCAACGACCCCTAAGCTTAGCTTCTCAACAGCTGCTCAGATCCCACTGAGCATGTGAGTGTTGTAGATACTTTCCAAGATGGTGACCCCCTATGACAAGTTTTAAGTCCTGGATTATTGCTGCTATTGAGAAGCCGAAACTGTAGGCTGGGCACTAAATTCAGTATATAAAATATGTAATTTTTAACCGTATTCATTTTTAGATGTTTAGTTCTCCTTTAATAGCAATAACCACTAACCAACTCAAATATCCGAATCCAACAATTATTCCAGATAAACCTCAACCCACGTCTGTCCTTAATTCCTCAGCAGGCATCAGCAGCAAACCACTGCTTGGCAAGGAACATACATCTTAGTAATTTATGTGGTTCAGTGTATATTCATTTTAATCTTAATGCACATTAAGTTCACAGACCAGAACAAGCTTTGTGGGTGGTGAGGATTGTAATATACATATTTTTGTGGTCATTCAACTTTGGTAGATCTAGACATTTAGCACAGTAGATTTCAGGTAGGCACTACAATATTTAATTACCCTATAAAAAAACTAAATTACATTGTGCAATGAGAAATTCAGTATACTACAATGAACACTATGAAACAATGTTTTCATACAGTGTAGAGCACAAAAAGGCAGACTCCATTGCAAATACTTTGTCACCACTTTAATGCAAAGTATATTAGTTACAAAATGCAGAAATATTCAGAAATATAATCAAAGTCCTTCTCCTGCAGTGCTCTCAATTGCCATATGGTTCACCCAACCTGGGTTCTCTTTGGAACCTCTGGGAAGGTTAGCACAACCATAGGGGATCTGAGAGAGGACTCTAGTTATACATCTAACTATTTCTGAATCATGTGCAACTTTTAATATACAGATATGGAATCCATTATCCAGAAACCCGTTAACCAGAAAGCTCAGAATTACGGAAAGGCTATCTCCGATAGAATCCATTTTATTCAAATAATCCATCTACAAATGATTTCCTTTTTCTCTGTAATATTGAAAAAGTGCCTTGCACTTGATCCAAATGAAGATATAATTTATCTTTATTGGGGGCAAAATCAGCCTATTATATATAATATTTTCATGATTTTCTAGTAAACTCAAGGTATGAAAATCCAAATTACAGAAATACCCAATATCCAGAAAACCCCAGGTCCTGATGATCTGAATAACAGGTCCCATACCTGTACTTTGTATTAAATTGATGATGATATTCACAATGGAGGATGCTTTTTGTGTGCTTTTCATTTTATAGATTAAAATACCATTCACAAGTTTGAAAAGCAGTGTCTTGCACTTACCCTTTGCAAAGAAAAATCAGTGTTTCCTTGAGGCAGACTGAATTTTTTTGGGTGACTTATCTTTATGGTTTTCTCTAAATAAAATATTTATAACAGATTCATTATATCTTAGTTGGGATCAAGTACAATGAATTATTACAGAGAAAAATACAATGTCAATATATTTAATTAAAATGCAGTCTATGGGAGATGGAAGTCCAATAATTTGGAGCTTTCTGGATAACGGGTTTCTGGAAAATGGATTCATGTATATTACTCCTGGTAAAGTTTTTGCTCTTCATCGCCCTCTACGCGTTTATTGGTTTTATTCTCACAGAGATGAGCTTGCATAGTACCTGACAAAAAGTTAAAAGACAGGCTGTAAAAATTCTGCTTGCTTGAGAAAAGATTACCTTTGTTGGCAGGACTAAGTAGTTTTGCTTTCCAAGCCTTCAGTTTAATGCAATGACTTTTACTGATGGAAGTCTTGATGATTAAATGCAAGGAATTTCACCAACTGCTTCCCATTACAGCCAATGGGAATCTCAATATGTATGCCACATTAATAGAATGTCAGTTAATAATTCATGTTGCTATCAAGTCTGTAAGCAATATGTGGGCAAAACCCCCGGACTTTTTTAAATTCCAAAAGTATCCTAATAAGGAAACTTTGCAGACATTACATGTCCCATGAGCCCAAATTTTGAGTTTGTTTCTGTTTTCAGTAACCTTTCTTATCGCTCCAACTATGCCTATGGCTCACCACAGGTCTTTTCCACCTCTGGAAATCACAGTGGGTTGCCCCAGATCCATGAATATTGCCTGAAACCATATGTTTCAGGTTGGAGAGAAACATGATGCAAAGGCAAATATTTACATTCTGTGAAAAATGTAAGGTAGAAATTACCTTTTATGCAGGTTTCTTTAAATATATTGTAATATATAAGATTGACTCTATCTGCTAGTGTCATATACTGTATATGTGTGTGTGCGTGTGTGTGTTTTTTTAATTGTTTCTGACACTAGCAGAAAGATTCAATCTGAATATAGAGTGGTGTAACTAGATATTACTGGGCCCCAATGCAAATTATTTTTCAGGCCCCCAAAATGTCTAAAAGTTGACTTGTTTTACAAATATTTATTGAAATTGTATATGAATTGGGGTCTCATTGGGCCCCTATACCTGCTCTGCAGGTATCTGTAGTTACACCCCTGTATAAATATGTATATATATATCTGCTGTTGTTATCATTAGTGTGTAGTTCAGTATCATGTTAGATTCACCGAATGTATGATTTTAGGATTTCACATGTTAAAGGACCAGTAACATAAAAAAATAAATAAAAGACACATTTAACTTTAAATTAGCAAAGTCTTTATTAAGAAATAACTTACCGATACTCTGCTTGCGCTCCTCTTCAGAAAAGGTGACACAGAAAAGCTTGATTTCTCCTCCCTGGCTATCTCCTATAGAAGGCAGAGAGGAGAAATCGAGTGCTGCACGATGGATTGTCGCCCTGTCGCCTTCTCTGAAGAGGAGCGCAAGCAGAGTATCAGTAAGTTATGTCTTAATAAAGAATTTAAAGTTAAATGGGTCTTGGTGGTTTTTTTTCGTTATGTACAAACAAATAAAAAAAAATATATATATGTTACTGGTCCTTTAACAAATCACAAACCACAAACTATTTGGCTGAATATCAAACCACAATTGAATTCTAAGTTACCTATTAATATTTGAGGAAGTTATGTCCAAAATTATTTTAACTTCAGTTTATTTGAGCCATGTTTTCTTAAGGTGACAAGCACAGTAAAGTAACATAGAAATAATTGGTTTGGCCCAACGAAAAGAATGTAGCATATTTTAAATTTGTCCCCCAACCAAAAACTGTTTTTGCATTGTGTGAACTGTAATACTGATGAATAACATACACTGGAGAAGAATTGACTGCTTAGTTCAGGGGTGTCCAAACTACGGCCCGCGGGCCAACTGCGGCCCATGATCCATTTTTAATTGTCCCGTAGCATTTCCCCACGCAGCAGGTTTCTGTGCCTCAGGGGCTCCCAGCCTAGAGCATTGCCCCATGCCAGCATGGTATCGTGCCCCAGGGCTTCAGCTCTGAGCGATGCAGAGCTAACAGGAAGCCGGGGATATAAGTGACACGTGGGAAGATGAAGTTTTAGTGAAACAGATCCTTCCAGTGTCGGACTAGGGGGGCCCCCCATACCATCCCCTGGGCCCCCCAGCCGCAAAAAGCTCAGTGCCGCCGCCATTGATACCGCCCCCTCCGCGCATGCGCAAGTATTAACGGCAGGGCAGGACGACCAGAGAGGGAGTGGCTGAGCTGGCCCAGTCCGACCCTGGATCCCTCCCAGCAGCAGAGAAGTCTCAGCTCTGCTCTCCAGCAACTTCCCAATGGCATCATCCCTGGGGGGCAAAATCGCAGGGTACCAGGGCAAACTGCTGGGTGGTGATCTGCAGCCCCCCCAAATCCTAGAGCGGCTACGGAGGAGCAGCAAAGACCAGTCCGACCACCAGCAGTCGCCTACACAGGCAACAGTGGCGCTTCTCACATATTCCTGGTACTGACAGCCCTTTATGTCGCCTCAGTGCTGCAGACTCGCACCCCTATCCACCCAGACACAGCACTTCTTGGCTTATCAGAAAATCCCTGACCCGCGGAGCTGACACTCATTTGCTGTGCCCTGCCTCTGGATGTGTAAACAAATTAGAATGAGACCCTAGGCAGTTAAGAGGTCGACTCTTGGAGAGAAATGCAGGAAGCTTGTCAGGGCTGATTAGTGTGGTAAATAATTATTTATTATCCCCTCAAGTATAAGCTGAAACAAACTATTGTACATTAGAGTTGCCCTGTTCATTTTGGGGCCTCCCATTCTCTTGTGCCCCCAGATAATGGAACAATTAGAATGGTCGGCCCCACACATTTTCACCTCACCAAATCTGGCCCTCGTTGTAAAAAAGTTTGGACACCCCTGGCTTAGTTAGATGTCTGCAGTAACGATAGACAGGAGGGGATGCAGGTATTGGCACTGGCCTAGCCAGATGCCAGCAAAGAATCCAGCAATGAATGAAAAGCCGATACCTCTTTATGCATCAAACGGGGTGATCCCAAGCTTTATTCCATGGTGCTCTTAACACTGTTCACAAGATGAAACGTTTCGGGACCGCATGGCCGAGGTCATGTGGAAGTCAGTGGCAGAGGTCCGCTGACCTATCTGAAGAAGTTAATAGCCTTCCTGAAAAAACTCGATTTGAATTGTGTTCCAATTAAGTTCAAATTCGATTTGAGTTTTTAGGTCAGTAACATTCATATGAATATGAAAGACGTTCAAGTTTTTTCTTAAATAAGATATCATTTGAGTTTTGAGGTTATTCAAGGTCAGTTGAGTTCATTAGAGTTAAAAAAAAACCTCTAACATTCCACCTTTAATAAATCAGCCCCCTATGTTTAGGAGATGTTTCCTGTTTTATGATATTTTTAATAGTTTTAACTCTTACCTCTGTATGTAATATAAGGCACTAAGTTTGCCCAGTAGCAGTAACCCATGGCAACCAATAACCAAACACGTGATTAGTAAATTCTATCTGCTGATTGGTTGCTATGGGTTACTGCCCCTGGGCAAACATAGTGCCTTTTATTACATTATCCCATTAGAATGGTAAGGATATGATTCAGTGCATAGTTGTTTTAGTACTTTATTCCCATTTTATATTTTGTATAGCATATTTATAGACAGCTGTTTTGCTGTCCAATTTTTTAATTCACAAAAGACCATTTTCTCAGTGCTATTATTTGAATATTAGATTTGTCCAGAAGAAAAGTAACCACTTGGAGCATTACAATGTCCATACATCAAATAATTTCAACTGAGCAGCAAACAAATGTGAAGTCAACTAAATAAGCCGGTGCTTTCAACTTATTGAATAGCTCCCTATGCTTTGCAAAACTAATCACATTGCTAAAGATATTGATACAGGGGTCAGTATATTTTTGCAATCCACCCTGCCCCATGACATAATATTAATATGAAAAAGTGTAATGTTTGCAGCAATGTGGTGTATGAGACAGTTGGCCCATTAGATAGAAAGGACTTGATAGCAATGCAAAGATATATAATTCTGAATAATGCAAAAACATGTTTAATTATGGTTTTGGTTTTCATTTCTATTTTATTATTACTTTTGCCCCATGGAGCTGAAATATACTTCATGTGTGCCATTTAAATCTCCAGTGCATGCTCTTTTGAGGAATTTGAGGCTACCTCCTGTAAGCTCTTGAACACAGATCCGTTCCATTCCCAGCATGTGTTTACATTAGAGTTCACAGAGTATTTTAGCCAAAAAAGGAACCATTGTCTGCTTTGGATGTAGAGGAATATGACTCTTGGTGGTTTTGGAGCAGAACCTTGCAATTTAATGAGAAAGTAGTGGTTTCCACTTCTGTGAGGTCTGTACTGACTCATGCTAGCAAATAAATGAGACTTTAACAAATTAATTGTGTCTTTGAGCAATAACTTAAATTGAAGCACTTCTGTATTTCCTATGGAGCAAGTGTGAATACAGTTTATAAAACCACGGTGATCAGAGTCATAAAATAGCATTTCAAACTACTACAGTTCTCTGTTAACATGTCGGTGTGTATAATTATTGTGGCAATAAAAATATGTTGGACTAGTATGTCATTTTAATGTAAAAAACAAGTATACCTCTTACTTGACGGGATTGAGGATAGGCTTTCATAAGGAAATGACCTTTCAGGTCATCTGATTCTGATTCACTTTTTAGTTTATCTGGATAACTTAAAACTGAACCTACAGTATTATCAAACATGGGCCATTTTTCAGATTATAAGATATGGGTTGAGTGTTTCAGTTACATTTCGATTTGCCAAAACATATACACAAATACCCCCACCCGCACAAGTGTCTTGATATTCTGTCCCAACACACAGACTGAGCTCATTTGGGATTGCAGAACTGTCTTTTGGGTAAAGCAGATATCAAGAAAATGTTAAAACTTTCATAGAGAATATGGATTTGTTTTGGCTTGTTGTGGTGAGAAACGCTCTGGATTTTTTTAATAGTCTATTAATAGTAGTGGTATATTCAGTTTTGCAATTATATATAGTTAAATAGTTAATTTGGTTGGATAAAGACAATTCTCCTACAGAACTTGAGTGTGACCCACATACTGTAAGTAAAAATAAATCTTGTTCTCTGTGTAAATGTATACAGTACTTATTTAAATATTCACATGCATGCGCAAAACCAACTGAAACTCTGAGTATTTTGCCTCTGTCCAGAAGGACAGAGCCGGTGATTCAAGCTCCAGACAAACGGGGGAATGTAATAAAAATCGCTAATGGAAAAACTATTCGCAATGCGAAAAGTTATGCCTTTGCGCGAACAAATTTTGCTTTGTGCGAATTTAATATAGCTTTTGCGAGCCCGGAAACTGTTTAGCGACCACTTCCGACAGTGAAAGACCGTTTGCGAATTTTATAGTTTGCGCCAATGCGCAGTCAATGTAATAAAACTTCTTACTGAAAAAGTCGTTATGTTTGCTCCAAAAGATTACGACACCTTCATGCACTTCTTATGAGTGCACAATTAAAATTCGCAATGCGCAATTAAAATTCGCAATGCAATAACAGTTTAAGGAACAATATTACATTGCGAGATGTGGATTTTTAGTCTTATTGGTGTGAATTGTTTTGCTCTTTGCGACTTTTATTACATTCCCCTGCTAGTCTGCTATTACAACATCGCCCAGCATAGCATTCCAGAACCTCACTGGTCCCTGCTAGCTATCTATACTGCCCCATAATGTATTTGCAAAGTGTCATTGCGACATCAGAGAAAAAGTAACACAACTAAAATTGCAAAGCCTGTTACGCACAATAACTCCCAAATCCATCTCAATAAAGGAACCCCTACACAATTCCATTTAGTATATACCTTGCATCTATGTAGCCCAAATGCATAACCTTGAACTTATTAGCACCGAACCTCATTTGTCAAATTGCTGCCCGGTCCTCCAAAGCAATCTGCAAAGTGGAAAAATCTGACATGGAACCTATTGTTTTGCTCAATGTAATAGCATCAGCAAGCAGAGTGGCAGGTTTCACGTATGAATGAACATTGAATATAAGGCAGACACTTGAAATACCCCACTAGCAACACTGGTTTAGCTTCATTAATCACAACTCTGTAATCTTTAGGCCAGTTCTTTATCCAAATTAGTTTGCTTCCTCTTGATTTGTTTGTATAGTAAATAATGTACCCCCTTTTGTAAAATATTAGGATATTATAAATCACAATGGAGTCAAATGGCAATATAAAGGAATGAGACCGAAGGCCTAGTACTTTAATACAGGTGATGGAACTCCAAAGTGACTTTTAGTATCCTAATATTTTGTTATGCACTATAATATGCACAGTGAGTCATGTGACAAGAATAATCAGGAAGCATCTGATGATGTCATGTAGCATCATTTATAAGGATATAATTTACAGCGTATTTGTGGCTCTTTTGTATTATAAGATAATAAATATACAGGGCCTCAATCAGAAATGTATAAGGCCCCATACGACAAAATGTTCAGGCCCCACCCCAGACCCCACACAGACCCACACCACTGTAAAAAAGCCACACAACTATGGGCGCTAAAACATGAACACTAAAAACCCATTGGTGACAAGGGTCCCCCCTACAAGTTAAAAAAAAATTGGTTGTCAGGGCCCCCAAGTTATAAAAGCATCGGTGGCTTGGTTCCCCCCATACAAGGTAAAAGAAAAATATTAGTGGCCAGGCTCCCCCTTACAAGTCAGGGGCCCCATAGAATTTTTTTTAAAAGTTGGTGGCCAGGGCCTCCCTCCTTACAAGTTAAAAATAAATTTGGTGGTCAGGGGCCACATTGAAAATATAAAAAACAAACATTGGTGATCAGGGGCCCCATACGTAATTTAAAAAAACATTGATAGCCAGGGGCCCATTAAAGATTAAAACAAAACATTGGTGGCCAAGGGTTTAATTAAAAAAAGCACTGGTGTTCAGTGGAACTTACCTTAGGTTCATCTTCCTTGTCCTCGGCAATGGCAGCTTCTTCAATTTTCTTCGACTGTTTTCGGCTCCTTTCGTGGCTTCGGGTCTTTCGCTGCTTCAGCTCTGTTCATGGCTTCAGCTCCATTTGTGGCTTCAGCTCCGTTGGCTTCGGGTCTTCATCGTTTAGAGTCTTTGGCGCTTCAGGGTTTCTACTCACATGTGCTTAAGGGGATCCCGGCTAATGTGCCACACAATCGACTGTGCCCTCTACGCCCCTCCTGATGGCGTCCCTGTATATATTTATACAGTATATATATGCTTTAGGGGTTGTGGACAGATGGGTTCTTTCATACATATATGGTAGCATTGTTCTAAACCAGCTAGATTTAGGTCCATGATTTACATAATGATTACAAACATTACTGGTCTAATACAGTAATTAAGAAATCCCCATCTGAAGCTTTACTATTATCGGCAAATTAGATATCTTCAAAAAAATGTGGTATTTGTTTTGAAATTCTCGAAAATAATTTTCTGAGTAATAATAAAATTATTATTTTTTCATTCAGCTTTAAGAAACTATTTCTGACCCTGGAGATTATACAGATTTTAAAACAATATGTCATTGATTGAAAACTTTCCATATGAAGAGACACCTGTGTGCTGTCTAGTCTGTGTTATTTTGCACCAAAACATCACTTTCCAGATCTTGTAAACATTCCCAGAGATTTATATTTGGAAGACTATTTTGGTTCTGGGACATAAATCTATAAGTTGTTTGCAACTAGTGACAGGGTCTTATGGAAAGAATCACCAGCTTGTATCTGTCTTGCTAAATGTGTATCTATATCAGCCCATCACATGCTCCTGAGAAATGTAGTCTGCGAACATAGGCTACATACACATTTACAGATTTATATATATTCTAGTAGAATTTACTTTGCATGGCTCATCAATTTGGTCATATTAAAGCTGGGCCCAAAATAAATAAAAAATAAAAAATTAAGCAATCAGATCACCTAGGGGCCCATTTACTAAGGGTCAAAGTGAATTTTGGAATGCAAAAATGTAGAATTTCGAAGCAGTTTTTGGGGACTTCGACCATCGAATAGGCCAAAATTAGATTCAAATTGAAAAAACTTGAAAAAACTGAAAATTCTACCATTCGAAAGTACTGTCTCTTTGAATTCGACACTTCGCCACCTTAAGCCTGCTGAATTGCTGTTTAGCCTATGGGGAACCTCCTATAACCTTTTTGAGTGTTTGGCTAAGTTTTAAATAGTAATTTTTTTGAGTCAGTATTTTTTTGTAAAATCGTTCGATTCGAACGATATAATCGATCGATCAAACGATTTTTACTTAGATCAAAAAATCACCTAGGGGCCCATTTACTAAGGGTCGAAGTGAATTTTCGAATGCAAAAACTTAGAATTTCGAAGCAGTTTTTGGGTACTTCGACCATCGAATAGGCCAAAATTAGTTTTGAATTGAAAAAACTTCGAAAATTCTACCATTCGAAAGTACTGTCCCCTTATTGTGTGTCCCATAAATGCATTGATTTTAATATGATCTTGTATGTCTATTTTCCATCAAATAAGGTAGTACCTGTAGTGATTGCTTCTGATTTACTTATTTATTAGTCCTGATTTACTGATTTATTAGTCCTATTAATATGCTAGTGGTGCAGTTTACCAATGATCCAGCATAACAGCATCAACTGATCTTTATTATTATTTTAGTCCCACGTATAATGGGCCTGATACAGTTCAGTTTGAGTTCAGAATAACTTAACTCATGGCTTAGTATGTGAAAACCTCTAATGTCTAAGGGGAAATCTGGAATTGAATTAGGGGAAACTTTTTTTCTCCTTTAATGCAATGTGGCCTAATATGTGTTTTGCCTTATTAGTTCCCAGAGGCAACCATCAGTTTATAATTTGCTAATTTGTTTTATTAGCAATTATTCTTTCTTCCCTGTTACTGTAATTACAGTACAGCAGAATATTGCTTTATAATTCTAGACACACAAATTGTTTTCTGAAACACATGCTTTAACTTTATGACATTTCCAGAGAATAATTCTTAAATGTGTGCAACACTCTTTAATTTAATTAAAGAAATGTAGCTCTTATCTTCATTTTTTATTCACAGTGAGAAATCGTCACAGGTCTCTTGCTCGTAAAGCGTCGTCATTTTCTATTTTGAAACGAGGGTGATAGAAAGGTAGTAAGTAAGTAAGTAAATTGGCCAGAGATTATCACACCATCTGCAAGAACTTTCATTATTTTCCTGAGTAGGAAGTGTATTGGGTCTCCATAAAACAGCTGTTAGTATGAATACATCATGAACCAAAATAGGCATACCATTTGTAGGAGCCAAATGTTAGTGAGCTTGGATTTATTTTCAGTTGAAAGAAGTTATGAACAGATAACACCTGGTTTTAAGTCTTAATCTAGAATCAAGCACCTCTCAGTACTTAAATGGAAGAACATAATTGGCCTATACAGATCCCTGACCTCAATCCAACTGAACACCTGTGGGATGAATTTGAACACTGACCACAAGCCAGATCTGAACTCCAGGGCCCAACCTCATGAATGCTCTTGTGGCTGAATGAAAAAAATGTTCCACAATCTATTAGAAATCCTTTTCAGAAGTGTTACAATTTTTATCAAAGCAATTATCAATTTGATCAATTTGAGTTGTCAAATTTGATTCTGTTCAATGGGATGTACAGTGTCCATGTGGATTTAAAGGAACTGTTCACTGTAAAAATGAAATTGGGTGTGCAAAATAAAAAAATATTTCTAATATAGTTAGCCAGAAATATAATCTGTAAAGACTGGAGTGAGTTGAAGTCTAATGTAATAGAAAGAGCATTGTTTCCTGCTTTGCAGCTCTCTAACCTGTTAACCAGTATGTAACCAATCAGTGATTTGAAGGGGGGCCATATGGGACATATAATTGTTCAGTTAGTTTGCATTTGAGGAAAGGGGTAGCATTACCACACACACCCCATTTCTGATTCCCCTAAACTATTAGCTAGTAACTGAGTGCAGATGCTATAATGCATGATTAAGGCAGAGACTCAAAGCTTAAAATATTAAACAGCGACAGCATTTAGTACATGGGGCCCCGTACTTGGGCTTTAGAAATTGGATAACAGTAATGTAGTGTTCTTAAAACCACAGAAACACCAAACACTGGTTACTTTGGCATGCATTGCTCAGGTTTCCGTTTGGATTTTTTCACATTTCATTTTCTCCCCACCTGCTGCTTCCTATAGTATAAATGCATCTATTTATTGGAAATCACTCATTTTCTCAAAGCTGGTTTGGAATAGGAAATCAACCCTGAAGGAGTGCAGACGACAAAGGATGCAGTGGAGGGGTGTGGTACAGCAGAACAAAAAAACTAGTGTTCATGCATAGCCCACATTTCTAGTGATTGCACAGAGGTAGCATTCCTTATAATGAAAATCTGTTAAAGTGACACAGGGCTCTCGATTTTTTAATTCAAGAAACTAAAGTGAACTGTTATTTGGTAGCAGCCCGAGTGCTTTAAAATACACATTTGGCGTTTTCTCTATGTATCTTAGAAATAACAACCCTCAGAGAGAGTGCAGAATGAGACATTTTTGCTGAACTAGTAAGAGGTTTTGTAGTGGTGTTTTTGTCAGTGTTGCAGCAACTTGTGACAGGTGGAAATTTGGAATTTGTAAATTAGCCACAAAGAGCTATGTTGCTTTGTACCTTTACTTTTAGGGGATTATTTATCAAGGTCCGAATGTATCTCAATATCGGCTGCTACAAACTCCGATATAACCCTCTCGGGTTTTTAACGCTTATTTATCATTACATTTTCCCGAATATTACCTTTGCGGGAAAAGCTCAGATTTTCACGTTTTTTTTCTTGAATTTTCCCTGAAAACTCCGAATTTTTCAGGGGTTTTCACCCGAAATCTCCAAAAACATTGTGAAATTGCCCATAACCCCGACACAAGCAAAAACCAATGGGACTGTTCCCATTGACTTTTATGCAACCTCGACAGGTTTGAGATGCCGTGTTTTTATATTCGGGCTTTTTAGCCCTCGGGATTTAATAAATTCTGGAAAAAAAATTTTAAGCCTATTATAACACAAAAAAAATCACAATTTTTTTGGATTTCAGAGGATTTCAGGTATTTGGAACTTAGTAAATAACCCCCTTAAAGTTATTATGTTAATACAGAAGCTCTATGTACAGCCCTAATGTCTAGTGAAATGTTGGTGTGTGTTTAAGTAACGGTATTCCCCTTTATTTAAATTAGGAGTTATGATTCAGATATATACATATACAGGTATGGGATCTATTATCCACATTGCTTGGTACCTGGGGTTTTCCAGATGAGTGATTTTTCTGTAATTTGGATCACCATACCTTAATTCTGCTGAAAATAATTTAAACATTAAGGGGGTTATATATCAAAGATTGAAGGTTAGAGTTTTTTTTATACCTCGAATGAACTCAAATGAACTTACAACTCAAATGGTATCTTATTTAAGAAAAAACTTGAATGGGAAAAAACAGATTCTGCGAGTTCGAGTCCTGAAACCTGAAAACTACAATTAATCGAGTTTTCGGCAAAGAAAAACTCAAATCACTTGAATTGATCGATCAAAACCCTCAGAAAACAACTCGAACATCATGCAGGCTGTTAACATCTTCAAATGGTTCAAGGGACCTCTGCCATTGACTTCTACATGACCTCGACAGGTTTTAGATGGTGTTCTTTCAAATTCAAGCTATTTCCAGGGTATAATAAATCTAGTTTTTTTTAAAAAAAAAAACCTTTATTTTTACAAATAAGAATGATTTGCTGATGTGGGAGATAGCCCTTCCAAAAGTCTCATCTCGGGATAATGGGCTTTTGGATGTTAACAGCTTTGTGAATTTCTTTTTGATCTCTGCAGCTCCCTCACAAAGTGTTTAAAGGGACTTACTGTATGTGTAGCTTGTAGCCTGATTTAGTATGAAAAAATGTGTGATTCCTTATACTGAGGAACTGCCAGGGTACAAGTGTAGTCGTGTTGGGTACTTTTTATGAATTTGATATACCTGCCTGTATAAAAGAACACAGGGGCACCTTATTTTGGAGAGCCAGAGGGAGCAGTTTTAAGGATGGTTTGCCATACTTTTAACGGTTCTGCTAACTAGACACACGTTTAATGACAGACTAGGAGATGAATAGGTATGAGCTTGAATAGAGAGATACTCAATAAAAATACATAACAATTAAATGTTCATTGATACCCATTCCCAGAAAGTTATTGACATGGAAAGGTTGTCCAACAGGAGGGCTCTCCTGCAGGGGATGCTGTCCACAGCCATCCTTTTTTTTTTTTTTTAAATAACAACAGTTTTACAGTAATGGTATGGGATCTGTTATCCAGAAAGATCGGGACCTGGAGGTTTTCAGATAAGGGGTCTTTCTGTAATTTGGATCTTCATACCTTAAGGGGGTTATTTACTAAGCTCTGAATACCCGAAATTCCCTGAAATCCGAAAAATTTTTGATTTTTTTTTTATAAAGTCAGACTTTTAAAAAAATCACAAATTTTTTAATTATTATAAATAAATATTATTAAACCCTGAGGGCTAAAAAGCCTGAATATAAAAACACGGCATCTCAAACCTGTCGAGGTTGCATAAAAGTCAATGGGAACAGTCCCATTGATTTCTGGTTGTGTCGGGGGTCTCGGGCAATTTCACGATTTTGGATTATTTGATTATAATGGAGTCCAGGGGAGCACGCCTTTCCAAAATTCGGAGCATTCTGGATAACGGGTTTCCGGATAACGGATCCCATACCAGTATTAGTATCATCCTTTTTGGCACAGCGCTCCAAGTGCCTATGTCAGACGATCAGCTACCAATCCAGACACCACTTTGCAAACTTTTCTCCTTCATTTATTTACATTTTGCCCACTTTAATATCTAAATTGAGAGAGAACTGTGCTATCTGCATCATCCATTTAAAAGAGAATTTGACCCTTTAGCAAAAAGAAATGCACCTAATTTTTACTTACCCCTTGGCTCAGATTCAGGCATGTGATTCACGGCATCCATCTTCTGGGTCTTCATTCTTATAAACTCTAAATTCAACCCCTTGATAAATATTCCCCTAGGTATTCAAGTTTTTCGCCCCATTACACTGATTCAAGTTTTTTACATTCAAATATTTTCATAAATAAGAAAACTCAACCTTTTGTTATAAAACACCATACATGTTGTATCTGGTGATCAGAAAGGTCAGGGAGCTATATAAAAAGCCATTCATTGTGGGAATATGAATGGCTTACTTGCACATTAGAGTAGCAGTAACATATTCTCTGTATTTCAAGAAAGAGTCAAGAAAAACAAAACAAGGGGCTTAATAATATATTGTTGGATTAATTCCTGGTAGAGAAATAGTGGCATATTAAGGTCAATGAACACAAACTGTGCTGAGCACATGCAGTTAGATTCATCAATATAATTTTGTGGATCTATGGTTAAATGAAAAGGGTCTACCAGTCAAGCAGAACAACCCTACATTTAACAAAATTATATCTTAATATGTATGATGTGTGTGTCTGCACTTTTCAATCCAATTGGGAAATTACGTAAATATACAAGCAAGGCTCCACATCCACTTTCAATTAGTGCACATATTTTATTTATATTAAATCACAATGCATTCTTGTGTGTGTGTATGTAGGTATGTGTGTGTATATATATATATATATATATATTTATCTCATGAGTATCCACACTCAAATGCAAAATTTGTATAATTGGGGTGCACAGACTCTAATATGATGTTTTAAAATAACACCTTCACCTTTATTAGATCATATTTAAAGAAAACAGGCCAACTATCCCCTTCTAGGACCTTTATCTTATAAATATAAAAGCAATTATCAGCACTCACGATTAAATGCCTCACTGTCCCCGGGTGCTCACCACACTTCAGCTCAAGTACATCTCTTTACAGAAGTTGCACTCACAGGGCTTACGATAACGAAAATTAATTTATTACAAACAAAAAACTAACGTTTCGCTGTTACCCCAGCCTTTATCAAAGTGATAATGGCTGAGGTAACAGCCTAAACTTTAGTTTTTTTTTGTGTATATATATATATATATATATATATATATATATATATATATATATATATATAAGCAATTATATTAGTGAATACATTGACCAAGTAAATGGTGCCCTTGTTTCTGAACATTTTTTAACAATAGCCGCTGTTTTCCTTTTGTAATTTAATGTTTTACTTGCCTTTGTTATTTAGCATGCATTGCAGCTTGAATGTAATTGGGTACAAGCAACATTATTGGGTCCTAAACATAAAACTAATAATAAACATAAAACTCCAAATTAGCATTAAGGGGGTTATTTATCAAAGGTCGAATTTCGAATTTATGTGATTTTTTTTTTACTCTAATAAATTCGAATGTACTCACAAATCAAACGAGCGGTTATTTAAGAAGAAACTTGAATGTCATGTAATATTCGGTTGAATAGGCCCGACCAGAAGATTGGAATTGACTTTTCCTCTGAAAAACGGACCTCTGCCATTAAACTCGGCAGGTTTTAGGCGGCGAATTTTCCAATTAGAATTGTTTCCAGTTTTAACACACAAATTTTTTAAAAAAATTTGAATTCATATTTACCATTCAAACCTTAATAAATCTGCCCCTAATTCAGCCTTGAGTCAAAATATTCTAAAAGAGGAATGTTGAAAAAAGTTTCTTTACCATCCAGTGCAAAAATAAACTAGGTACAGTACATACAGATAGAAAAGTACACCAGTTAGAAACCACTTCTTTTGTTTGGACCCAAACCACATTTTCTCCTCAGAATTATGCAGATTCTGCGCTAATTCTGCACTAAATTTATTTTGTTGGTCATCATATCAGCATGTTAAAATATTCGTTTTGTATGCGCTTCCGTTTACAAATAAAATACACCAACTTTTGCGTCACCCAAATGTCTCAATAGTCCCTGTATTGTGCAGAGATCCGGAGCCAAAAGGATCTGTCCGAATGTTATATTCACAGTCCCTGCATCCAGTGATCGTTTCTTATCTTAAAAACACAAGAGACAAAGGCACACCAATGTGGAGTATCGTAAAAGTCGGTATCAGAGCCCTACTTAGTTGGTAATTACAGGATCCCCGGACACGGCTGCAAGTTAGAGTAGACCCGCAGTGTGGTATAGCTGAAACCTTTCCTTACACGTGGTGTCGCCAATCTCCTTAAGATTCAGCATATGTTGTACTCGCTCTCCTTGCGATCCTGCTCATGGATGCATTAGTTGCCTTGTGTCCCACAGTCTCGGCGTCTTCTCATTTACTTCCTGGTTCAACCACGGTGAAGTTCTCTCGGGGTCAGTCAGCAGATAAAAGATACTTCGTACTGGGGAATCATACGTGCAACAAAGGGAAATTCAAATATTTGGATATTTTTAATTGTAAAACATAGTAATCGTTTACACTTCAGATTAGAATACTCTGCCTAACGCGTTTCGTCAATAAATCACTTTATCAGAGGCCTCTGATGAAGTGATATATCCAAATATTTGAGTTTCCCTTTGTAAAAAAGGGATATTTATTTCTTGACATACTGTAGAACCTAGCATGACATGTTTATTGTCTGATTACAACTTAAAATATTAATTAATTAAAATATAGGAAACCTCCCTTACAGATATCTGAGCCCAATATTGCACATGGTTTTATTATCACTCTTTCTAAAATAAAAAAAACTGTAATATAGATATTAATGGTCATTTTTTATTTATTATAGGACTTTCATTGTAATCGGGTATTTTAATGTTGCCGAGCGAAGTAATATAATAATAATTTTTTAGTCATTGGAGCCAAGAATGTTTAATTGGCTCAAAGAATAACAAACTGAAAATTGGCAGAAGTCAATGGCATTCTAGTATGTTGCTTTCTATAGTACAATGTATAATACGTATATACATAGTTCCTCCTATTTCACATTTACAGTGATGAAAAGCTTTGATGGTCATTTTGGGTGAGAATGTGAACTTGCGACCTGAATATAGGAACAGATGTTTTAGGTAATTGAATAGTAATATACCATAACAAACTTACTGCAGGTTCTCTGTGCTGCAGTGCTTTGAAGAAAGGTTGATTTCAGCCTTATAAATCACTTTAATGTTGGAGGACTTTTTTAATATTCTTGCCGCTCCTAAGACAAATTTATTATGCTTTGTCTGTTTATACACAGTCTTAAAGTATCTTACATAGATGAACAGCTTGATGCTATTGTAGATCTGAAAGGTATTTCAGTATATATCTTTTTTTTTGCACCTACTGCTACTGGTACACAATTTATATTCTAATTATTGTTGCTGATATAAATATACAATAATTCTAAATTAATTAAAGTAATGAAAACTACTTTGCATAAATTATAATATTCTGTCACATTGTAACTCTTGCGAACAGTTAAGAACATACTAAGAATAATGAAAGCAAATTCTGTTTATGGACCATGACTTAAGAGAGACACATTTGCTATCGTGTATAAATGCCTATATTTCAAGGTCCCTGGGTTTATGGATCACCCCAGTAGCACCTGGTAGCACATCTGTCTTAGGGCAGCCAGTTAGAGCTCATTGAGTGTAAGCCCCTGTGAATGTTGTGCAATCATTATCATCTAGAATATGCTATGACTTTTTGGTCTCATGCTTAAAATGCATTAAAACATAAAGAGTCCAAAGAAGAGTGACTTACTAAGTTGATAGTATATGGGGGTGGTCTTGGTTATGAAGAAAGGGATTATTTACACTGGAAAAGAGTCAATTAAGTGAGGATATGATAATAATTATGTACAAAATATATATAGGTGGGCCATAAAATAAACTCTTCATTAACTGCATTATTTTATTTATCATTAGATTCTTCCAGCACACACAAAAGACATTTACTGAGATTAGAAAAAAATAAGGGTCTTTTAAAGGGGTGGTTCATCTTTCAGTTAACTTTTATTATGTTATAGAATGGCCAATTCTATGCAACTTTTCAGTTGTTCTTCTTTATTTATTTTTTACAGTTTTTTTAATTATTTGCCTTTATTCTGTAAAACTACACGTGTATTGCTAGTGCTACTTTTTATTACTCATCTTTCTATTTAGGCCCTCTCCTATTCATATTCCAGTCTATTATTCAGATCAGTGAAAATGTCACAAGCAGCCAGATTGCTTAAATAGCATTCTGGAGAGCTGTTGGATGAAAAGCTAAATAACTCAAAAACCAGAAATAATATAAAATCCCTCTCTACGTCATGGGGCAGCCATTTGTCAGATAATTCATTGAAACAATTGTAGAAGTTGAATTTAAATTTTGGCACCTGTGCATCTTGTAGAACAGCCATTTTAACTATATGCGGTAATAAAAGCGGATCTTCTATGGATTGGTAGCATTCCAGTTGTGTCCCCTTAAATAAGCCTCACAAATGTCACCAGTGTAAACATGGAAAGAAGAGGTTCAGCAAAAAGCTACAAGTGATTGTGGCGCCCAAGTTCAACTATAAGAGAGCTGCAAAAACATTTGAATTAAGGCTTTAATTTGGGCATGGGTGTCACACCCATTAGAACAAAACAGATGTTTTTTCTCCCAGAGATGTGATGGAATTCAAGTCTTTCAAGGCTGACAAATCTTTTTTTACTATATCTCCATATAACGTTGTTTATAAAGTACATTTTCGATGCATATAAACATTCTTCGTTGCTGACCATATATAGATTCTAGGAAAATGTAAGCATGGGTGAAATTTTATTTATTCCAACCATATTTTACAAATAAAACTTGACTTTGATGTGAAATATTTATCTATTTTGTATTATTGGGGTTTATAATATTTGTCAAAAATGGAAAATCTTTTATGTTTTGGAAAACATGATGAGAAAAAAAAATATTTATCCAATAATAGTTATGTACATAATTGTTTGCTGGATTGTCCTTTTTTTATATTACAATAAATGCAGGTTTTCCAAAGTTTTGCATCTCAAATTAAAAAAATAATTTTGACACCCATTGACTTTAATGCATTAGGACAAAAGAGTTGTGCGTGTAAAAATTATTGTGGCGCACATTGACTTCAATGCTTTTCACAAATGTTTTTCCATTTTGTGAATTTTTCGGCAAAGCGAAATGGCACAGATTCACTCATCACTAACCCCCACTATCTCCTTTTTGCCAGTATGGGCACAAGTCCAAGCTGATAGTACTGTCTGGGATCTCTAGCATCTACTGCATGTGTGCATTCACTAATGGCTCATTATTTTTTCTCAGTTAAAGATTGTTCAATCCATTGTGGTATATATAGGATACATTCTTGTTTTTTTGTCTAGTTTTTAGTATTTTGCTGAGAGAACTGGCCATATGTCAAAATGTATTAATATTCATGACAATTTTGTAACCACTTGGTTTTAATGCTTGTTTATTATCAATATTTGGAGTGTTAGCCCACAAGGTAAACACCGTGGTGTGTTTAAACATAAATATATTCATGTTCTAAATCCTAATTCATGTCAGTGTGCAATTCAGAACCTTACAAACACAAGAGATCCTTCTGTGGTTTTCAGACTGTATTTATAAAACTGTTATACTGATGGTGGTCATGAGGATGAAAGATGACTTTTCCTGAATTCATTTTTAAAATGTTAATAGAGTGAGGCGAAAGGTTAGGTTGGTGGTAAGTGTGTTCAGGTGCCGAGTGATACTTAAAGCAAAACTGTGTGCTAGGACTATTTGACAGCCTTTAGACCACAGATCATCTTTTTTTAATTCATTCTGAATCATGAACATCCACAATTTAAAACATCCATGGTGAAAAGAGCAAATAAACCTTTTTTTTTGTTCAACGTCAGCTGTAATGTTGTAAGGTATTTTGAGCCTCTGCCTCAAAGATGTAAGAGTTTTTAAAAAAAAAAGCTTATTCAGCAAAGTAATATTTTATAGCACTGGCAATTCAGAGTAGTGATGTGCTGGTTGACAAATAGTCAATCCATATCTGACCCTAACGCATTCGGACGAACCCATGATCCTCCACGCCATTCTTATATATATAGCCTTATCCAAATCACACATCGCTGATGTCTCCGGATAGGATGGAGCAGGTGCAAGTATATAATGAAAGTCTATGAACAGCATGAGTGGAAGTGAAGGAATTGCTGGTGCACACTTGGGACCTTCCAGAGCAATATTGCCCTGAAGACATCTGACCTGCCTAACACTAATTCATAGTATAAAACATAATGATTCCAATAATTCTTATTGATCTTTATAAAATTCATCCTTTTGGTCGAATTCACCATATTATAAGTACGTTTCTGCAAAATTTGTGATTACAGTTTTTTTTTTTAATTAAGAGGATATTATTATTTTTCTGGAGGGTGGAAAAATAACCTGTCCAGTTTTGTCTATGAGGATTTTTAGATAATAAAACATCAATCCAGGAACTGCTGTTAAGAAGACTGTGACACGTGTTCAGACTGTGTTCAGTCTGCATATGAATTATACCGACACCATAAATGAGCTGATCAAATTAAAAAATAGGAATAATTCCAAAATAGTGCAGTTCATTATATCCCTGGAGGACTATAGGAGCATAAATCCGACACATTGGATCCCCAAAAAAGACAGAAGGGGTCATGTATGTCTGCTGCACTCTGAATGATGAGCAAAGTAACTAATGCAATCAGCACTGTATTAGGTAAGGAAGCTGCACGTTTCTGTGCTCTTGTCAGCATATTATTTATACAATATGTTCATATAGTTTAGAAGATTACTATCTGTAACCTTTGTCAAATGACTTCAGAAGGCTTCCTAACTTTTCCATTTAGCTTAATAAAAGTATCATAAAAATGGTTAGGCACAAGCAAAATTTCACCTATTAGGTTTCCTTATACTTTCTTCTATCAGTTCACTTGTACCACTCTGTTCATATAAAAAATGCTTTTGGAATGGCACAGAGGTATGGGGCATCCAAGTGAATGCAGTTTTTTCATATTTGCCCATTACACATTGTCACCTGTTCAAAAATAAACAATTGTTGTCCAGTTTGCCTCAGAGGAGGAACAAAAGCCTTCCTGAACCCAAGATCAAGTTTGTGCTAAAAAATTTCAGTAACCCTTCCAGGGTCATCTAGCCTTGAAGTACAACAATAACATTTCTCAATATATATAAATGTGTAGGTTCAATCAGTCAAACTTGAAATTACAAACTTGAATTGCTATTTAGCCTTTCATTGCAAGCCCTAATTGTTAAAACAAAAATATATACATGATCTGTAGAAAGAAAATCGAGCCCACATGTCATCAAGTTGTAGTTCAGCCCGCTGTTGTAGTGAATTATTACGCAATACTCTACAGAATTGGGATATGGGTATTGATTTTTTCATGTGTCTAAAGGGAGTCTTTTTGGATACATAAATTAAACACCATTGGGTTTAAATTAATTTTGCCCCCTGTATTGCTTCTTAAATCAACGCTAATATGTTGAAAATGTATCATGTTGTTATCTGTATTTTCTTACATTTGTTTATAACATTGTTTCTGTTTTGGTCTCTGAGGATATTTGTTTTTAACAATGTATCACTTGTGCTGGATACTTACTTACTTGTATAACCTGTAGGTTCTGATGCAGGTGTTTTAATCACATGATCTGGTGGGTGTGTTTTACATGGGGGGGTCTTGGTCTGTATTTATTTAAGCAGTATTTGTGCTGTGAGAACAGGGTCTTGAAAGAGACCGAAACGTAGACCAGTTTCTTTTTAAATGTAAACAATAAAAGATGAAGTTTTAATACTATTTCAAATCCCAGTGTGCACCTTTACTCTTTGGAGATATATATATATATATATATATATATATATATATATATATATATATATATATATATATATATATATAAGCAAGGCTATAGGATTCGCCAAAACGTCAGTTATTTATTTTCAATAAATTTTCACCAATATTTGCATCTTAAAACCTGTGAGTGCTCGCCTTTATTATTTTTGGGACCTGACCAGTATTATAAGAAGTGGTTTTGTCACAATTAAATATAGAGTATTCTATGGTGCCAGATGTCAAGGTTTCAGGGCTTCAGTCTCCTTAAATTCTAACACTTTCATGCTTATTATTATGCTTATTATTATGCCTAAAATCACTGTCTCACTTTCTCTTAGATGGCGACAGTGTGACTGGAGCTATTAAAGTTGTATTCATAACTAATCCCTAAACATAGTAGTAACCCAATTTTATGTTTCCCAGAGAACAGTGTCAAAATGGTGTAAATTCCAGAAAAATATAAAATATGGGGAGGGGGAAAAAATACCACTTATCTGTATTGGACAGTGAAAACATTCCGGGCGTGCATTCTATGTACGTAAAATCAGATTTCTAACCTGTAGAAAACTCTCCTGAAATCCAGCTGGTGTTTCTTTAATCATACAGACATGGAAGTTAAAAGTTATTTAAAAAGACACCCATTTGTGGCTGAAATTGTAGGAGTCTATAGGATTTTGTCTAGTTTACCTATAAAGATTTCTGGCCTGGGATTGTATTTTACCATATTTTAAAATTAACTGAGTAATTATTAGACATTACAGCTAAGCCACAAGATACTGGTCATACTCTTAATTGTTCTTTAATCATGCTTAGAATGTTTTGCATGGTATTAAGTTGAACAGTTCACTTATGTCTGTTTCTCTTGCAAAGTCATATGATATTTATTTCCACACAACCCTGCAAAAAAATTAGCAAACTCTGGCCTTGAGCTTCTCTCTATTTGGATTTTATTGTCATCATGAATATGCCACTTTGCTTGTTCTGTTTCAATGTAATACAACCCAATGCCAAATATGTTTTTTAGCAGAGAAAAAACAAGACTTAAAACATAATAAATATAAGGTAAATTATCAGGCATTTATTCATTTATACAGATATAGATGAGTTAATTTTGTTGCCAGTAATTAATCAAAAGAGGAGAAACAAATGGCATGTATAAAAACAACTCCTAGAAAGTAAATAAGAAATAAAAAATCCTCTCAGCTCCCATACTATACATATTGTTTATTTTCTCAGTGGTCATGGGATGTTATTTTACTGAGACTGTCCATGATTATCATTATTTACCCGTCTGTTCCAAAGGTTATGCAACTAAGAAAATACTTGTGGTTTTGTTTATCTTTACGCAATTTAATAACAAAATGTGTGTTATTTTATCTCAATGCATTCAAAAAATGTTGTTTTGTGCAACACAAGGGGTACTTAGGGCCAACTAAAGTTTCAGATTTATATGTATAATTATATAAAGCTGTTATTCTGTTTCAGCAACCAAAAGTACCTTAAAGGGAATGTTAACACTTGGGACAAATGTCCAAATGTGAACAACCCACATCAATAAAAGCCTTTTTCAAATGAATCTTGGTTTCCAAAGCCTCATTTACAATGCAGGATGCAGTGTGCAAAGTGCAGAGACCTGTGCCATGCCCTGTGAATCAAGTGCTGACTGTGTATGTAGGCCTAATTAATTTTACTTTATGAATTATTATTGTTATTATTATAATGTAGCATTTATTCATCATCCCAGAAAAAGTCAGTCTGAGTGAATCTGTACCTATTTGCAACTTGAGATAAATGCACAGACAGAGCAGATTTAGTTGGGGAAATGTGATTGTATGCATTTTTGCGCCTCTAATCTGACACAGTGCCTGAGAAACGGCCTTGTATGCCATTAGCCTAATCTGCAAAGTGCAGCTGTACCTGTGTACTGGTAAAGAATCAGGTCAACCATATTGGTCCCAAAATATACAGCTGTAGTTATTAATATTTAGCCCACAGGACCCCACTTCAACTTCAATACAGAAAAGATGGTGGTGGACGGCAGGAATTCATATCGACACTTCAGTGTCCACTTCTCACATGTCCACTGTAGTAAATCAAACACAAGAGGTGGGGATCACTATACCTCCTAAAACCCCCATTAATCTAAATTCCCCATTCCCTTCAACCCATTGCCCCCCCCCCCTGCTTTCTCCCTCCATAATACCTTACTATGGAGGGAGAAATCTTCTGATCCACTTCTTTTCCATCGGCAATCTTCTGAGCGATTACTTCCGAGAGGAACCCGACGATACAAAAGATGGTGCCGAAGAGCTCCGCTGCGCTATTCTGCATGAATATGAAGGCACAGTTGCTGTAAAACCCAGGTCAGGCAGGCCAAGAGAAATACAGGAGAGGAATATGCAAAGAATCGTGAAAATGGTTACAGACAACCAAAAGATCACCTCCAAAGACTTGCTGCAGAAGGTGTATCTGTACATTGTTCTACAATTCAGCGCAATTTGCACAAAAAGCATCTGTATGGCAGGGCGATGAGCACTCACGCCACAAACGGAGTCACTTGTTGTATGCAAAAGCTCATTTAGACAAGCCACAGTCATTTTGGAACAAAGTGCTTTGGACTGATGAGACAAAAATTAAGTTATTTGGTCATAATAAAAAGCCCTTTGCATGGCAGAAGAAGAACACCTACTGTTAAATTTGGTGGAGGTTCCATCGTGCAGTGGGGCTGTGTGGCTGTGTTTTGGCACTGGGGCCCTTGTAAAATTTGAGGGTCAGATGAAGTCAACCCAATATCAACAAATTCTTCAGGATAATGTTCAAGCATCAGTCACAAAGTTGAAGTTACGCATGGGTTGGATATTCCAACAATGACCATAAACACACTTGGAAATCTACAAAGGCATTTATGCAGAGGGAGAAGTACAATATTCTGGAATGGCCATCACAGTCCCCCAACTTGAATATCATCGAAAATCTATGGGATGATTTGAAGCAGGCTGTCCATGCTCAGCAGCCATCAAATTTACAGTAACTGAACTGAGAGAGAGAGAGATTTTGTATGGACGAATAGTCAAAAATACCGCCATCCAGAATCCAGACACTCATCAAAGGCTATTGGAGGCATCTAGAGGCTGTTACATTTGCAAAAGGAGGCTCAACTAATTATTGATGTAATATCGCTATTGGAGTGCCCAAATTTGTGCACCTGTCTGATGCATATTGCATATTTTCTGTTAATTCAATAAAAATTATGTCACTTCTGAAATAATACTGTTTCCATAAGGCATGTTATATATTAAAAGGAAGTTGCTACTTTGAAAGCTCAGCCAATAATAAACTATACTCCAAAGTATTAAGAGGGGTTGCCAAACTGTTTCATATGACTGCATATAATGTGTAGAGCATGCCAAGTGTTCTGCAGCCTAGGACTTTCTCTAACATGTCTGGTGTACATTCTAGGCAAGGGATGTGCATGCCTTTGCCTTTAAAGGAATTTTATGAAGAACCTTTATCTAGCTTTGCATTCATGGAAATATTAAACAGAGTATGAACCTACAACACTGAAGAATTCTTCATATATGTTCTCTAAGGCACATTTATCAATCTGTCTAATTAACCATAATGTTTATCATTCACCCTAATGATATTTCTGGTTCAGGGCTTTCAGCTGCTTTAAAGGTGTTTGTAATATGGCTTGCAGATGTTACTATGCCTGGGGATCCTTTATGACTTTGTTCATCCTGCTTATTTTACCCAAGGTCATCAGGTGACTAGCCAGTATTTTGATTTTTTACTGTGATTTGAGTGTTTAAGGAAAAATCACAAATTTGGGATTCTGAAACTTGAATTCTCAAATTTTAAGTGAGAAAAAACTCAAATAAAAATTGACCTCTTAAAGCTGACAAGATCATATAGAAGTCAACGGAAGTTGTATTTTCAAAATTCTAGCTTCAAAACTAAATTCTGTTTTTTGAAATTAGTTATAAATATGGCAGGCTCATTAAAAATGTGTTTTTTCATTTTCATTTTTGAGCAAGATACATACAGATTATTGAACCTGTTATCCAGAATGATCTGAAATATGTCCATATAATTTCCCAGTGCATTGTACTTGACTAGACCCAAACTGTTATGAGTCCATTTTGATGGCAAAACAGTCTGGTGAATAATTACATGCATGCTGTGTAAAAAGTGCTGATGTTGCCCAGAGCAACCAATCAGCAATTAGATTTCAACAAAGCAAAGATCTGATTGGTTATTATGAGCAACATCACAAATTTTCTGTAGTGTTACTTTCTTTCTAGCAAAACTTCCTTCACTTACGCTTACATCTGTTTACATTCAGTGGATATATATGTATGTATTTATTAGTGATGTTGGTGAAATTGCTGGAAGAGGCCACTTCTTATTAAAATGTCCAAGGAAGCAGAAGGAAGACAGAGATCCTAGGCCATGAGCCCACCCTAAACTAATGTGTGAGTGTGTGACTGTTTGGATTTTCTTTTAAACCCTTAGGTTTCCTCCCAAACATGTTGGCAGGTTAATTGGTGTCTGCTAAAACTGACCCCAGTGTCTGTTGTAAATGTTGTAGAGGCCTTAAGTATTAAGTTCCTCTGAAACAGGAACTGAGGTGAATGGCATATAGTCTCTGTAAAGTGTCAGTGCTATACAAATAAAAGGTCCATTTTGTCCCAGCAGCTTTTCTCAAGAGAAAAATCTGTTTTTCATCTCATTGTTGTATTTGCTATTCAGGGATAATGTCAATATTATAAATATCTTAAGGTACAGGTCACCCTTGTATACCAATAAAAACAGAGTCAGAAAAATACAGGTTTCAAAATAAGGGCTTTTACAGGCAGGCTTTTCTTCATATGGTCCATCTGAGTTTGGCAGTTCTGTGTGGCAAGTATAACCTCTTTTGAAAAGAACAGATTCGAGTACGTTGTCTAATGATAGAACACATTAAAAAAGCCTCTGCAGGGAAATGCATGATTAAACACTTAGAGCATTAAAATGTTTTTTTTTATTTAAATCCAAAGTCAAGAATTCAAGAATTTTTTTTTTTTTAACTCTTATAAATAAATATTATTAGTTATAAATATACAATGTACTACAAATGAAAATTGTATCAATACATTCCAAAAAGCTTATATTGACGCTCCATGCTGGTTCCACCATTGCTTACTGATTGTATGTAAGCAATGGTAAGCAATGGTACTTATAGCCCTCCTGTTAGTGTTATCATTTACTAACAAGAAACCAACAAAAGTTGTGGCATAATGGTCAGCTAAAAAGTGTATGGAATAGAGATCAGCAGCAACCACCCCATCAGTTTTTATTCATTGCCCTGTATGAAGTACGGTTGAGCAGGACGTGTTTTTATATGGGTCCCCTCTTCACAATGCTATACCTTTCAGTGCCTGCTGCCTCACTCCATAGTGCTTGTCAGAGCCTTGCAAGGTTAGACAGCCTTTAGAGTAATACACATACAGTATATTTATTGCAATACCAATATGAGGGAAATGTCCTCCTGCATGCTAAGTCCTCAGTGCCCCAGGAACCTCCAAATAAGCCCCCATGCAAGCACAGAGTAGTGGTGCCAGTGCCAGCTGGCCTTGTGGTGCTACTGTTTTAAATGCTGCCTTATAATAATATGTACAGAGGGTCCACAGCCCAATAATCTATAGTTAACATCAATCCTTCTAATAAAGAATGCAAACCTCTGAGACAAAGATTAAAATCATTTTATAGAGATACAGTATATATAAATGGATAATGCACCATTCATGTGTAGTTGCCATTAAAGAGCCGTCACCTGTTTCATGTCAATGACTGACAGACTTCTACTGTGTTCTGTCTTTTATCACACTAAGAGAGCCACATGTCACAAGCCTGTTATTTCTCCATGTGAGGAACTTATTGAAAGTTAAACCTCTAAGCACTGCTATACAGCAGAGAATAGGAGGAACCCTTGGCAATCGTACCCTTCCCAGAACACATTACCAATTTAGGGGGTTATTTATCAAAATCCGAATGCATCTCATTACCGCATGGGTAATTTCCCATTATTTATCAATACATTTTCCCAAAAAATTCCAGTTTGGGGAAAAAAATCTAAAAAAGATCTTGAAAATCATATGGAAATTCGAATTGGAAGAAAAATCAGAATTTTTGCCCAAAAACCACAAAATCTTCAAATTATTGCACAAAACCCAGTGCAGATCAGAATATCTTCGAGACACTCTCATTGATTTATATACAACCTCGGCAGATCTGATATGCCAGATTTTCTGATTTTTTTCATCCCCAGGGTATAATAAATCCTGAAAAATTTGTTCTTTTTTTTTTAAATATAAACCTGGGGCGATACATTAGTGGATTTTACTTGGTGTAAGCACTGTACACAGTACAGTGCCTGCTTGTGCTTTTATGTAGGAGTGCCCTGCACTGGTTATTTATGGTTCTATTTCAGTGCTTAATGTGCAGAGTTTATTGTTTTGTTAGCACATGTTCTACCCAAACGCCACCTCTTAACTAGCATTCAATCTTGTACTACTGGAGGAAACCTGAATCTATCCCAAAATTTTGCTGTGGTGGAATTTTGCAGTGCTCGGTTAGTATTTAACCCCATAGGCTGCTTATAGAGTTTTAAATATGCCAGTGGTGAAATGGCCTTACTGATTTATTATTGTGCCATTAATATTATTCCATACAACACTCTTGAAGATGAGTCCAAGTAAGTGATTGGAAGCAGCAATGGAAATAAAGTATCTTGGTGAAATTTATTATAACATCCAGTAACTTGACCATAGTCTAATCTGGGAAGTTTTTTTGCACAACTCATGATTAAGTGCTGGAGACTTCAGCTGTAGACTCTAAAGACAGATGGAAATTTTCAGAGGGTGGCATTTTGTCAGAGAATGTTCCTACAATTAAACAAAGTGGGAAGAAATATGTTTGGATTATTTGATGTATGTTTACAAGTCACATAAATTGTAACATCTAAGACTATCCTTCTTTCCCCGTCTATAAAAATATCTGGCATGATACAAACACTTAGATTTTTATTATGCAGGCAGCATGCTTTTACAAAATGACTTCACTGAATCTTTTTTATTTAGAAGAGCACTATTATTAGGAAGAAAAGTGTGTTTATTTGATGAAACATCTAGGGAACTTTCATAGTGTTATTACAAGAGATACAGTTTTTTTGCTATTTTAGGATAGGTCAGCTGTGGTCACATGCCACTGATGTTAATTGAACGGCTATTTTATGACAATAATTTCTTCGAATGAGAATAACTTTTATAAAATGTTTATCATTTCATCTCATTGCTTTACAGAGTCAGACTGGCACGTACAGGGATTTCCTAGAACTTTCATGCTACAGATCACAGAAATGATGAAACCTTGTGAAGTAGTAGCCAGTTTAACCCCCTTATGGCTGCTTTACTTCTGAAGCAATGTAGGCAGAGGAGTTAAACACTGAGGGTGGCAGATATGAGTAATTGGGAGAAAATGATAGGCATACAAAATATAGAAAAGTGTAAGATATGAAACAAGAGGATAGGAGAGGATAATTATGAGGGTATGATATGAGTAAAACCAAACAGCTGGTGAGTAGACAATGGGGGAAGATAGGAATGCAAAACATGTACTTTAAAGAGGGTAAGAAGAAGTAAGGTACAACACAGAAAACAAAGGAGCAGAAGATAAATTATGAAACAGTTGAATGAAGAGAGGGAGCTAGCATTATCACACTGGCATCTAAGAACGTAGTTTATGTAACTTAAAACAAATGATCTATTGTCTAAACTGAATTGTTGAAACTGAACAAATAAAATAAACGTTCCTTCTCTTTAAAAGAGATCCTCTGCTGCAAGTCCTTGTAAATGAGTATAAAGGGGACAGTTATCTGCCCATTAGTGTTGTAGCACACAAGAGGATTTGATAAAATGGCCATTTTATTTCTTGGGTTTAAGGTACTATTTGCAGAAAAAATAAATAATGTATCTGGATTTTCCCTGAAAATCAAATTGTGCTTCTGGCTCATAGGAAATCTAAAACTATCAACATACGCATATTCATACTAATTATTGCTGCAGAAACACAGCTAATTAACATTTATGTCTGTATTTTTCTGTAACATTTCTGGAATTGTGGGGGAAGCATTATTAGCAAGGGGACAATGACAATCACATCTTCATAATTTGGAAGCACTTTCCTGCCTAGATTCTCACTTAAAGCCAAAATGTATATCTTTGACTGAGCTTAAAATTCAGTTCAATGTGAAGAGCCAAAACGTGGACCAAAATAATGATCATTTGTGTGTTCAATTCCTTTCAAATTATAATTTCTTATAAATGATAATTAATTATTACATAGTAATGATTGTTCCTCTACATTGCATCTCTGGAAATAGTTTTGAGAATTACAGTCATCTGCATATAATTAGCATCTTATCATGTTATTAAATAATGTTACACTAAGACCCATTTGTAATTGTATTTACTAGGAACAAGGGTAAAGTTGAGAACGCAAGTAGCCAAGCAGGATTACATGTCAAGCCTTGTTAATACAGGTTTAGGATCCATTATTGGAAAACCGTTAGCCAGAAAGCTCTGAATTTCAGGAAGGCCATCTCCCATAGCAAATAATTCACATTTTTAAAAATTATTACATTTTTTTCTGTAATAATAAAACAGTATCTTGTACTTGATCCCAACTAAGATATAATAGATCCTTACTGGAGGCAAAACAATGCCATTGTGTTTATTCAATTTTATATATATTTGACATTTTTATATTCTATATATTTATATGTAAAGTGCTAAAATGTCAATTTCTCCTTGACCTTTTTGATATCACCACTTTATACTACTACTTTGCTTGAATTAGATATCTCATATTGAGGTTGCCTGTTTTACTATTGGTAGTGTCTCATTGGCAATGTTCCCTCTAAGCGGTGCACTCTTGCATGCGCACACATATTTTGTGGCTTTTGCACACTAAAAATTTTGCATTTATTTTGACCTGCGCACACAGTTTTTAAAAATGCACACGTTTAAAAAAAAAAATAATTGCGCACAAAGCTGAGGAGAAACCATTGCTTATGGAGCATTTTGTTGGTCATTTCATGCAACAATGGTCAATATGTTCTGTGAGATGTACTATAACTGAAATTGCAGAGTAATGCGGCTCCAGGCATGGAGTAAGCAAGGGACATGCATGGGATGTGTATGTGGATGCAATGCTATGTATGGCATAGCTCCCAGTGAGGGCTCCCAGAACACAATAAAAACTTCGAACTTTATGGATTTTTAATGCAGTTCTATGCTCATTTTAGCACTTAGTTTGTAGAGAATAGTTAATGAGCCTTAATACCTGTAAGACGCTGTATGAAAACTAGACTTTTTGCTTGATACTATGCAACTGCCATTAAACTATATTTGATTTGATCTGTCCAAGTTAAACAAACCTCAAGTTTGAATGATGTCTTAGAGCCAAACGGATTAATTTCAGCCATTATGTCGTAGTGCATTTCAGTGGCATAGTACTCAAGTGGTATGAATCCCCTAACATAACACAGAGTTATTATACATTTGCATTTTATAAGTTGTATTATAGGTTATGGGAATCATTGCTTCCTGCTAAACAACATATGTTGTGTGTCATCAAAATAAAAAAAACAATCAGTTCTTGAAAGCTCCAAGGACTTTGGGATATAACCTCTTTCCTTCAACTCTTACACCATTCCTTGTTCCAGACAAATACATATTCAGTGTCAGCTGTTCTTTTGGCTCCATGTAGTGCATCTAGACATATTTCCCAGATGACTATGATGGCTAGTGTTATTAATGGTGTAATCAAACGAGCTTCTATCTAAAAAACTTTTTTTCAGGAAATGGAAAATGGGGAGTTTTCAAAAGTTTTGCATGACATGCTTTTAGTAGCAGCAGTGCATGTTTTCAGGAAAGAATTGTCTTACAAGCACAAAAACTGTATCTGACAATAATGCTTATACAGATATGGGACCTGTTATCCAGAATGCTTGGGACCTGGGGTTTTCCGGATTTGGATCTCTATACACTAAGGGGCAGATTTATCAATTCCAATTGTAACCCCCCTATTCGAATGTATATTCAAATGTGAGATTTATCACACCTGATCCATGAAAACAGTCCTAAATCGAATAGTCACCACATAAAACATGCCGAGTTCATGTACAAGCCAATAGCAGAGGTCAGTTGAGCCATTTGGGTATGTCAGTGCTGTCCAACTTCTATGGTACCGAGGGCCGGAATTTTTCTAATCTACATGGTGGAGGGCCGATAACGGAAGCCAGTGTTAGCCACTCCCTGTTTTTAGACCACACCCACTTTAAGACACACCCATGTTACCGCAAGACCATGTCCACATTAATAGCACACCAAAAAACCAAATGGTTGGTGCTCACTGCAGAGATCAGGGCCGGAACTAGGGGCAAGCAGCGTAGGTGGCTCTCTAGAGGATTTTTTTTGCGTTTTTTAATTCTTTCGTTTTTTCCAAGCGTTTAATTATTTGCTTCAGTAATCATGGTCACCCAGTTGGGTAGAATCCATCTTCTTCACCTTATCCCTCTTGCCGGCAAGTAATAGCTCTTTTGTGCGGTGCAGCGCGACGTGCATACACGTGTCAATGATGTCACTGATGCGGTTGGGTGACAGAGAGAGGCAGAGAGCTGGCGGCCTGCTTGGTGTGGCTATTGCTGCTATCAGCCTTGCACAGTTTCACTGAACTCAATACATTCTTTCTATTACTGTAAAGTGTGAAGCTTCCTGCTGGCACAGCCAGGTACAGATTTGGGGGCCATATGTTTGCTGTTGCTGCTGGGCGCTGGCACAGGTACATAAATACTTGGGGGCAATATGATCAGATTTATTTTTGGCTGCTGCTGGCACAGGTAAAGATTTGGGGCAATATGATGGCTGCAGGAGGGCTGTATGATGGATGGCTGCTGAGCTTCCTTGCACAGGTATGGGCAGGGTGTATTATGGATGGCTGCTGGGCTTGCTGGTACAGGGGGCAGTAATATAAATGAAAAAATGTTGTACAGTTTCTTGCTCTCTTTATTTAAAAACCATCATGGTAAGGAGGAAAATGGTAATGCAGGACAGGGAGGCACTGAGTGAAGCTCTTCCCTAGTGTGCCGAACTACCTTGTGCCTGCCCTGGCAAGGATGTCACTCATATGTGAAAAAAGATGTCATATTAAGACATAACCATAAATCCATATGCCTCCTCCCCTGTGTATAATACAGTACCCCAGAATATGATTAAACACATTAGGGGCCACTAACAATAATTTTGAATTGCTAACAAACTCCCAGAACAAATACCAAAGTATGACACACACAGGGAGCATAGGGAAGACAGAACAGAGCAGGAGACAGGAATCAGGACCAGTCTAATATGTACTACATACAGTGACACAGTGCTGGTGCCCCATTAGCATTTTGTATAAAGTGTGAACAGGTGAACAATGTGGCCGTTTCAGTCTGGGTCTCAGGTGTGAACAGTACAGGGCTTTAGGAAATAAACAATAGAGGTGGCACAGGTGTGACCAATACAGGGAATTACAGTGTGAATTTAAAGTTTAAACAATGCAGGGGCCAGATAATCTCTGTAGTGATACCTTTTAAAGTTTACATATGGCAAACAGACACAACAGGCAGATTTTGATGTGGAGGGCCATATAAGGGGCCCGAGGGCCGCCAGTTTGACATCCCTGTTGTAATAGTCTTCCTGATATTCAAGTTTTTTTTCCGAGAAAAACTTGATTAGTGCGAATCGAATACGATTAAAATTTCTAGGTCAGCACTATTCTAATATTAGCCATGTTAATTTTTTCTTAAATAATCTCCCAGTTGAATTGTGGGTATATTCAAATGAAAAAAAAATCAAATGAAATCGAAAGTTGACCTTTGATAAATGGTCCTCTAAGTCTACTAAAAATAATTTAAACTTTATATAAACCCTATAGGATTGTTTTTCCTCCTATAAGAATTAACTCTATCTTAGTTGGGATCAGGTACAAGGTACTTTATTTTATTACAGGTACTGTTTTATTGTATCACAGAGAAAATTTTTTATTATTTTTAAAAATGTTTTTGGAGCCTTTTGGATAACGTGTTTTCTTCTAAAATTTTTGTGGAAGTTTGTGAAACTTATGCCATACAACAAAACATGCATTTAAATTTTTTTACACAATTGTAAACAGAAAATTATGTATTTTACTTTATTTTGCCAGTAGATTTATACAGTTGATTGGTGCTGTAGTATCCACTCTGATGTGCCAATGAATTTAAATTAGTGCGAGCCTACCTATATATATTTATTGGTAAGAAAGTTGGGTAATAGGACAACTTTTTGTGTTTGTGACCAATGTGAAGCATGGCTTTTGATTCCAGGATAATGTTACATCATTTTTGTGAAAATGAATTATAAACCTTATTATATTTTTTTTCCAGCGTAGAGTAAAGGATGTCATATCGCCTATTGTCTTTGAGGCATCCTATAGCCTTGGTGACCACATCATTGAAAGTCAACAGAAAGAACTGCCTCCTCTTAAGCCTATACTTCGATGGAAAAAGGGAGAGAAGCTAGCACAGCGCAATCAGGTAACAATGGACAGACCTATAAAATCATTTAAATGCCAGTCATAACTGGTTTTGTGTCTAAGTCAGGCGTGGTGATTCTGTTAGGGCAATGAAACATGGTGCTATTTGTCACCAGCTTTCTGTCGCAGCTAATTCTCAGTATTGTCTATGGCGTATTGTCTGGCGTTTGGTAGCTGCGACAAAGGTGCACAATGTGTCATTGACAAAGTAATTGTTTTTGTGTATATTCATTTTAACTAGCATTGTAAAATAATGCTAATACCATGACCCCAAAACCATAGGAACTGAAGGGCCATTAAAATGAATTACACTTTCACATTTCCATATAAAAACTATATTTTCAAATGTATTTCTCATGAATTCCGTTACATTTTATGTTTAGAACACTTTTATTTATGTAATCTTTCGCAAGAACTAAAAAGTGTGAGAGAGAAAAAAGCATGTTGTGTTCCACACGAATTCCAGCTGTTTCTGTATCAAAGAGGGGAGGGAATTACATGTGTGTGTCCCAGAAATACTAATCACCTCAGTCTGTGTGGGATATCAGTGTATAAAAATATCATGAAAGCTTCTGTTTAATAAAAGGGCAGATAGAACAAGGAATGTCTTTAGTTTTAATGCTCTTGAGGGAAGGGATATAGAAAGTTTTTAGGCCAACGTTTTTACATCTGGAGCGAATTTAAACCTTACCTTTGACCTGACTGTTTTTTCTGTGCATATGAGCAAATATTAACAAAAATGGTCGAAGACTCAGATCTAATCTGTGATGCACAGAAATTCATAATCCTTATACCACAAAACTCCAAAGTCTGTTTCTTTTTTTAATTTAAAAAAAAGCAAATTATACATTTTAGGTCTCGTGCATAATACAACCTACTTTTTTATTGTGTTTGACCAGTTCAGACTGCATAAAATCATATGTGAATTTAATGCAATAAATCTGTGTTTTTAAAGCATATCAATCTGTAATTTATGTCTTTACTGAGAATATGAACACTGCTAAAAGTTGCAAAAACCTGCTAAATGTTGCGGTGGAGTCTTTCTTTCCACTATTGATGAATCTATAAATGAATTTATAACTGACTTCCTATTCTATTTTCATATTATATCTATGTTCTAAGTGCACTAATGCAGTTACACAGTTACTAATTAGGATGTTAGCTGTTAGTTTTTTAACTACAAACATTAAAAGCAATGTTTAAAAAACACTACAAGGAGTCTGACTCTGGGACAGAGCCACAGATGCAAGGGTCAAAGTATTACCCAAAGAGGGGAAGGACACTATACAGGTGTCATTATACAGTCCCATATCCTTTCTCAACCAAACTCTTTACCAAAAATTATGGCAGATTGCTTGCAACTAATCTTACTTAGTATCATTTTTATTTTTAATAAACTTAGATTTGATGCTGGGGATGATGGAGATCCTGTCTGCCATACTCCACTCAAACACCAATGCACAAATAACAAATAAAGAAAGTAAATAATGTTTTTAATAGGATTTGTGACATCTCATGTCTACTAAAATGCCTACTGAAACTATGCCTGTTTAGGAATTTACACGAGAGAACAAGGAGTTTTGTCACAATTAACTGATTACATTTATGGATTTAAGGTGGGCTGTGGAGCATGGCAGGGTTGACCTCTCTCCCCTCCTTTTCAACATCGCCTTAGACCTTCCACTGAGATCTTTTAATGACACACCAACAATTTTCAGCATAAAACGAATCTAATCTAAAATGTTTGGACTTTGCAGATTATTTTCTGATGCTAATGTCAAAACTCCAAACCGAAATCCACATGCTTTTTCAAATATTCTCCTACTCATGAATTAAAAATAAAATATTTTATACATCATCCAAATGCTTCCATTTTTACAGAAACAATTTGGTTAATTTATCTGGGGAGGGAAACATACAAGAATAAGCCTAACAAAATTATGTCAATGTGGAATAAACCTTCTTAACAAGGTGTATTTTCAGGGATGTCTGTTGAGATTAGTAAGAGATAAAAAGGGAACATGGTCACAACATGCCAAATAGATAACGTTATTAATTCATGTATACTGAACATGAACATCAGATCCAAATTCAGTATTTTCTCATTTTCGGGTACAGTAGTAGGGTAACAGAAACTCTCCACACTTGAACAGACTAGCCATAACGAAAAACTGGAATAAAAACAATGACCTCACTAGTTTTCTGCCTCAAGCTCCCTTTAAGACAACTCTCCAAATTCTTAGAGACACAACTGGGAAATAAATGGATAACATCACATAAAATATAACAATGACCTTCTCATACTTTACTAAAAAAAATCAGACTGATTTTAATAACCCAGGAGATGTTATTTGGTAATGAACCTTCTCCTACTATTTCAAAGCCCAAATCCAAGCACTTATAAAGGAAAATAGAGATTGGGAAAAAACTAGGGGCAGATTTATCAAGGGTCGAAGTGAATTCGAGGGAATTTTCGAAGTAAAAAAATTCCAAATTCAAAGTAATTTTTTGGATACTTCGACTATCAAATAGGATACTACGACTTTGAATTTACTTTGAATTCAATTCGAAGTAAAAATAGTTAGAATATTCGACCATTCGATAATTGAAGTACTATCCCGTTTAAAAAAACTTCGACTTCAATACTTCGCTAAATTAAACCTGCCGAAGTGCTATGTTAGCCTATGGGGACCTTCTAGTCCATTTTTCTAAGTCTTTACACATCGAAGTAAAATCGTTTGATTGTACGCTAAAATCGCTCGAATCGTTCGATGGCCAAATTCGGTGAAGTTGTTTTGAAGAGTTGCCCACTCAGATAATGCAGATTATGTGTGACACTGATATTCAGAATTGGTTTGGGAGAATAACAATTGCACACAATGTGATAGAATGGGTAGTCTTTGGAAAACTAAAAATCTACACTCTGCTAAAAATCTACAAAAGTATTTTTTTAAGGTTGCTTAACAACAGCATCTAAAAAGGCAATATTGCAACAATGGCTACAACCTGGTCCTCCAAACATACCCTTGTTTCATAGTATAATTGTTAATTTAATAAAAAGAAAACAAAAGTCCATCGAGCTTGGGATCCTATGTACACTTTGCCTATAAAGATATATTCTACACTTCATATAGTTATATAAAAAATGAAATTATCCAATCAAAGGAAAAAATCATCATGAAAACCTGATTTACTTCAATTTACATTCTAAGCCTGTTTCCCTATTAATCACATGGCTATTTATCACACTTCTCATACAATAACAAAGTAATCCTGGAATTTCTCCCCCCCCAACCAAACATTTAATTCAATTCAAATAAGCCATGATTGAACTGCTAAACAGATCGAACTGCTCATAACATAATGAGCAATGCAGCTTGTAAATGTAAATTAAAGATTGCTATTGGCAAATTACATGAAATACCAATTAGTGACAAAAATGCTTGAATGTGAGGGTGTGTTCTGTAATTTAACTTTTCAATCTAGTCAGCATCTTTTAAAAAGGGATTTCTTTTCCTGATGTGCAGGAAGCTACTTTTCTGTGCATACTCAGTGATTAGTTTACATTGCATGATTGGTGATTAACATAGTGCAGAGCTATTTTCCATTACTTCACCTTCTGGAAATCTGCCAGATCATATTTTCTTGGCATCACTGAATTTGGATTTTACTTGATATTTTGAGTGTCCTTAAAGTAAACAGTTCATCATGAAGGTAGTTCTTTTTGCTAGTGTTCCCAAACTGAAGACCTGTCTGTCTGTAGTATTTGAATATTTGGAGTGTGACGACAGTAGCAAAGCTGATTCAGAGCAGGTGTGTACTCTGCATTCAGCAGAATTGGGGCATGCTTTGGTAGCAGCTGAGTCAATAGTGATGCATAGCAATTAGATGTGCTACAAAGTATTGGGGTGTTTCTCATCAGTTTTGTGTACGTATATGTTGCAGCAAATACATTACACTGCACAAGCCGAGGGAACCATAATAAAATAAAATAAAATAAAGTTGTTATAATGCCCTACACAGGTGCCCAGTGTATAGTTTATGTGCCATATGTTAGGGAATGTAGAGGGGAAGCCGGTTACTTCAAAAAAAAAATTACACTATTTTTCAGCCCATCACCATGAAAAAGGAGCTAACGTTTTTTTGGGACTTAGAAAAATAGTCAACTATTTTTAGAGGAACTGGTCTGAGGTGGCGAAGGCAAGTCTGGCGCAAGAGGTAACGTTCAGTAAAATCCGCATCTTAGTGAATTTGCATAGTTATGTCCATTCGCCAGAGCGCAAATTCGCCAGGCGTTAGGGAGTGAAGTACCGCTAGAGTCTATCTCCTTCGCTTAGTAAATCGTCAAAGTACCGAAATGACGTCACGTGCTTCGCTGTGTTAGTCACTTCGCCCTTTAGTAACCCCTTAATTTCTCAGACATTGTTAGGGACATTTTTTCTCTGTGCCTGATTATCAATGACTCTTTGACCACTGTATGCTAAAGGGCTTTCTTTTATGCTTTTAAAACTTTTAAAATGTTCATACACTTAAGCTGGCAACACACAGGGAAGTCTTCATATGCAGTAGACGCTTGACCAGGAAGTTAAACCATCATATAAGTACACAATTGTGTATAACTAAATTTTAAAGACCCATACATTCAGACATGGGGAATATGTCATACACCAATATCATTTGATCAAAGTTTTATCAATAGAGGCCAAAGGGCAGCAGTCATACCACAATCATATTTCCCTACCTAATATATTGAACTATTAATGATTGTTATGAACATATAAAGATTTAACTGAATTGTGAATGACCAGCCTAATGTATGCAGTCCCTCTTGACTGATGCTTGAAATGGAACACAAATAAAGGGATATAGTCAGTACATGCCAATTTAAAAAAAAAAAATAAACACAAGTTTTAAAAATATTTGAATGAAAGAAAATACTTTCCAGTGTGCGTTAGTTAAAAAATATCAGCGGTTTTAAGCTTTAAAGGTGTCGATCTAAACCCAAAATATTTTAATGAAAGAAAATGTATTTCTACGTAACATTCCAGTGTGTGTTAGTTAAAATATATCAGTGGTTTTAAAGTTCTTTGGTAAATGTTATTGCCATTGACAGCAGTGTTGTCATTTATGCCCTGCAGTCTTTGACTTGTGGAGAAATGTAGCAAAAGTCAGCTCTCTTCCAGCCTAGACATTATTTCTCAAATGCCTTGCAATTGACTCCACGCGTCTCTTAGTCAATTGGCTTCTGCTAAAAATTTCAGTAGTCAGAAGCAGCAGGCATATAATAGAAATTAATAGCCAGGCCAGACAATTACAATTGACAAAACTTTTTAACCTTATAAAATTAGCAATGAATGTATATTAGAAAGTTTCTTTCGAAAGCATTATCTTTCACTATTTTTGTTTCATCTTTCATTTTGCTGTTTTTGGGAAACGTAAGATCTGGTTTCATGCATTCCATGACTTGTTTTAGGTAATGCGTAATAAACCTCTCAATCAATTCTCAGAAATTAAGTTTTGGGTTGAGAAACTAAGATATCTTACATTACCCTCAGTTACAGCTATGTATGTATTTGTGTGTGTGTATGTATTTAGATTGAATGCATGGAAGGAGAGCAACTGGTTTTCCTATACCTTACCCTATTTTTATTCTTAGTTCTCTCCTCTGACATTATTATCAGATACTGTAACTCTCAGTGGAAAAAGCAAATGGAAATATTTT